>BSBN01000113.1:8750000-10000000 GCA_027924645.1 Cunninghamia lanceolata | reverse complement strand
AGGGGAAGGTTAAGTTGACTAGATGGAGGTTACTCAAGGGTTACCCATGTCAAATGGGCCCCTGGACCCATGGGGTAGAACCCAGGGTCAATTTTAACCCATACAAGACACCCCAGGTCAAGGTAAAGCACAAGAAAAAGGGCCTCATAATTTAAATATAAAAAAAAATAGAAATTTCAAATTCAACCTCTTTACAACACTTACTTATAAAAAAAATAATGTTACATGAGGGTAACCTAACCCACTCGACCATACGAAAGACCACATTACATCATGACATCAAACACAAAGAGATCTTGGTTCCTCGTGGAACCAGATCGGCTTAACAGGGAATAACAAATAACAAGGTGTGGAATGATCTCCGAAATCTGTGGTTTGATTAGTAGTCCCTGCACACTCAATTACAAGATCAGTAACCACATAAATTCATCATAGCTGAAGCAACTTAAATAACACATGCATTCTCATGCCCTAGTACAATTTAACATAATTAAAAATCATATTACAATTTTCCATCATCACCTAATTCATTTTTCTGAAAAGTAACTTATCCAAACATCACCCAATTAGTTTTTCCGAAAACATAATAAAGTTAAATAGTCTGACAAATTTCGGGAACTGCTATCCCACAAATATGAAAGTAACAATAACAGTACTGTAAATAGTCATCACTACAGTAGTAAAAAGGGCGGTCCTCACAAATATCAAGAACATATTACTTGACTCGACCAAGTAGTTGAATGACATAAAGAGGTAGCAAGAATATGCTTTACAATAGGAGGAGTTGGCTTACAATGCCTATCTTCATGAACAACAATTGGTGGCACAAAAATGGAAGTATGAGGAAAAGCTTGCAAGGGAGGTGCTCGCAAAAGAAGAGGAGAAGTTCTTGGTTACCCAAGCACAAAGAATGGAAGCCCAATCAACTTCTTGCATTTCATAATAGCTCCAAGAGGAAGTGCTTCCAAGGTATGAAGTTCCATGTTTCAGGCAAGGTGAATTCTCTAAGTCTTCAAATCAATTTCCAAATTTTAGAAGTTTACCTATTTTGCAAGATTCTGAGCCTATGATTCCACAAGAGCAGTCATCTCCAATGCTAGAAGAACATCATAGCCCATACTTTCAGCCTTCTGAGCCTATTATCATCCACCTTTACAAAGGAGGACCTTTGGTTTATGACAGCAGGTGGTTTGCTAAGGAAAATTAGGTATTAAGGGAGTCTAAAGAAGGGCATCTTACAGCTGATAAACCTTCACTTGTTGAAAAAGAGGAGAGATCAGATCTGTTATAGGAGATAGTTGAGCATGATTAGCCTGGACAGTAGGTTGTGGAGCAAGAACACGTTGAACATCAAGTTTTCACTTTGATGTTTAATGAGCTACCCTGTTTTGTTGAACAAGATGAAGGGAGTTCGCTCGTATCACCATTAGCAGCAGATCTGGAACATCTTGAAGTTGTTCAATAATATGATGAGTTCCTGGTTCAAGAAGTTATCAATAAGCATGAATAAGAAACTTTGATTCATGAAGATCTCCATAAGGTAAAAATCAATTCTCTCTTACAAAAAACTAAAGAAGAACTTGAAGAGGACATATTTTGGGATGATCTAGAGATTTATTGTTTAAGTTTGGATGTCAAATCAGCTCCTTTTGCAGAATCAACTCATGAGAAGTAGGGTCAAAATATGGAAAAAGTTACACTTCCATTTGAGCCATTTGAGTTAACTTCCTCCAACCAACATGAGGAGATAAATGAACATGAGGAACTTGGTAAAGAGGCTGATATGTTTTGGTATGATGGGCTACCTTCATTTGTTGAACAAAATGAAGAGGATATGTCTGTGATAATACAAGATTTGGGACAGCTACAAGATGTTAAAGAGTGTAATGAGTTGCTGGTTCGTAAAAGTCAATATGAGAATGAAGCTTTGGCTCATGAGGTAGTTTCATTTTGGGATGATCTAAAGTCTATTTTGACTCTAGAGGAAGCCTCTTTTTGCCCAACTTTGGATGTTGAACCAGCACCATTTGAGGCAGAATATTAGAAAAAAGATGAGGAACAACAACATGATTTCGAACAACAAGAATCTAGCATGGGGATTTCTGAATTCACTCTTTCTAGAGGATGCCCAATTAGGCATCTAGCTAGATTGGAGGCCAACAAGATTATTCCTATCTTTCTTGCACCCAAGCATGAAGGTACAGCTAGGGAAGAGCAGATTCAAGTCACTTTTCTACCTCAAGACAAGAATGTTTACATTCCATATAAAAAAGGTTAGTGAACTTGTGTATGTTATTCAAGAGGTATTGCAGCTCTTTGTTGAATTTCTATTCATGTTTCATCTCTTTCTAGCTGTCCTCAAGCCTGGAAAACATTGTAAATTATGTAGAAATGACACCTACTTTGCCCAATCAGTGAATGATTTCATTTGAGTTGGTGTCTTTCTTGGTTAGTGTAGAGTAGGGTTAGTAATTTTTTTCCTCCAAGTGCTAAGGCATAGTCAGATAGTTAGTTGTTTTTGAGTTCCAATAGGTAGAATGAGTTTTTCAAGGTACCATGCATTGTTCTGATGAGTTGCTGCAATATTCAAGATTGTTTTCCAAGATTTGTCAGTTTTCTAAGTGACTCTGTGCCTAATGGATAAGCTTCCCGCAACTAGTCTAATGTTTAGCAGGCAAACATATAGCAGATGTTACCAAAAATGTTACCTAATTTCACTACTAGCTCAATCAAGTAGACCTTTTGAAGTTTTAGTTGAGATAGGTACATTTGATTTCTGTTGTATTATATCCATGTGCACAAATAGAGCAAATTAAGATTACAGTGCCAATTTGCATTTTTAGATGCATATCATATTTGAAAGACTGTACAAATCTTTTAGAAGAAAAGTAATCTTTATTGACAAAATAAATGTATAAGGTCTCACACAAGTTGTGAGACTAATTGATTTGTTGCAAAAGAAAGAAAAGACTATACATTTATAGAGAATTAAAGAAATAAATGTGCATATCATATAGGGTGACTCGTCATTGCCTGAATGACGAGTCTTGGTCCTTTTCGATTTACTTTGCGTCATCTCTTGTTGTTCGCGTATCTTGCACCTAACCTTTGTCTCCTTGCTGTCCCTAGTTATCTGCATTGAGGAGATAAAAATGATGTTAGAGCAATGATGAGTCATCATACAACATATGCCCATGCATCTATAAACATACAATCTAACTTTCAAGTGCAATAAAGCAGTCAACATCAAATAGACATTCAAAAAGCAACATGATTATCAAAAAAACATAAATCACATGCACATGTTTTGGTAACATGTTTGTTTCCTGTGCAGGTATAGAGAAATTTATGTTACCTATTTATCTGATTTCAACATTTGGGTTAAATGTGGCTCCCACAAGGGTTGAGCCCAGCATGCTACCTTTTGTGCTTTAAAGAGGCATAAAAAGAGTAAACCAATGCAACGATATGAGACATGAGTTTCACTATATATATTGCATTTGATACAAGTGAATTATCAAAGTGTCAAGGATAGCATGGTATAGCTATTACAACTGTCAAGGATCACAATATCTATCTCAGTCAAGAGTAATGAACATCTAAAGAAGACTGGAGTGGCTCAAGGAGTCCTTATTTTCAAGTTTTTGATCAAGTTTGTCAAGTTCTTTGATGGTCTTATGAATCTAAGATAGTGGCTATGAAAAGACACCATACATGGTGTTTGTATGGAGAGGGATAAGGACAATGATCCAAGCACAAACAAATGACAATAATCATGCATAGTAATGAAGAACAGTCACATTGACAGAAAACAGAGACAGTGCAAGTAGAAGACAGAGGTTTTCAAACCCCAGGTAAAAGTAAGGAACTATCTGTTATGTCTATTGTAAAGTGTCACAAGGAGTAGAAGTCACTTATATAGAGTATACAACTTGTAGAGAACTTTAAGGTTCAATGTCAAAACTTGTAAAAATCTAGGTGATAAAGTTGATCAAAAGCACTAGTGACTATTTCTGATTACCTACAGTGAAGAATAGTCACTTTAAAGTGACAAAAAATAGAGAAAAACCTGCATCATTACAAGAAAACAAAAGAGTACCCTACAATTTCAAATGGTTAGTGACAGTCATTCAAAGTGCAAATTAAATAATCAGTCATGCAGGAGTTGAAGAGTAGAGTTTTGTGAGCAAGATGTTAAAAAGGTCTAGATAGAGATCACTATGATAAGTACATGGACCGCCTAGAAGAGGATAACAAACTGTCAAGGATGATAGATGGTAGTTGGGGTCTTGTGAGACAGTGAGCACCATAGAAGATAGCCTAGGATGTCAAGAAGAATAGCCTACACATTCAAGGAGATTTGATAATACAGAATGTATGAGTATAGGCTCTTGATAAGTCCATGAAGGTCATCTAATAATAGCCATATAAAAAGGTAAGAACACTCTATAGAGGACAATAGAATTAGAGAGATTGTAGCAGACATTTGAAGACAGAACAGTGGAAAAGAACAAGTCATAACAACATCTTGAGCCAATGGATAGGGGCATATAGAAAGTGCAGAGACTATATCAAAGACATCATGGTGAGGATGATGCTATGTTATGAGTTAGAGATAAGCATTATAGGGTTTGAAGACCCCGTTTGTAAGTGAGGAGCTCTATCCAAAAGAAGTCAACATTTGACTTATCAAACCATAGCGTCCTGAGAGGAAGTAGAAAAGCATGAGGTATGTATATAGTAGAGCAAATGATATGAATGAAAGTGTATCCACAATGTTATCCATAGTGTAAGGATTGCTTTACAAAACCCTAGATTATAAACATTCCATAATGTATAGATAGTACATTATGAGAAGCGAAATGAACATCAACAAACTTGATGCTACAGATAAAGGAAAAGAGTTATTCATCAGAAGTTACAGCTACAGATGACCTCATGAAAGGTTATAGATATAATTGATATAATAGTGGATAGTGCAAATCAAAATAAAGATCTACATTTAAAATTTGCATTTTGCTACTACAGGAAAGAGGGTATGCAAATTCACAATCTGGAGGAACATTTTTTAGAGTTCTTAATATGTTTTACAAGTAAACAATGCTACAAAAAGTGTATGTCTACTCAAGATGATTTGCATATGTTGTTACAGAAGAGAACTAGGGTTTTATAAACAAAACCCTAATGAGATCAAAGAAGGATAATAGTGTGTTTTATCATCAGTGAAGGATATGCATCAAACCATAGTGCATTCAACAAATATAGCTACTATAAAGTATGAAGGAAGGTGTCAAATAAAAGAACAAGAGCATTCTGAGTTGTTATTCAACATTTTTCAGAGCTATAAAATATGTTTCGATAACTAAGTTTTCAAAAGAAACTTAGGGTATGTTTTATAAAACCCTTGTGAAGACAGAAGTAGCTCATGGCAGATATATGGAACGTACAAAGATGTTTCAGAATGAGCATGTTGTCAATAGCAAGCTTTCTGTTACAAGAAAAGAGTGAAGATATAAATAGCTTGTGATAAAGATGTAAAGCATGAAGGGTTGAATCAAGCGAAAAAGGAGAGCATTCTGGGTGTCTATAACATTTTCCAAGAAACTAAGCATGCTTTCATGATTGTTTTTTTTTAAAGGAGATTAAGGGTTTGTTCATAAAAACCTAATGACTTATCAAGCCACAGCTTTCAATCTTTTCTCAGCAATTAGTAGAAAGAAAGGCCAACAAAAGAATGATAATATCATATACACAGAAGCAAAGCAAAAGACAGTCATTCTGTTATTTTTCTATAGTTAACTCAAACAAAATGCAGTTGTAAAAACATATGTATGGCCATGGCCATTATAATTAATGAAGCATTTATCATAAACTACAAGAACAAAGTAGCAGAGATAACATTGAATATTTGGTTTTAGCTTCAAAAAGTGGATCTATTTTACTCACCTGGCGCTGTTTGAAGCCATTCAGCAAGCTCTGTACAAAAAGCAACTGAAAAGCCTTCGAAACCTAACAAGAAGCCTCTGTAGAAAGTCAACCAAAACTCACTCATGGAGGCACACACAGATGTAAGAAAATGCAAAATGAAAAGTTGCAAAGTTGTTTTCTTTTGTCTTTTAGGGTTTGAGCCCTAAGAGCCCGATGGGCTTTTGTCATTTTTTTTATTTTTTTGCATCTTTTCATTAATAAGCCTGTGGTCTAACACTTGAGACCTTAGGCTTTTGTAATATGTTTTTCCTTGTATTATATGACACGATGTAGCATAGAAGTCTTTTAAGACTTTTTATAATTCTTTATCCCCTATTTGCTAGTGCTTTTCTTTTCTTTGCATTAAAATCAAGATGTAAAACAATTAAACTTGAATGATGACATTATAAATCATTTAAGTTTATTGTTATTATTAGATGCAAAAGGGTTATAAAAGCATATTTATGGCATTGAGTGACCTTTTTATACCTTGGCATATGCCAAGCATATAGGAGAGTGGAGGAGATTAGCAAGCACATGCCAAGTATATAGCTATTTGTTTGCCCTTGGGCTGAGTGGTTTGACTAAGTGTTGGAGGCAGTTAGCATTTGGTTTGAATGCTTTTGAGAGCATCTAGGAGTTATTTTATTGCTTTTAGAGCCTTTTAGGGGTTTGTTTCATGTGTCATCATGTTAGACCAAGTCATGGTTGACTTTTTCTCTCATTGTGAGCTCTTTTGGAGAAGTTTTAGGTGCTATATTATAGGCTTTTTGGGGGCATCTGACCTAAGGCAATTTATGGAACCCTTTTTGGTGGAACCACTTGGAGTTGTGGATATAGTCACTTATGTGACTCATTTTAGAGTTAGTTCTGATTGTGCAATTTTGGAGACTAGTCATTTTTGACAATCCTTGGTTAGATTTTGACAGTTTGTAACTCATTCATTTTTGGACATGGAACATAGTGGATACCTTAGTTATTTCTAGTGATGAAATTCTTGTCTTTCTTTTGTTCTTGCAGTCTTGTGTATGTTGAACGATTGATCAAGTTATTTGTGACATTTTCCTTATCTCCTTGTAACTTTGTCTCATATGTTATACCTTTGCTACAAATAGTATAATAATGTAGGTTATTGATTGTGTTGATAGAGTGCATATAACTTGTTAATTGTGAAGTTCTTTTCCTTTTACAAGTTATTGTATCTTTGACCATTTAGTGAAATATTTATGCAGAAGCATACCATAACAGATTGTGCAAAAAATATTTTCTGTTAGTTTGAACCAAGTGTATGAAAGTCTGGATTTCATTGTCTTTGTCAGTTTTGGTGTATCACCCTTTCATTTTTCAGTTTAGTTTTTTGAGTTTCTTCCTTCCCTTTTCTCTGCAAAATTCATTAGTTTAGGTGATAACCAGCTAGGAACCCGGCCTTCTCTAGAGATTCACTCCAATTTCTAGGTGACACACAGCCATAGGAGTGTCTCCATGTTCCTCTAAAGTACCAAGTTCTGCAACTTGGTAAGGGTGCAACTTTAAGAGATAACAAGGATATCTTTAGTTATGCAGACCTAAAAGTACATGTAGTGCCAAAAATGTCACCATGATGCAAGAGATAGTTCTAATGTGATACATATTAAGGCTTAAACTATTGATGAGGACTCCTAGAATTAACTGAAGCTTTCAAAAGGACTTCATCACTAGTCTTGGATCGTATCTAGATACCTAAAGTTGACTACCATTATTGCAAACAAGGTATTGACAACCATCAAAGCATAAAGGGTATAGGAATTTTGTCAGATGCTGTAATTATGACTACCCTTATAGACATGTATGCAAAGTGTGGAAGCATAGACAAGGCACAAGGAATGTTTGATAAAACACCTCAAAGGATAGGGGATATAGGATTTTTTTTAGATGTTGTAACTACAGCTGCACTTGTAGACATGTATACAAACAATGGAAGCATAAACAAGGCATGTGGACTATTTGATAGAACACCTTAAAGCATAAAAGATATAGGATTTTTTGTCATGTGTTGTAATTACAGTTTCCCTTGTAGACATGTATGCAAACTATGGAAGCATAAACGATATCAAAATTTTGTTAGATGTTGTATTTGCACTTTCCCTTGTAGACATGTATGCAAAGTGTTGAAGCATAGACAAGGCATGTCGATTGTTTGACCTAACACCTCAAAGCATAAAGGATACCAAAATTTTGTCAGATATTGTACTTGTAGCTGCCCTTGTAGACATGTATGTAAAGTGTGGAAGCATAGACAAGGCATGTCAATCATTTGACCTAACACCTCAAAGAGATGTTTTATCATGGAATGCAATGATTGCAAGATATGCAAAAAATGGATTTCTTGAAAAGGCTTTAGAAAATTTCAAGCAAATGCAGTTGGCATGTGTAAAGCCAAATTCCACAACCTTTGCTAGCATCCTGCAAATTAGGATCTTTGGAACATTGTAGGGACAACCATCAAAGCATAAAGGATATAGGAATTTTACTAGATGTTGTAATTGTAGCTGCCCTTGTAGACATGTATGCAAAGTGTCAAAGCATAGACAAGGCACATGGAATGCTTGACCTAACACCTCAAAGAAAATACTTGAATTTTATCAGATATTATATTTCCAGCTACCCTTGTAGACATTATGCAAAGTGTGGAAGCATAGACACAGCATGTCAATTGTTTGACCTAACACCTCAAAGAGATGTCCTGTCATGGAATGCTTGATGATTGCAAGATATGTAGAAAATGGATTTGTTGAAAAGGCTTTAGAAACTTTCAAGCAAATGCAATTGGCACATGTAAAGCAAAATTCCACAAACTTCGCCAACATCATCCCTATCTCTACCAAATTAGGATCTCTGGAACGTGGTATGGACAACCATCAAAGCATAAAGGATATAGAAATTTATTTAGATGTTGTAATTACAACTGCCCTTATAGACATGTATGCAAAGTGTGGAAGAATAGTCAATGCACATGGATTATTCAACCTAACACTCAACCATGAAAATTGGAAGCACAGACAAGGCATGTTGATTATTAAAAGGCTTTAGAAACTTTCAAGCAAATGCGATTAGCACGTGTAAAGGCAAATTCCACAACCATTGCTAGTATCCTCCCTATCTGTACTAGAATATGATCTTTGGAATAGCATATGGACAACCATCAAAGCATAAAGGATATAGGATTTTTGCCACATGTTGTAATTGCAACTTACCTTGTAGACATGTATACAAAGTGTGGAAGCATAGACAAGGCTCATGGATTGTTTTATAGAACACCACAAAGAGATGTCCTCTCATGGGATGTAATGATTGGAAGATATGCAAAAAATGGATTGTTGAAAAGAATTTAGAAAATTCCAAGAAACTACAATTGGCACGTGTAAAGATAAATTCAACAACCCTTGCCAGCATCCTCCCTATCTGTACCAAAATAGGATCTTTGGAACAATGTATGGACAACCATCAAAGCATAAAGGATATAAGAATTTTGTCACGTGTTGTAATTGGAGCTGCCCTTATAGACATGCATGCAAAGTGTGGAAGCATAGACAAGGCACGTGGACTTTTTGATGCAACACCACAAAGAGATGTCCTCTAATGGGATGCAATGATTGCAAGATATCTAAAAAATGATTTATTGAAAGAGTTTAAAAACTTTCAAGTAACTGCAATTGGCACGTGTAAAACCAAATTCCACAACCTTTTCCAGCATCCTCCCTATCTCTACCAAAATAGGATCTTTGGAATAGTCTATGGACATCCATCAAAGCATAAAGGATATAGGAATTCTATCACTTGTTGTAATTGCAACTGCCCTTATAGACATGTATACAAAGTGTGGAAGCATAGGCAAGACACGTGGACTATTTGATACAACACCACAAGGAAATGTCCTCTCATGGAATGCAATGATTGCAAGATATGAAAAAATGGATTTGTTAAAATGACTTTAGAAACTTTCAAGCAAATGAAATTAGCATGTGTAAAGCCAAATTCCACAACCTTTCCTAGCATTCTCCCTATCTCTACCAAATTGCAACTACCCTTATAGACATGTATGCAAAGTGTGGAAGCATAGACAAGGTATGTGAACTATTTGACATGATGCCTTAAAATGAAATGCCATTTCATGGAATGCAATGATTGCAAGATATGCAAAAAATGGACTTTTTTAATAAGGATTCATAAACTTTCAAGAAAATACATTTAGCAGGTGTAAAGCCAAATTCCTCAACCTTGGCCAGTATCCTCCTTGCCTATGCCAAAGTGGACATCCATCAAGGGATAAAAGATATGGGAATTTTGTTAGATGTTGTAGTTGCAACCTACCTTCGAAGACATGTATGCAAAGTGTGGAAGAATAGACAGGGCACATGAACGGTTTGGCATGATACCTCAAAGAAATGTCACCTCATGGAATACAATGATTGCAAGATATAAAGAAAATGGATTTTTTGATAAGGCTTTAGAAAGTTTAAAGCAAATTCAATTGGCAGGTGTAAATATAAATTCCAAAACCTTACAAATGGTATCTTTGGAACACAATATAGACATCCATCAAAGCATAAAGGATATAGGAATTTTCTCAAATGTTGTAGTTGTAACTACCCTACAAGACATGTATGCAAAGTGTGGAAGCATATACAAGGAACATGAACTATTTGACATGATGCCCCAAGGAAATGTTGTCTCATGGAATGCAATGATCGCAAGCTATGCATGAAATGGAGTTTTCATAAGGCTTTAAAAACTTTCACAAATGCACAAAAGAAATTTTCAACCAAATGCAATTGGCAAGTCTAAAACCAAATTGCACAACCTTATCCAACATCCTCCTTGCATATTGGAAAATGGTATCTAACAACATGGTGTGGACAACCATCAAAGCATAAATGATATAGCAATTTTGTCACATATTGTATTTGCAACTACCCTTATAGACATGTATGGAAAGTGTGGAAGCATAGAAAAAGCACGTGAACTATTTGACATGATGCCTCAAAGAAATGCACTATCTCATGGAATGCAATGATTGAAACATATGGACAAAATGGATTATTTAAAAATGATTTATAAACTTTCAAGAAAATTCAATTAGCACTTGTGAAACCAAATTCCTATAATGATAATTGATCATTATATTAAATATTTAATATAAACTGTCATATACATAATGTCATGGACATAACATCTAGTCTATATACAAAGCCATATAGGCATGTCCAAACAAATCCATACAGGCATATACAAAAATATACATCAAGAACATACAAAAATATGTATAGAAAGCCATCTAGGTATACAAAAAATGTCCCAAAAACTAGTTTCCTATGGACTTTAATCAAATAATTGGTGGCCCTTGCTTGACCACGAAGATGGAGAGCCAATTAGTGACTCATCCTCTCTTTGTCATTGAGTAGACCTCCTCAACAGATGTTCATGCATCTCCACCTATTAATACAATCAAATAATATGCACATTAATATAGAAAAAAATGAAATATATAACATCACATATGTAATCAATCACCACTATTTGATGATCACTCTTGATCATCTTTTCTCTCTTCATTTGTAGTTGGAAGGGTTGGAGTTGTGACCTCCTGTGAGAAGCACCAAGAAGCAAAATTAACTAAACATAAATATGATTAATGTACATCCAATGACATGAGATAAAACAAGGAATTCAAAATTATGACATTTTCATGTTATTGGCTCATACCTTGATCAAAGGATTTGAAGACATCACGGTTGCAGCAATGCCTACTTACGCTGACTCATGAAGATGAGGAGTCTCAATATTCAACATTTAAAAATAGAGTTCAAGATTATTTGACCAAATTAAATACATAACATTATTTAAATGCATAATGATTATAAATGGTGAAATTTACCTCCATATAAGTGGTGGTTTAGCATCCAAGGGACCAAAGAAACCGTGGAGGTGCCATTGAAGCTCCCTATTAAAATCATCAAATTGTCACAATATAATATACCATTGATATATGTACAATAATTATGATCATGTGATAAATTACATAACTGCTGACTTGACCTCCTCTCATAATCTACCAATGGATGGATAATCGAGGTAGGATGAAGACTTTGACCCTAAAATTTCATTGCACAGACAATTACATACATCATATTAATTACAAGTTTCAAATAAGAATATATTAAATCAAGATAAAACTTGTAAAAAATTACCTAAGAGTCAATACCAAATATATACTGCAAGACATCATCAATGAGAACAATCTCATCTAATATGGATGTATCTGTTATTGGATGTTGCCCCTGCGTTATAGCATCCTACCGAGTGATATGTAATTAAGGCTTACCAACTTACATTACACTTAATTCAGATATATAAATTCCCGACCAACAAAATTGCATGGCTATGTTCATTTGCATTTGAAATTGCAGAACTAGGTGCACTTATTCATTACACAACTTAATGAAACATTAATGAATTACATTATTTTTCGTAGTTAAAAAAACTCAAGCAGGAATCAAAATATTGGAAAGAATAAGAGACAACAATAGGTTTGTTAACAGAGTTCGCCCATGTGTTCGACCTACATCTCCAAGTCCACTTCTCAATGTAGGACCACTTTTATTAATGATACCAAGGTTAAATCACCTTATTACACCAAAAATGCTTCAGACCTACAATAGAAATCTTCACATAGTCTCCTCTATACCCTTAGGAATCTTCTTGTATTCTCCTACGGGTTCAATTCTAGGATTAGGCTTCACACCCCTTCAATCCACCTATTACATTGAAAAATACAATTTAAAAATAATAATGTGCATCATAACTCCATGTCTTCGAACTCTGCTCCCAATTGTAAAGATTTTGCTCTTTTTATAAGAACCCAAGCCCCTCTTCTTTGGATCTCTTAGATTATCTGTGACAAAATCTAGTTAGTTGGCTTCTATTTTTCAAGATAGTGTATAGCACATTGGTGGTCAGGTGTCATGTGAGGTGGCAGGTTGGTGGTTCGAACTATTTAACCCTCATTTTTATAGTCTTAGTTATATTTTAAATATAACATTCACCCATACAATGTCCGAAGAAATCACATAGCATGTTGGTAGGAGCTAGGAATGAATGGTCGAAGGTCGGCGATTCAAAGTATCAGATTCCTTATTTATCCGAAGTTCTTTGATTTTAGTTTAAATCAATCCCAGTGCCTATACATTCTGAAGATCACACATGGTCCATTGGTGGATGCTAAGAATAGTAATGGGGCAGCTGGGTGTTTAAACCTCCCCCCAAGAACTTTTAAACAACAACTGACCATTCTGGAGCAACTGCAGGGGTGCTACATGGCACCATTTAATTTGATAACATCATGACACATGCCAATAAGCCATTGGCCCAAACTAGCAAGTTGTGACAAGTCAAGTGCCACGTCATTTGCCCTGCCATCTGTACTGCAATGTGTCATCTTCTGAATTTGCCATGTGTCAGCACCAGAGACTGACACATCATCATGCTGATGTCAGCATCTGTATAGTCTACTCAACATATTCTATGAAACTTTGACCAGCCATAACTTGAACGTATGGACTTTGATTGACGCAATTCAAGTGGCATCAGAATCGTCTTGACAAACTCTACGCAATGCTGATGGTTTTGTTGGATTCCATGGCAGTGATTTTTTTAGGTCTTCTAGATCCTCGTAGATCATTCCTCACAATTGAGAAGCTTTTGAACCACCAAAAGTTTGGTTTTATATAGAATTTAAGTGAGAGCATTGTTGCCTCACTTGCCCAGTATCATCTATCCACCCTGCTAGAATTTTGATCATCAGACTCATCACAAACAAGATGAAAAATGAGATAGCATCACTGATACAATCAATTGAACACCCATCAATATTCATTGTTGCATCCACCATCCACATAGAACTAACTAGTAGAATAACAAGCAACAATACTGAATAAACTGATGTGAAAGAAAAAGAATCAATGTGCTGGATCTCCTAAACAATAACATCATTAGAAAATGAATATTTCAAACTCTCTTTTACCACCTTTGGCCGAAGGCTTAAATTTGCTTGCATTTGATCCTCATACTGTGCTGCCTGCGACACCTTATCATGATTAGAAGTACATGTGATTATTTCATCTTCATGCCTAATATCACAAGCTGTTATAGACATGAGAGTTAGCGTATTTCTTGCATTCACAATCATCTTTAAATGCCCTATGTTTACAACATATCTATCACTCTTCAGGTGATGAGCTTTCACAATGAATTCAATTCCACCTTTAAATAAATTATACATGTTATGTTCCCTATAGAAAATGGCCTTTTGTCATACAAAAAAGGACTTCCTAAAACCATCTCATAGATGTCAAGTGGAATTACATCTAACTCTACCTCATCTTCAAACTTGGATGTGATTACAAATCAGACTTTACATTGTCTCGACACATTTAACTGAGCATTATCATGCATCCAATCCAATAGATATGGTTTTGGATGAGGTGTTGTTTTTAATCCTAATCGCTTAATAACTTGTTCAAAGATCAAGTTCACTTGTGATCCACTATTTATGAGTGTATTAATTTTACTCTATTTTGCAATAGTCCTTAGATGAACCAATTCATTCCTTTTACTTTCAACAGGGACCTCATTACACTTTAAAGAAGAAGCATGGGAACTAGTATTGGCAACAGGAGTAATACGTTTTATACCCATAATTGTTATCTTGGTTTCATTATGAAAATCTAATCCAAGGTCCTGCACAATAGCTGCGGTCTTTTGCTTACCCTTTCGATCCTTGAACCACTTTTTTTTTTTATCAGGATGCAATTTCCAACATTTTGCATCTTTGTGCCCTTTCTTTTTGTAGTGTGAGAAATACGGCTTTTTCTCCTCTTTATTCACGGAAGCTGTCTGCTGCATTTCCTTCTTCCATTTGTTGCTTCCTTTTTGCTTATCGGATTCCATTAAGAAACCATCATGGCAATTCTTTGTGCCTATTTCAAGATGAATGGCTTGCACACTAAGTTCATCAAGATTAGATGGATTGAACATAAGTATTGTATGCCTCAAATTTTCACGTAATCCACCTACATACTTCAACAAAGTTTCTTTTGTATATAATGGAATGCCAAAAATTAAAGCTCTTTTCCCAAATTCCTATGTATATTCTTGTACACATTCTTCTTTTTCTTGCCTTAATGATTTCTAATTCATTACTTCTTGTTGCATGTGACCTAATGGATAAAAATGTTTCTTAAGTGTAGCTATAAACTCAAACCATGAAGAAATAATTTTACCATATCAACTAAGATCTTGAGTTTTGCTCTCCCACCAGATTAAGGTTGTGCCTCCCAGGCGAAGAGTGGCTAATTAAATTTTTCAAGTATCATCAGTAAACTTCTGAATCCTACAATAAACTTCAATCTGCTTCATCCAATTATTAAGTTTCTCTACATCTTGTTCTCCATTATAAGTTGCAATCCAAATTTAACATCAAGTTTTAACAAAGGTGTATGAAACTCAGGTTACATGGGTTGTTTCTTCATTGATGATGGAGTAGATGAAGAATATGAAGAGGATGAAGAAGATGAAGAAGATGAAGAAGATGGGGATAGAGGTTCAGGAGGGTCACCACCACCTCCTACTCCTTTACCTTTGTCATCTTTTGAAGGGGATTCACCTTTCTCCTTTTTGTACTAGTATAGCTCTTCCAACATCATCTTCATGTCTAGGAACGCTTTGCAAAATAGTGTTCATAATTGAGAGGCGCGGGGGTGAATCAGTTATCTTAATTAATTTAACTTTCTGTTCTTCTTTAATAACTAGTGCAGCATCAAAACAAATAAGCGTCCATAACCATGAGAGCAGAAACAAAATTAATACATATAACACAATGATTTTGACGTGGAAAACCTTGTTAAGGGAAAAACCATGGGGTGACTAACCCAAGATTGTATTCTCTGTTAAAAGAATAGAAGTACAAAATGGCACTTGCCAATTAGGGCTCACTGCCTGAGCACACTGCTCACAAGAGGCTCACTACCTACAAGAGACTCATTGTCTACAAGGTACAAGGAAAGTAACAAGATACTTGAACTGATGAAAAGCATCCACATATGCTGAGATTCAGTTCCGGTTAGGCTCAATACACTGATCTACTGCACTTCATTCTTCCTCTTCTTTGGTGCTGCTATCTTGTCACATACCGGACTTGTATTACTGCTTCCACACTGCTCTCTACTTTTCTTCACACTTCACTACACACCACACTGACCTTCATACCAAAATCAATCTGGTATGTATATCTGCATCAATGATTTCAATCATCTTTCTAGTCGGCATCCGAAATACTCAACATTTTTCCAAACTCTGGTTTGTTGGCTAAATCCTTGCTTATTAAGTGATGCGTATCAAAAAGATGCTTATAGAAGTCATCAATCATGTCAGCCAACCATGAATGATCCCTCAAGCAACTTGATCACCATCAATAACTTATCCAGAAAAAGGTCTGATGCTCTGCCGGTCAATTCTTCCTTAGTCTACTCTGTCAAATAGGAACCCAACACTTAGGTGTTCATATCTTCTCACTCTTTCATCACCGGAGGCTCAATTTTTGGTATGTGTTAGTCATGGTACTCCTCTTGACTTCCACAAATTTGCGCTTTACTAATATACTTCCTCTGAGAGATCCATACCTGACTGTCGAACCTTGCTACATGCTCTATTCTTGCTTACTAGACCAAGATACACTTTAGTTTGTCTTCTAGTATGGCCATACCATGACCTGCGGATGTGTGGGATGGACTTTGTTGCCATCAATGACAACACTCATGAAGCCATAATGTGTCTCTTGCCAACAATCTCCCCCTTTGTCATTGATGGCAACACTTAGTGAAAAATGACTAAGTGTTATAGCATACTCCCCCTTGGCTGATGCTCTATTCTTATGTACACTTTTTTGGAGCTCCCCCTTAGCTAGATTCTATATTTTTCACTGCTCCTCACTCCCCCTTTGACATCAATGGAAAAGGGTAGGATTTGCACACCAAAAATCTCAAAAATCCAACTATACTTAGCTGCATAAGTGTATATACATGTTATACTTACATATATTGAAGTATATCTGCAAAAGTTGTCTTCAACTGGAAAAATTTTGTTGCCCAACTCTGCTTCATTCTATCCAAAATTGAGATTTGACCACTCAACAAGAATGTAAAAGCTTCTGCCCTCTTTAGATCTATCGGATCACTGGTCAGGGCTATGGTCTGAGCATCAAATAGGGCCTCATGCATGGCCTCTAATTTAGGGATGATTATCCCTCTAAGTTCACTTAACCTGCTTATTCTATTTTTCTTCTCTTTCTCGAGATTCTTTATTTTATTTATGACTGCAATAGTTTGACACTCTTGATTTATTATGGAAGAGGTAAGAGGATCAAAACTTCGAGATAAACTTGATAGTTTGCTTTTTTGTTCTTCCACCTTCTTGGTGATGTCTACTATTATGGTGGACCCAGATAGACAAAATTTGTATAGATCTCCACCATCTTTAAGAGCATTCTCTAGGCTCTTTATTCCAATATCTAAATTACTCCTATGATTTGTTATAAGTCCTTGTACCTCAGAGAATCTCTTACCCAGAAACTCTTTCCAAACTTTCTCTTTAGCTACTTTCTCTAAAGAATCAAAATGTGTATGAACAAAATATACAAGAGACTTTAGATTACCGGATGTGGAGGCCGAAGGATCCTTTTGGAAGGATGGCATGATCTTTTCCAATACACCGGATGCAATCTCAATCAGCTCATAGTCTTCCATGTGAGACTTCAGAAGTTTTTCTTTTACCTTTGCTTGGGTAAAGGATGCTATCTTCATTGTTTGAATCGGGGAGAGGGAATCAAAATTGAATGGTCCTTGAAGCAGTTCTAGTTCATCAATTTCCATCATTTCTTTGGTCAAGAAATCTTTGATAGTTTCTGCAGTGTCTCTTGCCGAAGACAGAGTCTTCTTCCCTGTTGCAGTCTAAGAACTGTCTCCTAGGGTCTTCTTTGTTTGGTCTTTTTCCCTTTCCTTTACTTCTTCTTTTTGACTGATTTTCTCCTCTATTCTTTCTTCTCCTTTAGATCCAGAGTCTGTAGGGGAATCCAGATGAGAGATATTTACTTCTTCTTGGACTTCCTCTTCTAGAACAAAGGAATCTAGGTCCTTAGTTTTCTCCTCACCTATCTCTTTTGAAACTTCTGCATTTATCTCTGTAGGATCTTCCTTTGATGTACTGAGTCCTTCATCATCCATGATAGAGGGTTCATCACCTAAGTCCTATATAATAGGAATATTGAATCTTTTATAGGCATTCCGGAGGATGTCTTTAGTCTCTTTGGCCACCTAATCAGTCTCTCCGAGCATAAGCTTATTCATTCTGGCTTTGCTCCAGAACTCATCTTTGCAATCTTTGAAGATCATGCTCAATTGCTTTGGAGTGATGGAGGGATAAAGCTGAATAGCTATTTGTTCCTAGATCTCTAGATCCTTTGCCTTTGCATTCTCCTTTCTCATTTCAAGTTCCTTCTCTAAACTTTTGGGAATTAGAGAGATGATTTCAATAAATGCATTATTATATATGTTTAAGTACTTAACTGTGGCTTCTTCCAAGATCTTTTTATTTGCGTCATTATACTCATCATAGAATTCTGTCATTGGTTATAGATTTCCATCCATAGTAAGTGCCTTGACTATGCCATCAATGGACAGAGTAGGCCTTTCAACAAACTCTTCTACTTCTTCTTCCTTGCTATAACCGGTAGAGGGTTCACCGGATGTTTTCTTCTTCTTCTTCATTTTCTTGACCTCCTCATATGATTCTATCTCTTCATCATCCTTTTGACTAATGTAAGACCTTGTGGCCTTTGACTTAGTTCTCTTCTCTCCCTTTCCAGATGTCTGGGCTTCCAGTTTTGATCCCTTTTGGCTCTTAGAGGTGGCAGGTACGGAGCTCTTGGAGGATCTGGTCCGGGAATGGGCTTGCACCGGATCACTTTCCTTTTCTGCATCTTGTTTCTCTTTCTCTGCCCTTTCCATCTTCTCTCTGTTGGCATCAACTACCTCCTTTGATATTCCATGTCTTTTGGAAAATTCTTCCACTTCTCTTCTCACTTTTCTCTTAATTTTAGGCTATCTTAGTTCAACATGAATTTTCACACTCAATTCTTGAAAGGTTCCAAACCTTTCTGCCTTAGGATCCTTGGGTTGACTTAACATGTGTTGAACATGTAGCTCTACAATTTTCTCATCTACTTCATACCCCATTGCCATGATCTAGACTGTCCTTGGCTCCACTGCCTCCATTAGGCATTGATTAGTGTCTACCATAAAGTACATTGTATCCTTGTATTTCTCAACTAATGATTGGGGGATTCTTTCTCTGGCCTGCATCAAGCTTTGGAAGTTTTTGAAGTAACCCCACAGTGCTATATTTTGTGCCTTGGCATCACCAAGCCCATACAAATAATCCTTGATTTGTATGGCAACAGGTCTATCATTTTGCCATATCTAGCCACTAGATCCGAGTAGCTCATTCATGTAATAGAAGAATAGATAGAGTATCAACCCTACCATATTTGAAAGAATTCTTCTTATCCTTCTTTATCTTCTGCAGATTCTCCAAAAGTTGGTTCAGAAGGAGCTCACAAAGATCATATTTAGCATTCTTTCTTAACATTTCATAAGCAGTGTAAATTGTTGTTCCGGATATGAAATTCTCTCTGCTTGAGTGATATATCTTGTAGCCAATTATCATGGTAGAAAACTTGATATCCAGATCTATGATATCCTCAATTGTCATTCATCTTTTATCAAATTTAGATCCGGTAGCCTCACTCATAGTTTAGTTTTTGACTGATTTGAGAGTAGGTAACCCACTGGATGAGTGCAATCTAGTCACCGCCCTAATGGCATCCTTTGTGATCTTAAATGGCCTCATCAACCATATGAAGTTGTCATGTACTCTACTCAGAATATACCTAACCCATTCATCTTCTGCAAAACAAGGAAATGAATGCACTGTCCAAAATGCTTGTCCCTGATGGCTTTGCACTGGGGTTTGAGTTCAAATGATTCATCTATTAGTTGCTTATGATATATATCCATCAGTTTGGATTCCCCAAATTCCTCAATATTCGCATGAAGGTATGCACTAACATCTTCAACATGCAAAACCCCATGCAGAATGCTAGAGAATGCGCCTGAAGGATCTACTTCTAGAGATTTATAAGGGTGTTTCTTGAATTTAGGGTTCAGCCTATCAGTGATTTTGACAACATTCAGAGAAGCCATCTTTCAACAGATTCAGAGAGATATTTACAAGAGCGAAAAGTACCTTTTTACGCTTCTAGAGTTCACAAAAAACTTGAAAAGATCATCAGTTGATTTGAATTCTACGATTGATCCTTGAGAGAGATGAAACAAACTTGTTTGTAGAGCTCTTCTTATGTTTTTCACTAATGCAAATGTGCAAATGACGAGCAAATGAACCCTTTTATCTCTGAACAAACCCTAATTTCATTTTGTAATAAATGCACAATTTAAGTTATTCTGGTTGCCTTATCATGAGAGAGATTTTTTTGGATCACTGAGATGTACTTAGAGCTATTTTTAGTGATGAATTGCAATGTCTCTATTTTCCTCGAATCCTCCCCTTTATCCGCAGATCAAGATGTTTCAGTTTAGAATCATACCGGATCAAACTGTGAAAATCTAGATTTTACCGGATGACTGTTAAACTAGATCAATCTTGGTAGATTAACGCAGCGGAAGCGTGGTGGGCCATAACCCAATCTTGGTAGATTAACCTCTTCTAAATTTCTTGCGGATCTTCCATATCTTTACCAAGGCTTATTTAGATGTTTCTTTGAGAACCCTTTAATCCGCAACTTTCCATGTGCCAATTTCAGGCACCAATTGATTGGCTGGGGGAACTTGTTTTCTTTTGTGACTCCCCCTAAGCCAGAGCTCATCTATTTAGTTTCTGCATGGAATATCAGCACCAGATTCTGGTACGGATCCATCTTCAACATTTTCTGTACTTCTCTTCACCCAAATCTTGTTCATCTCCCTTTGAATTTCATCCGCATTCACTTTTCTTTTTCCTTTGTCTTGGTTTTGATTATGAAGCACCAGACCCTTTTTGTCCTGATTCTTACTTCTGTAGAATTTGGCAATATGACTGGATCTATTGCAATTGTAGCAAATAACATTTCTTTGCATATTTGACTGATATCCTCTTGATCTACACTGATTAGCCATATGTCCCATTCTATTGCATGCAAAGCATCTACCATTGAATGAATTATTTATTTGCATATTTCTACACTCATGAGATTTGTGACCATACCTTTTGCAATTAAAACACTATCTGGAGAAGGATGAATTAGTCTGATTCATTCTTCTTCTGCACTGATTTGCTTTATGACCAAAGTTATTGCAATTGTGGCAGTATCCATTGAAGGATGGATATCTTTGAGCATTTGGTTGCCTTACCAGAGGTTTTCTAGGCCTATTCCTTGGATTTCCTGATCCAGAGTTCTTCTGACCAGATCCATAACTTTTACCTTTCTCATACCCCAAGCCTTTCTTGTCATCTACCCTCTTTTGGCTTTCAAGAAGAACTTCAAGTTGAGCATAGCTTATCCTGAATTTCTCTTTGTATTCATTTGTTGTTTGAAGATCCCTTTTTAGAGTGTCAATCTGATTCTCAAGTTGTTCTTCATTATCTCTAGCTTCTTCAAGATTAGATTCCAAATGCCTAATTATTCTATCTATTTTGTGGCACTCTTCTAACTTCTCCTTGAGAGATTGTTTTAGATTATCTTTAGTCTTTCTTTTCTCTTCAATTTCTTGAGTGAATTTCATAACCCCTGATTCCATTTCATGTCTTACCATAATGACCTCTTTTGATAGTTTCTCACATAATTTGTTCTTTTCATTCAGATCTTTATTAGCATCATTGGCTTCACTTTGACTTGCTAATTGTTGAAGAAGTTCCTTTCTTTTTTTCATAGAGATACTCAGTTTCTCCTTTAGTTCATTTTTGAAATCATCAGCTTGTTTGAGTCTTTATCTCAAGTTATTGACTTAAGAGTGAGATTGCTCAAGATCATCAAGGGCAGACTGAAGTTGTTCCCTCATACCATACATATCCATTGGAATTCCCAGATCTTCCTCAAGCTGTTAGGCTCTATTTGGAGGAACTTAGCTCTGATACCAATTGTTGATAACTGAGAGGGGGGGTGAATCAATTATCTTAATTAATTTAACTTTCTGTTCTTCTTTAATAACTAGTACAACATCAAAACAAATAAGCATCCATAACCATGAGAGCATAAACAAAATCAATACACATAACACAATGATTTTGATGTGGAAAACCCTGTTAAGGGAAAAACCACAGGGTGAATAACCCAAGATTGTATTCTCTATTAAAAGAATAGAAGTACAAAATGGCACTTGCCAATTAGGGCTCACTGCTCGAGCAAACTACTCACAAGAGGCTCACTGCCTATAAGAGACTCAGTGTCTACAAGGTACAAGGAAAGTAACAAGATACTTGAATTGATGAGAAGCATCAACATATTTTGAGGTTCAGTTCTGGTTAGGCTCAATACACTGATCTACTGCACTTCATTCTTCCTCTTCTTTGGTGTTGTTGTCTTGTCACATACCGGACTTATATTACTGCTTCCACACTGCTCTCTACTTTTCTTTGCACTTCACTACACACCACATTGACCTTCATATCGAAATCAATTTGGTATATATATCCACATCAATGATTTCAATCATCTTTCTAGTCGGCATTCGGAATACTCAACATTTTCCCAAACTCTGGTCTGTCGGCTGAATCCTTCCTTATTAAGTGATGCGTATCAAAAAGATGCTTATAGAAGTCATCAATCATGTCAGCCAACCATGAATGATCCCTCAAGAAAATTGATCACCATCAATAACTTATCTGGAAAAAGGTCTGATGCTCTGTCGGTTAGTTCTTCGTTAGTCTACTTTGTCAAACAGGAACCCAACACTTAGGTGTTCATATCTTCTCACTCTTTCATCACCGGAGGCTCAATCTTTGGAATGTGTTAGTCATGGTACTCCTCTTGACTTCCCCAAGTCCGTGCTTTACTGAGATACTTCCTGTGAGAGATCTGGACCTGACTGTTGAACTTTGCTACATGCTCTGTTCTTGCTTACTGGACCAAGATACACTTCAATCTATCTTCCGATATGGTCATACCATGTCCTACGGATGTGTGGGATGGACTTTGTTGCCATCAATAAAAACACTCATGAAGCCACAATGTGTCTCTTGCAACAAATAGTTCTTCATTCTCAAATATTTCAGGACTTGGAGATTTTCCTTCTTCTGATTGTGTCATTGATTGTCTTTGACTAACTCACCTCGATCCGATCTCTAGATTAATCTCCTCAAGTACACCTTCTCCTCAATTTAGTTTCAACTTGGTTAACATCCACCACTTGCAATTTCTTGTTAAATTCCTTTGATATAAACTTGATCTGTAATTAAGCCTTAACAACTTATATTGCACTTAATTTAGATATATAAATTCTCGATAAAAAGAATTGCATGACTATGTTCATTTGTATTTGAAATTGTAGAACTAGGTGCACTTATTCATTACACAATTTAATGACACATTAATTAATTACCTTATTTTTCATTATTAAAAAAACTGATGGAGGAACCAAAATATTGGAAAGAATAAGAGACAATAGTAGGTTTGTTAATGGAGTTCACCCATGTATTCGGGCTACATCTCTAGGTCCTCTTCTCAATGTGGGACCACTTTTATTAATGATGCCTAGCTTAAATCACCTTATTACACAAAAAATGCTTCAGGCCTACAATAGAAATCTTCACACAGTGTCCTCTATACCCTTATAAATCTCCTCGTATTCTCCTATGGCTTGGGTTCCAAGATTAGGCTTCACAAGCCTTCAATCCACCTATTACATTAAAAAATATAATTTAAAAATAATACTGTGCATCATAACTTTGTGTCTTCAAACTCTGCTCCCAGTAGTAATGATTTTGCTCTTTTTATAAGAGGGCTCATGTTCAAACCCGAGCCCCTCTTCTTTAGATCTCTTAGATTATCCATAACAAAATTTAGTTTTTTGGCTTCTACTTCTAAAGATAGCATGTAGTGTATTGGTGGTTGGGTGTAATGTGAGGTGGGAGGTTAGCGGTTTAAATTGCCTGACCCCCTTTTATAGTCTTAGTTATATTTTAAATATAACATTCACCCATACAATGTCTGAACAAAGTGCATAGCGCTTTGGTAAGTGCTAGGAATGAATGGTGGGAGGTGGACAGTTCAAACTGTCAGCCTCCCCATTTATCCAAAGATCTTTAGTTTTAGTTTAAATCAATCCTAGCACCTATACATTTCGAAGATCACGCATGGTCCACTGGTGCAGGATGAGAATAGTAAGGGGGCGGTTAGGTTTTTGAACCTCCCCCCAACAACTTTTAAACAACAACTGACCATTATGAAGCAATCGTAGGGGTACCACATGGCACCCAACCATTGGTCCACATAGCATAGTTTAATTTGATAACATCATGACACATGTCAATCAACCATTGGCCCACTCCAGCAAGCTATGCCAAGTCAACTGCCACGCTATTTGCTAGGTGCAAGTTCTACTGCCACATGTCACCTTCTGATTTTGCTATGTGTTAGCACTAGAGACTACCATGTCATCATGCTGATGTCATGGTGATGTCAACATCCATATAGTCTACTCAGCATATTCTTTGAAACTTTGATTGGCCATAACTTGCACATACGGACTGTGATTGATATAATTCAAGAAACATTAGAATCATCTCAATGAACTCTACACAATGGCGATGGTCTTATCAAATTCTAGGACCATGAATTTTTTAGGCCTTCTAGATCCTCTTGGATCACCAAGAGTCTCTACTATGAGTCTTGCATCACATAATCACATAGGTTCCCACATGAACTACACAAATGTTGGGACAATTGACACCTACTACTCTCACCCTTATTGACATGGGTAAGATCATCAACATGCTATGCTAGAGACTACATGAGAGTAGTCAATGAATGTAATGTCTCCACCTCCACACTCTCCTTCAAAGTCAAAGGGAGTGACACACGTTTTGGCCTCAATAAGGATCTGGTACATGGTTTTCATCTCATTGATCCCCCTCTCTATCTTGGGTAGAGCCACCACCTCTGCCCTAAAACTCTTGAATGTCAAAATAATTAGGAATCTTCTTGAGGATGAACTCACAATAGAGTTTCCTCAAGAAATATTCTGGCACCTCATTGTTATTGCATGTGTGCTCATCAAAGACCATGTACCATCTATCCCAAAAGTTTTGGGATATATCCCGATTCCTACACCAATGAATAGGGAACCATTTCCAAATTTCTTCTAATCTTTAGCCAGTTTTAGGATTAATAAAGTGTGCACATAATTGAGATTTGTAATTTTTTCATTCTTCACTTGTTCATATGATTCGGTGATTTGTTTTGTCACCAATTTGGCATGGGAAACAATCTCCTCTAATGACTTCACAAGTGCTCTCCCACGATCAGTGCTTGCACTTGGATTGTTTAGCATTTCAATAAGAGTTTGAAGATCTCTTTTATTTTTTTTCTATTTTCCCTAGGTAGTTTTCTTGAGTATCCCTTACATTGTGAGGACGTGAAGGTGGGTTTGGAGGGTTTGGAGGGTTTTGGTGGTTTTTTTGACCCTCCTCAGCTAGATTTGTGTTTTCTCTTGCCTCATTAACTATAAATGCAATACAAAAAACTAATCAAACATTCTAAAAGTAAAAAATTCTTCTCAAACTAATAAAAATTAATCAAACCCTACTTTCTTCAGCTACTAGACCCTCAACATTTGCTTCTTGACATCTTTCAAAGCGGGTTCGATGAGGTTGCATCATGAAAACATCAATTTCTCTCTTTTACTTTCTTTGTTTGACCTTCTTTTAACACGCTCATGCTATATTCTTACTTTGTTTTGCAAATAAACAATTTTCCTATGGGTAATGGGAGAAATGATGAGTTTTTTCACTTTTTATGCAAAAAATAACATGAGTGCATTATAACGTGCTCGCGTTTTGGTGTGTATGGGACCAAAAAGTTTCCTTGGCAACTTTTTCGTCCCTCATCTTCATGCATATACCCCTATGTTGTTTATTGTTGAGGCAATATCAATTGTTTGGTTTCATCTAGAGTCTCTATTTTTGGGGGGTTGTTTCAGGTTTCTTCATGACTCGGACTATGCCAAATAGATTGTCTAAGGCTACCAAATCCTAATGTTTAGCATGAAAACACCTCGGCCTAGAGGTCACCAAAATGTTAACTCAAAATCAATGAAATCTAAATCTAGGAGTATTTTGGCTTTTCCTTAGGTTTTGTGTCTTTTTTAGCTTTTTGAAGTTTCAAGGTTATCAATACCTACTACCATCCTTATTAGTTCTAGAACTATACGTAAGTGTCATACCATTTTCACTAAGTCTTTCGACATCATAGTTTCAAGAGTTCTAATTTTCCTTTCACTTTAGACATGAGTTCCAATGCTTGCCTAATCCCTGATGTTTTTCATCTCTTCTAATTCTTTGAGATGATGGAATCAATTTTTTTTATTTTCTTTGCCTCTGTAGCATGAATTCAGTGGTGTCTCTCATCCCCAATCCCCAATGTTCCATAACTTCTATCCTTTAGGATGACAATGTTGAGTGTTGTTGGTTCTCTTTACCTTCTGGGATGTGCTTTGTGGTAGCTGAAATCCTTGATTCCTTAAATTTCATATTTTCCTAAGCCTTTTTGGATTGTAGAGTTGGGTAGTGTGGGTTCCTCATGATAATATAGAAGAATGGAATTTTCTACAGGCCCAATTTGTTGGAGCCTGACAAATTTCTATTATTGATTATAGTGCTTTGTATTTCTTTGGAGTTTGGAGTTCAAGAAGTCACTTATTTCTCTTCCTTAAATGATGGTCTTTGGTGGAGGCTCAATTTCTAAAGCTTAATAAAGTGGTGCCTTTCTTTTTTGGACCTTGAAGTTTGGAAAGGTGCTTGTTCTCCCACTCAAATAGATTGATGTTCAATATAGGACCGATTTCTTAAGACTAATAAAATGGAACCATTGTTTTTTAAACCTTAGAGCTCGAGGAGGTGTTTTTTCTCCTTCTCAAAAGCTTGGAGAGATGTTTGGTGACAAACTGATTGTTGAAGCCTAATAGCTTGACCTTATTGATTGGTGCATCCTATGTACTTGTCAGGGTTACAAGGAGTCTTCTAATCCTTATAATAAAGTAGAATACTTGGCAAAGGCCTGATTTATCAATGCTTATAGATTTTTCCTTCCTAGTCCACTAAGTTATTAATATGCAACAGGATATCTCAACAACTCTCTAGGATACCATTAATGCTCATTCTAAATCTCGATAGCATGGTTAGTGAATGTTTTCCACCACAAGGCTACTACCCCTTATTAATGAATTTATGCACCATAGCATGGGAAAAACACTCTAGATCTGTATAGTTCCCTGACGCAACCCATGTGTACATGATACAGTGGGTGTGGGTGACCTGCAATCATGTTGACTAGTCCAAATCCACATCCAAGATGCAATAGTGATTTATAATGCTATATATGCTTATTCTCAAGATGTAATAGTGGTTGGTCATAAATCCATTTTGTGGTCTTCCCAATGCTCCATATTAGCCATAATTTGCCTCTTTGATAAAAATAACAACTTTTTTTATGCCTTCTCACATTCTTTGCATAGTGTAATACTAAGATTTTGAGTTTCTATATTGTGAATAATCAATTTATTCTAGTTTAAGATCTTTTTCATTACCTTTACAAAGATTTCCATGAATTATTTATGTCCATCATTCATTTGAGATTATTCTATGCATGCAAGACTAATATGGAAGTTCTTCAACTAAATATGGTGCATCACCATTTTACTTTTTATCATTCTCCTTCTCCCTATTTTCATTGGTGATAGCTATATTAGTTTTAGTTTTAGTTTAGCTATCTAACCTTTAGGATTAGAAAGGAACCAACCTTCTCTGGTGGTGTGATCTTAATGGAAAGGTCCCACATCTTGATATCATTTCGAATGTATCATTAGATGGTTTGAGACAGGTTCAGACAAGGATGTAAATCCAAGTGACAATAGTAACATAAGTAGCATCTACCCATCCTTCATAGATGTCACAAACACTCTTTCATGGCTCATAACATAGTTTCTACCAATGGACCAATAGGTGCCTCTCATTGCACCTCCAAACAATATGTCACCATCTCTCCCCCCTCATCATACAAATAAAAAATCATGTCACTCTCCCTCCATCTTATCGCAAATGTCCTTTCATCCATAAATCCACTTTATTCAATACTATTCTTGACCCTTGATCTTTTCTTGATTCAAGGACCACCTTTATCCTCTAATCCTATCATGAAACTTGGTGGCCTCTCATCAATCCAATCCTCTCAACCATCCTCAATCATTGATCTTCCAAATCAATCCAAGCCCTCCATACACCATCCAAAAATCTTTAGATTCAACATCAACCAAGCCATTTTCAAGTCTCCATGCAACACAAGGTTATGCTATCAATTTGAGGAGAAATCAACATATCCAACATCAAGAGCACATCCAGAGATCAAGGTTTGGACGTAGTTAGCTTGTTCAAGTTCACATGTTTATATGCATTCATTTTAGCTTAATCATGATGTTGTATTAGTTAATGAATAAAATAGGTTAGTATCATTCTAACTTTTTTCTTATGTTCATTTTTTATTTGTACACAACAATGATCTTCCTAGTGTAGAAAAAACATCACGTGCCAATAAATTTAATTTTATGCAACTAGAAGATTTTGTAGGTTTATTTTACATCTGATTTCTCATTCTTAAAATTTTGTGTTTCATCTTTCTCCATGTAGATATAGAGTAGTCATAGGTGCTAGCTGCAAAAAAATAGTTATACATTCTTATTTTTCCCTACATAAAAGGATACTTCAAATACTTATAAAAGCATCCTTTTTGCATCAAACATTTGTTTGAAAATATTATGTTCAAAATTTTGAAGTATCACCAAAATTATCATCCTTCTATTTCCATCACTTATTAGTTATCACTAATATAGTCCAAGTAGTATTTCGCAAGGACTGTGGCCAACTCACAGGCCTTGTTAGATGATCAATCAATTCCCCTTCAAAATTACAGAATATCAATTTCAAGAATACATGATTTATAACATGTGGCTATGGTTTTATTCATTATTATGTGTGAGAGCACAAATAAATCTAGCTAAATAAAGGTATTCTAATCTAGGAAAAAGAGGACCATCAACTATTGTAATCCAGTTAATGAAATAAAATAAAATGGAGAAAGGATGGAATGGTAGAAAAGAATTGGTTTTATAATATATTTTGCATGACTATGGGTAAGAATTTAAGAGAAAATAATATTGATTTTAGTGGCTATCCCTATGTTGGGACAATGAAGCATGGTGTTGAACATTGTGAGAGAGACAAATATATTCCCAAATGTACTCTAGGAAAATAGCCCTTCTTGGTTGATGATTCACCACATGGAGTATAGCTAGGACAACTCATCATTGAAATTGTCTATTCCATACTTGTAAGCTCTTGATTGTTGTTGGACAAGGGATGGGCTAATTCATAACACAAGAATAACTATTTTCAATTTCATACATACATAAAATTTTTCATATTTAGTATGTCAAATATAGAGAAAATTATTTACAGTTCAATTAAATAATTAGTTACTAGATATAGATGTATATGGGAATGAATGTAATGGTGTGAACCATTTATGAACAACGATACTAATAATTATTTCTTGTAGAATGGGGCATTTAAACTACTATAGTGTACTAAATATGCAACAATTTACCCTCAACTCTCTATTCAAATCAGAAGACTTGACTAAATCACTTTGTACTATCTACTTGGGATGAACTAAATGCAAAAAAAAAATTGTTTAAATATTATTATTGTTTCCTCTGTATTTATGTTTGTCTTAAGAATTTAAAAGAATTTTGTATGTTTTAATTACAAATTTTTGTAAGGATTTTATTGTTCCCTATAATTTGAAGTAAGTTTTATTTCAAAAAGTTTTATATTGAGTTTATGTTAATTTGAAAGGGAAAAATAGAATTCATTACATTAATTATGTATGTAAACATAATTAAGTACAAAGTAACCTAAGGATTATGTTTGCGTTGATGTTTATTAGATGGAGCAAAATAGATAAAATTAGGCAATATCTAATTGAACATATAATCATTCTATAAGAGTAATGAATTAAGAAATGGGTTTCTTAATTGTGTAATGAAAGAATGATTACCATTTGCTAAATATGGTGAGATGTATGCGACTTCAAATGTATAGATATCCTTCATGGTTATACATGTGGATCAAAATTACAATATTAATTTTTGTCTACTTTGATTTAAACTACTCATTCTAGATTAGGTTCCCAACTACAACCTATCTCCATAGCCATACAATTAGTCTTTGTTAATTTCCAACTTTTACAATGTAAATTCCCAAATGAATAGATTTATAGGTAGTAATATTGTTCATTACAATCTGAGGAATTTTAACTCAAGATGCCAATATTTAAAAATATGTGAATATAAAACATTCTTCAAACATACGAATAAATTATAGATTCATGTATAGGTAATGCACATTCATTACAATGAGTTGTTGGAATTAGCCAAGATCAACGAACAAGAACACTACCACAAGATACGAGCACACAATATGTCAAAATAATATTTCCAAAAGATTAATAGAATGTACATAGGAGGGATTCTCAAATAGGAAAGCTTGGGGACGTGAAATGGTCAAACACAACAACTGAGTAACCCTCCAAAGGTGCAACACTTTTCTAGCTCAAGTGACACATGTTTGAGCAAGTTGCAAGTTTGCATGTAATAGGTGTCTTACAAGGATGAGTGCACATGTCTCAGCCACATGAGGTGAGACAAAACCCTAAAAGTCCTAAATTGAGACTTAACTACTATGAATAGGACTTACCTAGACAAGCTAAAAGCTAACTAGATAGTTAAAGAACCTTTTCACGCTAACACCCCCCTTAAGTGAAACTTAGGGAGTAGTGATACAACGATGGGTCTTGACTACCAGGGCATGTTAGGTACTGATGTACAAATAAATTTCTTATAAATGGAGAAAAGGAGAAAACCCTATGGGAAAAACCCCTCTCAAAAAAATAAATGGTACATAATAAAATTGTAAAAGTGAATAAGAAGTGGATAGAAGGAGGATTCAACACGACCCCCCAAGAACTACATCAATCACTAATGTATGATTAATGTCTCTCCCATAGGAGAGAAAATAGAGAAGGTGTACTAGACACTATACAAAACACCTGAAGGTGATAGTCCCGCAATCCCTAGAAGAGCCATGTGTGGAATGTAAATTGCATGCCATGTGGCTGCAATACTAATGCCATTTGAATTCCTCTTGTGTAAAATCTCTGGAAGCCTTTGGTGAAGCCTCTCTGAACATTGTAGAAGCAAAGGAACTAATATCAATGTTTTGGTACAGGGAATCTTTGGAATTTCTCAAGGAAGCAACTCTAGATTCAGATTAACAATAGGTCATGGTGGAGGTGATGTGGAGGTGTTATGGACACAACTCAATATGTGAAATAGAAAAAATGTTGAAGGAGCAATGGAAGTTCTCTTGACACAACTCAGTGGACATACTCTTGACACAATTCAAGTGAAGTGTTCCTAAAGCACACTCCATAATTTTATATTTTATCCACTGCGAATATCGGCACTTTATAACTGTAGTGCATAGGCAAGTCTATTTGGAATGAAAAAGGGCACTTTATAATGATAATGCGAAATCATTTCCAATAGATCAGGGTTTAAAAATTATTCACTTTCTAAAAAAATAGCTCTCAATTTCAAGTTACCAATCGAAACATACAATAATTTTAGTAGTTATCTATCTAGATTTACAAAGGGAAGGGTAAAAAATGTTTTAAAATGATACAATTTCCAAATTCTCTTGATGTTGCTTTATCGGTGCCAGAACCAGCTTTATATTCACTATAAATTTTTCAAATTTCACCTCCATGGGCAAAAATTATGACAAACAGAAAAGTGCCCCTGCTTATGAACACTATATAGATCTGGCAGTCTGTCTAGCATAAAATGTTAATTGTGGTGGTCAACATAAAATGTTGGTGGTTTGTCCTTGCATAAACTGTCATTTTTGGTGATTAACTAAGCACTAACTATTACATTTACTTTCTAGTGGTTATGTTTTGTTGCTAATGGTTACAATGTAATAAAATTGTGACTGTAACATCAAATGTTGTGCCTAACATAAAATTTAACACTTAACAACAAACTGCGAGCAGTTACAATAATTAATATAACATGAAACATAACCGAAGTGTAAAAACAAATAACATGTTGTTGAAGGCAACCTGCAGATTGAATGTGTGAAATGAAAATGAAACCTTGTCAAAAAAAGTTGCAACCAAATAGTGATTAACAGGTGGGAAACGGCGGCGGCTGCCTATAATATGGAGCAGGGGGAGGCACTAATCGGTGGCCTGTTCAATCTCTCTTCCCTGCGTGCTTCTATTTCACAGCAAGCAACCTATAGAGCTTTGCAATCCAGCCTGACATCCCTGAGCAGCTATGAAATTGATAACAAATTGAGCTCTTATAGCTTTTTGGTCTCCAAGGAAAAAGCTCAAAGGATCAAGGATATCTTCACAGCTATTATGTTTCTAAGGGTACATGCCCCTGACATGGCGCCACACATTCCTTGATATGCGCTGGAGGATCCAGATGAGGAAGCTCAGCCAATTGCGGCTATTGATTTAGACGTGCAGAATCTTCCTGCAGCAGGCGCAACAGCGTGACGTGGTGGTGGAGGGTAGTGTTTTGGCTGTTTTTGGATGTCGGTGGAAGTCTGGGCAGGTCTCGTGTTCCTTCTGTCGGTGCTTAATGGCGGTTGGGTAGTGGCTTCGTTTTGGTTGGCTTCCGGTGGTGAGTTCCTGCTGGCTTTGCAGTGTGAGGGGAAGTCGCTTTTGTCTGGTGTTCGATGGCTTGGGCGTCAGGTTCTTTTTTTGTTTTCTGCATATTCTGTTAGATCTAGTTGCTTAGACCTTTTTTTGGGTTTATCCGGGATTATCTTTTATATTGGCTTATGATATGTATAATCTATTCAGTGACATTGGGCTGATGCCCCCCAAGACTTCTGTATATTTCTATTTTAATTTTTAATAGATCTCCTATGGGTGCTCCGTCACCTTTTTCTGTTTTAAAAAAAAAAAATAGAGATTAACCTTCAGCACTATGAATAGAATGTACTTTGGAGTCGACTTGCGAGAAAACAGTGACACCTTCGGCTTGTGGTGATGCCTTGTGAAGGTAGATACTCTAAAATGGGGACCAAAGATTAGGATCCATGTAGATAAAAATCAACAACTAGTAACTATGAGGTGGGCAGTAGAAACGATCCTGCATATTGAAGCGACAACCTCAATGGAACCGTGACTTGGTACAAGGGATAAATGATGATCAAGAGTTTTAACCATGACTGCTGCAAATCCCACACCCTTGCAACAAGGATGTATGGAGCTGTGACAAATAGCTATGAGGTAAATGACCATTAAAGGCCTACAAACAATAAATCACGATCTCAATGAAACTTGAGCCTCTGGTGTGTTTGATGTGAACAACGCTGGTGGTAAACCATTGCCTTGACTTTGAGGTGAATTCAGACCTTTGAATTAAACAACCATGGGTAGGAGACTGTGAGAACAACAAAGGTCGATGATAATGGTGGCCATGTGTTGAGGAGTCGACCTCTGATTTTGAATACCAATAATTAGGTTGAAAAAGTCGAGTAGGATAGAGTGCAGCGTGTGAAGATTTTCGTTGGCAAAAAACTACTACCATGCCAAAGCTTTTGGGACCATTTTGAGCTTTGTCCTTCAACGAAAAACTGCCTACAATAGTTGAAAAGTGACAAACAAAACCCTTGCTAACACCAAAGAATACACACAGATTTGCAGAGAGGATGGATCTTAAGCCAAGTACACGATAGGGTTGATACACCATAGACAATGAAAATGGACTCAACTTAGAGTTAAATCTGCCAATAAGGCAGAAAGAGGCTGAGAGGGGAAAAACATGTCCCAAATCTTCACACCGACCAGAGAAAAATGATCTTTCAAATCACACCCAAATGACCAACGCAGCCAAAAACTAGAACAAATTCTCTTAGAGGACCTGCAAAATGTTAATTTTGCAAAAACAAAATTGCATTTTCAACAAAAATTTGCATACAAATCCATAAGATACTGTATAACCTATACAGTTTAGGGGTAGGGAGTAACAAAATTGCAAAATTTTGCCTGTCTCAATTTTGATAAAATGATAGGCTATTTTGACTATTTCAGGCCTTTCCAACTTAATGGTGATGTCCGTTTGTGTAATGTCCCCTTCTAGCAAGCCAAAATTTTCACAACCTTGTAAATAATTTCAACTTACCCAAAGAGAACATTAGTGTTCAATTCTTCTTTTCATAACATAATTAGGGTTAATGATCCATAATCAAATCCATATACTTTCCACAATTCTACTTAAGTTTAGTAACCTTATAATCATAATCATATCATTTCTCTTGACATTATAAACATATGCATAACATATTCACATTATTTCTCTCACAACTCTCATGCACTATCTTGAGGGAGTCTTAGGGTAGCCCTACCATTAATCAATCCTTTCTCCCATATGAGCATGGTTTGTTAAGGCGTCCATATCCATCCCATACGGAGGCCCAATGGTTTCACCCACACCTGGGGTCCGTCACCAATTGGCTCAAGGGGACTTCATGCACACCTGGCATTCCTCATCCCATCGAGAGTCACCTACCATCGGGCACAATTATAAACAATGAGCTCCTATTACCATAGGCCCAAGAGCTTCACTCACATCCGGAGTTCCTCGTCTCTTGGCTCAAGGGACTTCGCACACACCCAGTGTTCCTCATCCGCTTGAGGGTCGCTTAGGTTTAATTATACGTCCTTAACTTAACCCCAACTCACAAGTGGTACGATGATTAAGGGTGAGGCTTGACATCCTTCTTGATAGGTTATGAGATTATGGGTTATGAATCCGTTTTTGATAATATTATCCTTTCTGGGTCATGATATCATATTTCTCATTCCCTTTGGGAATCTTATCATTACTTAGTCATAACCTCATACTTGGCTCATTGACAATTAATATGTAAATTACATTATTTCTATTTACCTTTCATGTTCATTCCTACATAATCATTTATCCCAATAATGATAACATTCATTTTAATTCATGATTGTCTAATGTGTCTCTTACTATATATATATATATATATATATATATATATCACATTACAAATCTTAATAATTAAATATATTAGAAACTACTTACCTGCTGTTCCTGAATATAAAATGCAGAAATATGACGGTTGTTGCTGAATACAAATTGCTATTTTTATTAATCGATCAGATGCTATCTATTTAACTGCCCCCCATCTTTCTTTCCTTCATCACAGATAGCTTTTTATATCTTATTCAATAGCACCGAACTAATGAAGGAATGTGACCTTTCCTTATTGATTCTTTGATGGATAATGATCGCTTGGTGCAATATAGAATGTTTATAACTGAATCTTCCTCTTATTTGATGTGTTCCCCTTCAGTCTTCCTAGATTGATTGCTATCTTATACCCTTCAAATATTTGTGAAGAGATGTATCCCTTCCCAATAGATATGACTTATGAGCCAAATCGCTGTGTTTAGTTTGCAAAGTTATTTTAATAATGATTACCCTTATATTTAATTCGCTGCCTACAGTTTACTAACCACTACCTTTACATCTGTTTCCTTCATTAATATGTGATCGCTGCCAATATGGGATATTCATATTTACATAAATACAATAAATATATTATATTTAATTACATACAAACAAGATAATTTAATATTATTATATATTGATAATCAAATATTATTATATATGTGATTATCATTTAAAGTGGCTTCTTTAATTTATCATTACTATTTAAATCTTTAATTTAAACAATGTCATAATATGGGAACATGACAGGGCTCCCCTCTTGAGATTGCTTGTCTTCAAGCAATCCTTATTTTTTCAAAACACTCGATTTAAGATCAATTTTCTTTTCTTCTTTTATTTAAAGTTGCTTCACCTTCTTCCTGAATTTCTTTGTTGAGTATGATTTCTATATTGTGTGCTTGAGCTCTTTTTCCACATTTATGCCCGTATTCCCATTTCTCATTACATCTAAAACACGTGTTTCCCTTTGCGGGGTCTTTACACTTGTGTCCGGGTTTCCATGCTTCTTTGCAATCAAAACAAAGGCCTTTTTCTCTTAATTCATCTCTTAGACATACATGTCCTTTTTCCCATGGTTTCCCACATTTTTGACATGGGTGCTTATCAAAATTTCCTTTCTTATGGAAAGGTTTAGAGGATGATTGGGAGGGTTTGCTTTGTTCTAATTGGGTTGCCATTTCTATGGCATCATCAAGTGTAGTGGGTCTAAGTGCTCCCACTAATCCTCTTAGCTTTTCATCTAATCCTTGTACAAATAAGAATGTAAGTCTTTCATTCTCTATTCCAGGAACTCGGATGGCTATTTTCTCGAATTCATTTACATATTCATCCACCGTACCCTTTTGTCTTGTTAAGGTTAAGTCCTTGAAATCTTGTTGGGGATGTCTCCTATCAAATTTCTTAAGAAACCTCTTAGAAAATTCTTCATAAGATGTAATGGTCTCATGGCCCAAAGTGTGCTTCCCGTGATGCCACCATTCGTAGGCCAAGCCCTCTAGATGTAGGATGGCGAATTGAAGGGCATCTTTTTCCATCATGGGGTTAAGAAGAAAATAGTCATTTAGTTTTTGTAACCATGCATGAGGTGACAACTTATGTGTTCCATCAAAATGAGGTAAATTGATTTTGTTGGCTTTTTGCTTCAAGTCTTTGTTAGCGAATCTTTTCTCTCTTCTTGTTAACTCATTCCTCTTTGAGTTGCTAAAATCATTGAAGGATACCAATCCTCTCAATTCGGGTTCTAGGTTGGCATAGGCTCTAATCATGTCTTCAGTGCTCATGACTGGAGTAGTATCATTTTCCCCTCTTGAAGTGTCTTCGCTTGGTAGAAATGCCGGTAGTGGAATCCTTGTGCTTGATGAAGAATTGTTGTTTTCGGCTTGATTAGAGACTACTTCTCTCCCATTTGTTGATTGGGCCTTTAGATTTTCTACGTCGTTTCACAAGGTTTGCACAGTTTGTAAAAGTGCTTGAGTGGCTTGATTTTGATCATTCAAATTCCTGGTAGTTGCTTCAATGAATTCTCTCAATTCGTTGTTCATCCTTACTTGGCTAGTTCTTGGCCTTCTATATGTTTTCATATAATATCCTCACAGGTTGGCAAAATGTACCTCTGATACCACTTGTAATGTCCCCTTCTAGCAAGCCAAAATTTTCACAACCTTGTAAATAATTTCAACTTACCCAAAGAGAACATTAGTGTTCAATTCTTCTTTTCATAACATAATTAGGGTTAATGATCCATAATCAAATCCATATACTTTCCAAAATTCTACTTAAGTTTAGTAACCTTATAATCATAATCATATCATTTCTCTTAACATTATAAACATATGCATAACATATTCGCATTATTTCTCTCACAACTCTCATGCACTATCTTGAGGGAGTCTTAGGGTAGCCCTATCATTAATCAATCCTTTCTCCCATATGAGCATGGTTTGTTAAGGCATCCATATCCATCCCATATGGAGGCCCAATGGTCTCACCCACACCTGGGGTCCCTCACCAATTGGCTCAAGGGGACTTCATGCACACCTGGCATTCCTCATCCCATCGAGAGTCACCTACCATCGGGCACAATTATAAACAATGAGCTCATATTACCATAGGCCCAAGAGCTTCACTCACACCTGGAGTTCCTTGTCTCTTGGCTCAAGGGACTTCGCACACACCCGGTGTTCCTTATCCGCTTGAGGGTCACTTAGGTTTAATTATACGTCCTTAACTTAACCCCAACTCACAAGTGGTAAGATAATTAAGGGTGAGGCTTGACATCCTTCTTGATAGGTTATGAGATTATGGGTTATGAATCCGTTTTTGATAATATTATCCTTTCTGGGTCATGATATCATATTTCTCATTCCCTTTGGGAATCTTATCATTACTTAGTCATAACCTCATACTTGGCTCATTGACAATTAATATGTAAATTACATTTGTTCTATTTACCTTTCATGTTCATTCCTACATAATCATTTATGCCAATAATGATAACATTCATTTTAATTCATGATTGTCTAATGTGCCTCTTACTATATATATATATATATATATATATATATATATATATATATATATATATATATCACATTACAAATCTTAATAATTAAATATATTAGAAACTACTTACCTGCTGTTCCTGAATATAAAATGCAGAAATATGACGGTTGTTGCTGAATACAAATTGCTATTTTTATTAATCGATCAGATGCTGTCTATTTAACTGCCCCTCGTCTTTCTTTCCTTCATCACAGATAGCTTTTTATATCTTATTCAATAGCACCGAACTAATGAAGGAATGTGACCTTTCCTTATTGATTCTTTGATGGATAATGATCGCTTGGTGCAATATAGAATGTTTATAACTGAATCTTCCTCTTATTCGATGTGTTCCCCTTCAGTCTTCTTGGATTGATTGCTATCTTATACCCTTCAAATATTTGTGAAGAGATGTATCCCTTCCCAATAGATATGACTTATGAGCCAAATCGTTGTGTTTAGTTTGCAAAGTTATTTTAATAATGATTACCCTTATATTTAATTCGCTGCCTACAGTTTACTAACCACTGCCTTTACATCTGTTTCCTTCATTAATATGTGATCGCTGCCAATATGGGATATTCGTATTTACATAAATACAATAAATATATTATATTTAATTACATACAAATAAGATAATTTAATATTATTATATATTGATAATCAAATATTATTGTATATGTGATTATCATTTAAAGTGGCTTCTTTAATTTATCATTACTGTTTAAATCTTTAATTTAAACAATGTCATAATATGGGAACATGACAGTGTGGCTCTGCAAAGAACTATTGACTAGGTTAGGTGCAGGGTTTGCTCAAAAAGGAAGGGTTTTGCTAGCATGGCTATGATAGCATGTTGGAATTATCAAAGATCAAGAAGCAACAATACTACCACAAGCTATGAGCACAAAGTAAGCCAAAACAATTTTACCAAAGTATGAATAGAATGTACATAGGAACCTAGCTTAAATAGCCAACGATGAAGAAGTGAGATGGTCAAACACAACAACTGAGTAACCCTCCAAAGATGCAACACTTGTCAAGCTCAAGTCACACATGTGTTGGTTCTCAAAATTGTACCCCACTATTCCTTATGCTACTCTTAGGTTTTACCAAATTAGTGGAAAATGGCTAATGAATAGGATGTTCTTTGAAGACAATCTCCTCTACACATTGCCAAGGTGGGTTTCCCTTCTCAAACACTGGTTATGGAATCGTGATTTGGTAAATAACCACAGTGTTACACAATAGACTTCTTTCACAAAGAATATGAAGAGATTTGAAATGTCTAACAATTGTGGATAAAGACTCTCATTTGACCTATAATGACTCTTGTGAAAATAGTAAATAATTAAGAATAAATTACAAAATAGGAGTTATTTATCATTTTCAAAGCATATTTGTTTGGGAAGTGGGGTAGTTTTGGATTGGTGCCTACCAGGGAATACAGAGTCAATATACATTGCATATGTTCTATCTCAGCATCACTTACATCAAGTGGTTGCAATAGACATTACTGAATATTATTATCTTAATAATAACATCGACCCATGAGAGGCTTCGTTAATATGACTTCATTATTTATAATCCAATTATTATGAATACAACATTATCACTCTTCTAGAAATATTTATTCTATTGCTTGAAAGCAAACTAACTAGGTAAACAATTCATGCTAGCAATTGTAGATTAAAGAAACAATAACCATTGATTATTATTTTCAAATGTTTCCTTACATCATAAAATGGAGACAATGTGACATACAAACATGTGCGCTTTTCATATAATCTCAAACTAAAGAATTACATGCTTATGACAAAAACACATGCTATAAGAAGAATTTTATTCTTCTGACAACCATACTACTACTAACATCCCACTTGTTTTCTAACCCTTAAAAATACAGAGCACATCCCATTTATAAAATAAGGGTACCTCTTACAATCCTCTAGATGATTGACATGTACTTCAAATAGTAATCTATTTGTAAGGTTCAGAGCACGTGAATAGTTCGAGCAATAGCAAACCTTCTTAAAAAACCACCATCTACCTTTTGTTGTCATGATAACTGAACATGGGAAGTTAGGCCATTGTGGGGAAAGCATATGAATTATTCTTCATCCACCAAAGTTGAGCTGGCAACATCTGCCCATTGTGATGATGGGGATGGAGAAGACACCAGTTGCTGTCCACCTAAGCATTTGACTTTGTCAATAGTGGTGCAAATAGTTATCTCTTCTAGACCACCCAAATGCAATATTCTTTACTCGTCAAAGATTAGCCAACGCTTGTCACTCAGTGATATGGTGGGGAGGAGGAGCTAGAAAGGTGTATTCCTACCTACACATCAATTTAAGCTAGTGATCACCGACCATTAGAAACTAAGAGCTTCCTTCATCTTAAACCAAGCAACTACATGTAGTTGGAGTGGTTAAGTAGCAATGCCCATTCCTCATTAGGTTCCAACCAATGGAAGGTGAAATTGAGGAATCAAGCAAGCTACCAAATCAATTGTTCTATCCTTTTCTCTAAACCTCCCATTCCAAAGAAGAAAATCATTGCTCTCTTATTGTTGTAAACACAAAGTTATAACCAGGAGAACAATGATAAAAATTGTTTGAGAATGGAAGATATAGTAGACATGAAGGAAGGAAAAAACATATTCCAAACTACAAAAGAAAATAAAAGTAATGAGACTTGTAAAAACATTAACTTCCTTTATAACTAAAAATAGGATCGTGGATAGATATTCAAAATCTTCTGTTTCTCAACAAATGTGATTATTAGCTTTTAAGTCACCTAAGAAAGTGCAGACTCAACCTTATCCAAACATCTTCTTGAAAATCACAACATAGCCAAAAATAGGAAAATTAAGTTAGGAGCACTCATAACTAATCAAGTACCCTATGCATCAAACATGTGTGTTCTTATCTAAACCTATATGCCATTTGTATTTTCATCACTATCAGTGATCTAAATGGAAGAAAAAATTGACTTTTGAAAGATTTGGAAACAATTATCCTTATGTCAATGTCACATTAAAATATTTCTGTAGTTGCATTAGGGTCAAACCTCACCTATTCAATTACTTCTTCTAGAGTTGCAAACCTAGAGGCCCATGTGCTTGATATCTCTTTCAATCTTCACATTAATCATTCAAATGAGTAGAGATAGTGTTTGCATGCTGCAAACTGTCAATACATTCAAATATTAACCACTAATCAAATTGGGAACTAGATCAATAGCTATTGCATACCCAGGTTGCATCTCAAACCTTCTCATGGAAAAAACCTTCATGAATGCATGGTGCACCAATCCATTTATTTCCCTAAGGTTGGATGATTAAGAACATAGTCATCAATCTAATCATAAAAGGTGAACATGTGTAATCATATCATAGCGCTACAACCTTATTATCATGGGGACGCAACGAGCTTGCATGACACATTGACCATTGGATCATCTTCAGCCTCCAAGATTAAAACATAGCCATTGATTTTGTTAGCCCAAAGAGGACAGGTGTCATCACATCGCACCATCAAACTCACGTGATGCCAAGCAAAGTAGAGGCTATGAAATAGGTGCCTCCTATGTGCACCGTCAAGATTTCACCACATGGCAGCATCGAGCCAACATACATGTGACATCATCATTAGAATATTCTCAACCAACATAGAAAATCCACCTATCAAAAAAGCTATCACCTTAGAGGGCACTACAACGAATAATGCTGATGGAAAGCTTACATTGGAGGTACATTGCAGCATCACAACTAATAAAATATTAAAACAAATTACAACTGTGTGGGAGGAAAGCTATGTGACGGAACAAACCAAAAGATGACACATGTTAAAAAGATATGCCCAAAGAAAGATAATAGTATTTATAAATAATTCAAGTGATTTAAATAACATAAAGTGTTGGACATTTGGCAACTTCGTGCATGATTGCATCCTCAAAATAAAATTCATGCAATAGTAATGTGAAGAGTGTGACCCAATCAAAAGTAAACACATGGAAAGTAGCAAATGGGTCTAGACTTTTCAAAGGTAAACACCAATCAGATAGGAAATAATAAAGAACCTATGGGGCCAGTAGCCTCATGACTAAGAGGGGATAAAACATAACTTAAAACTCATGGAACCAATGGAGGAAGTCAATAACATATTAGAAGATAATCCCTAAACCTCAAAGAACGACCAAACACAAGGTATTAAGATCAAGAATTTGCAATACAATAACACTTAAAATCTGAAAAATAGCAAGTCCCAAATAACATGTTTGAGCAAGTGACATGTTTGCATGCAATAGGTGTCTCACAAGGATGAATGTATATGTCTCAACAACATGAGGTGAGATAACGCTCTGAAAGTCCTCAATTGAGACATAACTAGTGTGAATAGGACTCACCTAGACAAGATAAAAGCTAACTAGATAGATAAAGAACATTTTTCACACTAATATGAGTGTTATCAAATAGGTTAGATTCCTTTCTTGATATGAGTGTAGATATCAATGAGTAGATTCAAAGACATTTTGATTTCATTTCATGATATCATTTCTTGATGATCAAAATTAATGTCATTTTATACATAAGCATGCCACTAAATTACAAGGATTTATCGAAACTCACCCCAAGACCAAAGTCTAAGATGGGGCTAGTCACCTAAAACTTCAATTTTATTTTTTGTAATTAAAAGGATCAACGTTATGGTCTATAGGATGATCTCACAATTGTAGAGATGACCTTGGTTACATAATGAAATTTGAAACATGTTTGATATGATCTAAATACGGATAACAATTCAATTAATGAATATAATTAGATAGATAAGAAAATTAGACTAAGATTGGTCACAAATAAGCATAGGGGTAAGCAATAGAAATAGGGAAAGGTACATGAAAGGATAGGTATGCGGACCCAAATATGCACAACAACAAACCATTTGTAACTATACAAAAATATTAAAACATTTGTGAAATTAGGTACAAAAATAAATGTGAATAAAATAAGGATGCATTTTGTACCATTATATTTTTCCCCAACATTGAGTTGCATGCCAATATCTAAGTATGAATCATGAATCTATAAGTATGCTCATTCTTAAACATGCAAAAATTAAACATAATAGATAGATAACCTTATAGTCCACAAAGAATAAAGATTATCTTTCCATTTTTTTTCCTTTTTGAATATGTTTTTTGTGAATTCCTAAAAGACAAGTGATAAAAGGTTCATTGAATCTTGCTTGACTCAAAAATAATATATAAGACAAAAATAGGAATGTTAGTAATAATGTATAATTCTAGTTGAATTTAATGCCCACATATGTTGTAATTTATTCAAGGAAGGTCTTTATAGATATATTAATATTAAACATGAGGATATAAGAATAGATGGACAATCCAATAGATCAATAGACAACTATTATTAATCATATGATAATTCAACTTCGTTGAATTATAAGAATGTAGGCACATGTAATCATCCAAGCATAAAAATATAGCAAGTATACCTTTAGAAGAGTACATCATGAAAAAAATATAAATGGACTAGAGATAGAATAATAAATGGCATCATTGCCCATACCATGGGCATAACATTTTTAATGTGGCCTTTAATTGGGAAACATAACCATGGTGGTACTATATATGGCCCTATGTAGAATCCACTAGCACAAGCACAAATAGGGTAAGATGAATACGATCTAAAGGATAAGGATAATGGTGAAACTAGATAATATGGTGAAAAAACATATGAAATTAGTAACAAAGGCCCAATGTGGCATCCAAGAGCATAAGCACATAGATTATGGAATGAATATTTTGGATAGGATCAATTGGCATGGAGATTGATAAGATGAAAGTATTAGTGAAATGAAACCCTATAGTGAGATAAGTCCCCAAATGTAGCAAGTATGATCATAAGATAATATATATTAACCTATATAATCAAGTGTAAAAGTATAGTTCAATATTATACTGGTAAAATGCATGATGCCTCCCAATGTAGGATCAATAAGAGAAAGAGTTACAATAAATGCAATCATGTAAGATAAATGTATAAAAACATGATAGGACCAAAGTGATATAGCAATGTAGGAGAAAGATCAATATGATAAAAAAAAATATAAGCTCAATATAAAATAGAATCAAGACATGTCATATAACAATGTAAGCTTATTGTAGATAGGATGACAATGAATGTCCAATAGACAAGAGGAAGAGTAGTGTGTTTTCCCCCAGTTTAAGAATACATATGTATAAATAATAAATGCTCTATGGAAGATAAATCAATGTAAGATAAAGTAAAATAATAATGTAAAACATTGTAGTTTAATAATGTGAACATTAGATATAGAAATATAGGATCATCATATAAGTGATATAAAAATGTAGGAACAAGATCATTATGATATGCAATATAATCTCTATAGAGGATAGAGTCAAGAGATGCGATATAATCATTGAAGCTTTCCTTGTATGGAATGCCAATGTTGGATGAATGAATAATGGGGAGAATAGTATGATGCCAAGCAATTTAAGATTATGTTAAAAATAATTATGAATGCTCAAGGTATGCTATCAATGTATGATCATGCCATGTAGACACCATTGGCTAGTTGGATAATTTGCAATTATCTTGATCCTCCATTTACTCATGTTCCTCAACCTATCACATTCTAATTCCTAATCTAGGATTATATTTTAATGTACTAGTTTAAAATTATTTACTCTCTCTATCTTAACATTGTTTTTTAATTCTAACTCCTTCTATGTTGATGTGTTCCATTTTTTGTCCACGCTTCTAGTTGGATGTCAGAAAAAAACAACATGAATCTTATAGAAAAAAATTCATTATGAATGCAAGGTGAATAATAACAAACTTGTAAAGAGTCAAGGTTAATTAATAAAGAGGAAAGGTTTGGGTAAATGGATAGGATAGTTCTAATCATCTTCTCCTTTAGATTATGCTAAGCTTACAACGTTTTTACCTTTCATCACTAGAACATAAGGTAGAAATGTAAATATTACAAATGATGATGTGACTAACAATGCCTTAATTTAAGCCATAAAAAACTCCTACTAGACATTATATTCAACATTTAAAGACAAGCATGCATATATGCAACTACAGATATAAATAGGTTTCCATTATCATCAATGAATCACATTAAATTTTCAATCAAAAGTTCATCTTGTCACAACACAAGTATAGCCAACTAAATGTTTGTCAAACAATGGCTATTTGATTAAGTTAAGTTGGTTTTGAAGGGACCATAAAACCTATATAGAGAAACAATTTTAGCAATAAAACAATCATCAAGCTATAGAGAAGTAAAAATAGAACTAAAGAGTAGCTGAAATAACAAAGCAGCGAAAAAGAGTCAAAAAGACAATACAAGATTGAAACAACCCCACCATACCCACCAAAACTAGGCTAGATTATAGTTTTTTCAGAATATTACCTACTTCTATGTTCAGCATGAGGAAGCCCTCTTCAATACTATAGTCACCTATTACTTTTTTCCTCTTACTAGTGTTGTCTTGTGTGTTGTATCTATTACCCTTCCGATAGTCTTGTGCTCCTTCCTTAGTCTTATATTTCTCTCTGCACACTCCTAGTTGATTTTATATTTTATTTTATATCCTTAATCTCCACCACCATAGCCTAGTATTTTGTTTGTCCTTCTCAGTACTGAGGATGAGGATCTCCCTCATCATGGTCTAGTATTAAGGAACCAATTTGTTTTCCTCTGTAGGCATACAAATTTTATATTATATTTCTAACCCAATAAGGCTACTTTTCTTCTAAGATGATTTATTTCCATAAAAAACTAATTTAGATAGTTGATGGTGGATTTTTTTTTGTTACATGAGGCCTGAGCATTTTACCACCAATAAGTTGATGATGCTAATGGAACTATCTACATATTTCTTATTACAAGGTTTTACCACTTTCTCATTATAAGGAATCATGCAAGGGCTAGTGATTTCAAGGAATTTAGCTCCTCCCTTCAACTCCCACTACTATTTATTCTTATGATATTATTATTCTACTCCTCCTCTAGATCATTCCCTATTTCCTCATAACCTACCTTGGCATCATTTTGGTCCTCTGATAGGTCCATGGACTCCTCAACATCTTCTGAATTAATACTAAAACCCATGTCCTCAAATCTATCCTCTTCCATTTTCTAAGAGGTGTCGACTTTAATTATTTTTCCTTTTTCATAGACAAGCCTACCTTTATCCTAGGGGTGGTGTACTTCCAATGGATTAGAATTAAAAAATTCAAGCTTGCATAGGATGGGTATTTACTTACCCATAGGTGAGCTCCTTACAACGACTTCAAGCGATGATAAAAGAAAAAGGGAAAATAAATCTTCTATTGCAACCTAAAATTGTTAATGAAAACAAAATGGTATGAGAAAAGAGTTATGAATCTTCCTTCCATAGTTATGTACTTCATTATCGTTATCACTAAAGTGTGCACCCTCATTGAGTTGTGAGAACTCAGTCACCTAGTGAAACATGGAAACACTTTAGGGGCTTGTGGGTTGCCTGTAGGTTGGAGCGAATATCTAGAGAGGGTTGGTTCCCTTGGTTCAATCACCTAGTCTAACCTATTTTGCTACTCCTTGCTGAGAAGGAAAGATATAGGAATGACATGAAAATGAAAACCTAAGATCTAAGGTGATACACCAAATGAATTTTGACCTGCACTTCTTTAAATGAACACAATATGATCAACAACTTAAACTTTAACATACACAACCCAAAATTTCATGACTCTTGCATAAGTATTTCATGGCCAGGTTTGGTATCTAGGACAACATTTGGAAGGAAGTAGAAATGTTTTCACAACTTAGACTTTGCCCTTGGCTAGTTAAACACAAGCAATGACCTGCAAAAGTACATATTTCTACATAAAAGTCAATGAAAACAAGACAAAAAATCAAGGGGAAGAAGCATCACCACAAGATTACATCCACCATTTTGAAGCTTGCAAAATGAAATAGCTTTGAGAAGGTAAGAACAGCTTGTCTTTATTGATCACAATGTTCATACACAACATACAGGTCTGAAAATAGTAACAATGCTCACTCCTTTGCTAGAAAGAACTTTCATAGGTTACAATACATGGCTCCAAGAATGAGCAGAAAACTGGTTTTCTGAGTTATAATGCTATGTTTTTCTACTTCTAGAGCCCCAAAACAAGAAAGAACTACCTGAAAACTAGACAAAACAAAGCCTATATCTCTTCCTCAACACCTAGGAGAGATTATAGGGCTACCATTATGAAAAATCAATACATTTCTCACAAAAAAGGTGGTCAAACCCTCACCTATACGCCTAAAAAAGAGTCTTGCATGTTTTGACTTCTTGGAAAGTTATTGGTAGGCGTTGAGGAGAAGATGGTCGACCTTTTCCAGCTCCTTGAAACCTGCTCCAGCTGCTAAAAAGGCTCCTAGATCATTGGCACGAGTTTAACTGCCCATAATGTTGTTATGACTGGCCATGACTCCCTTAACTCTGCCTCAACTGTCATTTGCAGCATGATAGGACACATGTTTAAGAGTTTGAAAAGTTTAAGATCACCTCGAAGGCGTGGAGAAAGAGAAATAGTCCCTTTAGGACTCTAAACTGCCTTTTCAAGTCATTCTCCCATGCCTTTTCCACATTGTGATAGCTATATAGGGGCTTCCTGACATCTGTCTTCTTGTGTCACTATTCCCACAATCCATCTTTGACCAACTAGATGACTGTGCTGTCCTCAAACCTCTTAGAAATCTTTAACAGTCTTTATAAGTGTCTAAGATCCTAAGACCTCCTTGTTTTGCATGTCCATGCATTCTTTTGTCTACATTTCAGTGTACTCCATCTTATGATCCTCTGAGATTATCTGATGTTATTTCTATGGACTGGGCTGCCTTCTAGATGCTCATTGTTTGGATCTTGTATTGTCTAAGATTTCTCATGACTCATATACCATGTTTCATTCCTTTAGGCCAACTTACAAAAGTGTCCTGATCCCTAGAGTGTCCTATTTCTCACTACCCCTCACTATTCAAGAACCATTGCATATTTAGTTCATACTCTGATAGCTTTCTAGTTCACCACTGTCCATTGAATAATGCTAAGATTATAATGCTACCATAGTACTTCATAGTACTGTTTGAGATTTTCTCCGTACTGTCAGATGACTATTTTGCAAGGCTTTAGACTACTTTTCTTGTCTTTAAAACTGTTCACTATTTCACACTTATTATGGCAGACTTCTTCACAAGATAACCTTGCTACTGTGCAATTTTATAGATTGGCTATAATGGTGATGAAGTATCTTTCCTAGTTTTTCTTCTTCAAACATGGTAGATTATTCATAACAATTGACTACTTCATGACAGTGAGCTATGTTCATGACTGCTACAGTCTTCTGATGGACTATTTCTGCTTGCCCTATGACTGTTCTTAGATGTTTCAAATCCTTTGCAGGGATTTGTTTACACTGCTCCTGATGACCTTTTGATCGACTGTATAGTCTTTAAACCATTCTGATCTCCTCTCACTATGTTAGCAGATGTTTTAGTCACATTTGTCTCATGTACCCACTATGGAGTGAAAACTCACTATCTCAAACTGCCCTACTATTTTGAGTCACTAGCATATAGAACTTCATTAACATGCTGATCATTCATGCTCTTGACAAGTACTGTGTGAAGTTCAGGGTAGTGCATTAGTTTTACAACCTAAAACAAGGCAAACAAACATATATTTCACCTTATGATGAAGATCAAAACCACAAGATATAGGTAAGGACTGTTCACAAGGCAGTTATCACTGTTTTAATCATCATAACTCCCCTCATTCACCATGATCGGTTAACTTATTCTCATGACTTTGCAGACCTTTTCTTTACATCTTTGTCTTCCTTCTTGGTGGTTCTCCTATCCTATTTTACTAAAACTCTGTCAACACTGTGTACTTCTCCTCACTATCATTAGTGTCCCCTGCACATATCTACTCCTTATGCTTTTTTGCTCACGATTCTCTGTAGTGCTGCTCCAATTTTACTATTTTTTGGATCTCTTATGCTTATGCAACTTCACAATCCTCATGACTATCAAAAACACAGTAAGCATGCTACTGACTACTCCTTTTCTGGTGAAAGAACCTCCAATTAGTGGCCTCTGTGACATTGTTGTCATTGTCAAGCTATCCTTGGTAACTCTTTCTGTAGTTTGTTTTTCATATGACTGCTATGCATGACTGTATGATGCCTTCATGATGTCCTTGGACTGCTCCTTCAAAACAAACTCAGTGACCATCTATGACTTTGACTCTGCATGACTTTCTATTACCTTCAAAAGACTACTCCTTGTCTGAGATTCCTTCATATTGTCATGAAAACCTTCATTATAAATGAAATAAACCCATTCAAAACTAAGCAATGGACTGCAACATGACCTTCCTTCTTGTATCCTTCTTGAGCTTCAAAAGGCTTCGATTGATAAGTTATGTCATATTACCTTTCATGACAGTTCTGCCTCATCTCTATGAGCATCCTTATCACTATCCTTATTTCAGTTATCTACTGACATACCACAATCATATTGTCAAAACTCCTTGAAGAAAGAAAAACACACAGTAGTAATCTTTACTAGAGTTTCATTCTTTTTATGGCACCACTGTCTTTAACAGTCCTCTAGTGACTATTCTTCTTGACAGTCATGACTAGTCTGCTAGGTGACTGTTCTTTCATTGTATGCTTCTTGCTGCTCCTCATACAGTATTCCTGTCTTTGACCTGCACTGTTCACAAACTTTTGAAGGTTTGATAGGCCTTAACAAGATTTCCTGATCCTTGTGTAGGCTTCTTCATGATTTAAAGGCCTCTAAATTTTGACAAAACTGTTACTCTTTGTGCAGTCTGCAACTTCTTGACAAAACTCTGTATTTGTTTGTTAAGAGCCTCTGTATTAGCTTAACTCTTTATTGACTACTACAGTCATTGCCTTGTGATTTTCATACTGACTATTCAAACCTTGCATCCTTTACTCATTCACTCCAAGACTGCTCCTCTTAAAACTCCTGTGCAGATATCTAACATGGCTCTGTGTTACCTTTAGGTTTGCAGGTTTGCTGGCAATATTGAGACTGTCACTCTTTTGACTTGGATTACACCTTCAATAGTGACACGCCAAAGCTGCTTTAAGACTGTTCTAACTCTTTAGGATATCTTCTGACATAGGAAATGCCTTCTATTCACTGTTAAATACAATTATCTATATATTGCCTCTCAAAAGATATCAAAACCATTAGATTGTCATCATTATGCGCAAGGTTTAAGACTGTTAGCAGAGGCATCCTCATGAGTGTTTCTTGATAGTTGATGACTGCTCCATGACAGTGACTGCCATTCCATTTGGCTTCACTTTTAACGCTTGAAGAACTCAGAGGGTCTTTTCCCAAATCTTTATCACCTGAAACTTGTATCTTGCAAGATTTAATAGGGTCTACATCCGGTACAATATGAAGAGCTTCCAAAACTACCTTGTGTAGGCCTGTATATAGAAAATGCATGATCCTCCATGTGCTTCTTCATAGCCTCTTCTTCTATTCCATGGACTCCAAGGAAACATACATCTGTTAGGTTATCTTCATGAGATGATACACCTGTCCAACAAATGAAAACCCTAAAAACATGACATAAGCTCCAGAAATTTCGACCTAGACCTTGAGAATTTTGACCATTTTTGAAGGAAAGACTGCCTCCATAGAGTGTACAGGTAGATTTTGGAACTTTATAGTTTATTTTATGCCCTTTGCACAATTGACAATATAAAATAAAGGAATTTTGATACGTCATTTATACTTGAAAGACCCTTTAAGATTTTTTGAAAATGAAACACAAGGAAATCTTCCAAGACCTCTAAACTAAATGCCACTTGACAAGGAAATGAACCTTCTAGTCACTTATATAAATTGGAAAGCTTGATTTAACTGTGTTAAAACATGAAACTCAATGCATGCAAAATAAGACTAAAAGGTCTCAACCTTTTCCTAGAAAAAGAGCTCATAAAAGACTTTAAAGAACACAATGTGAAATATTCGGGCCAAAAGGCACAAATAGGTAACATTTATAGCAATAGCCACATCATTATATGGTTCCTTAACAAATTTAACGCACATAACTAGTTTGGTATCATTTTAAAGACTAACCTTTAGAAAGGAAAATACATTTAGCCTCTTCCATCATATTTCTCTTTGAAGAATTTCTTCCCTTTGAAACTAAGCCCAATATCTTTTTCTATCTATTCCTTTGAAATGGACATTTCCATCCCTAGCATTTGAACATCCATACTTCCCCACTTCATAGCAAATTTGGCTAGAAGAGAGATCATAACCATATTCTTGTTCGATAATTGGTGCGAGAAATGAAAACCTCAAAAATATGCCAAACATTTTGATTTTTTTTGAGTTTGTCACAAGAGATGGGCTCCATCTATTCCTATCATCACCCATGCTCGATTCTAGATTTATGTACATCCAATTTCTACTCTATTTGTAAAAGTAAAATGTCAAAACTCTTCTTTTAGTATCAATTTCTAGCCAAACAAACTTTCAAGAAGAAAATCAAATGATAATCAAAGAAAAATCTATCTGCATATACTCCATCATGATTAATCCTCTTTATGACCATTATCATCTCTCCATGTAAGATCTCAAAAGAGGGAAATCATTTTTGATGATTAAGAGACTAATCATAGCTAAACAAGACATGAAAAGATGATCCACCAACACCTAGTCTAGGTAGTGATAAGGCTTTAAGTGTGAAGTTACACCCCACATATCTATTCTTTCTCTTTGAAATCACCCCCTTGCTATCTAACATATGAGCAGCGCTATTATCCTACTTGAAGCTATGTTCAATTTCACTTTGAATAAGACATTCAATAATGTTAATGGAATTTTAAACTTGGTTGTAGATAGTCTAGCTAGGTATCTCCTTCTTATTAAGGCATTTTATGATGTTATTTGAGTCTTGTTGAATAATGTGATTCTAAATTCTTATGAAATTAGGCAATTTTAATATGTTATATGCCATAGTAGCTTCCATGAAGTGGTTCATTTGCTTCCCTATGTTGATAGGGAGGCTCCTCTAATGTTATCTTTAGAATCCTAGACCATCCCTAGAACGACCAAGATTGCCCTTAGAATCCCCATGGAAGTTAAGTTTGGACCAATTAAGGGGGTAACCATTTCACATCCTTTCTATCTCTTTTTCCTCCCTCACACTTGATTAAAACATTAATGTTCATATCCCAAGACTTAACAATATTTTCATCAAAGTCTAAGATAGGGAGTTTGCCACATTCGATAGGTTTAGGCTAGGGAGACACAATAAGGTTTTATTTAAGGGAATTTTGATTATCATAAATTAAGTCATCAAATATAATAATTTCCACGTATTTCCAGGTTAAGTATAATTATCTTGTAATTTGTTAAGACACATAAAACAAGGCCGCATTGCAACTAAGTTCCTGCCAAATGCTGGCAGGATGGTTTTGTCCTTTGCAGGTAGTTCATGGCAGTTTTGAGCTTGTTGTAGGCAGAAATGCCTTTCAACTTGTCATTATGATACACAATTGCAAAACCAACACCTTCAAATAAGAGATAAAGACTTGCAAAGGCCTAATACCATAGGAATCAGTTTGGGTTCGAATCTAGGATAAATTTTATAGATTAAATACTATGCCACGATGGTTGATGATGATTTGCAAAGGTTAAAGACATGATATTTTCACAACCCATGTAATGAATTTGTAAAAATTTCTAGAGAAAAACTGTGTTCTGTTTGACAAAATGCTTTGAAGAAAATCAGACTTATGAAATGCAATGATTGTAGGTTAAATGAAGTGCCATGCTTGTAGGATATACCCGAATTGGGTTTGCTGAAAAAGGCTTGGGGACATTTAAGCAAATACAATTGGCAGATCTAATGCTAAACTTCACAACCTTTAGCTGGAAATATCAGAAATTACAGGTTTTGGAAGAAACATTGCTCAAGTCTAAGTGCCTTAAATGCTCTCCCTCATTTTTAATGGCCGCTCACCTTATCTAGTACAGAATCTGTTTGATTGTTTCATAAGGCAAAAAATGTGTCATTCAAACAAAATCCCAATTAAAACAGAACCAAAAGAAACCTAATAAACTTGTTAGATATACAAGCCTCTTTCTTCACAAGAGAAAGGCATTGGTCTGTTTGCTCAAAAATTGGTTGAAACAAAGAAAAAAAAAATATTGCGAGGCCAAATAGTTGTGTTAGGCTATGGCACTTCCCAGCTTTGCCACCAAAAAACTAATATAAATGTTAAAACTATACATTAACAATATATATCATAGTTAAGCTATGGAATCTTTGTTTTATTACTAGTTATTGAAAATGTCAAAATTATCTATTAGTGAATGGCCTTCTGAAGTATAAAAACTTTGCCAATAAAACATCGTTCCCTGTAAAAAACCCAAAGCAACAATCAATATTGTCGTTACCTTTTATCTTCTTCCCCTAACAAATACTTAAGAGTAATAAACAGATAATACTGACATGGAAACTATAATAGCTCAATAATAATAGAAATCTAGATGAGGCAATGCCTACCAATAAGGAATAAAATGTTTTGGTTTTAAGTACATTTCCATTTACTGAAATCAAAAGGTTTTAGTTCCTCCAACCCACACCATTGATCAGCTCTACATAACCTGCAAAATAGACAGTCAACTACATAGTAACTGCAAGCAAAACGTTTGATGAATTACATTTCATCATCTAGATGGAGTTTTTTGTTTTTTTTATTAGTCTCATCTGCTCAATAATTATGGGTGTTTCCACCTTTCGATTACCCAAAATCAGTAGTTGTATTGAGTGGTATGCATGATTTTTATTTTTTTAACAAGTACTTTCGAATTTGGGCGGTGAAGAAGTGAAATAGGCATTCGTACAATAATAGATTGAAATAATGATTACTGTATTTATTATACTAGTTGTAAAAGAAAACTGAAATAGAATGTTTCTGTCAGATTACCATACAATATGATGGAAGGAGAAGAAGCATTTCTGATGACCAGATAACAGAAGCCTTAAATGTGGCCATAGACGAAATTGCAGGGCTCGGGGAGTGAATCAATGACACCCCAATTACATTGAATGTGAGCAAATTCAATGCTTCAGATCTTACTATGGTGGATTTGCCTGGCATAACCAGGGTACCTGTCCATGGCCAGCCATAGAAAAGCTGTGATTTCCTGGCAATGTTTGTCCATTTTGTGCTTAAAAAAATAGGGCTTTTGTTTTTATCAATCTCGGCAGCAATTGTTTTCTGATGTAAACTGTAACTTGGGTAGTGTTGGCAGAAAAAACAGGGGAAGGGCAGAATGCAGTTCTAACTAATACAATGCTACAGCAATATTGAACAGCAAAAATGAAATGCAAACACACAGGAAACCAAACACAGAAGAGACAGCAATATATTTCATATATATATTTTCCTTTCAGCTAGAATGCATACAAAACTTCATTCACATTACAATACAAAGATGTTGCTCTATTTTCTGACTCTGCCCCAATCTTTGGAGCTGCACACTTTATATCCGGAGCTGCCTGGAACTCCGTAGCTATCTACTATTGCTGCTGCAACATTCCTTTTTGTTGTTCTTCTTCTGCTGTTCTCTTCAAGAACATTCTCATTCCTCTGTTTCTGCAGGTTCTTCACTTCTCTTCCGTCCACTGGCTTCTCTCTTTTCCCTCTTTTTTGTCTCCTCTACTTGCCCAGCAAAATGGGCGGTCAAACATTTGATTTTCAAACTTACCTACCGGAATTGAATGCGGCAGGCCAACGGTGTTGGGAGAGGATGCGGGAGATCCCCAGGTCTGACGCGGGGGCAGTCAGCATTTATTGAACTGACGAGGATTAAATTCCAACACTCCCCCTTAATCTGAAGTCAGACATCAATCAGCAATTTTCATTTCAGAATTGATCTTCGGAGATATAGACTTGCCTTTGCCTTTCCGGAGCAGATCTCCGGAGCTCTTTCTATTGTTCTACAACATCTCCAAAGCTGCCCTCTGCATATTCAGAGCTCCCTGTCTGCATCTCCAAAGCAGGCTTCCTATTTCTGCGTCTCCGGAGCATCTCCGGAGCTGACTCTCTGCAGCTTCAGAGTTCCTTTTCTGCATCTCCGAAGCATCTCCGGAGCTGCACATACATTCCAGAGTTGAGTCTCTGGAGTTTTCCTGTTGTCTTTTCAGATCTGAACCTCTGGAGCTGTCTTCTTTGTAGGACTACACACCTCCGTAGCTGTCCTCTTTCCGGGGCTGCACACCTCCGGAGCTGTCCACTATGCCGAGCCTATCTCTTAGGCGTTCAAAGGAATCTTTTGGCAATGCTTTTGTGAAAATATCAGCGAGCTACTGCTCGGATCTGCAATACTGCAACTAAATCTCTCCTTGTTCTACCAACTCCCTTATGAGGTGATAACGGATCTCAATGTGCTTGCTTCGTCCGTGGAAGACTGGATTCTTTGTCAGGGCTATTGAAGAAACATTGTCACAATGAATGGTTGTACCATCTTCTTGCTGCTCATACAAGTCTACAAGGATTCTTCTCAGCCAAATAGCCTGACAAGCTACTGCATTTGCTGCAATATACTCAGCTTCTGCTGTAGAGAGAGAAACAATGTGCTGCTTCTTGGATGCCCATGAAATCACACCTGAACCCATGTGAAATACATAGCCGGATGTACTCTTCTGGTCATCTACATTTCCTGCCCAATCACTGTCCGTGAAACCAGCCAACTTAAACTCCTCAGAAACATCATACAAAATACCATAACCTGTTGTGCCATTAACATACCTCAGGATCCTCTTTCCTGCTTGCCAATGTGTGTCCTTAGGCTTCTCCATGAACCTAGAAATCAGGCTTACAGCATACATCAAGTCAGGTCTAGTTGCTATCAAGTACATGAGGCTTCCAACCATGCGCTTATAGAGGGTTGGGTTTACTTCTCTGCTGCTGTCCTCTTTACTCAACTTTAGACCTGTGGCTGTAGGTGTAGGGGCAGATTTACTGTTTTCCATCTTAAACCTTTTCACAATCTATTTGGCATAGTTAGTTTGCAAAATAAATATGCCATGCTCTGTTTGCTTGACCTCAATGCTAAGGAAAAACTTCAACAGACCTAAGTCTGTCATCTCAAACTCATTCTTCATTGCCTTTTTGAAATTAGGAATGAAAAGATCACTATTTCCAGTAAAAATCAGATCATCTACATACAAAACAGCAATCAAAATTTTACCTTCTACTGCTTTGATGTAGAGAGTGGGCTCACTGCTGCTTTTGCTAAAGCCATTGCTCAACAAATATGAGTCAATCCTGCTGTACCATGCCCTAGGTGCTTGTTTCAGCCCATAGAGGGCTTTCCGGAGCCTATAAACCTTGTCCTCTTGCCTTGGGACTTCATAGCCAGGTGGCTGCTCCACATACACTTTCTCTTTCAGCACTCTGATCAAGAAGGCTGACTTTACATCCATCTGAAACACCTTCCACTTGTGTTGGACTGCAATTGCTATGACTGCCCGAACTGTTTCCAGCCTTGCAACTGGTGCATAGGTCTAATCATAATCTCTTCCAGGCTGTTGTTTGTAACCTTTGACAACTAGCCTTGCCTTGTGTCTTTCTACTTTTCCTTCAGCAATAGACTTGGTCTTGTAGACCCACTTAACTCCAATCACTTGTTTACCCTTGGGTAAATCAGTTAGCTGCCATGTGTCATTCCTCACTATGGCATCTAATTCTTCATCCATGGCCTCACACCATTTCTGTTCTTTCACAGCTTCTTCAAAGTAGATTAGATCACTAGAAGAAAACAAAGAAAAATTCAAATCTTCATCATCATCAGCATACCTTGTACTATCATAAATCTCCTTCACTCTTTGTTCTCCATGGCATCAATGATGCGAGTGTGGGCTCTGAATTACCTCTGGAGCTGTTGCTGTTCTGACCTCTGGAGCTGCTGCTGTGATGACCTCCGGAGCTGCAGTTCTGATGACCTCCGAAGCTGCTGCACTGACCTCCGAAGCTGCTACTATAACGTCCTCCGGAGCTGCAGTTCTCTGGAGTTGCAGACCTCCGGAGCTACTGATCTCCGGAGCTGCAATGCTGCTGTCTACCTCCAGAGCTGCTGTGCTGAGCATCTCCGGAGCTGCTATTTTCTAGAGCTCTACGATAGTTTCTCCCCGAGCTGCTGCTCTCCGTAGCTCCTCTGGAGTTGCTGATCTCTGGAGCTTCTTCATCTTCAAGGGGTATTGTAACTGAGATACCCGTGGTGCTGTCCACCGTTCCATCCCATGCTTCATTCTCAATGAACTCAACATCTCTGCTGATCACAAGTTTTTTGGTGATGGGATTAAACAGTCTGTAGGCTTGTGATTCTTCACTATAACCTATGAAGATACATTTCTCACCTTTATCATCAAATTTCTGCCTCTTCTCTTTAGGCACGAATGCATATGCCACACACTCGAAAATTCTTAGGTGTTCAACAGTCTATTTGCAGTTTGTCCACGCCTCTTGTGGAATTCGATCACGAACTACCTTTGTAGGACACCTATTCAATAGGTAGACTGCAAGCAACACCCCAATAATCATTTGACAGTCCCTTTTCCTTCAGCATGCTTGCTGCCATCTCTGTGATGGTTCTATTTTTCCGTTCAGTAACTCCATTTTGCTGTGGAGTATACCTTGTAGTGAATTGTTTATTAATGCCTTGATACTTGCAGAAATTCAGAAATTGTTTGGAGACATACTCTCCCCCTCTATCTGTTCTTAGGGCCTTGAGATGGTGCCCACTCTGCTTTTCAGCTGATGCCTTGAACTCCTTAAATTTCTCAAAGGCCTCAGATTTGTTTGTCAAGAAATAAATCCATATTTTTCTGCTATAATCATCAATGAAGGTCATGAAATATACATTCCCACCTAATGTGGGAGTTTTCATAGGGCCACATAAATCTGAATGCACCAACTCCAAAGGTGCTTTTGCCCTTCTAGAATACCCTGATTGAAAGGGTTGTCTATGCTGCTTTCCTAGAATGCAGGCTTCACATTTGCCATCGGGCTCTACAATGTTCGGTAGCCCTCTAACCATACCTTTCCTAGACAGTAAACTTAAACCAGAAAAGCTTAAGTGCCCATACCTTAAATGCCACAATTTGGATGGGTCTTTGATGACTGTCCTGAAGGCGGTTTGTTGTCCCACTGCTGTGAGCGCCGGAGATAGTGCAGGAAACTGCGCTAGAGTCAGCGATAGGGGAAACATTCTGTTTCTCGTCATCTGCACTGCTGCAATGACCTTCTTGCTGCCTCCTCTATCAAATATTGTGCACCCTCCATTTTCTATCAAGATTCTATAACCGTTTTGGACCATCTGTCCAATGCTTAGTAGGTTATGCTTTATGCCAGGGGTATAATAGACATCATGGATTTGCATTTTCTCACCTTGCTTGCTGAGGACTGTTATGATGCCTCTTCCTATGACAGGAACCTTTTGGTTGTTCCCCATCATGATTTCAGACTTGACATTTCTGTCAATGGAGGCAAACAAGTTTTCATTACCACTCATGTGGTTGCTACACCCGCTGTCCAAATACCAGACTTCAGGGCTGCTCTTCTCAGCAAGGTTGCACACAATAAATACCTTGGACTGTTTCTCATTTTCAGCCCTATTCTCATTTGCTACATTAGCATTTTGGCCTCCATGGTCTTGCTGTTTCTTTCTACACTCACTAGCATAATGACTGAATTTATGACAGTAATAGCATTGAATATTACTCTTGTCATACCTTTGATACGAACTGCTGTTCTTCTTCATTCCTTGATAGCTTGGCTGTGAGCTGCTTGCCTCTTTTTGGCTGTTTGAAACTCCTCTACCAGAGTTGCTTCTTCCTCTACCTCTTTGACCTTTACCTCTGCTGTTTCTTCCTCTTCCCTGACCTCTTGCATTGGTCTGAGCCTTGAAGGCTTGCTCAAGGGAAGAAACGGATCTATTCAACCGCTGCTCATGGCTTTGTAGAGAGCCCATCAACTCATCCACTATCATCTTGGACAGATCCTTTGTCTCTTCAATGGTTATGACTATAGGGTCAAATCTAGAAGGTAGACACCTTAGGATTTTCTCAACAATCCTTTGTTCATCCATGGTTTCTCCATTTATCCTAAGCTAATTTAGCATGGTAGAAACCCTGGTGTGAAAGTCTGAAATAGACTCACTCTACTTCATCTGAAGCATCTCAAAATCTCTTCTAAACAACTGGAGCTTGACTGACCTCACTTTGTCAGTTCCCTTATAGTTGTTATGCAATATATCCCAGGCCTGCTTAGAGTAGTTTGCTGCTGCAATGCGGGGGGAAATAGCCTCTGTCAAGGCTGCCTCAACTAGACTGAGGGCTTTTGCGTCTTTCATCCTAGTTTCCTTCAACTGGTTTCTTTGAGCATTTGTTAGGGCTGTATAGGCTGCTGGGTCTGTTATATCGGTGAATCCATTAGTGATCAAATCCCATAGGTCATTCGCAACCAGAATGGTCTTCATCTTCTTAGACCAAATATCATAGTTCTGCCCATCAAAAGTCGGTGGCTGCTGCCATCCTTTGCTGTCCCCACCTGCCATGAATGCCTAGACAAACTAGGGCTTATAGAATACCCACACAAACTTGACTGCCCAGAAAAACAGGGCTTTGATACCACTTGTTGGCAGAAAAAATAGGGGAAGGGTAGAATGCAGTTCTAACTAATGTAATGCTACAGCAATATTGAACAGCAAAAACGAAATGCAAACACACAGGAAACCAAACACAGAAGAGATAGCAATATATTTCATATATATATTTTCCTTTCAGCTAGAATGCATACAAAACTTCATTCACATTACAATACAGAGATGCTGCTCTGTTTTCTGACTTTGCCCCAATCTCTAGAGCTGCACACTGTATATCCAGAGCTGCCTGGAACTCCATAGCTGTCTACTATTGCTGCTGCAACATTCTTTTCTGCTGTTCTTCTTCTGCTGTTCTCTTCAAGAACATTCTCATTCCTCTGCTGCTGCAGGTTCTTCACTTCTCTTCCGTCCACTGGCTTCTCTCTTTTCCCTCTTTTTTGTCTCCTCTACTTGCCCAGCAAAATGGGCGCTCAAACATTTGATTTTCAAACTTACCTACCGGAATTGAATGCGGCAGGCCAACGGTGTTGGGAGAGGATGCGGGAGATCCCCAGGTCTGACGCGGGGGCAGTCAGCATTTATTGAACTGACAAAGATTAAATTCCAACAGGTAGTATGTGTTATTGATGTTTGCCTATTAAAAACTAAGAAATTAGGGAGATTGCATTCAACTAATTTTAAAAAATAGCAAGATATATTTTATATTTTCATTAAATTAAAATGGAGAAAAGAGGTACAGATGAGTAAGATATATTTACATGCACAAAATTATGGACTTCCTTAATGAGGCTGGTATAATTGCCACTGGTAGTGCTGTAAAAGTCTACAGCTCAAATTTGGACAATGTTGAGACTATAGCTGTGAAGAGGCTTCCTGGCAGAGCAAATACTGACTCAGGGTACGCAGTGGATTCAAAGCAGAAATGGAGACGTTAAGGATTATTTGACAAAAATCCAACAAACCATTTACACAATCCCTAAACCCCAGCCACCTATGCTGAGAACTGTCAAGCAGCCAATTTCTCAATCCCTACACATGGCATGTTGAACATTATTGATCAGGGTAGACAACTGTTCGTTGCATTTGGTGAAGTAGGAACATCTCCTTGCGTAGTTGGCAGCACCTTTCTGACAATCTGCAAAAACTGGGAAATGCAGTAGAGGTTGGGAAGTCGTGTCTTCTCTTTATCCGGGAACACCGATTACCAACGAGAATCTGACAAAATAAACTATATGAATATTATTTTTGGTAGTGGCGCCTTCTCTCGCATTGGAATTCGTTTGAAGATATCCGATAGCCAGTGACAACGGGAAAAAAACATTTTATTGCGCTATTGCCGTAAGAAATATGCAAATTTCCATGCTCAAACATTGAAAAATAAACTAGTATCATAGAAATATGAATTGCGATTGGTAAAAACGGTTTGAAATAACCGCGAAATAACGCATAGCCCATCGCTATAGTTCCATGGCAGGTACTAATAAAAGAAAGGATACTAAAATTTAAACCAAATATTTTTTTTTGTCTAAATTTCATAGATTCATTAATACAGACATATTAAGTCGAAGCTTCTAATTTGAATATAGTAGATGGTAAATTGCTTCGTCTCCACTACGCTGTAAAACTTTGAATATGGTAGAAACTCTTAGTACTTTTACCCTACAAAAGGGCCATAGTATTGTATTCGTTAGCATATCAATCTTCATCTACTTACTTGTTACTCAGTTTGGAACATAAAGATTTTTCTGTGCATTCGACACAATAAATATGAGGAGTTTGATGCGTATGAAACTGAGAACGCTGCTTCTTGTGTTCTTGCTTATGTTTACTGTCCATGGACAGAATGGACAAAATGGACAAAATGTTCGATATCCCCCTCCGCCCCCCTTGAACGCTGTTTTATCAGAGCGCAACTGGGCATATGTGCGGCTTCCTCCCAATATTGAAGGGCCTGTTTCTGAGTCTCAGCGTAGGAGACACCCACTGAAACCCATATTCGTTCCTCCATACTCACGCCACTCAAATAAAACCACTGACCATTCATCCGTTTAGTTTAATTCGTCTTTGTTCTCGTCCATGAATAGCGAATAGAACTGTGGGCACCTCTTGGGATGGCCGTATTCTTGAAATCAATTTATTCATTGATTGTTTTTGGTGAAAGAAAAATTGGTTAAATAATTCACATGTGGTTAAATAAAGAGTGAGGAAACATTGAAATGCATAACATCATATGTTAGAAAAATCATTATTTTGATCAAGAAAATTCATAAGAATGCATTGGTATATGGATTTTAATTATTTACATTTACAATTATAAAATATTATGATTTTATCTAATCACATCTTTGAATGATTAAAAAATACAAATATAGTAATATAAAGATATATATTTCAAGTTTAATCTTATCTTATTCTATAATAAAATTAAATTAAGATTAAATGCGGAAATTATGGATTTGTATAAATCATTGACTTTACATTTAAGAAATGTTAATTCTTTAGAACACTTAAAAAGTTATATTAATGAATAATTAGGATATGGGAGACCATACCTATATAAGATCCATTAAACTAAACAAGCATTGTCACTTTTAGGCTTTCCATTCTCATAGGAGTAGCATTGACCTTCATTGTTGTTAAACATAGTCCTTCAAAATCTAATGAAAATCCTACCTTTATAAAATTTGTTCACTTATAAACCGAATAGACATGTTTGCTTGGGATCAAAACTATCCCATTCTCTAGGGTGCTAACTAATTCTCACCAAGAAATGAAGTCAATTGAATCTAGCATTCATAAAATGATTGGCTACCTCAATACCACCCTTTGAAGTAATTTATCATTGAAATATACTCAAGACATTGATCTATAAGATTAGATTCCTATATACTATCATTCAATGTTAATCCTTCCTGTAATTATCTGTCAAGTTCAAGATGATATGTAAGGAGGTACCCTCAACTTCTAACCATTTTGCAATACACAAAATGAATCAACTCTTGTACTTCAAGTACTACCAATGTTCCAACTTACTTATTAGGCATGTTTTAGAAAAAAATATCCTCAAATAAACTATCCTTTATCACATAATGCCACCTATGGATACCATAGTATAACTCACTTATCTAGGAAGATCTACCAATTATGATGCTCACAGTAACCCAAAGACAATTTCCATGACTTCCAATACCTAGGGAAACACCTCTATAGTTTGTGGTAAACAAACACACCTCCCAAATGCTCATAGTAATTGTTAACTCAAAATCTATGAAATCTAAGCCTGAGAATTTTCTGGATTTTCTTTGAGATTTGTGCCTTTTTTAGTTTTTCAGAAATTCAGGGTTATCTATAGCTACATACCATCCTTATTAGCTCCAAAAATCTTCCTAGGTGACTTGTCGTTTTACCTAACCATTTTGGGATTATGATGTCAGTCGTTCCTATTTTCCTTTGACTTTAGGCATGAATTCTGATGCCTAACCGACTCCCAATTCTTCTAAGTCTTTTAGGATTGTGGCATTGGGTATTTCATTTTTCTTTTCTATATGGTATGCATTCAATAGTGTCCCCTATCCCTGATCCCTGATGTTCCGTAACTGTTGTCTTTCAAGATCACATTGTCAAGTGTTTTTAGTACTTTGTACCTTTAGAGCATGTGTTTTGCAGCAACCCTAATCCCTAATTCCTAACATTTTATATTTGTCTAAGTCTTTCAACAACATGAAGTCAGGTAGTGTAGGTTTCTTATGATAATAAACCAAAAGGTGATTTGGCAGAAGCTTGATTTGTTGGAGCCCAATAGATTTGCCTTCTTGATTGTGGCATATTGTATTTCTTTAGAGTTAAGAGTTTGGGAAGTTACTTGTTTCTCTTTCTCAGGTGAATAGTATTTGGTGAAGGCCCAATTGTTGAAGCTGGATAAAGTGGCGCCTTTGTCTTTCAGACTTCAATGTTTGGAAAGGCACTCGTTCTCTTGGTCAAATAGATCGATGTTTAATCAAGGCTCAATTGCTAAATCATAATATGTAGTGGTGCCTTTCTTTTTCATACTTCAAAGCTTGGGGAGGTGCTTTTTCTCTTGCTCAAAAGGTTGGAGGGATGTTTGGTGAAGACTTGATTGCTAAAGTCTGATATCTTGAACTTTTTGATTGGTGCACCCTATGTAATTGTCGATGTTGCAAGGAGTCTTCTTCTCCTAGTAATAAAGAAGAAAAATTGGTGGAGGCTCAATTTGTTAGGGCCCAACAATTTTGCCTTCATCATCCATAAGCTTATCAATACCTGACAAGATGCCTCAATGACTCTCTAGGCTACAATTAATGCACATTCTAGAACTCAATGAGAAGGTTGGTGAAATGTTCGTGCTCTAAGGATACCATTGACCTCTCATTAATGATTTTTGCACCAAAGCATGGGTGAACACTCTGGATCTATATGGTTTCTTGAAGCAGTCCATATGGGCATGATGTAGCATGTGTCAGTGACCTACAAGCATGTTAACTACTCCATATCTACATCCAAGATGCAGTAGTGATTTGTCATTCTATATATGCATATTCTTGAGATGTAAAAGTGGTTGGTCACATAGCCATTTTGTGGTCTACCCAAGGCTCTCTATTGACCATATTTTGTCTCTTTGATCAATATCATTGATTTTGTGCCTTCTCACATTCTTTGCACTATGCAACACTAGGATTTTGAGTTTCTATCTTGTGAATAATCAGTTCCTTGTAGTTTTAGCTCTTTTTCTTTACCTATAAAATTTTTTCCATGAGTTTTGTGTCTCCTTTAGTGTAGAAAAGAGATGCTAGCTCAATAGATCAAACTAGGTCAACCCCTCTTCTACAAAACATTGGGGCATAAACCAAGCTTGGCTTATACTTAAGAAGGAGAACCAAACTAGAGGGGTTCTACCATTTTTTTTCTCTAGAGAAGTAACTAACCAAATTTAACCAATCAAGCTAGAGTCAAGACATGAAACCCTAGTTGACAAAGATTGGAGTACAATAGACTATTAGAACTAAAAACCCAAAAACCAAATGGATAAAAAAATCAATGATTAGTTTAGAACCTAATTCTAGAGGTCAGAACGCCTAGGACAAGGGTTCTTTGGTTCCTTGGTTATAAATTAGCATTTCCAAAAACTGATTCCTCTGTTAGGTTTGAAACAATAGCCTTAGTCTTCTTCCTAGAGATCACCTTTTGAAACTTGTTCATCTGACTTACAAACATGCAAGAAGGATTATGGTTTGGTGCTATTTAGGATCTCATCTCAACTAAGCTCAATGAATGGTGTTTCTAGCTCCACAATAGTAATAATGATTGATAAAGAGTGCATGCCCTAGGAGGGCAGAGGTAAATTAGAAGTAGAAGGGAATGCTAACACAAAGCATGAAGGAAAGAAGTCACCATGAGCATGGAAACCCTAACATGCTTGTAGACAACGTCACAACATGACTCAAAAAGTTGGTGTAGCCCGAAGACCTTCACAAGACCTCCAATATGCTAGTTCCACAACAATAATCCACAAGAGAGAGAGCTTTAGAGAAAGAGAAAAAATGCAAGAGTGACAAGACTTGCCAAAGAGAGTTAGATGTTCAAATGAATGACTTAACTTACTTTGATATGCATTCTCATTGATTTCCATAGAATTAAACCACATGAGGCCGACCATGGGAGTCATTTAAGATGCCTAAGCAGACAAGGCCACAATTTAAGGTAGGGCTAAAGGAGGGCCTAGGGTGCTTGGGCACCCTGGTCCTTTAGACACATAATTCCCAAAAGAGGGAACTTAAAGTATGCTTATCCCTACCTTATGATTCTTTTCTGGGTTTTGTGCATCGAGATCAAGAACAACATGCTTAATGCTCAAAAAGTTATTGTAATAGTTTGTAATTAACAACTCTAAATATTTGGGGCCCATCTAGCAGCTAAACTAAGTGAAAAATTGTGGTGTACACATTTTACAATGTTACATTTAGCGCGCACATTAGTGTGGGTACGAACTTACATTCGAACTCATACTAAAGGATGGAGAAGACACAATTCAAACAAATCAACATAGAAACCCAAAGAATGACACTTAAATTTAAGGGTGGTCAAGCCCCCAAGTTTAGGATTCTAGGATTCTATAGTGATTGGCATACACATAAGACACATAGCATAATTCACTCATACATGAAACATTTAGAAGACATGAGATAAGACAAGGAATTCACAAGGCATAGACATGATAAACAAAGTATACACATATAAGGCACAAAGTATACATATAATATGCACAAAATACACATGAAACACTTAAGCGGTATACATAAGGAATACATAGAGAATGTAACACAAGAAATACATAATGGAAGACCTTGAGTCAACATGACAAAAGAGACCTCGGTCTAAAAGGTGTCTCAATCATCATGTATCATTCCCCAAGATGCAATAAAGAAGAATGCTAAGCGGTTAGTTAGAAGAAAAGAAGCATAAGAGAAGTACTAACACATTATACACACCATCTCCAAAGGAGAGTGTTTCCACTCAAAGGAATACACCAAGCTACCTCCTGCAAGATGAATTTACAAAGTCTTGCAGAATAAGAAGGTGAAGCGAACTTACTACCAAACTCTAGTTGGTGGCACAACCCTTCTCCCAAACATGCAAGGAGCTTGAACTTAGGAGAACAAGATAGTCTCAAGATCTTGTTTCCAAGTTACCCTTAATTCTTTCCAAGGGAGTGTAGTAACAAAGATAATAAACAAGTGTTTAGATAGTAAGAAGAGAGTAAGGCTCATAGCATGATATATTCCCCCACCTTAAAGTGATTGCTAACTCCATCAGGGATAAATTGCCTTTATGGTAGAGTGAGAAAGAAACATAAGACATGCATGACAGCTTTCTAAAAGCACATGTCCAAGTGGTTTGCGTTTTCCAAAAGCTACATCATAACAAGGGGTTGTCCCTAAGAAGAAAAACCAAGGTGATGCTTACAATCATGATACACGATGGCTTGTGTAGTCATGGTATGATGCCAAGCATAGCTACAAGATGCCATAAAGATGGAAGAAAGGTGAAGAGCATGAGGTAGGCATCCATCCAACTTGCAAATTCACTTGTTTGATTAATTTAATGATTTTGTCACATTCTGAGCCAAAAATAGGCCCGAGGGACACTTTTTAGTGGTCCCTAGGGTTCTATTGTCCTTTCAGGGTGCCTCAAACACTACTAACTTCTGAGGTCCTCGCTGAGTGCCCTAGACCAATTTGGGCACCCTGATCTCAATACCAGATCATGTTTGATTTTCTTAATTGTTGATGAAGTAAAGTTGATCAAGATCTGATGTATACTTTGATTTTCTACTATAGGATTTTCCAAGTATGCAAGAGCATGCTAGTGATTGTCTGTTCACATTGCTATGTAGATGATCGAGCATACTTTCAGACGTAAAGATGGGACATCTACGAGATGTTGGATAGCAAAATGACACAATGCGTTCTAACTCCTTCTACCTTTGTGCTAACAAGGTTGTCATGGGAGAACTAAAAATACATAAAACTTCACCATATGGGGATCACAATATAGAAAAGAATAACAAAAATGAGAATAAGGGACCACTCTTGCATGTCAACCTATAACAAATTATCCTTCCCTAACTTGACTATTATAAAATGGATGGAGGACAATGTGCTCTAGGGACTACATCAAGCATGGTGAGAAGTTCTAGAGCCAAACCTTGTTCGAAGTTGTTAAATTTTTCTACTCAAGACTCTTCATTAGTTAGTGGAATGGCCAAATGCTCGATAATACACACAATAATGAGTTGGATTATTAACTTGTTGAATCATTCTACATTTTAGAGGATGAAGAGTAATTTTAAGTAGTCTTTGAGTAGACTCAGAAACTTAGACTCTTATTGAGATAAAATAGAAGATATAGGGGGAGTGGGAAGTAATTCTTTTTATTGTGGACATGGTGGAGAGAATGCAGGAGAAGGCTGGAAACCAAAACCTACTTTAGATAAGTGTGGTGTTGATTTCACAAATTCTTTAATTCCTTGTTCTTTGCATCCTAACCAAATTCCATTATATCCTTGTTTTGAAGGAATTTTGAATCCACGCCCATAACACTTCTCTAAGACCGAAGGATAAAGAGAGGTCATATGGCTAGCTTTGTTGAGATGTGTTGAAGAAGAAGGATCATTCTTTGTATCATGATGAGGGGGGTCAAACTTTGTTTCAACCATCCCATGGGGATTGAAATCTAAAGAGACCTTGTCACTTCCATGACATGTATTAGAATTAGATGATTCATTAGATTGAGATGATACTTTATCACAAATGGCCACCATTTCTATAGAAGAAAGAAGATCATCATTAATATCAAAATTTTCATTGACATTACTCTTGAGTTTAAACAATGTAGGGGTATGAGATTGTGCTGAAGAAATCACACTTACCTTCGAGGTCTTAGGGTGTGAGGGTGGGATTTTATATTCACCCACAAAGAAGGGTGTAAAATCTAATGACCCCCAATCATCATGGAAAAATTCATTCGAAAGACCAACACTCTCCTTATCATAACTATTTTTAGCAGTGGGGGTAGTGCTAAAGAAGGGAACAAACTACTCAAAGGTATTTGATGCCTCATATATATTTTCAAACAACTATACAGTGTCAAATCAACTTCAATTATATGTAATTTTTGTTTTAAGATGTGTTCTTTATTGAACGAGGAAGGGTAGATGGGACCGCTCCCATGGCACGAATCCACTATCTACTGAGAAGAAGATTGTAAGAAAGAGAATTAGGCATGACATGGATAAGGGTAGGCAATGTCACCAGACCAACCCTAAAAGGTAAGGTAATAGTACCCAATGATTGCCTACTAATATTATCACAACCACAAATGTTCATTTTATCCAGTTGAATTAGAGATGTATCAATATTGAGTTTATTTAACAAATCTATTCCACAAACATTAATACCTAGTCCACCATTAATCATATTGTCTTATCCTCCTTTTATTGAAGAACATGAATATCATAAGAGGCTCATTTTGTTGTTGAACTTCTATGGGAGGTAATTCATGTTATTGAAATGATATATTATATATTGTCACTTGCATATAATTAAACAGAGATGCTACATCATTTGGATGAATAGCAGGTGGAACACTCACCTTTTGTAGAGCTTCATGGAGCATTTCATGGTATGTAGGCAATGTTTGTATTAAATTTCATAGATAGATCTTAGCCAGAGTAGCACAGAGCTTCTCAACAAGATCATAATCTTTACCAAAATGTAGAGGAAGATGAGGTGCTTGAGGTAAGATACATTGAGAAGGTGGAAGAGAAATAGGCACACATAGAGCTTGCTTACTTTGTTTTTTTATTACGGGTGTTGTATGTGTGAGAAATCATGTGATATTGTAACAAATTTTGAACTCCTTGATTCTTTTCAGTAATTTCCTTTGCATAATTGAGAATGTAACCCAAGAGTTAAGGTGGTGTTGTATCACCTTGAACTGTAATCAACAGTTTGAAGAAAGGAGGTGTATTAGGTGCCTTATGCACAATGATTTTAGGAACATTAGTACACTTATTCACTATCACCATAGAGGGCAAAATAAGTCTATTAATGATGATTGAATTGACATTGTTTTATTTTTGAGTAAGCTCAACATCCATCCCTAATGGATTTAATGTGAGAGACCTATCTTCATCCCCTAATGCTTCATCATTTGAAGGGAGAGCATTGGAATGAAGGGAGAGTAAGGTGTTGTTAAGATATTTGTTGATGATTGTATCCCTAGTGATGCCCAAGAATTTTCAACATGTAACCAAAGGACTAACATCTGAGGTCTTCACATCCTTAGTGATATCTAAGGTACCTGAATATTCAACAAAAGAAGGAAGATCCATAGGATGAGCCATAGAGACCTCATGCACTATGATAGGGATAGAAGAGTTAAGATGGTGAGATGAATTCCCATTATCTACCCATGGTAGATCATTTGTGTAAGAAGGCCCCTCATCCACTAATGCTTCATATTTTGAAGAGATGACATTGGAATGAAGAGAGGGTAGAGTGATGTTAAGGAATGTGTCAATGATTTCATCTTCTTGTGCTAAAATATCCTTACTAGTAGGAATAATTTTAGGAGAAGGATTCAAATCATAGGATGAAATTGTTGGAGTATGGACAACACTAAGAGGGGGTGAATCAGTGTTGTATAAACTTTTAAAACCTTTTGCACTTTTTAAACTACTGGATAGAGAATGAGAGAGACTTCAAAGGTTTACCAAATACATATGCACAAGTATGTTTATAAACATTATGATCAAGACTTCAAAAGACAAAACATTAGTGCACACATATAAAGATAAACAACATGAACCATAACACCATTTTTTCATGAGTGGAAAATCCTCATAGGGATGAAAAACCACTCAAAAAATGCCTCACTGGCTACACAAAATCTCACTGATTACAACAATTGTCTCACTGACATACATGCCTCACTAGCAACAAACATGCCTCACTGACCATGCAAGCCTCAATGGCTACAATTTTCCTCACTGGCAAAATTTGACCATAAGAAAGAAAAACTCAATTCAGGGGGTTGCCCTGATTCTCTACAATACACCAAATGTATTAACCCTCTTCATCACAAATAAAATCTTACTGAGAATACATTTCATGCTTTTGACATCAAAAGTTATATCTTTTCAATTAAAACCTTTTTTGCACTTGGTTGAATATTGTCTACACCAAATGTATTAACCCTCTTCATCACACATAAAATCTTACTAAGAATACATTTCATGCTTTCGACATCAAAAGTTAGATCTTTTCAATTAAAACCTTCTCTGCAATTGCTTGAATATTGTCTTCATCCTGTACTTGATTCACCCCTACAAAAACATCTCATTCATCTCTCAATCACCTCAATCACCTGTAGAATATCATACAAAAACCCATATGCAATATACATTCAAACTCTCATTCACGATTCTCAGTCAAGGATTATACTCTCCTGTATATTTTAGTCTTCACACATTTCTTTTCAACATCCATTTAGCCTCATCAAAGCACCTACAATAACATGTCTTACACTTCACAATACTCAGGCAAAAATATTCTCTCTACAACTCTTTTCAATCGCCTCACAAAAACTTTTTCTTCAATGCTGCATATTAGTCCTCAAAATCCAATTCACAAGCATGTGATTGCCTTTGTTAGAGACATTTTGAGATAAGAATGTCATTTTGACAAGGCTTCCAAATTTTGCAAACATGTCTACAAGGGCATCCTGTTTCAAGACTATCTCTCTATTATAGAACTATCAAAGATTGCAGAACTATTTTTACATCTGCCAACTATATCTTTGACAACAATTGATAAGAGAACATCATAGGACAATTGACAAGGATGAACCCCTAAAGAAACTCAATCATTATAAAGCATGATCATCAATCCAACTTTTAAAACATGATACCATGACAAAGATCAAAACATACCATATCAACAAATCCGTAACAACTCCTAAACCAAGATACCAAGATGCACCTTTTTGGTCTCCTTCTGGACTTTTGGTTTCCATCTAATCTCCAACATAAGTCCATCACAATAATCACTCAAATATGTAACAAAATGTCATAATCAAGACATGAACATTAATCAAGATCATCAACTCAAACCCTCTTGTTGATCATGATGTTAGTCACAAACAAACATAGAATAAAAGTACATATTAACCTTTATTCATCTTGAAAGATACTATGAATTCAAAGAATTCATGATCCCAAGTCTCCGGTGATTAGGTCTTAATCGTTTGAAGTCACTCAGAGGTTAATGTGAGTTGTTGTTTCCATTTTGGGGCCTTACGTGGAAATTTATGATCATCATGTCATTCCTGCAGAAATTCTTTATAGAGAAGTCATATTATGCAATTATTTGGTGAGAAGATGCAGAAATACCTGAATCTTTGCATGATATTTTCAATTGTGAATGCTTTGTATTCAGATATACTAAATATTTATAATTATCTACGAGATGTCTGCATATCTGTGCTGTTTGCTTAAGATCATCAATTATTTGCAATTATGAAGATGGAATGCTCTAAAATTTAAAAGAAATTGAAGAAATGCTTTCAATTAAGGTTGAATCTTCAGCTTTTGAACCACATGTATATTAGATACTGTCATGAAGAGAAGAAAACCAAACCATATTTTCACCAGGACATTCCACAGCTAGATATAGTTGAGGCTAACTTCAAAGGAATTTGTATAAAGACAACACATGTAAGTAGACATGCACTCCAAGGGACACAACAAATCACCACATATATCTAGAAATCATACACTGATTACTCAAGATTTAGTATGAATTGTAATCGACACAGTCTTCTCATTCATTAAGCATGCAAGAATATAAATGTATACAAAACCTTTGAAATGAGCTCTGAATATTTCAGCAGATGGATTTCAATTAAGTTTTGAATGCTTACAAAAAGGCATTCCACCACCTTTTATAGAATAAGGTGAGGAATCCGCTACAAAAAGATCTACAATCTTGATTTATCAATACAAATCTATGGTCATGATTCACTTGGCTTTATCAACCTTTACAAAATGGCACAAGTTGCCAGCTGGCAACTATCTATATTATTTATGCTTATATCCCCTTCATGATGTGTCTTCATCATGCTCCTCAGCTGATTCATGTGGATCATCATCATATGCGTCGCTTCCTGAACTTTCGCTATCCTGATGATGATGATGCTGCATATGGGGCTGCATACTACTACAGATTTGTTCATATGAATGCACAACCTGATCTATCCCTCCGCCATCTTGAGTTTTTGCTTTGATGCTGGCATGCTTATGTGCTTCATATTTGTCTCTGCTGTTATCCAGCTTATTTTTCCTATCCTATAGTGTTTCCTTATATTTCTTCATCTTGACTTTGATCATCATTATTTTGTCTATAAGTTCTTCTATCAAGTGGACAGGTGGACCATCTGCCTCTAATTGGAAATTACTGTGTAGAGCTTTGATGGTAAACTCTTCATCTTGATTTTCTATTTTACCTTCCACCTTGCCTTCCAGTGTTTCTAATATCACTGCTTCTTCAGCCATTAAATCACGTAGCCTCATGCTGATATCTCTCAGCTTATTATTCCATCTTTTGAGGACTCTACATTCAAACTAAGTGTCTTTATACCAGATATCTATCAATACTGCAGTATTACTGTTTAATACCTGCTTACTAATAAGCAGTTGAGGATTTATCCCTTTTATTTCTCCCAAAAGGCTCAAGAACCTTTCCAATTATTACTGTTCAATACTTGCTTACTAATAAGCAATTGAGGATTTATCCCTTTTATTTCTCCCAAAAGGTCAAGACCCTTTCCAATTTATAAGACCTTTTCCCGGTCTACATTTGCACTTTATCTACCTTGGTCTTGGAGTCACTTAGAATGCTCCACCTCTTCAAAGAGGCCTTTATAATTTCTACAGCATCATCCAATGTGGATGACATCCATTTTCTTATTACTGACGCCTCATGCTTCATGAGGTCCAATTTATTTACCTCCTCCTGAGAAATGGCAGTCAATGGGACTGCATGTTCAGTTGTGGTATCATCAGGATTAGTCAGCCCTTTGATGTAGGCATGCAACTGAGCAATGTGCTCTTTGTGTTGCTTATTCTTCTCCTTCTCTCTTTTCACCTTTTGAATTAGAGAGTCAATAATGTCTTTGCCCTCCTGATCTTGATCCTCATTTGCAAAACCCAAATCTACTGTGCTGATTTGAAATTCATCCACAATGATTTTACCTTTTTCTTTCTCCACTGCAGGTATGGCAATTTGTGCGATCATTCTCCCGGTTGCTGAATCTCTCTTGATGGCCGAAGTCATTCGAGCCTTCCTCCTGGGTTTCATTATATCCGTAGAGAACAAGGTGGAGACATCGAATTCTTGAATTTCAAGTTCTTCCTCAATATTTACTTCTTTTGCTAACCAAGGAGGCACCTGATCATGTTTCTCAGCATCATCATGATGTTTACCCATATCTCCCGTTTCTATCAACAGATGTGGTGGAGATGGTGATTTTCTCATTTCTTCTTCTTGATGCTTGCTTGGTTGTTGATCTTGTAGCACCTCCTCCTGTTGAGGAATCTCCTTCTCCGGAGGAGCATCTTCTTGGTGTGGGGAAACCTGTGGTGTATCTGTATGTAGATCATGCTGATCATGACCTTTTTCCATCATTACTTCATCTATTTTTATTTCTTCCCCTTGTTGTTCATCTAATGCACTAGATACTGGGGATTCTGCTTGAGGTGCTAGCATTTGCTCCGTGGCCATTATTTGTTCTGGGCCTGCACTGTCGACCTCCTGTGTCTTAGCAGCAGGATCCTCTAGTGCTTCCTTCTTTTCATCAGCCTTTATTTCTTGAACCTCTACTATAGCAGGTTCTGCCGATGTATCCTGTGGGCTTTGTTGGCCTAATTCAAGAGCATGGCCCTCTGACTCTGCCATCTCTATCTCCTCTGCCGGGTACCCTTTGTCAGGTGATCTTACTGGCTATTCAGGACTTGCATCCTGTTTCTCTGTCAGGTCTACCACTACAGGACTTGTCACCTCTATGATTAATGCTTCCAGCCCTATTTCTTGAGCTACCTGCTCTGGGCTCTTTTCTTGCTCTTCTTCTGCTTGTTTCATCTCCTCAAGCACAATTTGAACTGGTGGCAGCTTGTGAGGAGTCATACTTATATCAGAAGCAAGTGTCTCCATCTTCTGTGTAGCCACATCCTGCACCACCTCATCATCAGACAAATTTATTGTCTCATCAAGCGAGACATGTCCTTCTGCTTGTGTCTAGGAGGCTTCTTTAATTTGTTCTTCTGCAAGTTCAGTTTTGAACTTGACGATGGTAGGAAGTGGAACATTATGCTGAAGTTCCTTTGGTACTTCACTACCTACCCCTTGTATTAGTGTAGGGGGTTGAGTTATCCCACCTCTCATGGAGGTTCTTTGTTTCTTAGGTGTGGTGGACACCAACACTTGTGGAGCTCTCCTCTTCCTTTTTATTATTAATGGAGCCTCTTCTTCTTCAGGCTCCTCCTCCATGAGGATATCCTCTTCTCCAGGTTTCTTTGAGGATTGACCCTCTTCCAGGGTCTCAGTGATTCCAGCCTCTGCTATCTTACTCTTCTTGGGCTTTTCTTTCTTCAGAGGGGATTCTGATTTTGACCCTGATCCTGATCCTGATCCGGCTGCCTCCTTAGCTGCAAATACTGCCCTTTCAATTATAATCCCTTTTGGTCCTTTATCCACCTTTTTGCCGCTTGGGGGTCTTTTGCTCTGTTGCTGTGGTGGAGGGATTCTATCTCCCTTGGTCTTCCTCTTCTCCATCAGGAAGTCATCATATTCATCCCTAGGAATATCCTGTCCCTTCTTTTTGTTGTCCACCGTAATGGCAACACCTTTCTTTTTCAGTGCCTCCACCTGCTCATCAACCCAAGCTTGAGTTAGTTGTATGGTCCTGGCAATGAATGGGTCCAAGGATGTGTCCTCCTGCATGGTGAGGTCAGGTGCAGAGATGGTGTGATTGTATATCTTCTTTTGTTCATACTTATCTGCCATTGTCCTGCCATCATCCTTCTTCAATTGTTGGGGAAAGGAGATACAATCAAAAGTTCTAATTTGGTTCAGAGTTAGCCTTTGATACCTTCTTCTCCCAGCCTCTGCCTCATCTTCGCAGTCAGCCCAAAAATCCTCTAGGTGCTTATGATGAATAGGCTTTCCTAGTATCTTTTGTATCCTACCATAAGGATCATATGGTCTTGTTAGTGGGAAAGGCTGCAGATTCATTTTATTCATGGTGACCATCACCTTCTTTATATTGTCAAAATCAGGGCACATATAGTTACCAATGCTGATTGGGAACAAAATTGGTGGCAGCTTCTTGGAATCCTTGTACATTTTTATCATTACGGAGCCCTGCTTGATAAACTCCATTAGTACTACTGCATCATTAGGATACCTTGGCAGCATGAAGGGATGTTCCTCAAAACCTTCAACCCTTATATAGGAAAAGGTTGCAAACTGTATGTACCAGGCCCCATGCTTGTAAACTACTTCTTGAGCTTCCATGCTCAATCTTTTTGTTCTGTCCTCTTCCATGGTCCTTGCCAGATGCATAGAGAATGCATCATTGACCAGTTTGTAATCTTTGAGGTAGTTAGTTCTCTGCAGCTGGGGATGATGATCCCAGATATATGTAACATTTGTGCCTATGAGCTTTCCATCTGTAACTAAAGCATCAAAAGTGCCTTTGTAAGCACAAGAATAAACAATGTAAGATGTCATATAAAATGCACAATTTGAACCTCCCAGGTTCATCAACTGCTCATGCAAAGCATCACTTATTATCTGGCCCCATAGTGGCTTGATGTCTGAATACAAACACATCATTATTATTCTGTACATCCAATCTCTGAAACTACCAGCATCAGGCTGGCCTGTTACCCTGTTCAGGAGTGCAATCATGTATTGGTACTCCTCACTGAAATCATATTTGAACATGTGCATAGGAAGTTTGGCTGCTGCAGGATATGTGCTGTTCTCTGCTCGCCATTGATACATGTTCTTTCTAGCCAATTTCTTGTTGGCCTCATACTCTTTTTTTGACTTCCTAAGGTCCACACTCTTAACTTTACTGCCCAGTGACAGTCCAAATGTCTGGGAGAGACCCTTGATGGAGAGGTTTGCATATATCCTCCCATGCTTTACCACCTGCCTCGTCTGAGGATTATAATTTCGGGCAAATTCTATGACCAGCTCCAGAGATTCCATGGAGTATGGAAAACCGGCGGTGTTCCACATCCCTGACACAAACACCACGTCCAGTACAGGACTCTTGTCATGCCTATCATTCAGTTTAGCTGACCAGGCCTCCAGATTGGTGCTTCCTTGATGGGTATCTGTAATTGCTCCATATTTAAACTAGACCCCCCTCTGAGAAGAGAACATGGGCTTACTGAATTCCTCTTGACACTTAACAAACCATTTGTCAACCATGGATACCTGCAATTAACAAAAATCCCATCTCACATAGGTATACACATGCATACATATTGTAATTAACTTCATAAATCACTAAGCCTACTGTATCTGTTCGGCATTACTTAATCATATGGATGCACAAACCAGAACTTGCATCATCATACCTGAAGAAAAACACATGATGAGGGTTTCATTCACTTACCTAGTTATGCAGATTTCTCTTTTATACCAGTAGATTGCCAATACACTCTGAATTCAGCCGATGATCACCTCCTTCCCTTTGTCTGTAAGCTCAAATTATGCAACAATCGCTTGTATGTGGATGCAGAAGCTGGTGCTCTATAAAATAATTTTATCGCAGGGTAAATGTGAAAATGGCAGTTGAATTACCTTTTAACCTCATAGTTAGGGTATATTTAGGGCAACTTTGACAAGTTAGATTATATTCCTTAATTATTTGTGTGAAAACACAGGATCTCGCCAGGTGTTTCATTGGGTTCCGGGGTCGGCGGGAACCACCTACCATGTCTGCGCGCATTAAATGATAATGGTGGCAACAGGAGTGGGGGATATCCATATGACAGGATATCATGAAGGCAGGATGATATTCGCAAATATCGGGTCGAGTTTTAATATCATCCTCCTCCCTTATATTGGAATTGCCATCACGACAAGAATCGAGTGACAAAAGCACCTTTTGGTTAGGTTTAGTACATCAGGAGGATATTTCGGTGTATTGGGTGATGTTTCAAATATGATGATGATGAGACAAACTTACATGACTCTCCTTTTGAATATCAGGATGATGTCATCCTGATATTCGTTCTTTGTATCAGAAATGTATCATGACGCCATCGTCATATTATGCGAACATGATCATGTTTTAGAAAATATCTTGCCGAAATGTAAATGTGATGATGATGTCATCATCATGTTTGTTTCTTCATTTATCTGGTGTGGATGACGTCATCAGGATATTTGCTAAGGGTGATATTTCACGTCATGAGGATATTAAGAAATATCGGGGTACATTCGAAAACATGACGCTCGCAATACAAAAGACCGCTTGATGGGGAAGATTTACTACCACTTAAAGTTGACGTCCGGATATTTGGGCCGCATGACATATTGGAGGATGTTTCAAATATGATGATGACAAGACAACATGACTGAGGTTATAAAATATGATCTTCCTCTTGCGAATATAAGGTTTGACCAAAACTTTGACTATTCATAACTTTCACATCCTGAGGAATATCAGGATGATGTAAAAAGTAAACCTGCATGAATTTTAATACACTTTCAAACTATGAGGTCACAAAAATGAAATACGAATCTTGACAAACTGACCTCATAATGGTGACTTACCTCATCCTAACTTCACATGATGATGCACCTGACTTACTTTAACCAAACTGCCAAAGAACAACCAAGCCAAACCAAAAAGTTGGGTCCCTGTTTTGCCAAGTCAAAATGGGGCGTGTTGTCTAACCACACAACAACTTGCCACCAAAGAAAACAAACAAATCCCAATGATTCAAGTGATGTGATCACATTCATCTATAGTATTCTAATTGCATCTAAGCATAGGCATCATGATCCCCTGAATGATAAAATTTCATCATGGTAACAATGCTAACCAAGGATCAAGTGTGTGCATATGATTAATTATCCTCATCTTGAAAGCAAGTTGAAAACATAAGTAACTGGTGTTAAACTACATAGTTGGAGATCATCCCTCATAGCCAACCCTGGATAGAGCCTTGCTGCTAGTAGGCGTCTATAGCCCCGGCAAGGTTATCTATACAATCTCCCTAAGTAGAGCCCCACTGCCAGCAGGCATCTATAGCCCTAGTAGAGTTACTTAGATGGCCTAATTTTATTTCTTTTTTGATTTTCTCTTTAAAATTTGTATCTGGTATCATCATGTCAGCTCATTTGTACAAGGTACAATCACTTCCAGCTTTAGGTTGGAGATTGTACTGGTAGCAAGGGAGTCCCTTTAGATTTTTCACTTAACACCTATACTTGTGTGCTCAGCAAACCCAAGGCTGTTAGGTGTTTCATTGTGATTGATTCATTTTGACCAAGAAAAGGTACCTTGATGAAAAGATATAACAAACCTGATTATGAATACTTCTTAGAATGAATCACAACCTATGTCTAAATGTGATCTCATCATTTGAATCTTAACAATTTAGTTATTTTATTGGGTGATGAAGTGCATCATCCTGACTTGCCAGAACAAGGTCCCAACCAACAAAGCAAAACAAGCAAAACAAACAAACTGTACAAACAACTATACAAATATACAATATGATACATATGACTGTCATGAAGTCATTCAAGCCTGGAAATAATGTTTGAGGAATTGTCCATTGACTGGCAATGGGACATCCTCACCTATCAGGTTCTTAAGCCTATAGGTACTATCTCCTAATATCTCAGAAATTTGAAAGGGACCTATCCATAATCTATCAAACTTACCATGGTCACCTTTCTTTTCATGGGCTTTATCCCACATCAGGACCAAATCGGATATCCTGAAAGCTTTAATTCTGGCTCTCTTGTCAAACCAGCGTTTGACAATAGCCTGATGTTTTGTAAACTGGTCAATTACTTGACTCCTTTTTTCTTCCAGGTACATCAACTGAAGCAACCTGACTTCTTGCTTATTGTCTATGCCTAGGTATTCTTGGGCGAACTGCAGAGTAGGAATTTTTTAGTTTACAGGGAGGATGGGATCCGCCCCATATACTAGTTGGAAAGGCGAGTTTCCTAATGTAGTTTTCATTCTAGTTCTATCTACCCATAAGGCATACTTCATAAATGAGTTCCATTCCCCGGGGTTCTTCTCTATCAGTTTTCTTATGATATTCAGTAAATTTTTATTGGTGGATTCTGCTAATCCATTCCCTTGGGGATAATAGTTGGATGAAAACTTAAGTATAATTCAATGATCGAAAGCCCAACTTGATAACTTGGTAGAAATGAAGGCAGAACTATTATCACTTACCAATGCATAAGGAGTTCCATACCTGGTGACAATGTTGTTCTCCAGAAATTTAATGACATCATCTGCAGTACAAGTCTTGCTGCTAATGGCCTCACTCCATCTAGTACAATAGTCAGTAATTGTTAAGACATACCTATGACTTGAGGAGGACGGAGGATTAATTGGTCCTATGAAGTCCATGTCCCACTGTGCAAATGGGCGCTCTTCCATTACCGACTGCAATGGTTGTGCAGCATATTTCTCTCTATTGGCAGAAACCTAGCAAACATGACAACATTTAACATGATCAGCCATGTCTTTAAAAATGGTAGGCCAGTAATATCCTACTCTGAGGATTGCATGTGTTGTGGCTAATGCTGATCCATGTGCCGTTCCAAACTTGTCATGTAGTTCTGTCAGGACTCTTCTTGCTTTTGGCTTCTCTAAGCATCTAAGGTATATTCCTTCATAATTCTTCTTGAACAAGGTTCCTCCCTTCATCATGTATTTTTGGGATCTTAGTTTCAATGCCCTTCTCTATGAAGCTTGCATTCTTGATGGACATCTTCCAGTGATCAGGATGTACCTGATATCTGAATACCACTCTTTATTGTCTTTCTCATTGATCACATATTGTTGACTAGTGATGTTTGGATCAATTTCAAATATCATCTGACTCAAAGCTTGTCCTCTTACCAGCTTCATTAGTGTAATTTCCATATCATACTCTTGTAATACAGTAATCCATTTGGCTCTTTTCTCACCAGGCTCACTTTGCATCAATAGCATCTTTACTGCTGCATCTGGTACTACAGCAATCATTTTGCTTCTTAGTATGTAATGTCTAAATTTTTTTATTGCTCTGACTAATGCAAGTGCCTGTCTTTCAACATCTACATATCTCAATTTAGCATCCCTGAAAGGATAGCTCATGAAAGCAATTGGTTTCTCTTATTTCTCTTTATTTCTTTGAGTTAATACTGCTGTAGAGGTATGCTCTAAGGCAAATGAATAGATGTAGAAATCTTTGGTGTAATCTAGACTGATGAGGACAAGAGCATCTGATATGGCTTTCTTTATATCTTCAAATGCAGCTTTGGCTTCTGGTGTCCACTCAATTTGTGCATCTTTTTTCAACATGGCATTTAGTGGTCTGACAATTTCAGCAAAGCCGGTGATGAACTTCCTCACAAAATTTATCTTACCAAAGTAAGACTTGAGTTCCTTTTTACTTCCTGGAAACTGTAACTTCATGATAGATTCCACCCTGTCAGGATCGATGATAATTCCATCTTCTGTGATTAGGTGGCCTAGTAACTTTCCTGTTGTCACCCCAAATATGCACTTCTTAGGATTTAAAGATATTCCATACTCTTCACATTTCTTCAGTACACTTCTGAGATCAGCAACATGATTCCCCTTTTCCTTGGAGAATACTGTCAAGTCGTCCATGTAGATGACTATACATTTTCCTATTAAGCCCCTGAAGGCTATATCCATTGCTCGCTGGAATGTAGCTCCAACATTTATGAGTCCGAATGGCATACGTCTATATGCAAATATCCCCCACTTTGTGGTGAAGGCAGTTTTCAATCTATCAATTTTATCAACCATCACTTGGTTGTATCCTGAAAAGCCATCCAGGAAGGACATCATTTTGGCTCCATTTACAATCTGCAGAACTTCATCCAATGAGGGTAAAGGATAATTGTCCTTTTCTGATGCTCTGTTCAGATTCCTAAAATCTACACATAACCTGATGTCTCCATTCTTCTTTCTGACTGGCATGAGATTTGCCACCCAAGTGGAATGCCTCACAGGAAATATTATCTTGGCGTTTAACAATTTCTTGACTTCTTTGAGAATTATTGGTTTGAGCAAGGCATTGACTGGCCTCTGCTTTTGTCTAAAAGGTTTAGCATCTGGCTTGAGAGGTATAGTATGAGTTATGACAGAGGTGTCATATGTCTTCAGCTCATCATAAGTCCATGCTATTACATGTATGTAGTTCTTGAGTGCCTGGGTTATTCCTTCTAACTCTTCTGTTGTACAAACCTTACCTATCAATACATTCTTCTTGTTTTCATCCTGTCCGATATCCACTTGTGAATACTGACCTCCATCTGCCTTGGGCAGATCCTTCTATTTAAGCATATTATCCAAATCAAAAGCTCTTTCTAATTCAATCATACCTTTGGGAATCCTGTTGCTAGGCAGCTCTAATATCTCATCTTCTTCCCAGACATGATCTTCCATACCACTCTCATCTATAATCTAAGCTTCAAATATGTCTCTATTTGAAATGAAGTCCAGAATGTACTGATCATCATCAAACACTTGGAGGTTAGTCACATTATTAGGTACTGAAGGTACTAACACCAGTTCTACTGAAAATCTCTTCAGACCAGATATAGACAGTGGCTCTAATGTACTGGCAGCTTGGGCAAGTGCATCTGCCCTATGGTTTTGTTCTCTTGGTACATGAGTGATATTAAAGGCATCGAAATCCTCAATCAGGTCCCACACACGATGTCTGTAGTTGGACAGCCTTCTGTAGTTACATCAGTAAATTCCTCTTACTTGCCTCACAACTAGTTCTGAATCTCCAAAGACATGCAGAATCTTTACTTTCTTCCTATGAGCAAACAACATCCCATGAATCAGAGCCTCATACTCCATTACATTGTTAGTGCAGGGGAATTGTAATCTGTAAGCTGCCAGATAGGATTTTCCGGTTGGATCAATCAGATCAATTCCTACCCCAGCACCTTGCTTGGATTTGGACCCATCAAACCTCAGGATCCAAGGTTTATCTTCAGCAGGACATTTAGCTAAACTTTCTTTTTTCTTTGCAGCTTTGGCTACTGCTTTGCCTGATATCCATTTCAACTTAGGAGTGTCATCATCCTCAAGTTTCTTCTTTCCTTTTTCTCGTGAGCCTGATGGCTTTTGTATTTTCTCTTTTATTTCAGTAGGAGGATGATCTTCTGAATTTGCAGCTGCATGCCTTTTCAGAATATGTAAACATAATGCACAAGTTGTTTCTGAGTGAGGTGCTTCGTGAAATCTACACCAATCCTTAATTAAAACTTCCTGGGGAGATTTATGCTGTCGTGTCGTCTTCTTTATTTTCTTTACTAGAAATTCTTTGAACTTAGTCAGGTCACTACCTTTGTCTTCATCAGACAACTCATAATCTGGTTCCATAAAGCAATCACTACCAGGGGTGATCTTTTCTTTTCTCGCATCATTTATCTGGTCAGACACCAGAACTTCTTCTATTTTTAGGATATGATCTTCATCATGATCCGTCAGTTCTTCAATTCTTGCAGAAGACTGATAAGAATTAGTATCGTCATCATCATCAGATGTAGCATTTACCTCAGAATATGATGATGATGCCTCACTATATGTCTACTCCAGCATCATCATATCTATGCATGTTTCACAAGTCTTTTTTGAATGTGCTTCATTATGTAATCTGCACCATCCATCAATCAAAATATCATTAGCAGGTATACTTAACAATTGACAATGCCTTACCTGGTTAGATAGATGCATCCTGAAATCTCTAAAGCGATCTATTTCATTCTCATTATCAGGATTATTATCATGTTGTACAACTGGTATGTCCTCCTGATGATCATTATCATGATGATGATGAAGACCAAGCATCAGGATCTCTTCTATTTTGACCGTCTGTGGCCTGATGCAGTAAACTCCAGGCTCTACGTCTACGTACATGATCTCATTTGTTCTATTGTATTCAGTGATCATATGTTTCATTCTAGGCTCAGCGTCAATCCTGATCTGGTTTTGTATACCCTTCCATGGTAACCACATGTGACTGAAATCTGTGGACATATATCCATTGAGTGTCTTGGACCAATCTCGACTAAGCAACATCCCGTAAGTATCAGGTATGTCAACTACCTGAATATCAATGTAATACTGGATCCTAGGATCATATGCTAGTTGCATGTGGATGTGAGTTAACTCTCCCACTACACTTACCTCTGTTTTGTCTAACTGTGTCACCTTCTTTAGGGACTTAGCAGGATGTAGTCCTAAGGCATTACATATTGAAAGGGGCATAAAATTCGTGGAGGCCCCTGAATCAACTAGACAGTTGTGCAGGTTCTTGCTGAACATTCTTATGGTAAGGAGGAATGGGGGTGATTCAGTTTTATCCCTATACAAGGTCATGTGGGAAGTTTCAGCAGCTTGGACTGTAGCTGACACTTTAGGCTTGATAATATTATCCCTAGCAGCATGATCTTTGCTACTGGATTGACTTGAAAGATGATTATCCTCTTTAGGAGCAGGATCATCTAGTGATTTCATGAATGCCCTTTTGATAGCAAGAGTTTTCAGTAACTCAGACAGGGACAGGCTGATCTTAATTTTCTTCATTTCATCAGCCAGATAGGTGACTAACTTGTCAGATTCATGAGGTGCATTTACAATCTTTGATCCTGTGTTTTGAGGAGACAAGTATTGAGCATTTACCTTGGGGAACCCTGGGTTATTGCTAGCCTTAGGATCAGGAGGTGTGTTGAAGTTGTTCGGAGGTAAAGATGATGTCAATGGACCAGCAGGTCTGTTGGCATTACTCCTCAAGTTATAATTCTACTTACCAGGATATTGCTGCTGATATGCATGTATTTCCTCATGTTCTCTTGCAGGTTCATTTTCATCCTCAAAGGGGAAAACATAATTTTTTTCCAAGGTTAAGGCAGATTCCTCACATACCTAGTTATAACTCTGATGAGGTTGATTAATGTAGGTTTCCAGCACAAAAGCTGAGTCATATCCACAAGGAACAATCTCGTTTCCTTCTGCATGAGGTGGATTTCTGGAAGTATTAGACACTTCAGTCTGAAAGATGCTGGCAGCAATTCTAAATTGTGGATAGTCTAATTCTGCATGTGCATTAGTATTGTGGATCTTACACCAATTAGTAAGGGCTGCTTCAGCAAGATTGACTCTAGTAGTCTGTTTGGCTTCACCAGGAGGTTGATTATCTAGGGGTGATGTACTGAGCCATTATTGGGCCTAGAGTTCCATATTCTATGTTGTCTCTGAGGATTACTGTTATTTCCACCACTGTTATTGAAATTACTGGTGTTATATCCTCTGTCAGGATAATTTGATCTATCATTGGAATAATTTCTATTCTGGTTTGACTGGGAATAGAAACCCTGATTTCTCAAATGTGTGACTTCTGTGGTGAGTTTTCTCAGTTGAGCAAAAATTTCTTTAATCTCCTCCTTTTCTTCTTGAACTTTAGCCACTACATTTTCAGTCTAAGGCTTGAAGAAAGAGGATCCGTGATTACTATTGGTTAGATCAGTACCCTGAGGTGTCTGAGCTTGTGCGGGATATTGTGGCAATTGGCCATTTCCATTAGGAGGGGGCATAATGCTCAGTGGAGGTACTTGCAAAGGTACAGGCATGGCTGCTGAGGGTATCAATGCTCCATTAGGATATTGTGTAGGATATGATGCAGGATATTGTGAATACATGCCAGGCAAGGTAGGGAATACTATATTTGGAGTAGGAGCAGGTATCAACTGCTGATTTACTTTAATAGCTTCTTGAAAAGCTCCTGTCAATGTAGTGATCTCAAGATGTGTTCTCCTGATGAACATGGAAGTTAATGGATCCAGGGCTGAATAATAGATACTCCTGGCAGAAGCATTAGATACTACATATGGGGCAACTATCTTGGACAACATTCTCTGGAACCTAGCATTGAAATTAGCAATAGGTTCATTCTCAAATCTTTTGATTGTAGCAAACATATGGTAATTCATAGATGGATCAATAGGGACCTTGAACCTGTCCAGAAAGGCTTTCTCTAAGACAGCCCAGGAATTAACAGAACCCTGGCCAATACTAATAAACCAATTATAAGCCTCTTCCCCTAAGGAAAAAGGAAATAATCTGCACACCACATCTTGATGTTCTATTCTGGCTCTGCAGCAAGCTTCTTTAAATACCCTGATATGATCATCAACATCTTGATAAGGATGATATTTTGGACAAAGTTTGTCTGGATTCTTTGGTAACTCATGATATGCAGTAAAGGTCAAAGGTGACTCTGCTGCAAAGAAAGACATTGCAATCTGAGGAGGTTGAGCTGGTGGTGCAGCTGGCTGGGGTTGAACTAAAGGTACACCCTGAGGCTGAACTGGAGGTGTCATAGGTATCCTAGAAGGTATTTGTAAACCAACATGAGTTAAAGGAAGCGGTTCTAGTGAAGCTCTTGACGCACTAGACCCTGGAGTATGATGAATGTCTACAGTCCTAGGTCTGAAACCTCTAACAGGTAATTCTTCAAAAATTCCACTAGGTCTAGACCTGGTATTTATCCTGTGAGCCAGGACTTCTCAATTTTGAGACAATTTGGCTGAAACTTTGCAAATATTAGCTGGATTTCATCAGATGAGGTGATATTTGCGGTCAGATGGCTGATCAGACTGGATATTTATGAAATATTTGCAAAGATAGTGCAAATATGAAAGGGTATTTGGGGTATCTTTACCCTTAGCATGAGATCTTAAGTTTCTAGGGCCTATATTCTTCAAAGCCTGAACAGATTTAAGTATCTTTGGCTGATATTTATGAATTCAGAATGATCTACTATAAAGCTTGCAATATTTATGTCAGATCTAGAAATCTTTACACAGAATGAGCATATACGAGCCTTTTACAGTAAATATTTGTGTAATATTTGAAATTCACAGACGATCTGAGGTTACCTTACTGTTGGCATCATCGAACCTGAAAATAATGATGATGAGCATGGTATTCTAGATCATGCCCTCCTTCTAGCGCCAATTTATGTTGATCATGATGTTAGTCACAAACAAACATAGAATAAAAATACATATTAACCTTTATTCATCTTGAAAGATACTATGAATTCAAAGAATTCATGATCCCAAGTCTCCGGTGATTACGTCTTAATCGTTTGAAGTCACTCAGAGGTTAATGTGAGTTGCTGTTTCCATTTTGCGGCCTTACGTGGAAATTTATGATCATCATGTCATTCCTGTACAAATTCATTACAGAGAAGTCATATTATGCAATTATTTGGTGAGAAGATGCAAAAATACCTGAATCTTTGCATGATATTTTCAATTGTGCATGCTTTGTATTCAGATATACTAAATATTTATGATTATCTACGAGATGTCTGCATATCTGTGCTATTTGCTTAAGATCATCAATTATTTGCAATTATGAAGATGTAATGCTCTGAAATTTAAAAGAAATTGAAGAAATGCTTTCAATTAATGTTGAACCTTTAGCTTTTGAACCACATGTATATTAGATACTGTCATGAAGAGAAGAAAACCAAACCATATTTTCACCAGGACATTCCATAGCTAGATATAGTTGAGGCTAACTTCAAAGGAATTTGTATGAAGACAACAAATGTAAGTAGACATGCACTCCAAGGGACGCAGCAAATCACCACATATATCCAGAAATCATACACTGATTACTCAAGATTTAGTATGAATTGTAATCGACATAGTCTTCTCATTCATTAAGCATGCAAGAATATAAATGTATACAAAAACTTTGAAATGAGCTCTGAATATTTTAGTAGATGGATTTCAATTAAGTTTTGAATGCTTATAAAAAGGCATTCCACCACCTTTTATAGAATAAGGTGAGGAATCTGCTACAAAAAGATCTACAATCTCTATTTATCAATACAAATCTACGGTCATGATTCACTTGGCTTCGTTAAACTTTACAAAATAGCACAAGTTGCTAGCTGGCAACTATCTATATTATTTATGCTTATATCCCCTTCATGATGTGTCTTCATCATGCTCCTCAATTGATTCATGTGGATCATCATCATGTGCGTCGCTTCCTGAACTTTCGCTATCCTGATGATGATGATGCTGCATATGGGGCTGCATACTACTGCAGATTTGTTCATATGAATGCACAACCTGATCTATCCCTCTGCCATCTTGAGTTTTTGCTTTGATGATCATGCTTATGTGCTTCATATTTGTCTCTGCTGTTATCCAGCTTATTTTTCCTATCCTGCAGTGTTTCCTTATATTTCTCCATCTTGACTTTGATCCTCATTATTTTGTCTATAAGTTCTTCTGTCAAGTGGACAGGTGGATCATCTGCCTCTAATTGGAAATTACTGTGTATAGCTTTGATGGTAAACTCTTCATCTTGATTTTCTATTTTACCTTCCACCTTGCCTTCTAGTGTTTCTAATATCACTGCTTCTTCAGCCATTAAATCATGTAGCCTCATGCTGATATCTCTTAGCTTGTTATTGCATCTTTTGAGGACTCCGCATTCAAACTGAGTGTCTTTATACCAGATATCTATCAATACTATAGTATTACTGTTCAATACCTGCTTACTAATAAGCAGTTGAGGATTTATCCCTTTTATTTCTCCCAAAAGGCTCAAGACCCTTTCCAATTTATAAGACCTTTTCCCGGTCTGCATTTGCAATTTATCTACCTTGGTCTTGGAGTCACTTAGAATGCTCCACCTCTTCCAAGAGGCCTTTATTATTTCTACAGCATCATCCAATGTAGATGACATCCATTTTCTTATTACTGACGCCTCATGCTTCATGAGGTCCAATTTATTTACCTCCTCCTAAGAAATGGCAGTCAATGGGACTGCATGTTCAGTTGTGGTATCATTAGGACTAGTCAGCCCTTTGATGTAGGCATGCAACTGAGCAATGTGCTCTTTGTGTTTCTTATTCTTCTCCTTCTCTCTTTTCACCTTTTGAATTAGAGAGTCAATAATGTCTTTGCCCTCCTGACCTTCTTGATCCTCATTGGCAAAACCCAAATCTACGGTGCTGATTTGAAATTCATCCATAGTGATTTTACCTTTTTCTTTCTCCACCGCAGGTATGGCAATTTGTGTGGTCCTTCTCCCGGTTGCCGGATCTCTCTTGATGGCCAAAGTCATTTTGGCCTTCCTCCTGGGTTTCATTATATCTGCGGAGAACAAGGTGGAGACATCGAATTCTTGAATTTCAAGTTCTTCCTCAATATTTACTTCTTTTGCTAAACATGGAGGCACCTGATCATGTTTCTCAGCATCATCATGATGTTTACCCATATCTCCTGTTTCTATCAACAGATGTGGTGGAGATGGTGATTTTCTCATTTCTTCTTCTTGATGCTCGCTTGGTTGTTGATCTTGTGGCCCCTCCTCCTGTTGAGGAATCTACTTCTCCGGAGGAGCATCTTCTTGGTGTGGGGAACCCTGTGGTGTATCTGTATGTAGATCATGCTGATCATGACCTTTTTCCATCATTACTTCATCTGTTTTTATTTCTTCCCCTTGTTGTTCATCTAATGCACTAGATATTGGGGATTCTACCTGAGGTGCTGGCATTTGTTCCGCAGCCATTATTTGTTCTGGGCCTGCACTGTCAACCTCCTGTGTCTTAGTAGCAGGATCCTCTAGTGCTTCCTTCTTTTCATCAGCCTTTATTTCTTGAACCTCTACTATAGCAGGTTCTGCCGATGTATCCTATGGGCTTTGTTGGCCTAATTCAAGAGCATGGCCCTCTGACTCTGCCATCTCTATCTCCTCTGCCGGTTGCCCCTTGTCAGGTGATCCTGCTGGCTGTTCAGGACTTGCATCTTGTTTCTCTGTCAGGTCTACCACTACAGGACTTGTCACCTCTGTGATTAATGCTTCTAGCCCTATTTCTTGAGCTACCTGCTCTGGGCTCTTTTCTTGCTCTTCTTCTACTTGTTTCATCTCCTCAAGCACAATTTGAACTGGTGGCAGCTTGTGAGGAGTCATACTTATATCAGCAGCAAGTGTCTCCATCTTCTGTGCAGCCACATCCTGTACCACCTCATCATCAGACAAATTTATTGTCTCATCAAGCGAGACATGTCCTTCTGCTTGTGTCTGGGAGGCTTCTTTCATTTGTTCTTCTGCAAGTTCAGTTTTGAACTTGATGATGGGAGGAAGTGGAACATTATGCTGAAGTTCCTTTGGTACTTCACTACCTGCCCCTTGTATTAGTGTAGGGGATTGAGTTATCCCACCTCTCATGGAGGTTCTTTGTTTCTTAGGTGTGGTGGACACCTACACCTGTGGAGCTCTCCTCTTCCTCTTTATTATTAATGGAGCCTCTTCTTCTTCAGGCTCCTCCTCCATGAGGATATCCTCTTCTCTAGGTTTCTTTGAGGATTGACCCACTTCTAGGGTCTTAGTGATTCCAGCCTCTGCTGTCTTACTCTTCTTGGGCTTTTCTTTCTTCGGAGGGGATTCTGATTCTGACCCTAATCCTGATCCTGATCCGGCTGCCTCCTCAACTGCAAATACTGCCCTTTCAATTATAATCCCTTTTGGTCCTTTATCCACCTTTTTGCCCCTTGGGCATCTTTTACTATGTTGCTGTGGTGGAGGGATTCTATCTCCCTTGGTCTTCCTCTTCTCCATCAGGAAGTCATCATATTCATCCCCAGGAATATCTTGTCCCTTCTTTTTGTTGTCCACCGTAATAGAAACACCTTTCTTTTTCAGTGCCTCCAACTGCTCATCAACCCAAGCTTGAGTCAGTTGTATGGTCCTGGCAATGAATGGGTCCAAGGATATGTCCTCCTGCATGGTGATGTCAGGTGCAGAGATGGTCTCATTGTATATCTTCTTTTGTTCATACTCATCTGCCATTGTCCTGCCATCATCCTTCTTCAATTGTTGGGGAAAGGAGATACAATCAAAAGTTCTAATTTGGTTCAGAGTTAGCCTCTGATACCTTCTTCTCCTGGCCTCTACCTCATCTTCACAGCTGGCCCAAAAATCCTCTAGGTGCCTCTGATGAATAGGCTTTCCTAGTATCTTTTGTATCCTGCCGTAAGGATCATATGGTCTTGTTAGTGGGAAAGGTTGCAGATTCATTTTATTCAGGGTGACCATCACCTTCTTTATATTGTCAGAATCAGGGCACATATAGTTACCAATGCTGACTGGGAACAAAATTGGTGGCAGCTTCTTGGCATCCTTGTACATTTTTATCATTATGGAACCCTGCCTGATAAACTCCATTAGTACTACTGCATCATTAGGATACCTTGGCAACATGAAGGGATGTTCCTCAAAACCTTCAACCCTTATATAGGAAAAGGTTGCAAACTGTATGTACCAGGCCCCATGCCTGTAAACTACTTCTTGAGCTTCCATGCTCAATCTTTTTGTTCTTTCCTCTTCCATGGTCCTTACCAGATGCATAGAGAAGGCATCATTGACTAGTTTGTAATCTTTGAGGTAGTTGGTTCTTTGCAGCTGGGGATGATGATCCCAGATATATGCAGCATTTGTGCCTGTGAGCTTTCCATCTGTAACTAAAGCATCAAAAGTGCCTTTGTAAGCACAAGAATAAACAATGTAAGATGTCATATAAAATGCACAATTTGAACCTCCCAGGTTCATTAACTGCTCATGTAAAGCATCACTTATTATTTGGCCCCATAGTGGCTTGATGTCTGAATACAAACACAACATTATTATTCCGTACATCCAATCTCTGAAACTACCAGCATCAGGCTGGCCTGTTACCCTGTTCAGGAGTGCAATCATGTATTGGTACTCCTCACTGAAATCATATTTGAACATGTGCACAGGAAGTTTGGCTGCTGCAGGATATGTGCTGTTCTCTGCTCGCCATTGATACATGTTCTTTCTAGCCAATTTCTTGTTGGCCTCATACTCTTTTTCTGACTTCCTGAGGTCCACGCTCTTAACTTTACTACCCAGTGGCAGTCCAAATGTCTGGGAGAGACCCTTGATGGAGAGGTCTGCATATATCCTCCCATGCTTTACCACCTACCTCATCTAAGGATTATAATTCCGGGCACATTCTATGACCAGCTCCAGAGATTCCATGGAGTATGGAAAACCGGTGGCGTTCCACATACCTGACACAAACACCGCGTCCAGCACATGACTCTTATCACGCCCATCATTCAGTTTAGCTGACCAGGCCTCTAGATTGGTGCTTCCTTGATGGGTATCTGTAATTGCTCCATATTTAAACAGGACCCCCCTCTGAGAAGAGAACATGGGCTTACTGAATTCCTCTTGACACTTAACAAACCGTTTGTCAGCCATGGATACCTACAATTAACAAAAATCCCATCTCACACAGGTATACACATGCATACATATTGCAATTAACTTCATAAATCACTAAGCCTACTATATCTGTTCGGCATTACTTAATCATATGGATGCATAAACCAGAACTTGCATCATCATACCTGAAGAAAAACACATGATGAGGGTTTCATTCACTTACCTGGTTATGCAGATTTCTCTTTTATTCCAGTAGATTGCCAAGACACTCTGAATTCAGCTAATGATCACCTCCTTCCCTTTGTCTGTAAGCTCAAATTATGCAACAATCGCCTGTATGAGGTTGCGGAAGCTGGTGCTTTGTAAAACAATTTTATCGCAGGGTAAATGTGAAAATGGCAGTTGAATTACCTTTTAACCTTGCAGTTAGGGTACATTTAGGGCAACTTTGACAAGTTAGATTATATTCCTTGATTATTCGTGCGAAAACGTAGGATCTCGCCAGGTGTTTCATTGGGTTCCGAGGTCGGCGGGAACCACCTACTATGTCTGCGTGCATTAAATGATAATGGTGGCAACGGGAGCTGGGGATATCCATATGACAGGATATCATGAAGGCAGGATGATATTCACAAATATTAGGTCAAGTTTTAATATCATCCTCCTCCGTTATATTGGAATTGCCATCGCGACAAGAATCGGTTGACAAAAGCACCTTTTGGTTATGTTTAGTACATCAGGAGGATATTTCGGTGTATCAGGTGATGTTTCAAATATGATGATGATGAGACAAACTTACATGACTCTCCTTTGGAATATTAGGATGACGTCATCCTGATATTCATTCTTTGTATCGGAAATGTATCATGACGCCATCGTCATATTATGTGAACATGATCATGTTTTAGAAAATATCCTACCGAAATGTAAATGTGATGATGATGTCATCGTCATGTTTGTTTCTTCCTTTATCCAGTTTGGATGACATCATCAAGATATTTGCTAAGGGTGATATTTCACATCATGAGGATATTAAGAAATATCGGGTTACATTGGAAAACATGACGCTTGTGATACAAAAAACTGCTTGACGGGGAAGATTTACGACCACTTAAAGTTGACATCTGGATATTTGGGCCGCATGACATATTGGAGGATGTTTCAAATATGATGATGATGAGACAACATGACTGAGGTTATAAAATATGATCTTCCTCTTGCAAATATCAAGTTTGACCAAAACTTTGACTGTTCATAACTTTCACATCCTGAGGAATATCTGGATGATGTAAAAAGCAAACCTGCATGAATTTTAATACTCTTTCAAACTATGAGGTCACATAAATGAAATATGAATCTTGACAAACTGACCTCATAATGGTGACTTACCTCATCCTGACTTCACATGATGATGCACCTGACTTACTTTTACCAAACTGCCAGAGAGAAACCAAGCCAAACCAAAAAGTTGGGTCCCTATTTTGCCAAGTCAAAATGGGGCGTGTTGTGTAACCACACAACACCTCTCAATTAATATTTTGACACAAAGCAATGCAGATCCTGACATGAGAACATCATATTGAACATTGTTTAAACTCCTAAAATGAGAGCATGAGCATCATGAAGCAACAACTCCTAAAGATGAGAAATCAAACCTTCTTCAAATCAGGAACATCCCTATCATCATAACACATCTTGTGACAATAAGCATGACAACAATGACATGGAACACCAAACCATCAATGGAAAACTAATGATGATTCTCCTAATAACCATCACATATGAAGCATGAACACTATGCAACTCCTGAACACTTGAGACTAATGAAGGCATCCTCAACACCCTAGTTCTTTGACACTTTGACATCAATGAGAAACAATCTACAATCTTTCCCTTTGTCATTGTTGCCAAAAACCACTCCAATTTTTTTCTCCCCCTTTGACATCAATTGACAAAGTCATAAAAACTCCCCCTGAGGCAAACATAATGAACCAATAAATACTCCCCCTAGGAAGAAAAACTCATATTACTCCTGAAGTTGTAATCTACAAATTCACCATTGACTGAGAAGATGACAAAACACTGGTATATCACTATTATTTCACACCATAGTCATCCAATTTACTATCTTCAAGGGCACTGTCTCACTCAAGTTCAAACACTATTATCAATGAAAATTACATCTGATGTAATGCCTAATTAAATAGTCCCGACTAAAAATACCAATCACTTATCATAACATGTTGATTTCATAAAGTGTAGAGTTGTACCAATAATCCAAACCACTTGTTCCAATGTTCCTGAGAATGTTGTCATGAAATTTTAGAGTATGCTGTGTTGAGCAGAATATGCTATCATGAAATTGTAGAATATGTTGTGAATGTCTCTAAAATACTTCAAGTCTTGTCAACTAAGGCACTTGCAACTACATCATATCACTTCAATGATGTCCTTGCATTGATCTATAGAGATCACTATTCTTGTAAATAATAACTTTGATATCAAATCCAACATACAGTAAACACTGACCAACTATGAGATAGTCTTTGCCATGCTTTCAACAATTTGCAAGATTCAAATGTTTCAAATGCTCATTTTGAAGTCTTCTTTTACAATCCATATGTCTCAAGTTAGCAACTAAGCATTGTCATGTCACTGTTATAAAGACTACTGCACAATCACAACACGCCAATGATGAAATATTGTTATGTCAAATATGAAACCATTGTCAATACCTATGTAAAGACAATGCAGAGTCATGTGCTATGAATTGACTTCTTCCATTTGCAACCTCCTCAGCCAACATATGCTAACATCTAATGTGAGCTTCTTGAGTACACCCTATCATAAAAATTCTTGACATGAAACATTCTATCACACATTATTAGGCATGAATTCAATAGCATGATAAACAAGACAAAAATCACCATATTGACAAGCACCAAATAATCTCCTCTTGAAACTTCTTGGGGGTAAGAAATAGGACATTGGACAACTCCCCCTATCGTGATGCTATATTTTATGCAACTGATGATGTGACTTGTGCAAGATGCACAAGTTTAGTATCTATCTTCTCTTGGCTTTGTTTCAGTCTCCAAACTTTCATAGGTTCTTTCTTCTTCCAAACTTTTTCATCCTCTTTCCTTTTTAAAATTTTCAAACAAGGTGATGCTTTCCTGCAACTATGTGCTTTGTGTCCAAGAGAGTTGCAATTATAACAAATTATGTTGTAATCAAGATCAAATAATTGATAGTTCACTTTTGACATCCTTTGAGCACTTATGTTAAGATTCCATGCATGATCATACCTTCCATGCATTTTGTAGTTTCTTTGTATGTGACCAACATTGTTGCACTTATAACACACTAAATCAACATTAGACTGCAATCAACTGCTTTGTGTCCAAAATGATTACATGTATAACAATAACCAAAAAATAAGTAATTATTCCTATACATATATGCTTGCCTTGCTGGAGCAGTTCTTTTGAGACTTCTCCTTTCTTTCTGCATTTTGACAAACTCATATTTGGTTTTCATCTCATCTTCATTCTTCACAGCTTGCTTGAGTTTTTCTTCTAAATCTTTACCATTCAACTTTGATATTCCAGTAGTGAATTCAATCTTCTATTTTCCTTTCAGGAGTAGCAGCATGATGACTTAGATCAATTTTCTTTCTAGGAGTCTCTTAATGCCTGCCCCTTTTCATAGCCTAATCTAGTAGTGTCCCTATGTTGTTTTTGTTTATCTAGCATCTCATATAACTTGGTGGTGCTCTCTTGAAACTCCCAACTTCTCTTTGACTTACTCTAAGTGAGATTTTTAATATCTTTTCTCAAGGTGAGAATTTTAGCCTCTAGTTTTGGGCATTCAATTGATTTGATTTCACATTCAGACTTAGTAACATCTATTATTCTCTTGGCCTCTTCAATCTCAGTCTTTAGGATGATAATCAATTTGTCTAATTCATCAACTTGTGTCCTTAAATTCACACTCTGATTTCAAGCCTCTTCAAGATCAGAAGATACTCTTTCAAGGTCTCAAAGTGCTTTGTCTTTGGAGTCTTTTTCTTCTTGTAGCTGCAACTCTAATCTCTTGTTCTCCTTTTTGTATTTCTTGATTTCACCCAGAGCACACATGAGTTCTCTTTCTATATCAACCTCACACTCTTGTTCATAGTCACTCATAATGTGATCTTCTTCTTTTGAATTAGATTAGACCTCATCTCCTTGATGTGAATGTCTCCTTTCATTGTCACTTTCTTCAGACACCAATCTATCCTCTCCTTCAAGTGCATCACCTTGATAGATTCTAATAAACTCCTTCCACACATCCTGAGTTGTTTCACAATGCATAACTTTACAAGAAACTTCATTAGATTATCTGGATAGAATAGCCTTCTTTGCTATATCATTACATTCATAAGCCTCTTTTTTATTTGTAGTATTAGGTGATTGAGAGGAAATAAAATACCCACTCTCAACTGACATCCACACACCATACCCTAAAGCAGATAGATAGAATTGTATTCTAATATACCAAATAGAGAAATCTGAACCATCAAAGAAAGGAACTCTAGAAAACTCTTCCTCTAATTTAATACCTAACTCAACTTGTGAGACATGTAGATCAACATTTGAGTTTGATATAGATGATACCTTTTGACCAATATGTGACTTGACATTTCTCTTGCCCTTATTTCTTCTAAACTTTCCCATGGTACTCCACTATCAGGACATATCTAAGTCTATTAGACTTCTATAGGGAACCTATGCTCTAATACCACTTGTTGGAGTACAGAAAACTCTGAGAGGGGGGGTGAATCAGTGTTCTATAAAATTTTAAAATCTTTTGCACTTTTTAAACTATTGGATAGAGAATGAGAGAGACTTCAAAGGTTTACCAAATACATATTCACAAGTATGTTTATAAATATTATGATCTAGACTTCAAAAAGCAAAACATTAGGGTACACACATAAAGATAAACAACACGAACCATAACACCATTTTTTCATGAGTGGAAAAGCCTTATAGGGATGAAAAACCACTCAGAAAATGCCTCACTAGATTAATCAAAATCATGCCTCACTGGCTACACAAAATCTCACTGATTACAACACTTGTCTCACTAACATACATGCCTCATTGGTAACAAATAGGCCTCACTAGCTACAATTTGCCTCACTAGCAAAATATGACCCTAAGAAAGAAAAACTCAATTCAAGGGGTTACCCTCATTCTCTACAATACACCAAATGTCTTAACCGTCTTCATCACACATAAAATCTTACTAAGGATACATTGCATGCTTTCTACATCAAAACTTTGTTCTCTTCAATTAAAACATTATCTACAATTGGCTGAATATTGTCTTCATCCTATGCTTGATTCACCCCTACAAAAACTTCTCATTCATCTCTCTCAATCACCTAAATTACCTGCATAATATCATACAAAAACCCATATGCAATAAACATTCAAACTCTCATTCATGATTCTCAGTCAAGGTATATATTCTCCTGTATATTTTAGTCTTCCAACATTTCACTTTCACATCCATTTAACCTCATCAAATCACTTGCAATAACATGTATTACACTTCACAATACTTAGGCAAACATATTCTATCTACAACTCCTTTTAATCACCTCACAAAAATTATTTCTTCAATGCTGCATATTAGTCCTCAAAATCTAATTCACAAGCACCGGACTGCCTTTCTCAGAGACATTTTGAGATATGAGTGTCATTTTGACAAGGCTTCCAAATTTTTCAAACATGTCTACAAGGGCATCCCATTTCAAGATGATTTCTCTGTCATAGAACTACCAAAGATTGTAGAACTATTTTTACATCTACCAGCTGTATCTTTGACAACAATTGATAAGAGAACATCATAGGACAATTGACAAGCATGATACTCTAAAGCAACTCAATTATTCTAAAGCATGATCATCAATCCAACTTATGAAACATGAGACCATGACAAAGATCAAAACATACCATATCAACAAATCTGTAACAACTCCTAAACCAAGATACCAAGATGCACCTTTTTGGTCTCCTTCTGGACTTTTGGTTTCCATCTGATCTCAAACACAACTCCATCACAATGATCACTTAAATATGTAACAAAACATCATAATCAAGGCATGAACATTAAGAAAGATCATCAAGTCAAACCCTCAATAAATATTTTGACAGAAAGCAATGCAGATCCTGACATGAGAACATCATATTGAACATTGTTTGAAATCCTAAAATGAGAGCATAAGCATCATGAAGCAACAACTCCTGAAGATGAGAAATCAAATCAAATCAAGAACATGACTATCATCATAACACATCCTATGACAAGAATCATGACAACCATGACATGAAACACCAAACCATCAATAGAAAACTAATGATGATGCTCCTGTTAACCATCACATATGAAGCATGAATACTATGCCACTCCTAAACACCTGAGACTAATGAAGGCATCCTCAACACCCTGGTTCTTATATACTTTGAGATCAATGAAAAACAATCTACATAAATAGCCAAAGCTAGGTCACCATAACATGTATTAGAGAGTAGATCCCTAGGAGTAACCATGGCATTACCATGACTTGTAGTAGAAGTAGAAGAAGAGTTGTGGAACTTCATGGAGATAAAATTAGTAAAGTCTTTTATTATTGAAGGGTACACATTCATGAAAGTTTATGAAGTTATCAAAATTAGATACATAATAAAGGATTTCAAATGAAGAGCATTTAAGGCTATCAATATCACACATGGATTCTATATGTTTCAAAACATAAGCATGCATATTAATGAATTTGTAAAAAAAATTGAAATCCTTGATATATGCATGGAAAGATACCAAAGAGGAAACATTAGCAGAAGCCATGATGAGATGACTTGTCAATTGTATGTAAATATGATATGGAACAGAAATGTTCAATCAGATCTATGAATTAATCAGGTGCCACCAATATGAAAAAGAGATTGCAATTAGAGACCTACAAGTGCAAGAGAATTGGGGTCTTCCAAAAATTGTGATATTCTTGGTAACCACAACAACTAAATCTTGTAAATGTAGGATATGTATTATATGAAAAAGAAGTACCTAAATGATGTATCCACTTGAATTCAACAATGATTTACAATACTTTTTTTTTATGAAGATGCACTAAATGCAAGACTAGCTACAGTTTTACAATCAAACCCTAGATCTTAAATGGTCACTTCTAGACCAAAAATTTTTGATGCAAACCTTATTTTTAAACAAAAATGAAATTTATGACATGATATAGCCATGCGAGATCAGATTTAGAATGTTTATGACATAACAAAAATCTGAGGCAAGGTTTTAATTACAAACCCTAGGTTTTGAATTTGACTAGGTTTTCCAAAAAAGTAACTTTTTTGACAAATCCCTAGCAAATGAGAGTCCTAAATGCAAGGTACAATACTATGAAATGATTATATACTATAATTCTAATCATATCTAACTCAGAAATTAAATATTTAAATCTTTCTATCATTATCTACAACATATGCAATGAAAACAATGCACAAATATGCCTTTTTCTAAGCCTAAAATGCTTGATTTTTAACTTTTTTTAATGCAAACAAATGCCATAATGTCCTAGAACAGAAAGGATGATAAGGTACAGAAAATTAAATCCATTTAATCAATCTAATAATGAAACAAGATATGAAAAAACACACTAATCTACAAATCCTAGGTTGAAGGTTAGCTAGATTTCCTAAAAATGCAAGGTTTTTTCAAACCCTAACAATGAAACAATTAAAAATTATGCTATATAACTATGAAAAATGATGAATTAATGTAAATAATTATATTTAAGGAAGAAAATAGATCAGATATTATGCAAGAAGGATTCCAAAGTGCAAGAAATGACAGGTTCACCAAAATGTAGTGTACAAAAGAGAGTACAGCTCAATACATCAAACTAGGACAAACCCTCTTCTACAAAACATTGGGGCACAAAACGAGCTTGGTTTCTACCCATGAAGGAGAGCCAAGATATAGAGGTTCTACCATTTTTTTTTATAGAAAAACAATTAACCAAATTTAACTAATCAAGCTAGAGTCAAGACATGAAACCCTAGTTGACAAATATCAAAGTACAATAGACTGTCAGAACTAGAAACCCAAAAACCAAATTGACAACAAAGATTAGAGATTATTTCAAAACATGATTTTGGAGGTCATAATGCCTAGGACAAGGGCACTTGGGTGCTGTAGTCCCAAATTAGGGTTTCCAGAACTGATTTGTCTATCACATCTGTAATAGTAACCTTAATCTTCTTCCGATAGACCACCTTCTAAAACATGTTCATCTGACCCACACACATGCAAGAAGAAAAATGGTTTGGTGCTATTTAGGATCTTTTCTGAGTCAATCTCCATGAATGGTGTTTCCACCTCCACAAGAGCAATAATTATTGATAAAGAGTGCATGCCCTAAGAGGGAAGAGGAAAATCTAAAGTAGAATGGAATGCTAACACAAAGCATGAAGGAAAGAAGTCACCATGAGTAGGGAAACCCTAGCATGCTTGTAGAAGATGTCATAACTTGACTCAAGAAGTTGGTGTAGCCCAAAGATATTCATAAGACCTACAATTATGTTAGTGTCACAGCAATAATCCACAAGAGAGAGAGAGCTTTAGAGAAAGAGAGAGAATGCAAGAGTTCTAAGATTTGCCAGAGAGAGTTAGATGTTCAAATGAATAACTTAGCTTACTTCTATATTCATTTCGATTAATTTTCTGAGAATTAAACCACATGAGGCAGACCTTGGGAGTCATTTAAGGGGCCTAAGATGACAAGGCTACAATTTAGGACAGGGCTAAAGGAGGGCCTAGGGTTCTTGTGCACCCTATCCCTTTAGCCACATAATCCCCAAAAGAAGGTGCTTAAAGTATACTTAGCTCCACCTTATGATTCTTTTGGGGTTTAATGATCAGGATCAAGAACTACATGCTTAATGTTTAAAAGGTGTTGTAATAAGTCCCGATTAACAAGTGTAAATATTTGGGATCCATCTAGGAGCTAAACTAAGTGTAAAATTGTGGTGTACACATTGTACAACATTACATGTCCATCATTCATTTTTGATTATTCTATGCATGCAAGATTGATCCAGAAAGTTCTTCAAGTAAATCTAGTGCATCACCATTTTATTTTCTATCATTCTCCATCTCCACCTTTTCCTTGGTGATTGATAGATAAGGTTTAATTTTATTTTATCTATTTGAGCTTTAGGCGTAGAGAGGAACTAGCCTTTGCTAGAGGTCTAATCTCAACAACAAGGTCCCACACCATGAGATTATTCCCATCATGTCATTGGGTTATTTAAACAAGGTTCAGACAAGGGTGCAAATCTAAGGGACTAGTTTTTAGCATACCCTATGGGATTATTTTAATGTTTCTTACATCATCCATTAAAGAATTATGGTGTGTTTTCAGTGCATCTTTCCATGTAGGGTAGTTTTCTTGAGCACCATGATTACTCCAAGATCAAATCTATTATTTTAAGCAATATGAGTGCTTGAAGATGTTGTAAGTATGGGCCTAACTGGTGTTGTCATTGATGTCAACATACTCCTGTTGCATTAATGATAAGGATTGGATGAGCTATGTGCTGAGGATATTGAGAAAATTAGTCTCAATCAAGAACACTGAAGAACAATGATGACAGTAAGACAAAAGTCCAAGATAGGATGGGGATCAGAGGATACGATTTAAAGGGTTTGTATATATATTAGTAGAGATTTCAGAGGTCCACATGAATATCTGAAGAAGTTGTGATCGCTCAAGTAAAACCGGTTCTGGTAGGTGTTCAAAGGTGACAGAGTGATACAGAAAGGTCCGGTGAGATCCAGAAATGCATTATCCTATTGTGTGGATTTGAGGGAGTGTTGAGGAAGTCTTTGTGAAGTGTAAACTCAATTGGTTCATGGTTTGAAGGTCTGAAAGCATCTATTCCTTTGTGACAGTGATGACAGACTGTGTTCTTGAGGTTCTAGATGAAGGAGAGAAGGATTTCAGTACGCAGATGGAGTGTGGATGTTCTTGGTGATTTAGGCAAGCTTGTGGAGGTCTTTGGATCATGTCTAGTTCATGTTGGTGGTCCACATTGGAGTTGGAACTCATAATTGAAGAATGACTTTTGGATGATGGTGTTCTTCCTAAGACTAGCCGATCGGATGAGTTACACATCCTGCGGATGTTCTTGTAGATGTTTGCTGACTTAGATGATCTTTCCTAAGTTAATGTCATGTATAAATAAGGGATTGTAAAGTCATTTCAAGAGGTGTGGTATGTAGATGAGAGTGTGGTAGCGAGGAGAAGAGTGAAAGGCTGAGCATAAGTATTGGGCTTAAATGGAACTAATTCAAGCATGGTGAAGATGCTATTTTCTAGTTCAAGTAGGTGATACATATTATTTTGTAGACAATGTGTCTCTTGTAGATAGTAAGCCTCTTGTGAGCAGTGTGCTCAGGTAATGAGCCCTAATTGGCATGTACCATTTTGTTCTTTCCATTCTTCTAACAAAGAATACAATCTTGGGTTAATCACCCCATGGTTTTTCCCTTAACTGGGTTTTCCATGTCAAAATCTTGGTGTCTCATGTGTTAATGTGTTTATGCTCTTGATTCATTGCATTGTGTTTCCATGATTGATTTATTATTATGCTGCTAAATTACAAAGTGGAGCTAAGTGTTTAATTGGAAGAAAAGTTTTGTACAACTGATTCACCCCCCTCTCAGTTGTCTGCCCTAAATCTAACAATTGGTATCAGAGCCAAGTTCCTCTAAAAGAAGCTTAACCACTTGAGGAGATCCAGGATGTCATCCTACAAGAAGGATAGTCTAAAGTTTGATGGAACCAATTTTAATCTTTGGAAAAGTCATGAAATGTCACTTGCAATGTATGGGAATGGTGTACTGGAACATGGCTTCAACGAAGTATACTCCTCCACAGGGTGGTCCAAAACCCCCAAATGAAATCACATATGCTGAAAATAATCTGCAAACTATTGAATCTCTTCTAAGCACATTATCAGATTCAGAGCTTTCAAATGTTGTTGACCTACCAACTGCTTTTGAGATTTGGGAAAAACTAGAACTTCTGCATGAAGGAGACAAGTATGTTAAATGTGCAAGGCTACAAAGTCTGAAAGGGAAATTTGAAAACCTGAAGATGAGAGAAGATGAAAATATCTCTACTTTTATGCCAAGAGTAAATGATCTTGTTTGTGGAATTAGAAATGCTGGTGGAGTCTTGGATGAAAATGAGATTGTTGGCAAAATTCTCAGATCCCTTCATACTTCTTATAAAATCAAGGTTGCTGCCATTGAAGAATTCAGAGCCCATACAACTGTCACAAGAGATCGATTGGCTGGTGAATTGGCTACATTTGAAATGACTGAGTTTGGAGATGCCCCTCCCAAGACTGAATCTGCATTCAAAGCCAGTGCCTCTGTAAAAGGTAAACAAAGGTTTGATCCAGGAGAAAACTCTTCAAGGAAACTATCATGGTATGAAAAAGAAAGAAAAGACCTGGAAGAAGACGAAGCAGAAACTGCTCAACTTGAAGCTCTTATTTCAAAAAAGACTGCCAAGAGGATCCGGTAAGTATGAAGGGAAGTTGTCTTTTAAGTGTTTTAACTGGAATAAGATTGGTCATTTTGCCTCAAGATGTCCAGAAAGATTTTCAAGGCCAAATCCTAACAGATCAAGGTTCCAAAAGAATTGTTACTATGTTCATGAGGAAGATGATAATGGAGGAGTAACAGATGATGAATCAGAGTTAAGAAACAAATCTAGAAGTGATTGGGTGTTTATTGCCATCAAGGAAGAAGGTCCAATGCCCTATGAATCTGTTAATCATAAAGTTGTAGAAAGAGCTGTAGCTGCCCAAGTTGAAGAAAAGGATGATTGGGTTATTGATAGTGGATGCTTTCATCATATGACAGGTGAAAAAAATAAGTTCATAGATTTGGAAAGGTATGAAGGAGGAGTGGTAAAGTTTGGTGATAATTCTGCTGGTAGAGTCAGAGGTAGAGGAACTATTTCTTTTGATGGAAGGAACAAAATCGGTAATGTACTATACGTTGAAGGTTTGAAGCACAATCTTCTCAGTGTTGGATAGTTGGTGGACAAAGGCTATGATCTCCGATTCAAGAATGAAAAATGCAAGATCTTTGAAAGTTCTAGAACAGAGATTGCATCCGGTACTCAAACAAAAGGTAATATCTTCCATTTGGTTGGTACTAGTAAAAGTTGCTTATTTGTTCAAGTTGATCAGAGTTGGTTATGGCATAGGAGGATGTGTCATGTGAATTTTGATAACATCATCAAGATAAGCAACACTCAGGCTGTAAGAGATCTTCCAAAATTGGTGAAACCTACTAATAGCTTGTGCAAAGAATGTCAGTTGGGTAAGCTGAGCATAATCACATTAAAGAGTTAGAACTGTCCTCTACCAGATTATTGGACTTAGTTCATATTGATCTTTGTGGTCCGGTAAGAATCAAGAGTGTGCAAGGTGATAGATACTTCATGTTACTAATTGATGACTATTCCCGGATGATGTGGGTAACCTTTTTGAAAGAGAAATCAAAAGCTCTTGAGAAATTCAAAATATTCAAGGCTATGGTAGAGAATGAAACTGGATTAAAATTGAAATCTCTGAGGTTTGATAGAGGTGGAGAATTCACATCCGGTGAGTTCATAGAATTATATGAGAAGCATGGAATAAAGAGACAGTTGTCTGCTCCTAGGACTCCACAGTAGAATGGAGTAGTAGAAAGAAAGAACTAGACCATCCAAGAAGTATCTAGGACCATGATGATGGACATAAATGTTCCTCAGATCTATTGGAGAGAAGCTGTCAGCACTGCAGTCTATACTCTCAATCGAGTTCAAATTAGAAGCAATACCGGTAAGATTCCTTATGAACTTTGGTTTGGCATCACTCCTATGAGGTATTTCAGATTTTTTGGTAGCAAATGTTACATTAAAAGAGATGAAGATCTAGGAAAGTTTGATGCTAGAAGTGATGAAGGAATATTCTTAGGTTAGTCTACTCAAAGCAAAGCATACCGGTGCTATAACAAGAGACTAAGAAAAATGATAGAAAGTACAAATGTGAAGGTTGATGAAGGAATTGATAAACCCTCAAGGTTTTATGCATATGATGAAGATGATCAGAATGGTGTTCTGATTCAAGGAGCCCAAGCCTCCTCTAAAAGTTAGATTCAAACTGATCCGGTAAATCAGGAAGAAGAGATGAGTTTTGATGAGTCTAATCAAGAATCAGAAGTGCAAGAAATTCCCAAAGTTCCCAGGTATGTAAGACTGAACCACTCTAAAGATCAGATCATAGGTGATAAAAGCAAAGGTGCACAAACAAGAAGGAGGATTGCTCAAGATTCAGATGAGTATTGTTTGATTTCAAAGATTGAACCTAATACAATGAATGAAGCTTGTGATGATGAAAAATGGACTAAAGCAATGAAGGAAGAGCTGATGCAAATTGAGAAAAATCACACTTGGGATCTTGTTCCTAGACCTAGAAACAAGAATGTGATTGGAACCAAATGGGTCTTCTAGAACAAACTGAATGAAGTTGGTGAGGTAATCAGAAATAAAGCCAGATTGGTCTGCAAGGGTTACTCTCAAATAGAAGGAGTTGATTTCAAAGAAACTTTTGCGCCAGTGGCATGAATTGAAGCAGTCAGATTATTTCTTGCTTTTGCTTCTTTCAAGGATTTCAAGGTATATCAGATGGATGTCAAGTCTGCCTTCCTGAATCGTGACTTGGAAGAAGTGTACATTGAGCAATTGGATGGATTTCAATTGTCTGATCATGGTGATATGGTTTGCAAGTTGAAGAAAATATTGTATGGACTAAATCAAGCCCCAAGAGCCTGGTATGAAAGATTAGATAAGCATCTTTTGAAGATTGGTTTCAACAAAGGTACTACTGATAGTAATTTGTATTTCAAAATTGATCATGAAAACATCTTGATTGTTGAAGTGTTTGTTGATAATATCATTTTTGGAGGAAGAGATAGTATGTGTAAAACCTTTGCAAATCAAATGAAAAGTGAATTTGAGATGTCCATGCTTGGGGAAATGAATTTCTTCTTGGGTCTACAAATCACTCAGACAAAGAAAGGAATCTTCATTTCTCAGACCAAATATGTGAAAGAATTGTTGAAGAAATTTGGGATGGAAGACTCAAAACCAATGAATACTCCGATGGTAACCGGATGTAAATTGGGCAAAGATGATGACTCTCCTAAGGCTAATCAGAAAAAATACAGGTCAATGATTGGAGGATTGTTGTATCTCACTCACACTAGACCTGACATTGTGAATGTTGTTGGTCTTGTTGCTAGACTTCAAGTTGATCCTAGAGAATCTCATGTCATGGCAATCAAGACAATTTTTAGATATCTAAAAGGGATAGTTGAGTATGGATTGTGGTATCCCAGAGATCATGATTTTTCTCTTCATGCAAATACAGATGCGGATTGGGCAAGAGATGTGGATGACCAGAAAAGTACCAGTGGTGGAGCATTCTTTTTGGGGAGGAGATTGGTTTCTTGGTTGAGCAAGAAACAAGAGGCAATATCTCTATCCACTGCAGAAGCAAAATATATTACAGTAGCAGGTAGTTGTACTCAAGTTTTGTGGATGAAGCAAATACTAAGAGACATAAGAATAGAGTATGAGGAGCCTATCACAATCTTCTATGATAATTCAAGTGCAATAAACATATCTAAGAATCTGGTGTTGTATTCAAAGACTAAACATATATCCATCAATTTTCTCTTTTTGAGAGAGCAAGTGAACAAGAATGAAGTTAGATTGGAATTTGTGCCTTCAAGGATCAGATTGCAGATATCTTTACTAAACCTCTACCTAAGGGCTCTTTTAAGTATCATAGGGAGAAGTTAGGGGTTATTGCCCCTCTGGTGATGAACTAAGGTGCACTGATGTGCATCAGTCTGATGGATATCACAGTCATATCTTGTGGTCCGGATTGATGATGGGGAACTGCTACTAAGGGGGAGCAGCTGGTATAAGTCTAAAGTGGTGGAATTGCAAGTATGTGCCCTTTGCCATTGATGTCAAAGGAGGAGAGAAGACATGTGAAAAACAAGTGGTTGCTAATCAAAGGGGGAGCAGTAAAAGAAGAGAAGACATGTGAATGGTTGCTGCTGATAAGGGGAGTTATGTCAGTAAGAAAAAGTTCTTGTCTTGATGGTCAAAATAGTTTTTCACATCATATGTTGCCATCAATGACAAAAGGGGAGATTGTTGCAAGTATGGGCCTAACTGGTGTTGTCGTTGATGTCAACATACTCCTGTTGCATTAATGATAAGGATTGGATGAGCTATGTGTTGAGGATATTGAAAAAATTAGTCTCAATCAGGAACAGTGAAGAACATTGATGACAGTAAGACAAAAGTCCAAGATAGGATGAGGATCAGAGGATACAGTTTAAAGGGCTTGTATATATGTGTCTTAAGGTGGTCCAGTAGAGATTTCAGAGGTCCATATGAAGATCTAAAGAAGTTGTGGCCGCTCAGGTAAAACTGATTCCGGTAGGTGTTCAAAGGTGACAGAGTGATACAGAAAGGTCCGGTGAGATAAAAAAATGCATTATCCTATTCTACAGATTTGAGGGAGTGTTGAGAAAGTCTTTGTGAAGTGTCAACTCGATTGGTTCATGGTTTGAAGGTTTGGAAGCATCTATTCCTTTGTGATAGTGATGACAGACTGTGTTCTTGAGGTTTCAGATGAAGGAGAGAAGGATTTCAGTATGCAGATGGAGTGTCAATGCTCTTGGTGATTTAGACAAGCTTGTGGAGGTCTTTGGATCGTGTCCAGTTCATGTTGGTGGTCCACATCAGAGTTGGAGCTCGCAATTGAAGAATGACTTCTGGATGATGGTGTTCTTCCTGAGACTAGCTGACTAGATGAGTTACACATCGTACGGATGTTCTTGTAGATGTTTTCCGACTTAGATAATCTTTCCTAAGTCGATGTCATGTATAAATAAGGGATTGTAAAGTCATTTCAAGAGGTGTGGTATGTAGATGAGAGTGTGCTAGCGAGGAGAAGAGAGAAAGGCTAAGCAGAAGTATTGGGCTTAAATGGAACTGATTCAAGCATGGTGAAGATGCTATTTTCCAGTTCAAGTAGGTGATACTTATTATTTTGTAGACAATGTGTCTCTTGTAGGTAGTGAGCCTCTTGTGAGCAGTGTGCTCAGGCAGTGAGCCCTAATTGGCATGTGCCATTTTGTTCTTTCTATTCTTCTAACATAAAATACAATCTTGGGTTAATCACCCCATGGTTTTTTCCTTAACCAAGTTTTCCACATCAAAATCATGGTGTCTCATGTGTTAATGTGTTTCTGCTCTTAATTTATTGCATTGTGTTTCCATGATTGATTTATTATTATGCTGCTAAATTACAAAGTGGAGCTAAGTGTTTAATTGGAAGAAAAGTTTTGTACAACTGATTCACCCCCCCTCTTAGTTGTCTGCCCTAAATCTAACAAAAGACTATTAAGGACCAAGATTTTGGTGGCATTCTTGATCCCTTCCTTATTTTGAATCTCTCCAATCACTTGGTGACTCTTCTAGTACATAATTAGTTCTCATAAAGCTGATTTGATTTTTCTTGAATTTCTATCCTTTGAATTCTTTGGTATGTTAAATTATTGTGGAAGTTATGTCTCTTCCCATACACCTTGTCAAAATTTAGTTTTTATACCTCCCTATCAGTGAAATTAGATAGTGAATGTTCCTAGTATCATCCTAAATGCCCCTTCTCAAACAAGATATCAACATTCCCATATTGTTTACCTCCCTCCCACACCTGCTCAACCTTCTTGGTAGCGTTCTCATTGTTATAATTGACCTTAAGGGAACTATTTTTCCCAATCAGCATGGCTATGCTCCTAGTCATCCCCAAAGTGTTAACAATGTGGAGATTGATAGTCTTAGATATATGACCCTAGGCTTCCAAAGATAGGTTGAAGAGATGAAAAGAGAGCATGAGCATAACTTGCAGCAAGAGGAGCTTCCTCATCAATGTTATCTTCACTAGTAGAAGATGGAGGAACATGAAAGGTATAATAAAGAATATGTTTCTAAACAAGTTATAGCTGAGGATGAGCAAATTAGGCAAGTGATTTCCCAAGTAGAAATACATGAAGTCCAATCAACCTCCTTCATTCCTAGTTTCAAACAAATTCCTCTGACAACTAGGGATCAACTTGTAAAAAGGAGGCTTACACATTCAAGATCCCAAGATTGAAGAAAGAAAAGCCATATGAACCTTCAAATAAGCCTCCTCATTTCAAAATTTGAAATTCTAGAGGTCCTCATCCTATACAAGAGCATGTACTAGTGAAAACCCAGCTTATTATCCCTCAAGAATAACTCTCTCAAAAGCCTATTCCCCTTAAATAAACTCAACAAACCCCTCATCCCCCTATGCCATGTTAGCCTTCTTGTCCTAGCACCATTTCACTTTGTAAAGGTGCATCAATTGTCTGTCAACCTAGCTAGTTGGATGAGCAAGAAAAAGAGGTGTTTAAGGCCAAGGAAGAATAGTCTATTGTTTGTGAGCCCTCATGTGCTATGAAAAATGAAAAATTAGACCTATTGCAAGAAGAAAATACGTACGATTAGTTTCCTTAAGTAGAAGGTTAGGAGAAACATGCACATGTGGGGATGGTGAATCATGGTCAATAATGAATCATCTAAATTTTGGTTCATTTAAAGATTTTTCTCATGCTTTTGATGAAATCAATGGGAGCAAAATCCCAAGATTGCATGGTGAGAATATTTAGTCATAGAGGCAACTTGAGCAAAATCTAATGGACATTGTATCAAAATGAAGAAGAGGTTGTAAAGGAAATTATTGTAGAGGCTACAAGGAATGATGACATTGACCTATTTTTTGAGATTCAACATTTTGTAGAGGATAATGTTTTAGGGGGAATGGAGAGGTTGATGTGCATAATCTTGCCCCTTAAGTTGAGAAATGCATCAAACAAGAACTTGTTCCATGGGAGGAGGATCTTGATGTCTTTTAAAACCTTCAAGAGAGCTACCATGAAGTTAAGCTAAGTCCCCTCATGCAAGAGAGTAAAGAAGAAATTGAAGATGACATTTTTTGGGATGATCTAGAGGACTTCTACTCAAATTATGACCTCAAGACAACATTTCTTAAGGAAGAAAGTCATGAGCAGTAGGAACATGTGAAGGAAGTGTCCATGTTTCTAGATGAGTCATAGGAACTAGAGCATCCTAAATAGCATCATGATAAATAATCAAAGCATAAGTATGAAACCAACACTGATAATTTGAATGTCATTTCAAGGGGATGTCCTATTAGGAATCTAGCCCAATTAGGGACCAACAAGAAGAAGTCAACACTTATCACGGTTACTCCAAAGCACAAGGTTGAACATAAAAAAGGAAAAAATAATCCTACCTATCCACTTCAAGACAATTGTTTTCACAATCAACACAAGTAGGTAATTCAATTTGATTTTCTTCTTTGGGAAGCATTTCACTAGTTTGTTGAATGCCCACACTTTCCTGACCTTTGGTTAGCTACCTATAAACATGAAAAGTATTCTAAGTTTATAAGAAAAGGTAGTTATTTTGATAAACAAGTCAATGGATTTTTTTAAGTGTTTTCTTGTTGGTTAGTTTAGGATAGGTTCAATTTTTGTAAGTTTTTTTAATCCTCCAAGTGCTATTGCACATGCTACATTCTCATTAGGTGGATCTATGTTTTGTTATCTTTCCGATGAAGGGGTAAATGAAAAAACACACAACAACAAAAATTGCGCATAGAAAATATGAATGTTCTTTTATTTATTTGGACAACACATTACATTACAAAATCTCAAATACAATCAGAGGATAAAACCTCCATAGGTTGCAACACATTACAACTTCCTACCTCCAGACTTTGGAACCATCTGCCTTCTGTAACCCCAAATATGGTAGGGTTTCTATTTTTCCACCTTTTCTTAACTCTACACTTTCCCCCTTATCTCTACTACTCACAAGGGTTCCCAAAAATAGTTATAAATAGCCCTTTTTGGCAGCCTCTAGCTAAATTTCAAATTTTGCATCTCCCTCCAAAAATAGGTCAAATTCTTAGAGCCATAACTTTTAATCCAGGCATCTGATTGATGAACCATTTGAAATGCCAAAAATCTCATAGAGTGCTCTATTGGATAAGAATGTTCTTGACTGATTCTACCCATTTTCTAGGCCGTAAGGGGCCATTTAGTGCCTTAAACCTGAATTTGGATAATTTTCAAGGGTGTTTTAGGAAACAAAAACTTTAATATCTTTTAACCCACAAATGATCTTTCACTAATTCCTTCAACAAAGGTATTATTTTTTTATTTATGAAGCTTCTTGTAAATGTTTTCTTCCATACATGCCCAAATACAAACTTTCCAAAAATAGTAGTTTGCTATTTTTAGTAGTTTGGAAAAATTAAAGATTCTACATCACTATTTAAGTGACTATGTAACCAAAAATACTAATTTTGAAAAGAAATGAAAACAACATCAATGATTTTGAATCATCATCTTTTTTTTAGTGATGCAAGATTGCCCTTACAACACTAGATTCTCCTGCATCATTTTTAGGCATTTTTGTGTTTGTCTTATGTTTACTGTTGAGGCAGTTTCAATTGTTTGGTCTAGTGTAGAGTCTCTTTGTTTTTTGGGGCGTTATTTTAGGTTTCTTTGTGACTCCTATGGCCAATGGATTGTCAAGGACATTGGATCCTAATGTTTAACAAGAGAACAACCCCTAGAGGTTGTAGACACGTAAAATTGGATTGCTCTGCAAACTAATTTTACGTACCTCTGCACTAATCCACTCCCCCCATCTGCATGACCCTTGTGATTAATTGACTCACTCAATTAATCCACTTAAATATTACAACCCTATCCTCATCAATTGAATGAATATTGCTAATATTTATTTAGATGATTTATCCATTTCCCTAATCCCTATTAACTATATAAGTCATGTTTATCTGATTAACCTAGACTTAGGTTAATTAAGATAACACTTAATTAACCTTGCTTACCTCATCCTCCACTAACTGAATTTAAAATTCAGCTGTCTCCCACAATCCTCCATTAGCTGAATTTAAAATTCAGTTGTCCCCCACTATCCTCCATTATCCAAAATAAATCTTTAATTCAATTATCCTCCACCAATTGAATTTTTAATTCAATTATTCCCCACTATCCTCCACTAATTGAATTCTTAATTCAATTGTCCCCCACTATCCCCCACTCTTCCCAAAAATGAATTTTTAATTCATCCACTATCCTCCACTCTTCCCAAAAATGAATTTTTAATTCATCCACTATCCTCCACTCTTCCCAAAAATAAATTTTTAATTCATTCACTATGAATAAAAGATTCACTTTTATTCCTAGCCCTTGATCTCAACTCTTGATCCTCACCATCCATTCCTTTTTCAAAAATCTATAAATGAGACCCTTCTCTAAGCCATTGAAGGAGAGGGAGAAGGGGGACTTCTTCATGCATCAAACCTCTGCCAAAATCTCTCTAAAATCCTCTTATCCCAACATCATAATGCAAAAATCATTCTAGCCATTCCATCTCAATCTCCATATGATCTATCAATCCATCATCCAATCTCTAGTCCACATTGTGTTGAAAAAGTATTGAGCAATCCACATCTACATCAAATTGGGTAAAATCTAAGGAGCTATCGGGTGCAACTCCTTCCCGCAATCTTGGATTTGTGACTCAAAGTGAAGGTAATCATTTGTGTTTACATTTGATTTCTATTTCAACTTTCGTTTTGATTTCATTGATTACATTGGCACACCAGGTGGGACCCACAAGTTCTAAATCTAATCATTTTTGTTGAGTGTTTGTGCTCTAGATGTGTTTTTACAGGTGCAGCACCATCCGCCCTGCATAGTGGTGCTATCTTTAGCACGTTTTAGTGCTATTTTGCTGAGCACTTTTCTCTCCTAACTTTCACTCACAAATCTGTCTGACTTTCTTTATCTTCCTTCTATTTCTTGGGCTTTCTATACTCTGTTTTTGCAGGAATCTTGAATGAAGAAGGGGAGACTATGGCAAAATTTTCCTAAAGTTGATCAACAAACAACAATCGAATCTTTGTGTTTGTGTGCCTTAGTATAAAGAACATTTGATTTTGGTGCAACTAAAATTAATCATTTCTTGCAACAAACAACTTTAGGCACATTTTGATTTGGGCTTAAAATGAACATTCTCTTGTTTGCCGTGTCTTGTGCACTTGCACATTTGTGTTATCCCATAGGGTAGAATCAAAGTATCCTCTCCCCTTGCCTTCAAAAGGATCTTGGGTGAAGAGAAATGGTTCTATTCTATTTTTCTTTTTAGGATGTGGGCCTGCCCTTGAGACACATCCATTCAAAGAACTCATTGGTGACCCCAAGCGGTACTTTCATCCAGTCCGCTATATGTAAATTGAGGATAAGGTGAAAGCCAAGTCTAATCGGTATGAGCGCTTACCATTCGGTGCTAGTTTGAAAGGAAGTAATACCCTCGAGGTATATTAAACTCCTAGTAGAGCTAGTCAAAACCTTAAGTGGTTTATTGGATGCTCGTAAGGTACCGATCCCCCAGATGTTCCCCCACTACGAACCTTTGTTTTAGTGGCCCAAATCCCTCTACTTGTTCAACAAGTATTGTCCTTGCTTCACCTTAGGTTGTGCATGCTTGATAAATCTTTCATAAATTAAACCTTTGGCCATTGTGTTTTCTTGCTTGGTTGTTTGTCTACTTTCCAAGAAAAATCAAATTCATCCATCAATCCAACTATTCACATCCTTTAGTGTCATTTTCTTCTATTTGAGTGCCATTTTCCATCTGTTTTAGTGCCTTTTTCATCCATGCCCAAATAACAAATTTTCCCATCAAAAACATTAATTTTATAAGCGGATTTTCAAACAATTTCCATATCCAAGTCATCATCACATCAAATCAACATCGATCCCAATCAACATCCAAGTCCCCCAACATCATTATCAAACTCCAAGTCCAAATCAACCCAGTCAAAAATCAAGACCTTAATTTGATTATCCAATCAAATCAACCCAAATCAACTCTATCACTTAAGTGTCATTAGTCCAACTTAAGTATAGAGAATCATCCTTCAAATCAAATCAAATCATCCTAAGGTCTTAAAATTTTGATTCCCAACATCACAATCATCCATCATCCCCCATCATCCCATACTATCTCCCACAGAATGGATCTTTATGAAGCAATATAACAATTACAAAGACTTAGAAAAGTCTATGAGAACATGGATCCTAATGCTAAGGAACAATTCAAAAATGACATTAAAGATAAACCCCTAGCACACCTCATCATTGGAGAATCCCAAACCCCTACCCCATCTTCATCCTATCAACCCTCATCCTATCAACCTTTAACATCTTACATATCCACACCATTGACCTCATACCAACCTTCATCATAACAACAAACACCCTACACATCATCCCCTTCCACATCGTATCAATCGTCATTCTTTCAACCTTCATACCAACCTACATCTTACATATCCACACCATCAACCTCCCATCAACCCTCATCATATCAACTTCCATCATATCAACATCCATCATCCTCATATCAACCTTCATCATATCAACCTTTACCCTCATATCATTCACCATCCATGCCATCATACTTATCCAATCAATCCATACCTCCACCTTATCAATCCCCCAACCTTTATCATGCTAACTTTGATCAAGGGAACATGAATCTAGTACACCTTATATCCAAAATCCAAACCTCATATCAACAACCAAATCCCCCATCTCCTAAGCCCCATCCTCCAATCCCCCCATCACAATATCCCTCCAACCTTATCAACCTTAATCCATCACCTTGTGTATCTCCCAATCCACCAACCCCTATCACCCATCCACCATCTAATCCACCATCAATCTTCCAAGTCCCAACATTATCACATCCAAAGAATCCTTGTGGGATTTCCTCCAAAGAACATCACCTAAAAATGAAAGAAAAGTAAAGGAATCCCCCCAATCCCCAAACCCTCCAACACCACCATCTAGTCCAACACGTATCCTTGAACCCATCCACGAACCATCACAACCTAATCCCATCACCCACCTATCCAATCCCCATCCTAATCCTACACCAACCACCATCATTATCCATCCATTATATTGTTCTTCAACCCATACACTCATGAAGGATGCCATCCATTGGCTATTAGTAAGGAATCAAACACCTACCGCATCCATCCAAGCACCCCCCACTTCTATCCAACCACATGAGCTATGTCAAGAATCAAATCCAAAGCATGTTGAAACATCAACCCCTTCTCCTAATCAAGATCTCACCATCCCATCTAATCCCCTCCCTGATCCCCTCCCATCTATTGATCACCTTATTCATCCCACATCAACCTCTACCACCCCTTTACCATCCCCCATTAATCCTTCACCTCCACCTACCAATCCCATCCCAAATCCATCCTCCTATTCACTTGGACAAAGCACTTTCATTTGTGGTGACTCCCTTGTAGGGGGTGAACAACTTCCATCCACCACCTATCCTTCTCCAACAAATAATAGACTTGCATCTTGTTTCCAAAGCATCAAACATCCCATTGCATGTCGTATGCTCCAACATATGCACTATCAAGGCAAAGGCTTAGGCCTTCATGAACAAGGCATCTTGGAGCCCATCCACACCACATTCCATCCATCCTTGCATGGCATTGGTTATACACCTGAAGAAAAACAATCTAAGAATATTCGTACCATCCACCCACCTTCCAAAATCCATTCATCCAATCCCAAACATGGTGCATCTCATCGCACCCCCAAAGCATATGTCGCCATCCCTCCTCCATCATCCTATCATTTGCAAAAGCATGTGACCATCCATCTTCCTCCATCAAATTTACCTCCACTACTTCTAACTCCAAATATCTCTATCAAATCCATTTTACCTCCACTCCTACCAACTCCTAATATCCCCATCCTCAAATCTCCTCATTCATTTATCCATAAATCCACTTTTTACCCCTCCACCCATAAATCCATGGGATTCAAAAGTAATAATTTGAATGCCTCAAGGCATGAAGCACAAAATCCTAAAGATAGTATCCCTTCCAATCAAAATGAAAAATCCAAAAGGCTATCAAAGCCCACACCACCACAAGAAAAAGCAAAAACAAAAATGGTGTGGGTCCCCAAACAAAGATCACTCAAATCTAATGAGGCATCCACCTCCCAATCTACCCCACAATCCCAAGCATCCCACTCCCCATCTAAGAATCCCCCAACACCTAAGTCCATTTGGGTCCCTAAAACCCCAAATCGATCATACAAAAATCCCCCATCCTGATCCCCATTACTCCCAACTCCACATCCAAAGTACAAGCTTCCAAATACATCACGGTGTGTGCAACCGTTGGTCTTGGTTTGTTGATAACTGAGAGGGGGGGTGAATCAGTTATCCTAATTATTTCTTCTTTGTGAACTTTCTTATTAATCAATGCAGCATTAATTCAAATAAGCAAACATTACCATGAAATGAAAAACACATGACACAGTATTTTTGATGTGGAAACCCTGTTAAGGGAGAAAACCATGGGGTGATTAACCCAAAGATTATTCTCTATTAGAAGAATAAGGAATTACAAAATGGCACATACTAATTAGGGCTCATTGCCTGAGCACACTGCTCACAAAGGAGGCACATTGCCTACAAGGAGACACACTGTCTACAAAAGAATGTTATACAATACTTGAACTGATTAGAAGCATCCACATATGCTAGAGTTCAGTTCCGATTAGGCTCAGTACACTGATCTGCTGCACTTCATCTTTCCTCTTCTCTTTATTCTGCTTTTCTTTCACATACCGGCTCTTTCTTACTACTTCTTTTCTGCTCTACTCTTATTCGCATATTACATCACATAACATCACATCTCATAACTAAATCCATCATATATATATATATATATCTACACAAGTGATTTCATTATCTTTCTAGTCAGCACCCGGAACAGTCTATCTTCTCACAAACTCTGTTCTGTCGGCTGAATCCTTGCACATCAAGTAATGTGGATCAAGCATATACTTGTAGATATCATTAATCATGTCAGCCAAACATGATTCATGCCTTCACAACCTTTACCATCATTAGTAACACATCCAGAAAATAGTCTGGTGTTCTTTCAGTCAGTTCTTCCTTTGTTCACACTGTCACTCAGGAATCCGGTACTCAACTATTCATATCTTTTTCCTTGTCCATCACCAGAGGCTAAATCCTTGGAATATACCACTCAAGGTAGTCCTCTTGACTTCCCCAGATCTGCACTGCACCAAGATACTTCCTCTGAGAGATCCAGACCTATCTGTCAGACATTGCCACATGCTCTATTCTTGTTCACCGGACCACAATAATCTTCATTCTGACTTCCAGTAGAGACACGCCATGACTTGCGGATATGTGGGATGACATTTGTTGCCATCAATGACAACAACCATGAATCCATATAGTGTCTCTTGCCAACAATCTCCCCCTTTGGCATTGATGGCAACACTTAGTGAAAAATGACTAAGTGTTTACACTATGCTCCCCCTTGGCTGATGCTCTATCTTTATATACATTTTCTGGAGCTCCCCCTTAGGTGGATTCCTCATTTTTCACTGCTCCTCACCCCCCCCCTTTGACATCAATGGCAAAGGGTAGGGTCCACACACCAAAATTTTCAAGAATTTTACTATACTTGGCTGTATATTACATATTCACAAAAACTGAAGAATGTCTACAAAGGATGTCTTCAATTGGATGAGTTCTGTAGCCCAACTTTACTTCATTCTATCCAAAATTGAAATGTGACCACTCAAAAAAAACACAAAAGCTTCTGCCCTCTTAAGATCTATCTGATCATTGGTTTGGGCGGTAGTCTTAGAATCACTTATGGCCTCATACATGGTCTCTAACTTAGGGATAATCATCCTTCTAAGTTCTCCCATCCAGTTAATTATATTCTTCCTTTCCTTTTCAAAGTTCTTTATTGCATTTGTGATTGCAATAGTTTGACATTCTTGATTTACTATGGAGGAAGAGAGAGGATCAAAACTTTGAGACAAACTTAGTAGTTTGTCCTGTTCCTCTTTTATTTTCTTCTCATTTTCTACTGTTGCTTTTGACCAGGAGATGCAAAATTTGTAAATGTCACTGCCATCCTTAAGAGCATTTTCTAAGCTCTTTATTCCAATACTCATATTTCTCCTATCATTAGAGATTAATCCTAGTACCTCTGAGAATCTCTTATCCAAAAACTCCTTCCGGACCTTTTCTTCAGCTGATTTTTCTAGAAAATCAAAATGTGTACCAACACTGCTGACTAAGGTTTTGAGATTACCGGAAGAGGAGGCTATGGGATCTTTTTGGACTAATGGCATAATCTTTTCAAGCACTCTGGAAGTAGCTTCTATCAACTCATAGTCTTCCATATGAGACTTTAGGAGTTTTTCATTTGCCTTAGCATTTGCAAATGAAGCTATCTTCATTGTCTGTATCGGAGAGAGGGAATCAAAATTGAATGGACCTTGTAGAAGCTCTGGTTCATCAATCTCTATTGGTTCTTTGCTCAAAAAATTTTGGACAGTTTGCACAGTGTCTCTTGCTGGAGACAGATGTTTCTTCTCTTTTGCAGTCTTGGAGCTGTCCTTTGGAGTTTTTTCTCCTTTTACATTCTTACCACTATCAGTCGTGGTTTTCTCTATTGGAGTCTTCTCTTTCTCTGCAACCTTGGTACTGTCAACTTCTTTTTCTTTCACTCCTGCTTCTTTCTCCTGTATAGTGTCTTCTCCTTTGGATCTGGAGATTGTAGGGGAAACCAGAGGAGAAATGTTGGTTTGTTCAGGGCCCATCTCTTCTATTGCTTTCTCAGAAGTTTCTTTTGCACCACTTGTGGATGAGGGATCAGTACCCAAGTCCTCTACAATAGGAAGATTAAACCTTTTGAAGGTCTTTCAGAGGATCTCTTATGTATCCATGGCCACCTTGTCAGTCTCACCAAGCATGAGTTGATTCATCCTTGCTTTACTCCTGAACTCATCTTTGCAGTCTTTGAAAATTATGTTCATTATCTTGGGATCAATTTGAGGATATAGCTGAATATCTATTTGCTCCTGGATCTCAAGATCTTTTGCCTGGGCATTGTTCTTTCTTATTTCTAACTCCTTTTCTAGGCTTTTAGGAATTAGAGATATAATCTCAATGAAAAGCCTTATTGTATATGTTCAGATACCTGATTGTGGCTTCTTGCAGGATCTTTTGGTCAGCCTCATTGTAGTCATCATAGAATTCAGCCATTGGTTGAAGGTTTCCATCCACAGTGACTGGTTTGATTACACTCTCTAGAGACAGGGTGGGCTTTTCAACAAATTCCTCTGCCATTTCTTCCTTGTCTTGGCCTGTGGAGGGTTTACCGGATCCTTTCTTCTTCCGCTTCTTTATTTCCTTTACCCCCTCATCTGATTCAGTTTCCTCTTCATCTTTCTGACTTGTATAAGTCCTTGTGGCTTTTATTTTAGACCTTTTCTCTCCTTTACCGAATGTCTGACCTTCCAGTTTTGATGTTTTTGAGCTTTTGGTTGTGACAGGTGTAGATCCTTTTGATGATCTGGTCTAGGTTGAGGTTTCCACTGGAGTACTTTTCTTTCTTTTATTTTCTGCCTCTTTCTTCTCTTCCTCAGCCTTTTGCCTCTTTTCCCGGTTGGCATCAAGTGCCTCCTTTGGGATGCCTAGGCCTTGAGCAATATGCTCTACTTCTTTTCTCACCTTCCACTTTATCTCAGGTTCTCTAAGTTCCACATGGATCTTCACACTCAGCTCCTCAAAGGTTCCAAACCTTTCTACCTTTGGATCTTTGGGCTGACTAAGCATGTGTTGAACATGTAGTTCCACAATCTATTCATCAACCTCATACCCCATGGACATGATCCAGACTATCCTTGGCTCTACTGCCTCCATTAGGCACTGATCTGTTTCTACCATAAAGCATACTATGTCTTTGTACTTCTCAATAAGAGACTGGGGAATTCTTTCTCTTGCTTGCATCATGCTCTGAAAGTTCTTGAAATATCCCCATAGGGCTGTATTTCTTGCTTTAGCATCTCCAAGTCCATGCAAATAATCTCTATTTCGGATGGCAACTGGTCTATCATTCTGCCATATCCATCCACTGGATCCAGGAAGCTCATTCATGTAATAAAAGAATAGACAAAGGATCAAACTACCATACTTGAAGGAGTTCTTCTTGTCCTTCTTAATCTTCTACAGATTTTCCAAAAGTTGGTTTAGAAGAAGCTCACACAAATCATAGTCTGCATTCTCTTTTAGCATTTGATAAGCTATGTAAATTATAGTTCCTGGTACTAAATTTTCCCTACTGGAGTGATAAATCTTGTAACCAATTATCATAGATGCAAATTTGACATCCGGTTCAGTGATGTCTTCAATTGTCATAGCTCTCTTATCAAATTTTGATCTGGTTGCATCACTAACTGTCTGATTTTTGACAGACTTGAGGATAGGTGTTCCACCAGATGAGTGCAGACCGGTTACAGCCCTAATTGCATCTTTGGTGATCTTAAAAGGCTTGTTCAACCATAGGAAATTGTCATGCACTCTACTCAGTACATACCAGACCCATTCATCTTCTTCGAAATAGGGGAAATGAATGCATTGTGCAAAGTGCTTATCCCAGATGGCTTTAAACTAAGGTTTAATCTCAAGGGAATCATCTATCAACTATTTGTGATAGATATCCATCAATTTTGATTCTCCAAAGTCTTCAATATTAGCATGTATGTAAACCCTAATGTCCTCCGTATGTAATACACCATGCGGAACACTAGAGAAGGCTCCTAGGGGATCTACCTCCAAAGATTTGTATGGCTGTTTCTTGAATGTGGGGCGAGGTGTATCAGAGATCTTAACTATATTCAGAGTAGCCATTTTTCAAAAGATTTGCAGTGAGATATTGAAAACAGAAAATACCTTATGCGCCTTTGGTTACATGGAATTGGTTTGATTGATTTCTGGATGTAATAACTTCTATGAGTGATCTTTGATAAGCTTGATGAATTTTGTTGCAGAGCTCCACTTTTCATTTCTTCTTGAGTGCAAAATGAACAAGTGATTAATGAGAAATCCCTTATATTGCTCCGCAAACCCTAATATCTGATTACAATAAATGCTCGACCTATATTATTCTAGTTTGCCTTATTCAGATGACTTGAAGAATTGGATCAGTCCTGATCTATGAACATCATGTGGATCTTCCAACCATGAACAAATCAAGATGACACATCACAAGGACATCCCAAATACTCTGTCCAATCCGCAGAATAAGACAATGCACTTCTGGATCTCTCCGAACCTTTTTGTAATCCTCTATCATTCCAGAGCATCTCCCAGAACAGGTTCTACATGATCAATCACAACTTCTTCACATCTTAATGCGGACCTCTGAAATCTTAGCTGGATCATCTCAAGACTCATATCTACAAACCCTTTACTCTGCATCTTGTGCCTAATCCGGCACCACTTGATTGGCTGGGGGAACAGGGTTTTCCTTGTGTCTCCCCCTGAGCTAGAGCTCATTTCTTAATTTTTGGAGGGAATATCAACACCAGAGTCTGGTGCGGATCCAACCTCTACCTTCTCTAAACTTTTCTTCACCCAAATCTTGTTCATCTCATTCCTAACTTCATCCACATTCATTTTTTGTTTACCCTTGTCTTGATTCTGATTATATACCGGACCTCTTTTTGTCCTGATTCTTGCTTCTGCAGACTTTTGCATTATGACCGGACCTATTACAGATTTGGCAAACAACATTTCTTTGCATATTTGATTGATAACCTCTTGATTTGCATTGATTAGCCATATGACCTACTCTATTGCATGTAAAGCATCTACCATTGAATGATTTGTTCATTTGCATATTACTGCATTCATGAGACTTATGTTCATACCTTTTGCAGTTAAAGCATTGTCTAGAGAAGGATGAATTAGTCTGATTCATTCTCTTTCTACATTGATTATCTTTGTGACCAAAGTGATTGTAGCTGTGGCAGTATCCATTGAAGGATGGATATCTTTGAGCATTGGGCTGTCTTACCGGAGGTCTTCTAGGCCTATTCCTTGGATTTTCTGATCCAAAATTCTTCTGACTGGATCCGGAGCTTTCTCCTTTCTCATATCCCAAACCACACTTGTCATCTGCCCTTTTTTGACTTCCAAGCAGAACTTCAAGTTGAGTAGAACTTATCTTTAATTTCTCTTTATATTCATTTGCTGTTTGAAGATCCCTTTTGAGAGAGACAATTTGATCCTCAAGTTTTTCTTCATTATCTTTAGCATCTTCAAGATCAGATTCAAGATGTCTAATAATCCTATCCATCTGGTGGCAATCTTCTGATTTCTCTTTGAGAGATTGTCTTAGATTGTCTTTAGTTTTTCTTTTCTCTTCAATCTCTTGGGTAAACTTTATAACTCCTGATTCCATTTCATGTCTTACCATAATGACTTCTTTTGATAACTTTTCACATAACTTGGTTTTCTCAGTCAGCTCTTCATTTGCATTACTTTCTTCACTTTGTCTTGCCAATTGCTGGAGCAGCTCCTTTCTCTTTTTCATAGAGAGACTTAATTTGTCTTTTAGTTCTCTCATGAATTCATCAGCCTGTTTGAGTCTTTCCTTTAATTCATTGACTTCAGAGTTTGACTGTTCAAGATCCTCAAGGGCAGTCTTCAGTTGCTCCCTTAAACCATATGCATCCATTTGAACTCTCAGATCTTCCTCAAGCTGTTAGGCTCTATTAGGAGGAAATTAGCTCTGATACCAATTGTTGATAACTGAGAGGGGGGGTGAATCAGTTATCCTAATTATTTCTTCTTTGTGAACTTTCTTATTAATCAATGCAGCATTAATTCAAACAAGTAAACATTACCATGAAATGAAAAACACATGACACAGTATTTTTGATGTGGAAACCCTATTAAGGGAGAAAACCATGGGGTGATTAACCCAAAGATTATTCTCTGTTAGAAGAATAAGGAATTAAAAAATGGCACTTGCCAATTAGGGCTCACTGCCTGAGCACACTGCTCACAAAGGAGGCACACTGCCTACAAGGAGACACACTATCTACAAAAGAATGTTATACAATACTTGAACTGATTGGAAGCATCCACGTATGCTGGAGTTCAGTTTCGGTTAGGCTTAGTACACTAATCTGCTGCACTTCATCTTTCCTCTTCTCTTTATTCTGCTTTTCTTTCACATACCGGATCTTTCTTACTACTTCTATTCTGCTCTACTCTTATTCACATATCACATCACATAACATCACATCTCATAACTAAATCCATCCTATATATATCTGCACAAGTGATTTCATTATCTTTCTAGTCGGCACCCAGAACAGTCTATCTTCTCACAAACTCTGTTATGTCAGCTGAATCCTTGCACATCAAGTAATGCGGATCAAGCATATACTTGTAGATATCATTAATCATGTTGGCCAAACATGATTCATGCCTTCACAACCTTTACCATCATCAGTAACACATCCAGAAAATAGTCTGATGTTCTGTCAGTCAGTTCTTCCTCTGTTCACACTGTCACTCAGGAATCCAGTACTCAACTATTCATATCTTTTTCCTTGTCCATCACCGAAGGCTAAATCCTTGGAATATACCACTCAAGGTAGTCCTCTTGACTTCCCTAGATCTGCACTGCACCAAGATACTTCCTCTGAGAGATCCGGACCTGTCTGTCAGACCTTGCCACATGCTCTGTTCTTGTTCACTAGACCACAATAATCTTCATTCTGACTTCCGGTAGAGACACACCATGACTTGCGGATATGTGGGATGACATTTGTTGCCATCAATGACAACAACCATGAATCCATATAGTGTCTCTTACCAACATGGTTCCCCTCCATCACTTAACATTCCTGCATACCCCCATCTCTCCATCTTTCGTTCACTATCCTACATATCTTCCCCATCACATTCCTATGGTCCATGCTTTTGCATAATCCATTATCCACCATCCATTCCTTCTTCTCCTATCTTCCAACAATCCATACAATCATCATCTATAATGCTATCCAACATGGCACCATCTTCTCCTTGCTATGGAAACAGACGCTAGAGTCCCCATCCCATCAAAAAAGTAAAAAAGAAAAAAAATCAAAAAATCAAGAAAATAGTAAAGAGAAAAATCTGTCCAATGGTGAAAACCACTCCTTGTGGCACCTTGGGTAAGTACCTTGATGAAAACCCCTTGTGGGAGTCATGCGTAATCCCTTCTCCATCCATTTCGTATTTCTACACTTGGGGGCAAAACCATCTAATCATCCAAATCCATAACATCCTTTTGCATATCCTATCCACTATCCCCTATTTATCTTATCATATTCCTATCTACCATCCCCTATTCATCCTATCATTCCCCATCCATTCTATCCAATATATCTCCCACCTTAGATCTTGATAAAGACAAGGGGTAAAATATCAACAACATGCTTTGGAAACCTCTTGGCATACTCCCTTTTAAAGTATATCCTCCATCCATCTAATGCAAAGTCCACCCATTCAAACATGAGCCCATCATGCAAAATTCTTTAGGCATTGGGGCATATGATTCCTTGCAACCTAGCCCTTGGAGAAAATCTTGCAATCCCCCATCCATATATCATGCATACCTATCCTACCCCTCATCCTTATCTTCCATCTATCTAACACGCATCCCTATCACTTGTCCATTCATCTATCATGAATCAACTATCCAATCCCCCTATCCAACCCCATCACTTTAACCTCTAGACTTGGTGCTCCCTTGTCATTGGTATCTAGCGCAAAGGTTATCCACATGAAATCCAATGCAACCATCTCATAATAAACCATTCCTTTTCAAAAATAAAAAAATTCCAAAACATCACAAAATCAAAAATTACAAAAACATCACAAAATCAAAAAATACCAAAACAATAGAAAACACACAAACTTCCAAAAATAATCTATTCATCACAAAAATCAAACTTGCTCCATCACACTCTCATCATCATCACATCTATCCTCAATAAGCTTACACTAGATCCAAGCATCGCATCACCTATCAAAGCATTGTCCCTTAATCAAAATCATCAACTATCAAATCAACATCAATCACAACTTGTCACCAACACATCTTGAGCCAATCTTACAACATCAACTAAACATCATCCAATCATCTATTAATTCCTGCCTTAGGATATATCTTTCCTACGATAGGTAGAATCTATCAAATCATCATCCATTTTGGCAAAAGATACAATGGTTACTTGTTTGGTTCGTTGGTCTTTTGGTTTTTGATTTTTATCTTTTGTCCTATTCGAAGATCACATCAAAGCTACCTTGATCTTACTATATCATGGTATGTGGCGAAAACATCTAGAATGGGGCATAGTCTTTCTTTTGTATGCTGTGTTGGTGGGTTGGTCTCATTACTCCAAGCTAGTATTCATATCTTGTTGATCATAGGGTTCGTTCTAGCATATTGATCTCCTTATGCATCTAAGGTTCATCATACCTTTTGTGTACTAAGGGCTTATGCTATGAGTCCTCTTCCCTCGTCTAGACAAGGTTGCACTACCTTGGGCATGCATGGGATCATCCCTTTTTCTGCGTGTCTCATCCATGCAAATGTTGGATAAACATCATCACCCTGGTCTTCTATACCTTGGTGAACATATCCACTTTGCTATATCAAGCCTAGGATTTCTCTAAATCAATTTCAGCACAATGATCATCCACCAATCATCTCCGAACATCATCCTCCTTTTATCCCACCACTTATCCTCTAACCACATCTACCAACCTATTTCATCCATTTCGAGAGCACACCTGTGTTCTCGCAACCTGCCTATCTTCTCGAGGGGGCATCACCCTTACCAATTATCCCCAAACCTTACCCTATTCTTCCAAACCAAAATCTTTTTTCTATCCAATCCATCTCTATGTTCTAACTTCTTTGAAATGATGTTACTTAGCCGGAACACCATCTCAAAGAGGGACAAATGTAGACACCTAAAATTGGATTGCTCTACAAACCAATTTTATGTACCTCTGCACTAATCCACTCCCCCCATCTACATGTCCCTTGTGATTAATTGACTCACTCAATTAATCCACTTAAATCTTATAACCCTATCCTCATCAATTGAATGAATATTGCTAATATTTATTTAGATGATTTATCCATTTCCCTAATCCCTGTTAATTAGATAAGTCATGTTTATCTGATTAACCTAGACTTAGGTTAATTAAGCTAACACTTAATTAACCTTGCTCACCTCATCCTCCACTAACTGAATTTAAAATTCAGTTGTCTCCCACAATCCTCCACTAACTGAATTTAAAATTCAGTTGTCCCCCACTATCCTCCATTATCTAAAATAAATCTTTAATTCAATTATCCTCCACCAATTGAATTTTTATTTCAGTTATTCCCCACTATCCTCCACTAATTAAATTCTTAATTCAATTGTCCCCCACTATCCTCCACTCTTCCCAAAAATGAATTTTTATTTCATCCACTATCCTCCACTCTTCCCAAAAATAAATTTTTAATTCATCCACTATATTCCACTCTTCCCAAAAATGAATTTTTAATTCATCCACTATCCTCCACTCTTTCCAAAAATGAATTTTTAATTCATCCACTATCCTCCATTGTTCCCAAAAATGAATTTTTAATTCATCCACTATCCTCCACTATTCCCAAAAATGAATTTTTAATTCATCCACTATGAATAAAAGATTCACTTTTATTCCTAGCCCTTGATCTCAACTCTTGATCCTCACCCTGCATTCCTTTTTCAAAAATCTATAAATGAGACCCTTCTCTAAGCCATTGAAGGAGAGGGAGAAGGGGGATTTCTTCATGCATCAAACCTCTGCCAAAATCTCTCTAAAATCCTCTTATCCCAATATCATAATGCCAAAATCATTCTAGCCATTCCATCTCAATCTCCATATGATCTATCAATCCATCATCCAATCTCTAGTCCACATTGTGTTGAAAAAGCATTGAGCAATCCACATCTACATCAAATTAGGTAAAATCTGAGGAGCTATCGGGTGCAACTCCTTTCTGCAATCTTGGATTTGTGACTCAAAGTGAAGGTAATCATTTGTGTTTACATTTAATTTCTATTTCAACTTTTGTTTTGATTTCATTGATTACAGAGGCCACCAAAATTTTAACACAAAATCCATGAAATCTATGTCTGAGAGCTTTCTAGCTTTCCCTTTGGTTTTGTGTCTTTTTCAGTTTTTTGAAGTTTCAAGGTTATCAATACCTGCTTACCATCCTTTCAGCTCTAGAACTCTACCTAGGTGACATGCCACTTTTCCCTATATATTTTGAGATTGTGGTGTCAAGCTTTCCCATTTTTCATTATCTTTAGACATGAGTTCCAATGCTTTCTTGATTCCTAATTCCTGATTTTATTCATCTCTTTTAAGTTTTTCAAGATCATGGCATTGATTGTGTTTTGTTTTTCTTTGCCTCTATAGCATGCAGTCAATGGTGTCACTTATCTCCAATTCTTGATGTTCCATAACTGATGTCTTTCAAGATCATAAGGTCAAGTGTTCTTGGTTCTCTTTACCTTATGGGGTGTGTTTTGTGGTAGCCTTTATACTTGATTCCTAAAATTTCATATTTGCCAAAGTCATTCAAGATTGCAGGTTGGAGAAGGTGGGTTCCTCATGATAATAAAAAAGAATGCATTTTGGTAGAGGCCTAACTTGTCCTAGCCTGACAATTTTACATTCATGATTGTAGTGATCTTTGTATTTCTTTAGTTCAATAATTCACTTGTTTCAGTTCCTCAGGAGAATGGTATTTGGAGACCCAATTTCTAAAGCCTGATAAATTGGTGCCTTTGTTTTTCATACCTTGGAGTTTGGAAGGGCGCTTGTTATCCCACTCAAATAGATTGGTAGTCAACATAGGCTTAGTTGCTAAATCCTAATAAAGTGGAACCTCTTTTTAAAAAAATTTGGAGCTCAATGATGTGTTTATTCTCCTTCTCAAAAGCTTGGAGGGATGTTTGGTGACAACCCAATTATCAAAGCTCGATAGCTTGACCTTCTTGATTGGTGCATCTAATGTACTTGTCAGGGTTTCAAGGAGTCTTCTACTCCTAATAATAAATCAGGATACCTAGTAGAGGCCTGATTTATCAATGCCTAAAGATTTTTCCTTCATAGTCCATTGGCTTATCAATACATGACATAATGCCTCAACGACTTTCTAGGCCACCATTAATGCTCATTCTAGATCTCAATGGGGTGGTTGGTGAACGTTTTCACACCAAGGCTATTGTTCACTCCTCATTAATGAATTTATAGATCAGAGCATGGGAAACACTCTAAACCTATATAGTTTCCTAAAGTGGCCCATGTCAGCATGATACAATAAGTGTGGGTAACCTGCAAACATGTTGAATAGTCCAAATTTAAATCCAAGATACAATAGTGATTTGTAATTCTATATATGTATATTCTTAATATGTAATAGTGGTTGGCCATAAATCCATTTTGTGGTCTACGCAAGACACTGTATTAGCCATATTTTACCTCTTTTATCAATACAACAACTGATTTTATGCCTTGTCACATTTTTTGCACTATGTAATAGCAGTATTTTGAGTTTCTATCTTGTGAATAATTAATTTCATGTAGTTTCAAATATTTTTCATTACCTCTACAAATATTTCCACGAGTTGTGTATGTCCATCATTCATTTGAGATTATTCTATGGATGTAGGACTGATATAGAAGTTCTTCAACTAAGTCTAGTGCATCACCATTTTATTTTTTGACATTCTCCTACCCCTTTCCTTTGTTATTGTTAGGTTAGTTTTAGTTTTAGTTTATCTATTTGAGCTTTAGAGTTGGAAAGGAACCAATCATCTCTGAAGGTATGATCTCAACAACATGGTGCCTCATCTTGAGTTCATTTCCATTGTGTCATTTGATCCAGGTTCAAGCAAGGGTGTAAATCCAAGTGACAATAGTAACATAACTAGCATCTATCCATCCTCCATAGATGTCTCAAACACTCTATTAGTGCCACATAAGATTTTGTACTAACTTTTCCTTAATGGAAACTATGGTTCTAAAAAAGAATTCTATAGTTTCTATAATGGTTTCAATAACGCTGAATTCATCTCAAGTCCAAACCACAAATTCTAAATTACAATGTACACATCACCATTCCATTATGAATGTTAAACTTGAGACTTTAGATAACATTAGACATTAGATAGTGTAATCATCATGGTACTCAAATGATACTCTTAAGGGTGTGCCATGCTAAGTCTTTCACTAACACATAGAAGATATTAACCATAATACCTAACTATTAAGAGATGATGAGTCACACTTGGAAATACCTAATATTACATGGTGAGTCTTAGCCTTCATATATATATATATACACTCACACCCACACATATTTGTTATATATCTTAGTAGATAGATAGAAATGTATGTATATTCTAATATACCAATCTTTAGTATTTAGATCCATGTCAAAATGGAAAAATATATTTGAATAGTGGAACTACTTATGATTATTAGATAAAAACATCAATATTAGTATTACAATATATTTAGCAGCATTAAAGGAAGAACATGAAATAGTGTCTAAACCACAATAAACACAAGAGACACTACATTTATGTAGAAAAAACATGTAGGAAGAAATACCTACCAACAAATGGCTGTCATAGCTATATTATTAATAATGTAAACATTAAATAGAATGGGTATATTTACAAATTCTCAATTTGTTGTCTTATAGCATACTCTTCTTCTAGAATAATACTTTTCATATATTGACCTTCAACATAATCACCAAGTGTAACCAATCTACCTTGGTACTGTTATGCCATAAAATGTCCCCTAGGACTTTTACCTCCTAAGTTTAGCACTCAGGTCCCTTGTTTTGCATCTTGTATGTTTGATTTAACTCCCAAGAAAAATGGGTTTGAAACCCATGTAAAATAGGGCTTGAAGGGCATCTGGGAGCTTAATTCTGCCTTAAAATAGGACCTAGGGGCTTGGGCACTCTCTCCCTAGTCTTGCCCTATTTTAGGTGCGTCCCAAATTTGAATGTCAGTTATGTGACTGTTAAAAGGTTCCGCTGCTGACATCTTAAGTTTGAATTATTAAATTTGTAGTGGGAATGCATATATAAGCATGTTTAGGGTTTCATTTGTAAACTAGAAGATGATTATGATATTTTGGCAAACTTATGATTTTAGAGCATTCAAAGCATTCATTGTAGCAGAGAAGACTTGTATTGTTATTATGTTTGTTATGCATATTTGACTTCATCTTCTCATGTCTTCAAGGATATTCATGTACATGTGAGCTACTCCTCTAAGGTGATATCTATTTGTGTTGAATCAATCATTTATCAATTTGTTTTTACCTCTACCTTGTAGGGATATGCACTCTTTATCAAATAAGGTGTTGGAAGGCTTGAATGCCATTCGAGGGCTTGACTGAGGCAAGCTCATAAGCACCACAACCCCCAACCCCTCTCCTTGTAATTATAGGTTATAGGTGCCAAGTTTTAGGAGTGGATTTGTAGAGGAGTGTTATAGAAGATAAGGATTCTAGATCTGAAAGAAAGAAGAAAAAAGAGCATTGACAGGGCTTGGGCGCTAGTCCCTATGCCCTTCAGAATTGCAGACCTAGAAATTGCCTGAGGAATTTGCCACCTTGGGCTTGGGAACTATTCCCTATGCCCCTGACTATTATGTATTCCAAACTTTGAAAAATGGTCAGTAGCTAATCTCTGTCTACTATCCTTGTCTGTGAGCATTTGTTAGAATTCATCTGTTTATTTACAATTTTGTATAATTAGGGTTTGATGTATAATTAGGCATTAAATTATTACATTAATCAATAAATTCCAAATTTACCTATCATTACAAGTGACAACCAAACTATAGGTGAATCCTCATGCAAAAGTCATGATTCAACTCTGTTAAATGTCCTTGAATGGTATGTCATGAAAGGAGGATCTAGGCATATCATCAAATTAATCCTTTCCCCCTTTTTCCTACATAACAGGTACATCCAAATACATTGGATCTTATGGGTCATCTAAAATAGTTTGTCTCACTGGTGGTATGGAGAAAAAATGACCCCCACCCAAGAAAAAATATTAAACACCTTCAAACAAAGTCCAAATTTATTCAAGGTTCCTTTCTAGAAATGTCATGCTAGAAAAATCATCATATGAAGGATATACCTTAATTCAAAGTTACATACAGACAAATGTACTTTTTATTATCTATTTATAAATATAAAGTACTTTCACTTATAGATAACTTTTTAAAAAAGGTATTTGGTTAAGTATTTTTACAAAAAAGTGAAATATTCTTTTTCTATTTACAAAATCTAGGGTACAAAAAGCAAAGCATAAGAAAGTGACAATGAAAAAGAACATGAAGAAGCCACTAAATGGAAGTTCGGGAATACAAGAAGTTTGGACTACTCATGTTTGGGAGCTCACAACCCATAGTTAGGAACTATTTGGACTATTGATGGTCTTCTCAAGACATCTTCTTGACTGCCAATAGTTAGTAGAGCCCTAGTATGTTTCTCATTTTTTCTTTACATGTATATATCTTATATAATTTGCCTATTTACTTCCTAAACATGAATGTAAATCCTCAAGTGTAGAAATATACAATTCAATTCATTAGGTGATTAATCAATTTATATTAAACATTTTACATTTTATTAATTATTAAATAATTTATGTATGGATGTATGGTAATGGTTGAACAATTTTAATAATTTTTGAGTGAAAAATTGTAGTGACCTTTTAAATGTATATGTCTATTTTGACCTTATCCAGACATAAAATTATTGACCAGGTCAATCCAAATGTATGCATATGTAATTTAGGAAATTTCTCATATTTACTTAACTAAAAAATAATTTAATTTGCTATTATTCCAAATTAATTTACATACAAGTATTTTGTTCCTTACCTTTTAGTAAACGTGGATGAATTATTTACTCACACAAATAGTGAAATTATCAAATTGTAGCCAATATATATAACCCTCAAACAGTAGTCCTTTGGAGGTCTAATTGCAAAATTACATTTCATAGTCTAGTTAGTATTCAAAATAGTTTAGGTAGTATTACTCCATATTCTAATGATACTTTAGCAACTATTATTTACCAAAAGAGGTGTAGTGCTTTAGTTTAATGTTTTAATAGTTATTGTAGAACAAGATGTGCCAAAAGAATTCATCAAATGTGATTGTTCTCACATTATGTAACTAGTGCTAGTGTGAGGGGATATTAGGTCAATAGGCTGGTCTAACCTCACTTTTAACTTTAAATATACCCTAGGTTCATAGCTACACATGGTTTTTAACAAAATAATGACCAAATCCTATTATATTTTGCACAATAGGTATATGGTGAGGTTTAACTAGGCCTCAAAATTAATTATTTAGATTTACCTCCATATGTGGATAGGAACATAATAGGGTATTCAATAAATAAGAATACCATTGCCCAAATTGATAGCTTACTCAACATAGAGTATTGGTATTAGTAAGACTCGTGTATTCTATTGGTAATAAGTAGATCACTGAAGTGAGGTTTCCATTAGAATCTTGTAAATAGAGTACCACTATCAGGCATTTTGTAGGATTAACTGTGGATAGACAATGAACTTGATGTAGGTTAGACCAGACCTAAAAATTTTAAGGAGTAGACATGGTAATATTAATGTCACTAGAAGAATGGAAGAGATGTTTGAGATGTTAAAAGATATTAATATTGTAATGGATGCCTTTTAGGAAGACCATAAAAGAAACCCTAACCCTAGAATTAAGAAGAGTAATGAAGAATAAGAAGAAAACACTATCAAGAGAAAATTGAAAGTTAAGAAAAAGACAAGGAAGAAATGATGTTGAGTGTCACATCAAGCATTGGTTAGAATACTAGTGTAGATAACCCTAGTTATACTACTAGCTTAATTCCTAAAGAGTTGATAAATTGGATAACTAATTTACAAGAAAACATTTAGTTTGAAGACATTCATGATCTAGATAGGGTAAAATTTGTTAAAACTAAGTTGAAAGATCACACTTCCATTAGGTGAAAGGATGTTCAGCTAGAAGGGAATATAATAGGTAAATCTCACATTGGAAATTATGATAGAATTTTAAAGAAGCTAAAATCAAAGGTCATTCTTGTAAATTATCATCCAAAGTTATTGAAGGAATTGTGTAACATGGGGAAGAGAGATATGTTTGTGAAGGACTATGCCAAGGGTAACTACACGTTATAAATCTAATTAGGACATCACTATGAATAAGTAGAGAAAGAGGCAAGACACATTAATTGTTTGACGAATCAATTCAAGAAGATTTGGGTGTGTGGAATATACAAATCCTATAACAAACATCTCCCACTCCTCCATCTACCCAATATGAGGAGCCTATTAAAATTTCAAATGAAGTTAAATGCCTCCCCATGACACCATTGATGCAAATCTAGCTATGTCAAGAGCCTAGTACAAATCATGTAAAAACATCCACCTCACATCCCAATCAAAATCCAAGCATCCCAACTCATCCCTTTCCTGATCCACCATCTCCCAGTGGTCCCCATCATCTCCTATCAATATTTTACCATCAATTATTGAATCTTCACAATCACTTATTAGCCCCATGTCCCAAACCCATCATCCTACCATCTTAGTCTTAACGCCTTTACCTATGGTGATTCTCTCATAGGAGAGGAAACATTTTTAACTACCACCCATTCTCCCTCATCTAATAATGGACTCACATATTTTTTCCAAAACAAACATCCCATTACACATTCTATGCTCCAAAACATGAAATATCAAGGAAAAGGCTTAGGGCTTAATGAATAAGAAATTTTAAAGCCCATCCATGTCAAAATCCATCAATGATATCATGGCCTTGGTTATATATCGCAAGGAAAATTATCCAAAAATGTTGGTACCTCCTATATGCCTCATAATAGAGCTTCTCCCAATCCACAAATAGGTGCCTCTCATTGCTCCTCCAAACCATATGTCACTAGCATTATACAAATAAAAAATGTGCCACTATCGCTCCTCCATCTTATCGCAAACTTCCTCTCATCCATAGATCTACATGTCATCCCATCCTTAAATTCACTCTTCCTCTAATCCTCCCAACCCATAATATCCCCATCATCATATACCCTAGTCCTCTCATCCTTAAGAACTCCATCAATGAATCCCACATCCCTAAATAACCCTATCCCCCAAAATCCCTAATCATGACTATTAAATGCATACATCATATGAACATGAACCTATATCACAAAACCCATGGGATTCAAAAATCATAACTTGGATGCCTCTACACAAAGAAAAAAATTGAAAAAATCTTAAATATTATCATGCTATTGAAGCATCAATATATAAAATCAAAGAAAAGTCCATCTAAAATGCAACAAAAGCCCACACCTCCAAAAGCAAAAGTAACAATAATGTGGGTACCCAAGGAAAAAGAAATAAATCCAAGTGAAGCATGGAAATCCAGCTTTATCCAAAAACCCAAAAATCCCTCTCCCTCATCGAGACTTGTTAAAGGAATTGTGTAACATAGGGAAGACAGATATGAAATTTGTGAAGGACTATAACAAGGGTAACTACATGTTGAAAATCCAATTAGGATGTCACTATGAAGTAGAGAAAGTGGTTGGGTACATTAATGGTTTAAGGAATCAATTCAGGAAGAGTTGAGTGTGTGGAATATACAAATAGTGGAGGAAGAATATACAAATCTTCAAAAAAATATCCCACTACTCCATCTACCTATAATGTCAAAAAATGTCCCCTTGGGAGCTTTTCCCTCATATTATTTATCTCCTGAGTCTTTAGTGTCCATTTAGGACATCTTACTTCATAATTTGGCATCCTAATGGAATGAGCCCTAGGTAACATGACAAATGGGACCTAGGAGGACCCCTTGAGCTTGACTCTACCGAAAATAAGGGGGGAGGACTTAGGCGCCCATGCCCTAGTCCTGCCCTATTTTGGGGTAGTCCCAAATTTTAAGGGTCAATTTGTAACCGTTATTTGGGTCCTTTGCTGACATGGTAAGTTTGAATTTATTAAATCTTGGTGGGAGTGTTTGTAGTTGCATATAAAAGCATGTTTAGGCATTCATTTAGAAACTAGATGAAATTATGATGTTCAAGTGTTCTCAAGGTGATTCAAGGCTTTGATTGTGTTGGAAGAGCATAATTGTGTGGTTTATGTGTTTGTATTTGTAGATTTGAGCATCCATTTCATCATGGAATGAAGAGCATCTTCCTCCCATGATATCTTCACAACAAGGTGACATTATATTGTGTTTTCATTAGCAATTCCTTTGGTTTTTACCTCTGCCCCACAAGGGTACGCACTCTCTATTTGATAATGGTGTTCAGAGACTTAAGTGTCCTCTAGAGCTTGACTGAGGCAACCCTCTAAACACCACAACCCCCTCCCAAAGTCTTTTGATTATAGGTTATAGGTGTCACATTTGGGAAAAGTGAAGTTATAAAAAGGATCAACAGACATCAAAGATTTTGGATCTATAGAGAAGCACGACTCCGGAGCATTTCTAGGACTTCAGTGCTTGCTCTAGTGTCCTCTATAGCTGAATTTCTAGAAACAGGAGTTACAGTCTGATCAGTATCAGAAGGAGGTCAGGATCCCATAAAGAAACTGGTACCTTGGACTTGGGCACTTGCTCTAGTTTCCCTGACGATTCCACCTCAAAACCCTAAAAATAGGTACTCTGTGATTTGCTATTTTACTTCCATCTGCAAGAGCTTTTTCTGTTATTTGTCAATTTATTGTCGTATTTGCATAATTAGGGTTTTAATGGTCAATTGAGCATAAGAGGAGAGAAATTGATAATTAAATTCCCTAATCCAAGCTTTCCTACATCTCATAATGACCTAGGGTATGATAGTGCCTGGTCACTCAACCCTAGATCCTTGAATGTAAAGTGGAAAGGTGTATTCAAACATCAAAACACTAAAACATTAACAAATCCAATTTTCCACTAAACATTTTTGTGAACCCATGTTTTCAGACTTAAATTGCAACTTTATGAGTGTGTCTCTTTAGATTTGTATTGATTTCATTCATTCATATAGTTTTTCATTTTATTGCATTAAGAAAAATTCAAAAAAATTGAAAAATATGAAAAATTCAAAAAATTGCATTGTTTGACTTACTAAATTGCATTAATTCTTTCTAAAGTTTCCTAATTAATGATATTTGCATCAGATATGATATAAACTATTGAAAAACACAAAAATTCAATCATTTGCATTGCATTTTCATCATTAATTTGCTAGGCTTTTGTAGAAATTTTGATAAATTTCATATAATCTAGGGTTAGTAGCCAAAATATTCTTTTAGATTTTTTTTACTGATTTTAGATGCTCATTAAAATTTTAATTTGTATTTGTTCTTTCATTTTAGTGTAAATTTTCATTTAGATTTAAAATATTTGCATTTTTGCATAAGAAAATTTCAACAAAAACTAGCAATTTTCATTCATTTTCATTATATTTCCATTGAAATTTTGCATACTAGAGCTTGAAATAATTTTCAGATCTGAGAGTAATTCATGTCCATAATAAATCAGATTTCCAAACATTCACATAGCATTTTGTCCCAAGATCTCAAACCTAGGGCTTTAAAAATAATGATTTTCATTAATTTTGGCCTTATCGACTCTATAAACTTGCACCACAGGAGTGGTGTGTAAAGTATTTTTGCATTAATTGGATGTTATCAGGGTAATCATTTGTTTCCCCTCCTCAAAATCTTCACAACACACTATTAGCGGGCTCTTGTATTGAAAATTCGATGAAAAACTACACATTTTGACTATTTTTACAATAGGGTTTGACCTAGTTTGCACTCCAAGCATGTTGTGATCAATTTTATTGATTGAGGTGACTGATATTATCAATTTTATTTTCTACACCTCCTGAAATTCATTACAACACCTCTTTTTCTAGGTCTTGGAATTGAAAAACCATGGAAAAATTGCATATTTTGCTATATTTTCACTAGGGTTTTACCTTAAGTGGCACTAAAAGCATGTTGTATTGGGTATTTTGGAACCAAGTGGCTGTTATTATTGATATTATTTTCTGTCCATCATCATTTTCCTCATAACACCCTTTGTTATGCTCTTTTGCATTGAGTTTTGGTGAAAAAAGTGCCTATTTTGACATATTTTCACTATATTTTGACTTGGCATTATCTTGGATTTCCATCAAGAGTGTGTTGAGAAGGATCATATTTATTTTTTGGACTGATATAAGACATATAATTTTTTTCACCTGATCAAAATCCTTACAACATCCTTTGTTACATTCGTTTGCATTGAAAAAAGTACCAAAAAAATCAAGCATTTGAGGCTATTTTGGGGTAAATTGCTTTGCACTTATCTTTGGCATACTTTTGGAAAAACTTATAAATCTGATTTGAGCATAAAAATATGTCCTCTAATCACACCAACAATAATAGGTTCCCTCCTAGAGTATACATGAAAATAAAAGCACCTGAACCTGAAATTGTCTTTACACCTCATGATAGAACAATTGGGGACTCCGATGGACCTCTTTACATCACTATGAAAATAATGGGAAACCCCATGGATGGAACTCTTATTGATCCTAATTGCATGACTAATGTTTCCACTGAGGAGTTCCTCTTTTCACATCAAATAATGCAAGGTTCTTATGACCCCTTGAACTTGATGATTAGGACACATAAGGGAACCTTTGTCAAGCCTTTGGGTAAGATATCATTGTTGGTAACTGTATTTGAGAAACATGTTGAGAAATGGTTTGATGTTACCCCCACTTCTGATACCTTTGAAATCAAACTTAGAATCCCTTGGTTAAAGGCTATGAAATCTATTCCTTCAACTATCTATAAATGTGTAAAATTTCCTTTGAATGGACAAGTGCATGTCATTCTCGAAAATACATACAAGCCTTCAACTACACAACAACATTTTTCATTGGATTACTTTTACAACAAAACTAACAACAAACTGAAACTATGAACAAACTTTACATTTTTGAGCTATAGAAACTACAAAGTAAAATTGTTACATCCAGTACCTAATCCTTCTATACAAGAAATGACAAAAGATAAACAACCCACATGTGAAGAGAACTTTAGACCAAAAGGACAAGGTCCCTATGCTAAGGTTCATCCCCCATAATCCTTACAAGGATCAAGAGGTCGTTGTCAACAAAAAAGTGTTCCACCATGACAAATGAGGTTTGTTCCTAGTGCTTCATCTTCTAAATTACATAAGCCTATGAAAGAGGATAGCCCTATCTTACAAGAGATAAGTGGTAAAAGAAAATGAAATCGAAAAGAAAGAGAAAGAAGAAAAAGAAGACAAGATTATGCTATAAACCTTGCCTCTCAACAAGAAAACATTGATCCCAACATTCAACCAAACAATAACGATCCTAACGATGAACAACATGATGAACAAGACATGAATTTGGCTATGGTACCTTATGTCCCACTTTCCTCCAACATTAGGGAGTGGGGAGATGACGACAATGATTTGCTTATAGACAACCTCTAGCCCAGTAAGGGCCCTACAAGTAAGTATCTCTAACCCTTTATCTCTCTCGTAATGTTCTTCCCCTGTGATGTGTTGTGTTGTTTAGGCCTCCTGGGATGACCCCTGATTCTCTTGTAAGGTTTGGGATACCATGAGACTGCCTCTTTGTGATGTTCTTCTATTTGTATCATCATTCATCTAAATGAGCTCTCTCTGATTTCATTTTTGTGTGTTGTGTCTTATGGACATAGCGTTGCAGTTGGTGACTTAGGGGTACCCTCTGTTGGTTTTTTCTTCTAAATCAGCATTAGGGTTTGCCAGTTCTAATGCATAGGTAGATTTAGCCAACTAATATAGGAGGTTGTGTGAGCTGCCTCCCCTTCACTTTTAGTTCTGCCACACCAAGGGGGGTATCCCTATGACAAAAGATGTAACATTGACTAGCTCAATGACAGAAAGATTTAGCTTGACAGCAATAGGCAGAATACTCTCATGTGTGGACCAAGATCTGTATGATAGATCACAAGGTTGGCAACATTCTTGGACATATGTGTCTGGTTGGGTATGAGAGTATGCAGGGGGTTCCTAATTCTACTCCTACAACTAATAGGTGGAAGTGATGAGATGGGTGGACATAATGTCCTGGATGCAAGACAAGGGGTTTTGGCTCATAACTACTGACCCAGGAGCAGACTAGTGCCCCATTGGGCAAGGAGTCAACTAGACGTATACAACAGATGGTTTGCAACTTTCACTCAAGTTTCAAGGGGTTGGACTTTATGCTTGCCTTACAAACATCACCCAAGAATGGGTATCTAGCTGCCTCTACTTACAGATATCCCTGCTGACATGCAACCTTATCTATGCATTGACCTAAAATAGTTTAATCCACTCCTTGAATGGAAGTTAGAGATCAAACATGTAGTATAGATATCTATACCCTAGAATCTATGAAACCCTTAGCAACCAGATTCAAAAGAAGGAGAATAACATGCAGCAAATAGAGACAAGCAGATAAACACATGCAATGAAACATTTCTCATATAAAATCAACACTGAAACTAAAATATGTGCAAAATACACGCATGATGCAACACATAAACTCCAAAATGGGATGGAACAACCGAGTTCATGCCCTGTTCTTCATTATTTACACAAAAAAAATGCCCAAGTCTTCAACAACCTTGAAATGGGTCACATAATTTGCTTAAATAGCAAGAAAATGTACCTAGCAAATTAATTACATGGCCAGACAAAAATCCACTAGATACAATGCATCTTCAGATTGGCACTCAAAATCATCAATGGAGAAGAGGGACAAAGAGGAAGGAGTAGGGGAGACTAGGATCTGGGCTGCCGCCTGAAGATTTTCTCTTAAATCTGGTAGTTGACCCATCAACTCGACCCATGCCTTCCTACATAATGTGCCATTAAAGGTTCACCAATCCATAGCCCTTGGAATGTAGCAATGGCGTGCCTCTAGAGTTTCTCCCACCTAAAAATAGTCACAGATACTCGGGAAAAACCTATCGCTACAGGTTCAAATTATGGCTGTCAATCTAAAACCCATCGCAGAGATCTACGGCCCCAAAAAATGTCAAAAAGTCACCATCCAACCAGATCGTGCCACATAGGCACCTGAAGTTTATATCGCTAGCCCATCGCTCCTTCATTTTGCCTTTCAAAAAGGAGGACACGTGGCGGCTTCCGTAGGTCAACAATCAGGACAGGTGGCAGCTTCCGCAAACTCTCAGGGATGTAAAGACTCTTCAATGAAACTTACGCAGAGGTAACCACGTGTCGGGCTCCACAACGCCCATTAAAACTGTGTCTTTAGACTGAAGTGGCCTTTGCTCGTGACATGTGGTGTCTTTTTGACACATTTGATACTTATGCTGGGGCCTACTTAATGTTTCGCTTAACTTTGAAATACACAGAAACAGCTTGCAGAAGCTGATACTTGTCACGCTCCGCAGTAACTATGAGGGACACATGGCACTTGCGTATACTTGTTGAAACATATATAGGAGTCCCTCGCATGGTGACACTTGGCGCCTTCCGCACTCACAGAAACATTACAAAAGGGGCTCATGAAACTCAACCGAAAATCACCACTTGGTGCCTTCCGCGCATCTGTATCTTTGAACTGGGTCCCACCATTACTTCACCACACTCAGAAACAAAAAAGAAACTATCTCGGAAGTTGACACTTGTTGGCTTCCACAGCAACCATAAGGGGTATGTGGCATCCTCTACCCCTACTTAGAAACTTAGAAGAAACCTTTTGAAACATGAGCAGATGCTGACACTTGGCGCTTTCCACGCCCCTTAGAAACTTTAAGCATCTCACTGGGAAGGGTCATAAACAAAAGGCAACATTAACGCCGCATCCACCACATGGCACCTTCCACAACACTTTAAAACTTGCAACTGTGGCCCACCACCATTCACTACCCTACACCGTGGGGCAAAGAGAGATACATGAAAGCTGACACTTGTTAGCTTCCGCAGCAACCATAAGGGACACGTGGCACTGTCCATAGCAGCTTAAAAACCTTTTAGAAACTCAAGTGGATAGCGACACCTGGCAAGCTCTGCGTTGCCTTGAGAAACATTAAGGGTCTTTTGAAACAATGGTAGAGGCCGCCATTTGGTATAGTCCACGGGCTCTTGAGTAACTTCTTCTGTGTCCCTCGGGTGCCTCCACGTGGTGCCTTCCGCGGCACTTTTGAAACATAAAAGAAACCTTATTGAAACTTCAGTGGAAGCTGACACGTGGCTCCTTCCACGCATTCTTGAAACCTTAAGGGGCTACCTCCGCTGTTGACACGTGGCACGCTCCGTGGGAAGCATTCAAAAGCAAAGGCACAGCAATAAACTAAGGCTCAACACATGGCGGTCCTGCAGCACTTGCACAATTTGACCCTCACTGCCACACTTAGAAACATTTAGGGTCATTGAAACTGTGACTCGATATGCATTTTTTATGCATTTGACCCATTTTTTATCAATTTTTAGGGGCCGATGGAGACCTCTGACCCACCACTGCAAATTCTAACCTGCACACAACTGATTTCTTGTATTTTTGATAATTGCAGGGGCCAAAGGTATTAGAAACTTTGGACTTTTGGGAAAAGGCCTCACATGAAACTCCAAACATAAATTATTACTAACATAGGCTCCGATTGGCGATGTGCAGGTGCAAGACTATAGTGAGAACCTTAGATCTCTAGGATGTAGACTAGTCCCTTATCCATTGGCCACAGAGTCAAATACTGCACTGATCTACATCACCAAACACACTTGATGGCCTAAGGCCACCAAGAAAAGAAAAACCTGTATCTCCCTTTGTCAAACACTTTGTTTTCATCTGCATACATTGGATCAAGCCTGGAGATACTGTCATGACCTACCCACAAACAAATCTTGCCATCTGCATATTCAACCCTTTGATTTGGCTTGTCACTGTTACCCCTATGCAGACAACCTTCGGCATCATGTGACATGTGGGTGTTAATTTTTTCAAACAATGCATACTCAAATGGTATGTAACACTTATCATCATCTGCATCAGTAGTATATATTGTAAAATGATCTCCTAGCTAGACAGAAAACTAGAAACACTCAAAGTCCACCACACAACTAGGAAAATCAGGGCTCATTTCATATGCTGGCCTCTCAAAAGAAAAGCTTTCAAATTCACAATTGTGCACATCATGTACACAACCATCTAGTACACCAGGCTGGAAAAGATCAGGCTCTGACACCTCTTTACAATCAGGCACATTTTTACAATCACTTACCTGATGTATGTTGGTTTCTCCTTCATCAGGATGAGAAATAGAATCCAAATCAAAAACAATGTCTAGATCCTCACCATACTCAAACAGATCCTCATCACCACATGTGTCATAAATGGGTGATTCAGGTGCATCAGTTTCATCATGGTATGCCACTGGTTCATGGGCAATAGAACATGCATTTTCGTCACCAATGGATTCATTTTGTGGAGTATCAGCCTATGTGTCATAAGTAAAATAGTCATCAAATAAAGAACAATCATGCTCTGCAGTAGCACTTGTTTCAATCTCTGATTGCTCTTCATCATCTCCATGTGTCTGAAAAGAAGGCAATAGTTAACACATGGAACTGCTTCTTTGTTTTCTTATATCTTCTCTGTCTTGAGTACAATGCTCACAATCATCTCCACAAGTCCATTCAAAAAGTTGCTCATTGTTGTCCACAACCCCATCATTATTTTCATGGCCAGATGCCTCAACATTGCAATAGGAGTCGTTATTGATCCTTTCCTTAACATCTTCAATATCTACCTTCTCATCTTTACATGATGCCTTAATTATTTGGTCATTGCAGCTTTACAACCATTATTCACACCTGAACCTGGGGACAGGGATTTCAGCATGTGCTCATTTCTTATTTCTTCTACATTTTCTAAAAATTTGTATGCCATCTGCATACTTGTCACCTTGAAATCTCTCAATAGTGCACTAGAGCCCTCCTCAAAAGCTTCAAAAAATATGCCAACACAGGCTGAAATATCAGGTCTGAAACTTTCAGGGACTTGTGAAAGGGCTAGTGCAAACCTATGACTAAAAACAATGCATGGATCTTCATCTTGTTTTCTGATTTCCATCAATTCTGCAACAAGATCAGCTGGTTTTCTTGCAAATTCTTTTTTGAAACTATCAGCAAGCTCATCCCAATAGGCAAACGATCTCTGTGGAAAGCTCAAATACCAATCTCTAGCTTTTGCATCAAAAGATCTAAGAAAAAACCTCATCCACATATCCTCATCTCTAAATGAATGTTTTTCCATAAAACTACAAAATTTTTGGATATGTGCACCCCCATCACATACACTATGACCACTAAATCTAGGCATTTGACAGTACATCCTAGCAGGCATACTTTCTACATTATAGTCAACCCATGACAAATCTAGTTGGTCATACAAAGGATCAAAAGGGCTGACAAGAGGTTTAGCCTTTTGACTGGCAAACACAATAGGGTTACTGCTATTTAACTGGGCCTGCCTAGCCTCTAAGGATATCAACCTATTTTTTATCTCTTCTATTCTTTTAGTCAACCTATCATCCCCCTTTTGACTGAGTACGGGATAATACATATTTGGATTCACAAAAAACTTACTCTTAGACATCCCTTTGTTTGCCTAAGACCTAAGACTCCCCCTAGCATCTAACTTATGCAATAAACAACAAATACAAAGGGGAAGAAGCTAGGTACCTTTTCTCATCCAGATGCAGAAATATGAATATCTTTGTCACATCACATACATCTATCTTTCATGTGCATTCAGATCTTTTTTGCAGAGTTGCCACCTCTCCAGAGAGGACAAAATTTTCAATAGCTGAAAGCTACTTTTCCAGGTTCATTCCACCAGCAGAGCATCATTTTGTTGGTGACTCAGATGGGCCACAAATACATTCCTTTTTTATCAATCCATCCCCAGCAGAGTCACCATTTTGTTGGTTTTTTCTTCTGAATTAGCATTAGGGTTTGCCAGTTCTAATGCATAGGCAGATTCAGCCAACTAATACAAGAGGTTGCGTGAGCTGCCTCCCCTTCACTTCTGGTTCTACCACACCAAGGGGGGTATCCCTATGACAAAAGAAGTAACATTGACTAGCTCAATGACAGAAAGATTTAGCTTGACAGCAACAGGTAGAATACTCTCATGTGTGGACCAAGATCTGCATGATAGATCACAAGGTTGGCAACATTCTTGGACATATGTGTCTAGTTGGGTATGAGAGTATGCAGGGGGTTCCTAATTCTACTCCTACAACTAACAGGTGGAAGTGATGAGATGGGTGGACATAATGTCCTGGATGCAAGACAAGGGGTTTTGGCTCATAACTACTGACCCAAGAGTAGACTAGTGCCTGTCCATTGCGCAAGGAGTCAACTAGACATATATAGTAGATGATTTGCAACTTTCACTCAAGTTTTAGGGGGTTGGACTTGATGCTTACTTTACAAACATCACCCAAGAATGGGTATCTAGCTGCCTCTACTTACAGATATCCCTACTGACATGCAACCTTCTCCATGCATTGACCTAAAACAGTTTAATCCACTCCTTGAATGGAAGTTAGAGATCAAACATGTAGTATAGATATCTATAACCTAGAATCTATGAAACCCTTAGCAACCAGATTCAAAAGAAGGAGAATAACATGCAGCAAATGGAGACAAGTAGATAAACACATGCAATGAAGCATTTCTCATATAAAATCAACACTGAAACTAAAATATGTGCAAAATACACACATGCTGCAACACATAAACTCCAAAATGGGATGGAACAACCAAGTTCATGCCCTGTTCTTCATTATTTAAACAAAAAAAATGCCCAAGTCTTCAACAACCTTGAAATGGGTTACACAATTTGCTTAAATAGCAAGAAAATGTACCTAGCAAATTAATTACATGGCCAGACAAAAATCTGCTAGATACAATGCATCTTCAGATTGGTGCTCAAAATCATCAATGCAATAGAGGGACAAAGAGGAAGGAGCAGGGGAGACTGGGATCTTGGCCACCACCTAAAGATTTTCTCTTAAATCTGGTAGTTGAGCCATCAACTCAACCCATGCCTTTCTGCATAATGTGCCATTAAAGTTTCACCAACCCGTATCCCTTGGAATGTAGCAATGGCGCGCCTCTAGAGTTTCTCCTGCCCAAAAAATAGTCGCAGATACTCGGGAAAAACCCGTCGCTATAGGTTCAAAATATGGCCGTCAATCTAAAACCCATTATAGAGATCTACGGCCCCAAAAAATGTCAAAAAGTTGCCAGCCAACCAGATCGTGCCACATAGGTACCTAAAGTTTATATCGCTAGCCCATCACTCCTTCATTTTGCCTTTCAAAAAGGACACATGGCGGCTTCCGCAGCATCAACAATCGGGACAGGTGGCAGCTTCCGCAGACTCTCAGGGACATAAAGACTCTTTGAAACTTACGCAGAGGTAGCCACGTGTCAAGCTCCGTAGCACCCATTAAAACTGTGTCTTTAGACTGAAGTAGCCTCCGCTCGTGACACGTGGTGTCTTTCTGACACATTTGATACTTATGCTGGGGCCCACTTAATGTTTCTCTTAACTTTGAAATACACAGAAACAGCTTGCAGAAGCTAACACTTGTCACGCTCTGTAGTAACTACGAGGGACACATGGCACTTGTGCATACTCGTTGAAACATATATAGGAGTCCCTCGCATCGTGACACTTGGCGCCTTCCACGCTCACATAAACATTACAAAAGGGGCTCACGAAACTCAAACAGAAATCACCACTTGGCGCCTTCCGCACATCTGTATCTTTGAACTGGGTCCCGCCATTACTTTGCCACACTCAGAAACAAAAAAGAAACTATCTCAAAAGCTAACACTTGTTGGCTTCCGCAGTAACCATAAGGGGTACGTGGCATCCTCCGCCCCTACTTAGAAACTTAGAAGAAGCTTTTTGAAACATGAGCAGATGCTGACACTTGGCGCTTTCTGCGCCCCTTAGAAACTTTAAGCATCTCGCTAGGAAGGGTCATAAACAAAAGGCAACATTAATGCCACATCCACCATGTGGCACCTTCTGTAGCACTTTAAAACTTGCAACTGTGGCCCACCACCATTCACTACCCTGCACCAAGGGGCAAAGAGAGATGCGTGGAAGCTGACACTTGTTAGCTTCCGCAGCAACCATAAGGGACACGTGGCACTATCCGTGGCAGCTTAGAAACTTTTTAGAAACTCAAGTAGACAACGACACTTGGCAAGCTCCGCATTACCTTGAGAAACATTAAGGGTCTTTTGAAACATCGGCGGAGGCCACCACTTGGCATAGTCCGTGGGCTCTTAAGTAACTTCTTTTGTGTCCCTTGGATGCCTCCACGTGGTGCCTTCTATGGCACTCTTGAAACATAAAAGAAACCTTATTGAAACTTCAGCGGAAGCCGACACGTGGTGCCTTCCGCGCATTCTTGAAACTTTAAGGGGCCGCATCCACTACTGACACGTGGCACACTCCATGGGAAGCATTCAAAAGTGAAGGCGCGGCATTAAACTGTGGCTCAACACATGGCGGTCCCATGGCACTTGCACATTTTTGACCCTCACTGCCACACTTAGAAACATTTAGGGTCGCTGAAACTATGACGCGATATGCATTTTTTATGCATTTGACCCATTTTTTTATCAATTTTCAGGGGCCGATGGAGACTTTTGACCTGCCACTACAAATTCTAACCTGCACACAACTGATTTCTTGTATTTTTGATAATTGCAGGGGCCAAAGGTGTTAGAAACTTTGGACTTTTGGGAAGAGGCCTCACATGAAACCCCAAACATAAATTTTTACTAACACCCTCCTACATGACTATCCCTAAGACACTGGTTTCTCCTCTCTTATTTATTGTTTCCCTTCCTCTAGTGTTTCCACCTAGTGGGCAAATGACGACAAACATTTATACTGATGTGGACCTAGTGTCCCTTTTGAGAGCAATCAAATATTGGCCTTAGTTCCTAATATGATGATGGGGTTGTATATTTTATCCGACACTTGGCTAGTGGAAGCACTCATGCTTTCTGCGTAGTGAATTTAATAATGTTTCTATCACATTTACAAACCTTCACAATACAGTTGCTCTATGCACCTTTGTTTGTCTTTGGATCTGGCCTTGGCAGTACTCGATTCAGAGAGCTTCGTGATATAACCCCATGATTATCCTCGAACTCTGAATTCATTGTATAACCTTGGCTCTTTGTGGTTAATCATATGCATTGATGCTATTGTTTATCATGATCTTGTAGACACTAACATGTTTCTTATAGGGATGTGTTTGTGGGAATAGTAGGTGATCGTAAAGTACATGTCACCTCCGGGGGGCATGGGCTTTGCAAAAGTTGGTATTCCCTTGTGTGTTTTATTCCTACCTTAACATGCTTGATATGGATAACTGATATCAACCACCTCAAGCTGGGGGCATATATAAGGTAAGCTGTCTATTATAGATGTTAGCAATGTGTTCGATCTTAGGTGCAAAGACCTGCACAATGAGTGCATCATGCACCTTGAGTTTGTTTGCAATCAATCAATCAATCATGTAAGCCCTTTGTGGAGGCAGGCTATCGCGTATATCCTTTTTATCTTAAGCTCTCTGTGGAGGTGGGGATGGTGTATTTCATAAAGCAAATTGCATCATCCTGTCATTTTCAAAAGTCCTCTGCAGAGGCAGGGAGCAGTTCTATGACTGACTCAACCCTTAAGAATGTCTTCGGTAATTGTTGTGGTGAAGCCCAATCATCGGTGTGTGCCTGTAACATGCCTGAGATGGTGTTGAGCCTAGAAATAGGAACACTCCATTGCTTGTCTGTCATGTTTTCTCCATGTCTTCAAAGTGTGTGTGTTTGGTGTGCTTGCTTTGTTTGGTGTGTCTGTTGCCCCATATGCAGTCTACATTTTGTGAGTTTTTGTGTTTCTTGCATGTGTGTTGCCCCATATATACAAAGACCTACATGATGAGTGCATCATGTATTATGGGAGGTTTATTTACTTTCTAGTATTTACATCTGCATTTCATATATAAAAAGAAAAGAAAAAGAAAATAAATCATGCCTGTCTTCCATGCATTAATGTGTCTTCTAGGCATTAACTGTCTTCTCCATGTTTTGCATGACTGTAACTATCGTCTCCGTGTTTTGCGTGCTTGTTACTATTTTCTATGTGATTGGCGTGTCTTCTCCATGCTTGATGTGTTTGTTGTGTTTGTGACCTTACTTTAATGCATGCATTGGCCTCACATTTATACATACATTAAACTAGGGGCTAAATGTAACATTAGAAAATGTCTCCTTGGGGGCTTTTCCCTCATAAGGTTTATCTCCTAGGTCTTTAGTTTGCATTTAGGACATCTTACTTCATAATTTGGCATCCTACTGGAATGAGCCCTAGGTAACATGACAAATGGGACCTAAGACGATCCCTTGAGCTTGACCCTGCCCAAAATAAGGGGGGAGGACTTGGGTGCCTGCACCCTAGTCTTGCCCTATTTTGGGTAGTCCCAAATTTTAAGTGTCAGTTTGTGACCGTTATTTGGGTCCTTTGTTGGCACGGTAAGTTTGAATTTATGAAATCTTGGCGGGAGTGTTTGTAGTTGCATATAAAAGCATGTTTAGGCATTCATTTAGAAACTAGATGGCCATTGTGATGTTCAAGTGTTCTCAAGGTGATTCAAGGCTTTCATTGTGTTGAAAGAGTAGAATTGTGTGGTTTATGTGTTTGTGTTTACAGATTTGAGCATCCATTTCATCATGGATTGAAGAGCATCTTTCTCCCATGATATCTTCACTACAAGGTGACATTATATTGTGTTTTCATAATCAATTCCTTTGGTTTTTGCCTCTGCCCCACAAGGGCATGCACTCTCTATCTGATAATAGTGTTCAAAGACTTAAGTGTCATTTGGGACTTGACTGAGGCAAGCCTCTAAACACCACAACCCCCTTCCAAAGTCTTGTGATTGCAAGTTAAAGGTGTCACATTTGGGAAAAGTGAAGTTATAAGAAGGATCAGCAGACATCAAATATTCTAGATCCAAAGAGAAGGAGGACACCAGAGCATTTCCAAGACTTGGGTGCTCACTCTAGTGCCCATCGCAGCTAAATTTCCAGAAATAGGAGTTACAACGCTGATCAGTATCGAAAGGAGGTTAGGATCTCGCAAAGAAATTGGTACCTTGGACTTGGGCGCCCGCTCCAGTGTCCCTGACTATTCTACCTTAGAACCATGAAAATAGGTACTCTGTGATTTTCTATCTTACTTCCATCTACAAGAGCTTTTTCTATTATTTATTAGTTTATTGTCGTATTTGCATAATTAGGGTTTTAATGGTCAATTAAGCATAAAAGAAGAAAAATTGATTATTAAATTCCCTAATCTAAGCTTCCCTACATCTCACAGTGACCTAGGGTATGATAGTACATGGTCACTGGACCCTAGATCCTTGAATGTATAGGGTGAAAGGAGGATTCAAACATCTAAACACTAAAACATTAACAATCCAAACTTTACCCTAAACACTACCCAATCTGAGGAGCCTATTCAAATTCCAAATGAAGTTAAATGCCTACCCACCACTCCATCCCAATCAAGATTAAAGCATCCCAACTCATCCCATTCCTAATTCCACACCATCTCTTATTGATCCCCTATTATCCCCTATTAATATTTTACCATTGCTTTGTAGGGAGTTGAGCTAGCTATTTCTCACAAAAGGTACACCTATTAGGAAATTGCTACCATCCCAGATAAGGACCAACAAGAGGTGGTTAAGCCATGTCACGAATCCTGAAGGGGTACGCTAACTTTTTTCCCAACAATTCCCCCCTCAGTGTTACCCGAGGGGATTCAAACCTGTGACCCAGCTCTAATACCACTTGTAGGGAGTTGAGCTGACTGTTTCTCCCAAAAGGTGTACCTATCAGGAAACCGCTACCATCCCAGATAAGGACCAACGGGAGGTAGTTAAGCCATGTCGTGAATCTTAAAGGGGGACACTGACTTTTTTGTCATCACTCTTATTGAATTTTCACAATGGCCTATTGGCTCCTTCCAAAAACCATCATCCTATCCTTTTGGTCCTAACACCTTTACCTATGTGATTCTCTCATATGAGAGGAACAAATTTTATCTACCACCCATTCTCACTCATCTAATAATGGACTTCCATCTTGACTCCAAAACAAACATCCCATTGCACATTGTATGCTAAAAAATATGAACTATCAAGGAAAAGGCTTAGGCCTTAATTAACACAAAAAATTGGAGCCCATCCATGATCACATGGTCTTGGTTATATATCCCAAGGAAAACAATAAAAAATGTTGGTACCTCCTTCATGCCTAGTAATAGAGCTTCTGTTAATCCACAAATAGGTTCCTATCATTGTGCCTCCAAACCATATATATCCATTCCTCCTCCCTCATCATACAGATCAAAAAATCATGCAATTATCCCTCCTCTATCTTATCTCAAATGTCCTCTCATCCATAAATCTACATGTCCTCCCATCCCTAAATCCACTCTTACGCCGTTCCTCTCAACCCCTAATATCCCCATCACCATATACCCTAATCCTCTCATCCTCAACACCCCCATTCATAAATCCCATATTCATAAATACCCCAATCCACTATCCCCCAAAATCCCTAATCATGACCATTAAATGCACACATCATCTAAACAAAAAGCTATCATAAAACCCATGGGATTCAAAAATAATAATTTGGACGCCTCTACATATAAAGAAACAAATTGAGAAAAGCCTAAATATTATCATGATATCAAGCATTGATACATAAAATCAAAGAAAAGTCCATTTAAAAGGCTACACAAGCCCAAACCTCCAGAAGAAAAAACAATGGTGTAGGTAGGTCCAAGAAAAAATAAATAAATCCAAGCGAAGCATGCAAATTCCCCTACATCCAAAAATTCCAAAAATCCTCTCCCTCATCTCATACCCAATAATAAAATTCTAAAAATCCTAAGTCCATTTGGGTCCTTAAATCCCAAATTGACAATCCCACAATTCCCCATCCTGATCCCATAATTGATAATACACTATCCCCCCAATTCCCAAATCCCCATTACTCTCCTAACCCCTTCAAAATAAAAATCTTCAAAATCCTTCATGGTGTGTGAAAATGTTGGTCCTAATTCCCCTCAACAAAATAACATTCCCTCATGCATCCATCCTACCATCCTCTATTCATTATTCTATCTATACCCCCAATTACATCCGTATGATCCATGCTTCTGCCTAATCTATCCATTCCATCTTCCTCTGCACAATCACCTTGACCATCTACCAACATCCATGCATGCAATACTACTTGACGTGGTCCACATGTGAAAACTATCCAAAATGGGACCTAATCACTTCATCATGGAAATGAATTCTCAAGTCCAATCCCTTCGTCTATCCCATCCCATCGCATCCAAGAGTATAAAATCCAAAAAAAATAGAAAAATTAAATTTTTTTTTAAAGGTAGAGTAAAATTGTCAAAAGGTGGAAACCATTTCTGTAGCGCCTTATGAAAGTACCATGATGAAAATCCTTCATAGATATCATGCATAATTTCCCATTCATTTTCACCCTGTTGGTGCCTGAATTGACTGTCAGTTTTCGAGCAATTTTTCATGCAGGTACCTTCCCAAAAAATCCAAAAAAGTTCTGACTTTTGGCACCCCTTCAGTGTTTTGCAGCATCCGCATCATCTTTCCTAAGGAAGGGGTCATCATGTTTTGTCCATCGGCATGAGTTTTTGTTTGAAGTGCTCTGATTGTGTCTTCGAACTTTCGGTTTCAAACTCCCGCTTGAACCCTTTTCTCAACGGTTCAAGGTTCAATGGTTCGATGCTTTGTGATTTTGGTCTCGGTCGAAGTGTTTTGCCGATGGAGTATTGTTTTTGAAGATTGAACCTCACCGGCGAACCTCAGTATTGAACCTCACCATTGAACCATCGGGTTGAACCGGTTCATCGGTTCAATGGGTTCACAGGGTTAAGTTTGTGTTGCCAACAGAGGATGTGTTTTGTTTATTAGCATCGAGGTGACTTGTGTGGTCGGCATCTATTTGGTCGATGAGGATGCTGCAAAACACTGAAGTCACCCCGATGGGGACTGCCATCGGAGTGAGATTGTATATCGGGCTAGTAGTTGGAAGGTCCGCCGATGGGGTAGTGTCAGGCCGATGAGGATTTGGAGTGGTCATCGGCGAGAGTTGTATTGTCGGCTAAAGTGTTTTGGGTTGTGCCGATGATGGGAGGTGTGGCCGATGGGGTGTCATTGGCGTGTGTCTCGATGAAGGATGTGTGTATCGGGGTGATCGGCTATGTCGGCGAGGGTAATTCTTTTTGCTCCGATGGATGGTGGTCTCACCGACGGAAGTGGACCATTGGTAGGAGTTGGGCCAATGGCTTGTGGTGGATGGCTTGCGGAGGTGCAGTCGGTGAGACATTTGTGGTCGGCAGGAGTTTCATGGGGTAGGCCGATGGTAGTGGTCTTGGTGATGGGCATTAGATTGAGAAGTTGTGAGTCAAGCGTGGCAAAAGTGCTCGACACCTTTTGTCTTTGCAACCATGTTTATAAATTGATAAAGTGGTCTCCTCACCGTGCATGTGGGACTAATCTCCATGCATATTTTGAAACTTCAGTAAAGTGCATTTTGGCAGGAAGCTCCATTTTGAAAGCTGCGATGGTTTTCTTGGTGGTTGCAGGTAGTTGAGCCATCAATGGCGATAGTGCAGAGGTATGGGTGATGGTACGTGCGATCAGGCTGCCCAATTGTGAATGAGGACTTCTAGATGGTGGCGCAAGGTTCGAGGCCTCCCTTGTCTACTGCATTGATGACTTCTGAGTGCCATTCTTTCTGATGGATGTATCTGGCAGATTTTTGACTTCTGGCTATGTAATTAATGCTGAGTACGCTTCCCTCTGGCTGTTTTTAAGCAGGAAGTGTTACTCATTTTAGAGGTTGGATGTTTTTTGGGCCTTCTGCTCTGACTCTGAACATAAGGTGTTCACATTTTGAAAGGCATTTTTTGCTACAAACTTGGTCCTTAGTCTGGTGTACTAGTCTATTTTGGCTTGTAAATGATGATTTTCTCTATGATGACTTTCTATGCAGATTGATTTTAAATGAAAAACACCTGTGTGTGTATTGTTTCTGATTGTCTCATGTATGTCATTTGTTTTCCTTTCAAACAAGGTTGTCAAGGGCTTCCAAGTTTTTCAGTATATGCATACTGTGTGTCTGATTTATTGCGTCTGCTCAAGGAGTGGTTAAATAGGCTTTTGATCAGATACAAAGGAAAATAGATTGCATCATAGGATCTGTTAAGTATTATCATAAGTAATACTCTTTCTTGGACATGTTGCTGTTAGGCAGTAGCATTCTTCTCAGGTCCTCTGGATATGAATTAGTGTTGTCATGGGGAGACATTTACATTCTTAGATATGACTCTGCTGCCCAAATAAGGCACTGGTTTGGGAATCTGTCTGTTCAATGGGTCTAGGAAAGTCCCATAACTCCAAACATCATTTCAAACCATTTCATCCTTCCACCTGTTAGTTGTAGGATTAGAAGTAGGAAACCCCTGCATGCTCTCATCCCTAACTAGACACATATGTCCAAGAATGTTTCCAATCTTGTGATTTGTTACACAAATCTTGGTCCTTACATGAGAGTATTCTGCCTGTTGCTGTCAAGTTATATCCTTCTGTCATTGAGCTAGTCAAGGTCATACTTTTATCAAATAGGGACACCCCCCTTGGTGCGGCAGAACCAGAAGTGAAGGGGAGGAGCTCACGCAACCTCCTGTATTTAGTTGGCTGAATCTACCTGTGCATTAGAACTGGCAAACCCTAATGCTGATTCAGAAGAAAAACCAACACACCCTACACTTGGGGACAAATCTCATCTAGCCTATTACTCCCATCCATTGTCTACACATACTTATCCTATCATCTCCTATCTATCCCATCTCCTATCTTCCTATCTATCTTATTGTCATCACATATTCTCTTCCTAATTTCAATCTTGATAAGTACAGGGGCAAAATATCCAAACCATGTATTGGACGCCTCTTGGCATATATCCTTTCCAACCAGATCTTACCAACGTGTACCCACCTCAACGCCCCATCTTGATAGACACATATCTAGAGTGGGGCCTCTTATTTCTATGTGACAGACCATGAAAATCACATCTGAATCCTATCAATCCATCTATCTTAAATCCTCTATCCATCATGCACCCCTATCCCAATTCTCTACCTAACATTGATGTTGTTTTAATATCCATGGGTATAGACTGAGTACTACAACCATCCTCTACTCCGTCTATCATTGATTTATACCCCCATCACCCAATCACTTAATCAACTCACCTTATCAGTGCACCATACCTTTCCCATATAATACACTTTCCCTTGTCATTGGTATCTAGATTTAGGCTACCCATCTACAAACCAATGCAACCCCCGAGTGATCCACATCTCCCATGTAATCTAATTCTCCCATCAATATGAACACTACTAGAATATCCTAATCAATCTAGCAATATACATGTATAATCATCCAATCACATCCATTGGTCTTGTTCCTAGCCTTGTTGCAAGCCTTGATCAAACATCTATCATGATCATCAAGATATATCATTCCCAATCCTCATGTTGTTCTTATCATCAAAAAGACAATCCAACATCATCAATGCATCAATCTTTGGATTTTCAACTTGACAAAGGGAATCATCATGTTTTTCTTTGTATCATTTTTTCCATCCATGCTTCCTTGTGTGTGTGCATTATCATTTTTATCATTCATCTATATTAGTCCTTGTAAGCTACCTACTATAGCAGTATCATGGTATTACATATTATGGTATTATAGGACATAGGGTTGCTTTTGACCTTATTCATTATCTAATCATATTACCCACTAAGTTCATCAAATGCCTTATGATGTTTTTGGGTATCCTTTTACACATGGGACACTTTGTCACCCTAATCCTTGCTCACTTATTTTAGTCCTTCAAACTAAAATTGTTTATCTTAAGATGTCCTACAACTTCTTCTCAGATTTCACAAATTACTTCTTTATGCCTCTCTATTTGCTTGGCCTATAATGCTAATCAAAGATATTTGATCTGAGACATTTAAAATGGGACCCCAGTCCTCTATGTCCTCAAAATATTCTAAGATAAAACTTCTAAATATTTTTCCTAGGTAAAGTTTTTAACTATTTTCCTTTCAATAGGTTTACAGGTTCATGAACTTGCTGAAAGGCCAAAAATGGCTTTGTATGTGTGTTTTGGCCTTGTGTTTCAATGGTTCGGTAGGTTTGTGAACCTGCCAAAATTGTTTCAGTAATTTAAGATTTCATTCAGCAGCTAGAACAAGAAGAATGAAAAAGTAAAGTGATTTGTCTTTTAGTAAGATCACAAGTTTGTAAACTTTCTGATTCAAAGAAAATGGTTCAAAGTTTCCACAATTCATTAAATAGGAGGAAGTTTGCAAATGAAAAGAAAGCAAAGGCTTTTAGTGAGTTTAAAAGTTTGTGAACTTGTTGAAATGCCGAAACTAGTTCAGATGTTCACAATTTTATTGAGAGGCTCAAACGGTGAAGAAAGATGAAGAAAAGACAAAAGCAATGAGGTTTGTGAGTGTTATAAAATGCCAAAAACTAAATGAAAGGAAGAGAAAAGTTAAGATGGTTCGATCATTTCTAGGTTCACCAAAAATGCAAAAGTGTCAAAAAGAGAAGAAAGAAAAGAAAACAAAGTCTTAAAGTTCTTGAACTTCTAGGTTCATCAAAAAGGGTTCTAACATACAGGTAATAGGTTTCAAAATGTTTTTTCATGGGCTTTTCAAATTTTAAAATTCACCTACACCATATATGCCACTAATGTAGAATAAAGATGATGTGCAGGTAGATGAAATAGTTTACATGGCTATAATGTGACAAGTATGAGAGGTATATGGGGAGGATGAATTCCTAGTGACCCAAGACTCTTGCAGGTCCTTTTATGATCAAATCGGTGTACGAAAGTATGGGCACACACTCCAACCTATAGGGTTTTCTACCATACCCCATATGGATGTGATGCAATAGGGATGGGCAACCTATAAACATGTTGACCACTCTAGATCCCAATCCAAGCTACCTTAGTGCATTCTAATGCTATATATGAATATTCATAAATGTGTCAAGGGTTGGCTTTTTGAAGCCAATCTTTATATGAACTTAAACTTTTTCCTCTTTGATTAATGAACAACTAATTTTCTACCTTCTCATACTCTTTGTATTGTGTAATGCTAGTAGTTTGAATTTTGATCTTATGAATGATCGATTCCTTGTAATTTTAACTCTTTTTATTTACCTGTACAAGGGTTTCTACGAGTTGTGTACATGTATATCTCTTGTTTGAGATTATTTTGGTTATGTAGAGTTGATCCACGAGTTATACAAACTAAATTTTGGTGTATCACCACAAGTAGTTAAATCATTTAATTCTTCCCCTTTTCTCTGGTGATCATTTGAGTACGTTTAGTTGTATTTTTTCTATCTGACATTTAGGCTTAGATTAGGGAACTAGCCCTTAGTCTAGAGGTTTGACCTCAAAGAGAAAGGTCCTACACCTTGAGGTCATTCTAATTGTGTCCTTGGATTTTTGGAACAATAGGTTCAAACACGGGTACAAATCAAAGTGATAAATTTTAGCTGAGAAAATTTGTGTGTTCTTAGCATATTCCATCCATGGAGGTATTCTATAGGCACCTGGTGATTCTACTAGTTTTTGGTGGTAGATTGGTCCTACATTCTCATGCCAAGAGTGGAGATGAGAGCTTCATTAAGAGGTGAGAATTTTTAATGTATTGAGTTATCTACATTTTCTTCAAGAAGAAGGAGAAGTAGGATATCTAAATCTCTAGAAGGAAGAATTGTTTTATCACTATCTCCTAGAGCCTAGTCTACATCTCTTTTTGGTAGGTTTCCTCAACCAAGGAAAAACTTTCATATAGCAAAGATAAACTTGTATATCCCCATTATGGCCCGCCTAATAAACATAGCTTTTTTGACCTTTAATGGAGGAATCCCTGTTAATCTTAAACAGCATGATGGTATCCTAGCTTTAGCCTTGTAGATTACCTCCTATTTTACTAGTGAAAATACTACCACACACATAAAACACATATAAGATATTGCTAATATATTCTCTATTCACAACATCACCTAGGAGAATTAAGGCTCCCTGCATCTTCCTTGAAAGGTAAAGCACTTCAATGTTAGATGGGTTACCAACCAGTTCCATTCATGACTGGGATGAGTTAGGAGATAGGATTTACAAACACTTTGAGGATAAGAGTGGCCATTTGTCTTTGATGGAACAACTAACAACCATTAAAAGATCTCCTCATGAGTTCATGGTAGGATTCAATTTCATATTCCAAAAGACTTGGGATAGAATCCCACCTTTGGTGATGCCTTCTCCTAATTCTACCTTCTTATACTATGTGAAGCATTTGAATAGTGACATTTCTATTATGATCCAACCTATGGGAGAAATTGTTGTACCCAATGCCTATGATATATCCATAAGGGTTGAGAATAGCTTCATTCATGTTGGAAATATACCCTTCTACCTCCAATTCCCTTATTCCTGAAAGTTCCAACCATCCAACGAAGTTTGGCACCAATTCCTACAAAAACCAACTAATCAGCTTCCCTTGTCACACCTTTCAATGAGCTGCATGAGATGAAAACTCTATTAAAATTGTTATGGGAATGAATTGGTGGCAATAAAAACATAGTAGATTCAACCTAATAAACCATATCAACCTTTTAGTCAAACCTATCAGGCTAATAGGAAGTCCTACCAAGGAAATCTGTAAAGATAGAATCAACTAAGCTATGGTAGGCCTCTAAATACCATGAACCCAACTATTGCAAGCTCATTAGGAGCCCTTGTTAGAATAAAAAATAACTTGGTTTAGGACCACAAATGGTGTTATTCATGCAGCCACCCCCATAACCAAAGCTTATGTCAAAATGGAGAAATCAGTCAAGCAATAATGGATCAAAATGCATCAACACTTTCATGACAGCAAGTTAGACCCAGTTAGGAGGCTATGTGAGAGAAAGAACAAATGCAAGATGAGTCTAAACTAATGAATTTGTTGGAAGTTGATTTTTGTGGTATGAATCAGGTAAAGCGTTAGGAAAGGACACAAATCTAGTGGCACATAGCACACGGTTTAAAAAGAGAACAATAGAGGATGGATCAACCTTAATGGTTTATCAAACATCAACCTCTCAAACACTCCAAGGGGCTACCAAGGATAGTGTAGTAGTTAGAGATCCTAAATCATGATCCAATCAAGTTGTTGGTAAATGACATCAAGTATAGGTTCAATCTCATATCAATTAACAACCAAGGGCAGACCCTGCTATCATGAAGACTTCCCTAAAGTTTAGTCACATCCTTTTTTGTATTTGGACCAAATTAAGAACACTAACTTGAATGCTACCATTTGGGAGGCCTTGTCCATCCCAACTTAGAGGAATCTACTTCAAGAAACTTTTAAAAGTTTTAAGCAACCTATTAATGAATTGACAAATGAAGGTGCACCAACATCAATCATCCTTTATCAACGAAAGGAGGGAAGTGCAAGAAAAATTAGTAATCCACCTCTCTCTCTCTCTCTCAAACACACACACACACACACACACACACACACACACACACACACACACACACACACACACACACACACACACACACACACATCCTTCATTATTGGTGATCATTTGGTGCATAATTTATTGATTGATTTAGGGGCTAATAACTTAAAGTTATGCACAAGAATGTAGTTGATCAACTTTGTATCATGTATGAACCAATGTCTAAAGGAGTAGTAGAATTAGATGACACCAATGTCAAAATAGTAGGAGTCATCAAGGATTTGAAACTTACTTTACATGCATGCCCTAGTTACACTATTTTACAAGATATTTCAGTCAAATATCTCTCATATTTTTCCATGTCTATGTAGAGAGTTCACCACCAAAATAAGAGGGTATTTACCTTCTACTTGGTCCCATATGTTATTTAGGACTAGGTATGGCACAAAAGTAACCATAAAATCTAAAACTATATCAAAGGATCACAATGAGCCATATTCCTATAGTTATATTAACATAAATTGCACAATAGATGACCAAGAAGAAGATAATGGTATTCATAAGGTTACCACATATGTAGTGGAAGTTCCATATATAATACTTGATGAGTGGGAGAACAGACTTTAGTTTAATCATTTTAATGATGTGGATGAAATAGGGTTGGGTACTTATTATATCTATGAAGAAGATGCAATTATCCCTAATTTTATCAAGCCACAAGAAGATCTTGGTAGAGTATGGTAGCTGTACTTTGATGGTTAAAGAAGTAGAATTAGAGTTGGTACTGGTGTAACTTTGATCTCTCCCCAAAAAAAGAGGTATCATTTTTCTTTCAAGTTTCAATTCATCTATATTAATAATGTAGCTAAGTATGAAGAATTTATTCAAGGTATTCAACTTGCACAAAGAAGAGGAATCAAAGTCTTGCAAGTATTTGGTGACAAAGAGCTTGTTGTGCACCAAGTTAGAGATCAAAGTGCATCTAAAAATGAATTTTTGAAATCTTATAAATAAAGGGTATGGGATTTGATTGAGGATTTTGTTTCTTTTCATATCCAAGCTATCCCTAAGGAAAGGAATAGGGATGCTAATAGGCTTGCAATAGTGGGTGCACAATTTCACAACCACAAGAACATCATGCAAATCAGTTGGCACATGATTTGCATGTTTTTCTAATTGAAGGGTATTAAAATTGTGAAAAGACTAGCTACAAAATTATGGTAAGGCCAGTTGTCCAGAAAAATGTAATTAGTTGGGAGGTGTTAGAAAATGATCAATAGATTGCCAATTTATTCCAAGAAGAAGCAGAGTTTTCTGCTAAAACTAGTACAAGTTACAAAAATAGTATGGTCATCAGGTCATTCAACTAAAATTCAATAAGTTGCCTAAAGGTTTAATCACCTTAGAAAGCATCTTCAACATTCATGATCATCTTAGAGGGGAAAATGAATCTGGCCATCAAGTAAGAAGACTATGAGGAAGTAACAATTTCAAAAGACAAGGTTTTGAAGCTAGGGAAGGTTTGTAGAATATATTAAAGGAAATGTTTTATTGATCTTTGTAAGGAATATGATGATATTATTTATTAGAGTTATGAGGATCTTAGTGGTTTTGATCCTAGTTTATTGAAAAATACCATTGACTTGGACTTTAATGCAAAGCCTATTAGACAAAAATAGAGGCCAACCAATCATAAAATTAAACCATTAATGAGAAAAGAGACAAAAATTATTTTTCCAATCCAAGATTCCTCTTGGGTGACCAATATAGTTTAAGTTATGAAAAAGAATGGGGAAATTAGGCTTTTTGTGGACTTTAGAGATATCAATACGACATCCCTCAAGGAACATTATCCACTTGCATCAATGGAACAAATTGGTGTAGGGGCACCCAAGTATAAATACATCTTATGATGTCAAAGTGCATTTTTTCTTATTTGTAATGTTCATACATGATTTGTAATGTCATGAAGTCTATTCGTATAAAAAAAAAACTCATTTGTAAAGCTTGGAAAGCCATTTTTGTGCCAAGAGACCTAAAAGGTCCTAATATGTTCAAGGTTGGTCAAAGGGTCAAAATGGCCAAGGAAAGGTTTGAGAGGTTGTATATGATCATAATTAGTCCATTTTTTCATGTTAAAGGTGGTCTAGGATGGAGATTTTGTATAAAGTTGTCAACATTGAAAAATGGCAAAAGTTCTAAAGTTGTCAAGGCAAGATTAGGGGGAATGAAGAGTCATTGTGTTAAAAGAGGGTAGTTGATCAGTTAAACTGATATGGAGGTTGATATTTTGTATGTAGACACATATTTAAGCATGTAAAACTTGAACCAAGATGAATAGATGTGAATTGGATTTAAAACTTGTGATTTTAAGCCCTTATTCTACAGTTCTAACTATTTTTTCTTCAGTTCTAGGCCCAGTATGGCCATGTATGGCCTGAAACCTATGTAATATTAATTTCATATTGAAGTAGGATGAATAAGCTTCATTTTGGTTCAATTCTCATCAAATTTGGTGTAATATTGAGGAAGATATGAGTATTTTATGGACTATAATTTTTAGATTTTCCCTGCAACAGTCTTGTTGCAACATTTGGTATGGTTCTGTATGGATAGATATAGGCACAATCCATATATTTATGGAAATAGGATTGAAGTTTATTTCAAATGCATCTGGTTTGAGCTCTTAACTCGATTCCTAGAGGAAGATATCACGTGTTTTCTAAAATTGCTATGTTAACTAGGGTTTTGGTAGGAAAAATGTCATAAAACCCCATTCCACCGCGGGAATCCTCTAAAACTTGGTGGAATGGGAGTAGAGGGAGTGATAGACATGTTGAACAAGGCTTAGGACTGAAAAAATTGTTTTGGTGTGTTTAAATTGATGCCCTAGGTGACTGTAGCAGCATTTTCCTTGTTATTTTTACATTTGAAGTGGGAAAACAAGCATAGAATGAAATTGTCGTGCATCCTAACAAAAAAAACCCTTGAAATACATTATTTTTCCATCCATGTGAAGTGTATAAGGGGTCCAAAGAGTTTTTTGGTTCCATTCAAGGGTAGTTACTTCACAAATTTGGCCTAATTGGGGCTCTAGGTCATTGAGAGGAGTTAAAGGTTGGGATATTCCGTCCAAAACAACCTATACCCAATTTTAGATATGTGATAGGGAGTCCAAATGGGTATCTCCTTATTGTCTAAGTTTTATATTTTTAGATTTGTATCAAAATTTATTAGGATTGTTCTCCTTTTTTAGGGCTACAAGCTATTTCTTGGGTTTGTGAAGGAAGTACTAATCCTGAGTTTGGTCTACCTTTTCCAATGATTGGAATAGGTCCCACAACATCTAAAATCATCTTTTCCATGAATAATTCTAAGTCCCTAACTGTTTCTCCCACTTTTGTATGAAGAACCTCAAATTTGGGCTTTTTGGTGTAGTGTAAACCTTGTCTATTTGTGCTATTCTCCAACTATCTTAGTGCCTCTACATCATAGTGGTATCAGAGCTACAAGATGTTGAGTGTGTAGATAGACCACCAAAGGAGGTAATCCACACTAGGACCTTGCTAAAAGTTTTAGACTTTGTGTTGCTAAGTTATTTGGTTGCAAGTACTTGTTCCATATAGCTGCAAGAAGGAGGTTCCTGAGGTTGTGTGTGGGTAGACAAGAGGAGGTATGTCATGACCATTCTCCAATAGAGATCAAGCTGGATAGAAGGTGCAAGGTGAAAAGAGAGTGAGGCATCTTCCAGGATCTTCTGTTGGGTGAGATGGATGGTTTGTTGTTGGTGTGGTCCATCAGCAAGGAGAGATGGACATCTGACTGGAAAAGGTACTTGAAGTTGCAGCCAGTAAAGTACTCTACTAATAGGAGTGGGTGAGAAGGTGAAGATGGAAAGGTAATGCAAGGATAGTCCTATGTCCTTCTGAAGATGAACTTGATGGCAATGGTAAGATGTAGAGGTAAGGGCAAAGAATGACACCAAGGCAAGGATAAGGGAGTTTTTAGAGAGAGGATCAGTCCAAGACAAAGAATTGTTGTAGGTTGTTGTTCCATTGTTTCCAAGGGACTTGGAAAGGTTTCAAGGCCAATTGTATGGTGCAAGGGCACCCAAGCATAAAGACATCTTATGAGGTCAAAGTGGATTTTTTCTTATTTGTAATGTTCATACATGATTCGTAATGTCATGAAGTCTATTGGTATTAAAAAAAAAACTCATTTGTAAAGCTTGGAAAGCCATTTTTGTGACAAGAGACCTAAAAGGTCCTAATATGGTCAAGGTTGGTCAAAGGGTCAAAATGGCCAAGGAAAGGTTTGAGAGGTTGTAAATGATCATAATTAGTCCATTTTGTCATGTTAAAGGTGGTGTAGGATGGAGATTTTGTATAAAGTTGTCAACATTGAAAAATGGCAAAAGTTGTAAAGTTGTCAAGACAAGATTAGGGGGAATGAAGAGTCATTGTGTTAAAAGAGGGTAGTTGATCAGTTAAACTGATATGGAGGTCAATATTTTGTATGTAGACACCTATTTAAGCATGTAAAACTCAAACCAAGATGAATAGATGTGAATTGGATTTAAAACTTGTGATTTTATGCCCTTATTATGTAGTTCTAACTATTTTTTTCTCCAGTTCCAGGCCCTGTATGGCCATGTATGACATGGGACTTGTGTAATATTAATTTGATATTAACCTAGGATGAAGAACCTTAATTTTTGTTCAATTCTCATTGAATTTGGTGTAATATTGAGGAAGATATGAGTGTTTTATGGACTGTAATTTTTAGATTTTCCCTGCAACAGTCATATTGCAGCATTTGGTACAGCTCTGTATGGATAGATATAGGCACAATCCATATATTTATGGAAATAGGATCAAAGTACCTTTCAAATGAATCTTGTCTAAGGTCTTAACTCGATTCCTAGAGGAAGATATCACATGTTTTCTAAAACTGCTCTGTTAACTAGGTTAACTAGGGTTTTGGTAGGAAAAATGTCATAAAACCCCATTCCACCATGGGAATCCTCTAAAACTTAGTGGAATGGAAGTAGAGGGAGTTATTGACATGTTGACCAAGGCTCGGGACTGAAAAATCTATTTTGGTGTGTTTAAATTGATGCCCTAGGTGACTGTAGCAGCATTTTCCTTATTATTTTTGCATTTGAAGTGGGAAAACTAGCATAGAATGAAATTGTCTTGCATCCTGACCACAAAACCCTTGAAATAAATTGTTTTTCCATCCATGTGAAGTGTCCAATGGGTCCAAAGAGTTTGGTGGTTCCATTCAAGGGTAGTTGCTTCACAAATTTGGCCTAATTGGGGCTCTAGGTCATTAAGAGGAGTTATAGGTTGGGGTATTCCATCCAAAACAACCTATACCTAGTTCTAGATATGTGATAAGGAGTCTAAATGGGCATCTCTTGATTGTCCAAGTTCTACATTTGAATATCTGTATCAAAAGTTATTAGGACTGTTCTCCTTTTTAGGGCTATAAGCCATTTCTTGGGTTTGTGAAGGAAGTACTAATCCTGAGTTTGGTCTACCTTTTCCAATGACTGGAATGGGTCCCAAAACATCTAAAATCACCTTTTCCATGAATAATTATGAGCCACTAACTTCTGTTCCCACTTTTGTATGAAGAACCTCAAATTTGGGCTTTTTGGTGTAGTGTAAACCTTGTCTATTTGTGCTATCCTCCAACTATCTTAGTGCCTCTACATCACAAATCCTCCAAATTGTAGTTGGAGCTAAAATGTTCTTCCTTTTTGATGAATATTCAGGTTATATCTAAATCATTGTCAAGGAATCAGATCAGTTCAAGACAACCTTTACCACTAGATGAGGCACTATGGGTAACAAGAAAATGTCATTCAGGTTAACCAATGCTGGCATAACCTTCCAAAGGGAAATGGATATAGACTTTAAGGGCCTAATCAATGATATAATTCTAGTATATTTCAATTACATTACTATTTACTGAAACCATGCACATGAAGATTTGGATCATTTGAAGAAAGTCTTTAATAGGTGTAGAGATTTTGGCATATCTCTAAATCCTAAAAAGTGTGTGTTTACTATTCCTAAGTGAAAATTGTTGCAGAATATCTAGTCTAAAAGGAAGGGGTTTCAATTGATTGAGAAAGGGTATGTTCTACTTTCCCCTTCTCAACCTAGTCATAAAAAGGGTCTTCAAATCTTTTTAGGAAAGAGTAACTTTGTACTAATTTTTGCTTCCATATCAAAGCCTCTTACTTCCATCTTAAAAAAGAGTGTTGAATTTAGTTGGTTTAAGGAAGGTAAAGACATCTTTGAGGCAATAGAATAAGCCATTTCATAGGCTTCTACTCTAGAAAATCCTAACTATGATAAGGAATTCATTCTTTATGCTTTTGGAGGAAAAGAGAATATATTGACCATATTGACTCAGCAAAACTATGACCAAATGGAATAGCTGATAGCTTTTTTCAAGTATAGCTTTGTTGAAAAATAAGTACTTTTTTTTGTGAATGCCCTAAAAATTTAGACATATGCTTTCCAATAACAAATTGTAGCTGATGGTGAACCACCCTAGTGATAATGTGTTCTTGTTGAGTAGAGATGTGAGCAAAAAGAGAGCTAGCTAGATCCCTAAGGTCATGGAATATGATGTAGATATTAAAATCACCAAGCTTGTAAGGGATAAATGGATATGAAAATAACTAGAATTAGACATAGTGGATTTTAATGATATAGTATATTCTCTTGAAGAGGCTTAGCCAATTGAACTTGATGCTCCAAATGGCTGGGATCAAGATATGATTATTTCTCTACAAAATGTTGATTATTTAGGTGGCTTATATTAGTCCAAAAGAAGGTATCTTAGACTGCAATCCATTTTGTATGCCCTTGTTGATGGTTTTTTGTTTAGGAAGGATATCAATGGAGTTATATTGAGATGTATTGATCAACATGAGACTAACAAAGTACTTGAGGAGTTCCATAATGGTCTCTTAGGGGGTCATTTTTCACTAAAGACTACTACTATTAATATCATGAGGTACAATTATTGTTTGCCTAATCTATTTAGAGATACTCATAGGTTGGCAAGAAGTTGCAAAGACTACCCTTTTCATAGGAAAACAAAGATTGCATGCCCTCCCTCTTCACCCCACCCAAACAAATTGGTGTAGTCATGGCAAGAGGGTTCAATGAATGAACTGTCCAAACCATGCAACTAGATTAAACACAACAGAAACAAAACAATCATAGAATTCAATGGATGATTCATCTATTTAAAATATCAATAAATTACAATGTTCAAATGCAGGAAACTTGTGGGCTACAATCAAAGGGCTCACGGCCTACCTTCCGGGTTACAATAGATATGAGAGATATGGAATTGAAGTGTCTTCCTAGAATTAAGTATCTTATCTAAACTATCATAATGGGTAACTGCTTCCTAATGCATGTAAGAGATGTATATATATCATCTTTAAGCTCATAGAATCCTCTGTGTTGGCCACAATGGGTCACAAACTCCAATGAAAGGTGTATCGTGTAGAAACAAGTTAGGTTAGCCGACAACATCTGGTATTGTTCTGCAAATGGATGAAACTTGGTATGGACCTGAAGCAAGGTCTATATGATCCATATGTGTTGTATATGATATCTCATTTGGCTTCGTAAGTCACAAGACTACTCCATAACCTTCTCCTTCCATCTAGCTACCTGAATGCTCTGTTTTGTGAAAATTGATGATCTTCTGATAGTGGTAATTTCAAGGAACAAATCCAAATCACTTGAAATATTAATATGATGTAGATGACACTATGTAGATGCTAATTCCTACTTTGTGACCTTATGAAGATGTGGTAAAATGTGGTACAAAATACTAAAACTACAAATGATTGAACTAAACTAAGAATGAAAGGAAAGGAAAGAACGTAAATATTTTTGGTTGATGTAAGATTGTTCTGCAACCTAGGATGCTCCTGCATCAAACACAAGAGGTTGTTGAAAAAGTGAGTCCCTCACTTTCCTTGGGCTGGAGGAAAACCAAGGTGGTCTATCTCAGCCCAAGAAATCCATGATGAATCTTCTTCCGGCCTTCCTTTCCACTTAATCAAATATTCTTTGTACTACTTGCCTCTGGCACTACATCCAACTCTACTATCTAATATGTCCTTTATCTACTCTAGTTGTTGCTATGGTAGTTGGTTCTTCAAACCATCTTCAATGTTGTCACTTGATTCTCTGTCGTGATACTGATATAAGTCTGTAATATTGAATATAGGTGATATACCCAATGTCTCTGTAGCTCCACTTCATATGCATTTTGTAAATAAAATTTCTTAAAAATCATACATAGTCCAAACTTCTTCAGCTTTATCTTGTATGTCCCTACTGGAAATCTCTCTTTTCTTAGATATACCAATTCTTCATCTCCAACTAAAAATTCTTTGTCTCCTCTTCTCATCTACTTGTTCCTTATGCTTACTATTCATCTCCCTCAAATGCTTCCTAACCTAATTATGTAGTGTCTCCATGTATCCTGCAAATTCTTCTACCTCTACACTTCTCTTAGTCTCCATATTGATGTCCCTCAACTCTGTAACTCCTCTAGGTTTCACTCCGATCACAACCTCAAATGGCACCTTCCCTATACTCCTATTCACTGAATTATTGTATGTAAACTCTTCTTATGGTAGAGTTAGATCCCAATTTCTTACTTTGTCTCCTACTAAACATCTCAACAAGTTACCCATACTCCAATTTACCATTTCTATTTGTCCATCTATTTGTGGGTGAAATGCTGAATTGAACTTTAGGTTTGTCTTCATCATCTTCCACAATGTCCAAAACTATCCAATGAATCTTGTATCCATGTTTCAAACTATACTCTTAGGTAATCCATGCAATCTTGCAATCTCTTTGAAAAATAAGTTAGCAACATGCACTAAATCATTTGTCTTCTTACAAGGAATGAAATGTGAGATCTTTAAAAATCTGTGCACCACTACAAATATAGAATTATATCCCCTTTGTGTTCTTGGTAGTCCTAATATGAAATCCATGCTTATATCTTCCTAAGGTCTCTTTGGTACTATCAAAGATTTGAACAAACTAGTATTCTAACTACTTCCTTTTACAACTTGACAAACTCTACAAATCTGAACAAATTTCCTTACATCCTTATGTATGTGAGGCCAAAAGTAATGTTCACTTACCAAAGCTACTATCTTGTTAATTCTAAAATGTCCTACTAATCCACCACTATGTTTCTCCTTGATCAAATTATCTCTCATTGAACTCCTAGGTATACACAACTGATTTCCCTCGAAGATATCCTCCTGAATGAAATAATACAACTACTTACTTCTATCTGTCACAATAGGTTCCTTACATGCTTTCCATGGTTTTACAAAGTCAAGATCTTCTTCATACATATACTTTAGTCCCTCAAAACCTAATACTTCTACTCTCATCTCTGTTGGTAAATTACTTCTTCTACTCAATGCATCTGCAACATTGTTTGACTTCCCACCCCTATGCTTCAATACAAATGTGTAACCTTGCATGAACTCGAGCCATCTCATATGTCTCTAATTCAACTTTCCTTGACTGTTCAAATATTATAAAGCTTGAAGATCAATGTACAACACAAATTCTTGAGGCAACAAGTAATGTCTCCACTTCTTCAAAGCTAGAATTATGGCATAGAACTCCTGATAATAAATTGAATATCTTCTTCTTGTATCATTTAAATTCTCACTAAAATATGCTACTAGTATCCCTTCTTGACTTAATACTACTCCTATTGCATTTCCACTAGCATCACAATCTACTTGAAATATTTTGTTGAAATCTAGTAATGTTGGCCTTGGTTAATCTATCACTTTCTGCTTCAATATTTCAAAACTTGAATTAGCTCTTAATGTCCACTTAAAGTCTTTTCTATTACCTCTCATTGTCTCTATCATAGGTGCCCATACTAAACTAAATTTTTTGATGAACTTCTGATAAAAACTTGCTAGTCCATGAAATGATCTTACCTCTCTAATGTTCACAAGTGTTGGCCACTCATGATTTTCTCTAACCTTCTCAGGGTTCATCTTCAATCCCTCTATAGAAATCACAAATCCCAAATATACCAATTCTTCCTTCAAGAAACTACATTTCTTGATGTTTATCAACAACTTCTCTTCTCTCAACCTCTAAAATAATTGTCTAATATGCCACAAATGTTCTTCTCTTATCTTACTAAAAATTAGAATATCATCCAAGTACACAATAACAAACTTACCAAATAATTTCTTCAAAACCTCATTTGTCTACCTCATGAAAGTACTTGGCATATTAGTCAATCCAAAAGGCATCACTAACCATTCATACAACCCTTCATTTGTCTTGAATGTAGTCTTCTGTTCATCTCCTTATCTAATCCTAATCTAATGGTATCCACTCTTCAATTCTATCTTTGTGAAATACTTTGCTCCACTCAAACATTCCATGATGTCATCCATCCTTGGGAATGAAAATCTATACTTAACAATAATCTTGTTGAATGCTCTAGTTTCTGTAAACATCCTCCTTTCTCCATCTTGCTTTGGTGCTAGTACTATGGGTAACAGACATGGTGATGAGGGTCTTTGCAGTCCTCATAATTTAATTTTAATAAATATCAATCCAAGGCGGTGTCCATGGTTGTATGCAAAAGGGAGAAGGAATAACTTGCATGGCAGTCTTTTCTACAAAAGGGAATTGACAACAATTACATGGAACAGACTAGGGTTTAACTTTGCTAAAAAAGACAATTTAATCTAAGAAAAATAAGAACTTGAGCAGTTGATCTAATTCTGGAATAAAGGAATTGCATAGTAGAAAAACAAATTATTCTATGGAAGACAAAACTAGAATAGCTAAAGGAATTATGCATAACAACAAAGCAACTAATGAAACTAAGAAATATAGTCTCTGCCCTTTGGTTGGAGTGAGCCCTTGCTCCTTCCTCCAGAGAGACTAATCAATTCCAACAATCAGCAAATGGGTAGAACACCTTTCTTTATTCAAAAACCTTCAAGATCCAAAGTACATACTGCTATAAAAAAAATAGAGTTCTTCTTTCCTTCAAAATAATTCTTTTACAACTTCCTCTCTCTATTCTATGCCATAGTTCTCTATATATAACTATGGTTATTAAATTCTAATTGAGAGTCTCTCTAGAGTAGAGAACTTATTCATGTAGCTAACTAAACTTATTTATCTAGTTAACTAAACTTATTCATTTAGTTAACTGATTATACAATTGCTGATTACAAGGCAAAACATGAAGTCTTTTAGAAAGACATGCAATGACACTAAGTGTGTATTCTTTGCATAGAATAATTACTCATAATTAGATCCATTAATTTAGGAGTAATTATAGTCAATCTTTCCTTCAGAAAATCTCATAGTGTGTGTTGGTAGATTGGAAGAATTCGTAGCAACTTCATAAAGTATTTTTAGAACATCTCTGGAGCTTGTGGAATAGTCAACTTCTATCATAAAATACTCATTTAATTTACTTGATCTCCTCAAATTACTTCTGGGTTTTGTTCCCCTAAGTTTCGTCTTTCTCGATCATTTTGAATTTCTATATTTCATTAAGAAATGAGAGAGATATTACTATTTTACTGAAACTAATTTTCTTGACTTTTTCTATTCTGCATCTCTGACGCTCTGTAACAGTCAACTTATATCATTAACCATTTATTCATTTTAATGAACCTTATCAAAATGCCTTCATAGATTTGTTCCTCTCTCTCTTTAATCTTTTTGGATCATTTTGAAATTCTAATTTTTGTTAAGAAATGAGTGAGATATTGTAGTTTTATTGAAACTGCATTTTTGACTTCTGCATCTCCGGCACTCTATGCATCTTCGGCACTCTATAATAGTCAACTTCTGTCATAAATTGATCATTTATTTTATCAAATCTCCTCAACTTCTTTCTGGGTTTTGTTCCCCTAAGTTTCATCTTTCCAGATCATTTTGAAATTCTAATTTTTATTAAGAAATGACTGAGATATTGTAGTTTTACTGAAACTGCATTTTTTACTTCTACATCTCTGGCGCTCTGCAACTCTCAACTCTGCAACTTGACATAAAATATACTTTCTCTTCATTTTATTGATAAAATAACTGCTGATCTGGAGGTGAACATGTAATATCAAGATAAACTCATGCATGGCATTAATTGTTTAATTTAGAAAAGTTTATTTGATATTTAGCTAAAAATCTTCAAACCCATACTCAAGTCCACTTCAAAACTAATTTAATGAAGAGAAAATATATGCTTTTATTTGACTAAAGATGAGACACTTTATGGTCTCATCATCTCCCCCACACTTAAGAGGTTGCGGGTCCTCTTGCACTTCATAATCATCTTTTTGAGCTAACCTCTTTACTTTTATTGCAGTTGCTCTGGAGATGCCTTATAGTTGCTGTTCTGGTGTTTTCTGGAGCAGGTCTAATGATCTTTAGATTTGCCATTCTGATAATCTCTGGAGCTTATACCTTGTTGATCCCTAGAGTTGGTGTGCTGCTAATCTTTGGAGCTAATACTTTGCTGATCTCTAGAGTTGATACTTGCTGTTCATCTTTGGAGCTAATACTCTGCTGATCTCTAGAGCTATTGTTCTACTGATCTTCATAGATGATACTTTGCTGTCCATCTTAGTCTTCCATGTGACCATCATGCACCAGTTTGTTCTCCATCCGTTTTAGCCCATGTTTTGCATGATGCATGCAAAGAGATCTTCAACTTCTGAAAGCCAAAATATCTGCAAGAGTTCTTGGAAGTAACAAATTGTATAGAAAAATCATGTGCAAAGCACTTATTTGTAGAAAATAAACCTACCCTAACCTACTCTACTTAGTGATGTAGAGTTAGGTTACACAAAACCATTGACTGGTTGGGGAAAATAACTTCCTTTTCTCAAAATATGGTTCCATGCATTTAACTTTCTAAAAGAAAAGGAAAACCATGAGAAGAAGATGACTGAAAATTTGAACTTTGATGCTTCACCTTCCTTTGAAATAACAACCTCCTCCATAATTTCTGACTCTAGCACATGCATGGGCTGATTGGAGAGATCTTGCAACCCTTCCTTACATTCTAGTGCATGCATGATTAGAGGCAGCTCCTTGTTGTTCATGGGCTGATTGGAGAGATCTTGAAACCCTTCCTCATATTCTGGTACATGCATGATTAGAAGTAACTCCTAGTTGTTCTTTAAATATCTAATCGGGTAGCCCTCCTTAGACATTGAAGGCATCCAAATAATACTCTGCCATACAAGCTCCTCCAGTGGAGACAAGATTTCTTCATTATACTCGTTACCTATTGCTAGCAATAGGGCATCAATGTCTCCTTCTAAAATGCATTTTTCCTTGCTAGACATTGGAGTCATGGTCATCTAGTTGAAGAGCCTGCACAAGAGCTGAAATTACAAAACAATAAGATTTTTCACCTTCTTTTCATGCAAGAACCTTACTATTTGGATCTACTATTTAGGGGGTTTTTGGAATACATATCTCTCTTGAGGAACTTCTTTTATCTACCTAGACTTTAAAATAATAAACCTAAAAAGACTATCAAACCAATTTTCCCCACTTTTTGACCTGCTGTCACTAGATCAACAACTCCCTAATGACACCTATCCCGGCAACGACGCCAAAAATGATGAGGGTCGTTGCAGTCCTCATCATTTAATTTTAATAAATATCAATCCAAGGCGGTGTCCATGGCTGTATGCAAAAGGGAGAAGGAATACCTTGCATGGTAGTCTTTTCTACAAAAGGGGATTGACAACAATTGCATGGACCAGACTAGGGTTTAACTCTGCTGAAAAAGACAATTTAATCTCAGGAAAACAATAACTTGAGCAGTTGATCTAATTCTGGAATAAAGGAATTGCACAACAGAAAAACAAATTATTCTATGGAAGGCAAAACTAGAACAGCTAAAGGAATTATGCATAACAAAGAAGCAACTAATGAAACTAAGAAATATAGACTCTGCCCTCTGGTTGGAGTGGGCCCTTGCTCCTTCCTCCAGAGAGACTAATCAATTCCAGCAATCAGCAAATGGGTAGAATAACTTTCTTCATTCAAAAACCTTCAAGATCCAAAGTACATACTGCTGTAAAAAAATAGAGTTCTTCTTTCCTTCAAAATAATTCTTTTACAACTTCCTCTCTCTATTCTACGCCATAGTTCTCTATATATAACTATGGTTATTAAATTCTAATTGAGATTCTCTCTAGAGTAGAGAACTTATTCATGTGGCTAACTAAACTTATTTATCTAGTTAACTAAACTTATTCATTTAGTCAACTGATTATACAATTGCTGATTACAAGGCAAAACATGCAGTCTTTTGGAAAGACATGCAATGACACTAAGTGTGTATTCTTTGCATAGAATAATTACTCATAATTAGATCCATTAATTTAGGAGTAATTATAGTCAATCTATCCTTCAAAAAATCTCAGAGTGTGTGTTGGTAGATTGGAAGAATTCACAGCAACTTCATAAAGTATTTCTAGAACATCTCCAGAGCTTGTGGAACAATCAACTTATGTCATTAAATGCTCATTTAATTTACCATATCTCCTCAAATGATTTCTGGGTTTTGTTCCCCTAACTTTCATCTTTGAAGATCATTTTGAATTTCTATATTTCATTAAGAAATGAGAGATATTACAGTTTTACTGAAACTTGTTTTCTTGACTTTTTCTATTTTTCATCTCCGACGCTCTATAACAGTCAACTTATATGATTAACCGTTTATTCATTTTAATGAATCTCATCAAATCACCTTCATGGATTTGGTCCTCTCTCATTAATCTTTTTGGATCATTTTGAAATTCTAATTTTCGTTAAGAAATGAGTGAGATATTGCAGTTTTATTGAAACTGCATTTTTGACTTCTACATCTCCGGCACTCTGTGCATCTCCGGCGCTCTGTAATAGTCAACTTCTGTCATAAATTGCTCATTTATTTTACTAGATCTCCTCAAATGCTTTCTAATTTTTGTTCCCCTAACTTTCATCTTTCCAGATCATTTTGAAATTCTAATTTTCATTAAGAAATGACTAAGTTATTGCAGTTTTACTGAATATGCATTTTTGACTTCTGCATCTCTGGCTCTGTGCAACTCTCAACTATACAACTTGACATAATATATACTTTCTCTTCATTTTATTGATAAAATAACTGCTGATCTGGAGGTGAACTTGTAATATCAAGATAAACTCATGCATGGCATTGATTGTTCCATTTAGACAAGTTTATTTGATATTTAGCTAAAAATCTTCAAACCCATAGTCAAGTCCACTTCAAAACTGATTCAATGAAGAGAAAATATATGCTTTTATTTGACTAAAGATGAGACACTTTATGGTCTCATCACATGGGCTTAACCATTCTCTAATAAATGCTTTCCTAAATAGCTCCTATATTTGTCTATTTAGCTCTATATTCTCTGCTAGTGTCATTCAGTTTTTTTCTTTGTTAGGAAAACTAGCTCCAGGTATAAGGTCCATATGATCACTTATACTCTAGATTTGTGGCAATCCTTCAGGTACATTATCTAATATGATGTCTTCATGCTCTGTCAAAAATTCAATTATCTCCTCTGGTGGTGGTTCTTCTTTTTTTTTTATAACATTATCTACACTTAGGTCACGACACTTCTTGGGAATCAAAGAAAAACACATATTTTCATGTCTCAATCCATCCAGAAATTTCCTTCCATCAACCAAATAGATTCTAGTAATTCCACATACTTCACTTTTAGGCTCATCTTCCAAAGGTATCAAAATATGTTTCTTCCCATTAAATGTTATAGTATAATTATTCTTTCTCCCATCACGTATAGCTTTTCTATCATACTGCAATGGTATCTCTAACAATATATTACATGCATCCATCGACATAATATCTCACAATACTTCATCATTATAAGATCATATATGAAATTTCACCAAGCATTGTTCACTCACCAGTACCTTGTGTTCATCTTGAATCCATGCTATCTTGTAAGGCTTAGGATGCTTCAATCTCACCAGGTTCAACTTACTCACCATCTCCTCTAAAACCAAATTATCAGTACTACCACTATCAAGGATCACTTTACAACATTTACCTCCTCATTTGCATCTGGTCTACAAGAAACTTTTCCTTTGTGGTGGTTTCTCAATTGTCTCTCTAAGCTAGGGAAAATCATGGCATAAATCATTAAGATCAATCATGAAACCCTAAACAATGGAGTACAAGATAAACATAGAAACTCAAAGGATAAGAAACAACTAAATCTAAATCTCTATGCTAAGCTTGGTTCTCCTCTAGTGCCCTTCTCCATTTTGCATAGGATGTAAAATACCAAAGATTGTTGTTCTTGGATGAATGTTGATTGCTCATTTCAGCAACATAACAATAGGTAGAAGATGAATAAAGAGAGGATCTAAAATCATTTCAACAACATGATATTACTTGAAAATTGGATCCCCCAAATGGCTTGGGTGAGGCTTGGTTTATAGATGAGTGATTTGAATTGATGGCTAAGATTGAAAGTTGATTTAAACTATGTGGGAAGATGAGATTGAATAGGGTTTCCCACTCCACAAGGAGTTGTCATGTGACATGTGTGTAGATAAGAATAGGGTTGACCTAATTTAAATAACTGAATTATTTAAATTAGTTGGACATGTGAAAAGCATTAAATGAAAAATGTAGTATGGGACATGTGTTGGATTGTGGTGAATGGTGAGAACTAATTCAAATGTTTTATTAAAATTAGTTGGAAAAAGGGAGAGGGCTAATTTAAATAAATATTTTATTTATTTAAATTAGACGAAAGGTGGGAAATTAATTTGGCCGATAGGCCATTCCATATGTGCACACATCTTGTAACTGCCAGAAAATTGGTAGTCCCACTACTTTCGTCATCCACAAATTTTTAAAAAAAATTGGTAGTCCCACTCCATGTAGTGCCCCCTCGTCGTTGGCTTGTGATAGTGGTGGTTCTGCATTGCTCTCTGTCAAATTGGCGACAGTTGTTAGTCATTCATTGCATTGATTCAGTCTGAGACAGTTAATTAGTAGGTCACAATTTATGTTTATTTTGATGAACTATGTTTGACTGATATAATTAGACAGGTGTTATGAGTTTATGATGACACTACTGTTATTTCAGTCATGATACGAATTAATAACATCATGTGTTATTTGAATTGTGGTGGTTAAATTCAGATAAAAGTTGTTATGATATTGTTTCAAGAGCAGAGACGGTGTAGTACTACTCACTTTGAGTACCCTACTACGCCGCGATTCTCTGACTCTCTGTGTGTGTTGGCATATATGTGTTTGATTTTATACAACCAATTGCTCGGATGCAGGCTGTAGGTACCAAACCTCGACTCCACCTGATATAGCGGGTTTGAGCAGGTTCTTACACCAATGGGTATTAATGATGGGAGATAATACGAGGTCTATTCCACTAGGTGGGTCCTTGTCTTCTGTTGTTGTCTCGAGTCGTGGTCTTGCCTTGTTATGTTGGGTATCTCGTGTTGTGATGTATAGTCGAGTCATGTTAATAATGTTTATTTGTGGTTAGAAAAATACTTTTATGATCTATTATTAACTAATAATGCTTCTATTATGATTATTACATAATATTTGGTTGATTTAGAACTTGGATTGATTCCTTGGTTAGATTTTAAACTAGACTAGAGTTGATTATCTGCTATTCAAGAGCATTTATGTCATTAATTTGGAATTATGGATTATCAATTTATATTGGCTCAGAATAATTTTGATATGGGAAATAAATGCCTTGAGTTGTTGAATATGAATTCTCTGAGTTGTGGAATGGAGATAACATGAGGTTCCCTAGTTGTTATCATTCTCAATAAGGATGAGTTCTCAGTCTTAGGTTCTATCAGTTTGGTATGTTTGGTATGTAATTTTGAGTTGCTTGTTATTGGTTTAATTGTTTCATTTAATAGAGATTATTAATCTATTTTGTAAATAAATAATATTAATTTTGTGAAATATTAAATATTTGATAGAAATTTAATTAATAATTTTAATATTAATAATAGATAAATTATAAATATTTAATATCATATTAAATGAGTAAATATTCTTTGTTAGGTACTATTTTATATTGTATTTATAAGTTTAATTTTCTTAATAGTGAGTTGTCGTATGAGTGGTTATAAATTATAAGATTGGAAGAATCTTTCTGGTGGTGGAAGTAACGGGAGAGTTATGGGATGGAATTTATGGTTTTGGCTATTTCTATGATGGTAGGAATATTTGAAGGGGGTTCGTGGAAAATTTTAGGGGGAGAGTTTTTGCAGAAGAAGAATGGAGAAAGAAAGGAAATCAACAAGAAGGAAATTTTGAAGCTCAAGAATAAGATTCCAGGTATGCCTTTTGAATAATTGAATCAATGTTATTTGTGATTGTTGTGTCTCTAAGTGGGAATATCTCTCTCTTTCTCTTCTATTGTTTTAATCATCTTTGCATGCTTGTTAGTTTGGGCATTGTTCCTCAAATCTGTCATTTCATGCCTAGTAGTTGTCCTATCACCTACTGCATCCAAGGTCTTCTTGTAGTTCTTTATCCATGGCATTCTTCTAAATAGATTAAATCCTCACCAAATCTACCCTGGCAAACCGTAGTAGTATAATTTATAGGTTTCAAATTTCAAGAGAGGGCAGCAATACCATGTTCATACTCTAAGCCTTCTTCATCCATTTCTTTCAATCTGAAATCGTAGTAGCTGGAAAACAATTCTATGGGGTGGAGATCTAATTCCCATCTCTCTGCAATCATTCATAAACAAGTTGGTTATTATCATGGTGTCCTAGCATGCAAGATGACCCTCCTATAGCATCAACTTGGTCTTATATTGAACACCTGCTCGTGTCACTTGCTGATCAATCCATTTTGTGCACATCCTTCTGTTAAGATATTAGGTGCCTTCCCAGTTGCATATGATTAAGCTCACAATAAAAGCTCTCATCTTGGTCCATCTAAATTTGAGAATCTTGAAGTGTCTTATTCAGGTCATCCATCAAGCATGTTTTGTGTATCCAAAATAATCCCAAATGCTACCCTGTTTGCAATAAAATACAAATTGAATAAGCCCAACAAATCAAATTGAGATAAACAATTCAATCCACGCTGAGCAAAATAAAATTAATGCTTAAATGCTTACTTACTCTGAGCAAGGTTGAAGAGATCACACACCCCTTACAAAGCTCTCTTATGGTATCCTGAAAGAAATCTGAGATTGCAACTAAGGAAAAATGAGGATGCATTAGTTAAAAACTTAAAATATTGTTTTAAACTTGCTAAGCATTAAGATAGTATATTTAAATCATTTTCTTTCCCTTATAGAATTAGTTACTATCATTAGAAGTTAGAAAGTATTCTAAAAGGATAATGAATTAAGTTATAGTTTGTTACCAAAATGAAAGAAAATAATTGCAAATTTATAATGTAAATGCATATAAGTGTTTAATTCTTATAAGATATATGAGGGAAAAAACCAAAGTTTTGTACAGATTGAAATAGTAATAATATTGGTAGTGAAATTAAAATTGAATTGTCTTTGGAATAGAAAGTAAGATATTAAAATTGTTATTTTATATGTTAGGATATAAATTAGTATGTGTGGAGTTAGAAATAAGAATTCTGCATTAGTGTTTAACATGTATTTAATGTAAGTTTTAGTGGTTTAAGTAAGTTATTATAATTATAATGACTATAATAAAGATATGTAGCTTTCCTTAGAATGAAAAGTAGTTTCTTTTTAAAGAAAAGTAGTTTTCTTTTATTCTTTTAGAATCTTCTATTTACATTCTAAATTTCTCATTTGGAAGAGGAGTATTTTATTGATTAATAAATGGAAAGAGGAGTATATTTTTAATTATTAATGAAATTAATATTATAATGGAATGTTATATATTAGATAGAATTTATTTAATAAATTGTTATTATATATAGTTTTATCTTCTAAGTATGACAAGATATTTATGAGTTTATATAGAATTTATCATATTTTGTTAGATTAGAAAGATCCTATGTAATGAGCATGTGAAATTACTATGATATCTTTAAAAAAATTTAATTTAGATAGGAAGGATAATTTTATCAATAACTTTTTTTTTAAATTAAATTATGATCTTGTAGTAAGAGTATGTTTTGTTTTTTTAATGTTTATATTGGAAAAATCAGAGATGTATATATTGTCAATCTTATAAGGGAATAAGCTACTAACTTAATTAGGATAAGATGTCTTTAATTTATACTTATTCCATAGTCTCAAGTTATTTCTTTTGTTAAATGAAAACACTTTTACCTTCATCATGAATTATTATTATTATCTTTAGTTATGTTTAAAATGGTTAGTCAAGATATGGATTTCATGGTAGTTGTTTATATTAGAAATCTTAAGTGGTAAAATAATAGATGGTAATCCATGCTCATACGAAAATACATAAGTTTGATTTGATTTTTTTTTATAAGTGGTTAAATGTTAGGAAAATATATACGTTTATAGTGTTTTTGATTTGAAATGATATTTGGTAAAAAGGTTAGTTGGGCATCTATGCCTATAGGAAATTGTATAGGTTTATAATGGTTGTTTTATAATGTTTGTATTTGAAGTTGTAATTCGTATAATGGTCTTGGCATGTGATCGGTCTTGTGAAACATAAATGTAATTTTAGAATATCCATTTATGAATGATGTTGTAGCATGTCTTTTAAGCTTGTATAGGAATTTAAAGGTTTCAAGGTTGTTTTTGTGATTGGTAAATGGTTTTAGGAAATGTATTTTCTTTAGTTGAAATTATAAGAAGTATATGTTAGGAAGATGCGCTTATAGATTCTCATGGCTATCACAATTGGATTTGTAAGTTGGTAAGATGCTAGCTCCTAGGAAATTATATATATGTCTTAGCGTTGAATTGAAATTTTAAATGCTTGATGATAATATTTGATCATAAGAAATATCCTTGTGAAATTTACAGATGTCATTAGAAATTGTATTAGTTAGAGCTTTTGTGTTTTTCGAGTTATAATACTAGATTTTTGTAGTTATGTCCACATTAATGATGTATCATATGTTAAATCATTTCATTACGTTGAAAGTAAAAGTCTTGTATGATAGCCAATTTGTATCATCCATTAAGGGTTATGTCAAGTCGTTTTTAAATATGGTTTGTGGGAAATTTCATTGCTAGAAGTAATGATGTCTTTGGGTAGAGATTTCCATGATATATTATTGTAGTAGGTAACTATTGTGAGGGAAATTATAGAAGGATTTGAATTACTATTTCTAGTTCATGGGTAATAATAGTGTATTGATCTCCTGGTTGAATTTTAATTTGCTAGTCATGCTTGTGATATTCCTTGTCATGCTTTGTAAATGGTGGATACCATTGTTTATGTTATTTTACTTCCTTTTAGCAACTTGGAGCCGATTGTTGGGTTAAACCATTTATTGTTGTTAATGCCGTGAACTTGAATTTTCTTAAATCTCATAAGTTGTTCTCATGATTGAATTAGAAGTTCATTGAATATCTTTTGTCTGATTATCCTTCTGGTCGTACCTTTATGTTTGTATTGGAGTATTATATTACCTTGGGGTGGAGTTTGGTCTATGTTGGTTTGTTGTGAAGTTGGAATCTTGTGTGATGTTATGGCCACTTGTTGACAATGTGGAAGTGTTGACCTTGTTTGATTATGGTTTCTCTATCTTTGGTTGTACCTAACTCTAGAGGTGAGGTGTCTTGATCTTTGGTCCAGATAGTGGCATGGCAATGTAATGGGATATTTGGATTTTTGTGCCCTGTAATGAATGGGGAATGGCCCTTGGATATGGTACTTGGTTTCTAAATGGTATTGCTTCAAATTTTGATGGAATTCTAAGGACCCTTTTGTTGTGTCCTAGTGAATGGCGTAAGTTATGGGTCAGAACTGAGTGGTGACTTTTATATCTGTATGTTGTGGTATGTTTGTTGTTCAGAGAATGCTAAGGGAGTGGCTTTCATGGTGGGGCCGGTGCCTAGTGAGAGGTCACCTGGGTAACCCCATGGAAGTTGTAAGCATGTGGAAAAAACTTAATAACTTAATCAAGAGGGTTGGGGTATTAAAACACTTAACAAGATAAGTAAGAGACCTCACTCATGCCTTGAGTGCTCTCACAAGCTAAGGATGGAATGAGAAGGCCTGATTGGCAAGGCTGACCTCCTTGTCTCCATGAGAGGACCTGTCAGCTCCGCATGTGTCACCCTATGGGGCCGGTGCCTAGAAAGAGGCTGCCAAGGTAACCATAGATGGGGGCCAGCTTCTGGTGATAGATAGCCTGGGTAACCCATGTTAGGACCATGCAATGACACTCTCCTTATGCAATTCTGTTGTTTCTTGGTAGTGCCTCTGGAGTGATGTCTTGTCTTGTGTAGCTTTGATGATATGGTTGGTTGTGTCAAGTCAATTGTCGTTCTTTTATTTTTGGATGTTGTTTCTTGGCTTAGTGGAATCCTCATCATTATCTTCTAGCTCAGAGGGGTGGGCCTCAGGGTTCCACATGGTTGGGTGGCAGAGCTATCCATTGGTCTTTTTTGGAGATGCGGTTCGAGTTCTGTGCAGAGGTGTTCCAGTACCAGTTTGCTTCCTACCTTCGGTGGTGTTGTATACTTTCTTATGCATTCTTTTGTAAACTGATGTGATCGATCTTGTAATCTTGTATTGTAACTTTTTATATTAACTATCTTGCAAAGGTGGAAGTTGATCTTATCTATAGCAATAGTATAACGTATATCACTTGTGTGGTTTTGACTTTGTATTCACTGATGCAGTTATGTTTCCCTAGAGGAGTTGAATGTGCACTTTTCTTTATGTTGTGTATTATGATATCTTTGTTACTGTGATCGCATTTACTTGTTTAAAAAAAAAATTTCTGGAATTTTTCTCTTGTATGTCTAACTCTCTAGGGTTGCATGACGGGGCATTACACTCCACAAATTTAAATTTTGTGACTATCAAAAAAATTTGGTGGTTTTAATTACCATGACTAATTTTGCAAATACACACTCAAAAAAAATATTTCCATAGTAGAATTAAATCCAATAGGTGAAAACCAATCCCTGAAATTAAATAAAACGCCTAAATAAGAGAAATGGATTCTATTTTTAAGTCTATGATGGTGGAGCAATAAAGAAAACTCATTAAATTTTATCCTCCATGCATTGGACAATTAAGAAATGGTACAACCCACCACTAACTAAATTTGAAGCTATTAAAAATCAAGCAAACATATCAAATTGCAAGATTTAGGAATTTTCATTCCACAATACTGCAAAGCGGCTAGAGAGAGAACAAGTAGAGGCCAAGATCTACTATCAATTCCACACGAATCACACACCAAGGTTTGTCTGTCTACCTTTTGACCGCTTCCATCTCTTACTTAAAATTTTCAAACATTTTCTTTGTGATGGATTTTGTATGCTTGAATTCTTCATTGTGCTAAAAACCTTTGCTTTGCAGTGGATTTTTGTATGCTCAAACTCTTCAATGGATTTTTGCATACTTAACTAGCTATGTTGTACTCTACATTTATAGGGATCCAGTTCATTAGCCTCCTAGAAAGCAAATTTATTTTTTGTACCCACATAATTTGAGGTATGTGAGAGTATGTAGATGATAAATAAAAATGGAAACAAACATTTATATATCAAATATTTATTCTTATCAGTTTAGTTATATAATTAGCTTATAACTACTACTCAAATTAGAGGCAAACTTCAATTTAGAAAGAGAATCAAATTTACCAGCCCACTTTAAAATCAATGGATCTTTGAGTTCCAGCTATATCTGTGGATTTATTGGTAAGGGGTATGACCCAATTCATAAGAACAACCAAACCAATCCAACCTTTTTTCTTTGCCTATATTTACAAAAGAACAACAAGATGTACTTGAGGAATTTTTTGTAGAAGTACACAATGGTCTTCATGGAAAAATTCTACCTTGATTGAAAAAAGAAACTAAAATTGATCTTATACGAATATCCACAAAAGAGAAAACAAGGTCAAAGATTAAAGTTCATCCAAAGAAAGAAGAATCAGTATGCAAGAACATGGTCTAAAAGGAGTAACTTTTAAAGCCAAAAGTAAGAGAATACCACCTAATATTTTTCCATGTATAACTCCATAGCAGTTGCATGTGCCAACAATACATTATGGGCAATAATATAGGGCTCAACAATGGAGTTTCTAGAAGTACAATTTCCAAAAGGGTATGAACAACGTTGAGGGGTGAAGTGGGCATTGTCATAGCCTGCAAATGAAAATATAATGGGTTCATTGAAAGTTGACCAGTACTTAACTCTATCCCCAAATTCTTTGAAGCATATGTCTGCATAAGCCACAAAGTCTTCCCTGCAAGAATTAAAACATGGCATCAGATAAAATAAAATCATCTCTATTCTGATGTGCATAAATGAAATACTGAAGAGACGAAGAAGATCCAAGAGATGTTTCATTGTTAACACTATCATTTGAATGCATGCTTTCTTGGCTTTTACCCACACTTTGGTCCAATGCTTCCCACTTGCATTCACCATGACTGCTTTGGCCATATTGGCCTACAAGATTAACATAAACAATATATACCCACTACTTTCTTGCAGTATTTAGCAATTCACTCAGGGATGAAACCAAGGTAGCAACTTTCCTATGAAGTGGATTATAAATAATACTCTAATTTATTCTATTTTGACATAGCCTGAGAGAGAATATTAGTGAAAATTAAGTGAGTTGGCAATACTTCAGGACTCCATGTTGGCTTGCGACTTTAACTATGCTTCCATATCTTGTGCACCTACCCACTGGAGATCTCCAACTATATTATCTGCCACATTGAATTTAGAGAAGTTTACGACCTTCCTCAACAAATCCCTTTTGTACATATCCTCTGATCATTTGATTCTATTAGAAACACTCAACGCTCCTCTTCATCTAAAACAGAGCATGGCTTATCTTCTTTGTATAGTCAAATGTTGATTCAGGAAACATGCTTTCAATTAGATCATTGCCCATTGGTCATAGCATCTCTGTACAATACTACACCCCAACATAGAAACACTCCATTTACACACATCGCTCTTCTAAAAATCATTTCAAACAATTGTATAGTTAAAGAATAACAATATATTGGACCTTAAAACCCCAACTGCTCTCTCCATGGGGATCACTAGATCCCAAATCAAAGCAACTCATGTTCCTAGTATAGTTATAAAATATGTTTTTTGCTCCATATAGTTGGCTTAGGATATCGGTCCCACTAGATGGATTGTCTATTGACTTACACATATACACAAACAAGAGAATCATTAAGAAAAAAAGAATTCAAAATACCTACATAAATAATGAAAATAAAGCTATTTAAAAAATTTAGAAGATTTTGTATAAACATTTCGAACCACTCTGTGATCCATCACAACAGAGAGAAAAATCTTATCATCATCATAATTGCAATCCAACATGAATCCAAGATAAGATTTTAAATATAACCCTCCATTCATTTGTATATGTAAAGTTAGTTTTTTCAATAAAGACTATAACGATGATAAATGGGTATGAAATTTTATTACTTGCTTCACCTGATAGGCTGGCAAATTTTGAATAAAGTTAGCAGGGGTTGAATAATCTACTTCTGTAGCTTCAAAGTAAGCTCCACTGAACCACCCTTACACCCTATCAACATCACTATCTCTGAACCAATGCCAACAATTTTCTATAAGAAAAAACAAAGAAACATTAGACAATATTGTACATAGATTCTCTAGTTTTACTTGCAAAGTCTAAATGATTCTTTGAGAGATTTTTTGTCACTTGGATTTGATGACATCTCCTCCAATATCTTCCATGACTTCTTTATTACTTTAAAGTATTTTTCGCATTCACTCTACCAACCCCCCTGCCCCCCAAAAAAAAAAAAAAAGTTAATGCCCAAACCAAAAAATCAAAAGTTATCTTTAATCTTATGGAAGGTGAAAATCTCATGAAACACAAAAATTGTAGATTACAATGGAATAATTGGTAATACCTTGAAGTCATTTGAGACGACGTTGTCAAAACCATCTAGAGGTATGATGAAATCAAAAGCCAAAATGGGAGCCTACGATGCCAATGCCCCAATTGCAATGTGTGGGTATTTCAATCTAAACCACACCGCTAACACTGCAAACCCATTTAGGGTTTTAAATACTTGCATACACATAAATATATAGGGTTTCATCAATGCATTTTGAAACTCATAACACCACTTACTTCTACCATAAGATCAATTGTTGTTTTGGTTATGGCAGAGAGGCATTACATCTGTCAAATGCATTTGCTTTAAAAGCTTCATTTTAACAATTCCATTTTGGACATATATAAACTAATTGCAAGCATAAGGAAATAAGGAAATAAAACTAATTGCATGAATCTTGAGGAACATAATTTATTCAATATGAATAAACTCTCTATACCATTTTCTTGGAGTTCATTTTGCACTCATAGGATTTTATTACAAAGAATAAAATAGATTTATGAGGTTTCTTCCTATGTCATTCCCACAGTGGCTATTCTTTCATTTTATTTACAACTCTCTAAATCTTTCTCTGTAGTGCTTCTAAATCTTCCTCTATAGCACTTCATTTCCAATGCCTTCCTCATGAAAGAATGGATTTAATCAAAATAAGAATTCCTTACAAAGAGCCTTCCTAAGGAGGTAGTACCAATCTATGCTCTAATAGTCTCTTCTTATTAGAATGTTCTTTTGATTTTTTATTTTAAAAATCTAAAAAGATTTACATTAATTTAGGAGGGTTTATTAATATATAGAATATAATGGATAAGCTTTCCTTTAGTTTATTTTTGTTTTTTTCTTTTTAAAAAAAATCTAGGTTACCTTTATTTATTTAAAAACAAAAAAATTGCTTTATCTTTTTTTTAGTAATTTATTTATTTGAATAATTTAAATCTGTACCAATCTATGCTCTATCTCTTCTTATTACAAGGTTTCCTTTTTAATATTTTATTTTAAAAATCTAAAAAGATTTGCATTAATTTAGGAGGTTTATTAATATTTAGAATATAATGGATAAGCTCTCCTTTAGTTTATTCTTTTTTTTCTTTTATTTAAAAATCTAGGTTGCCTTTATTTATTTAAAAAACAAAAAATTAGTTTTTATATATATTAATTAGGTTTAGAAAAAGGGAATTTATTATTTTACTATATTATTATTGATTTTGGAATTCCAATAGAACCAGAATTAAAAGGGAACTTATTATTTTACTATATTATTATTGATTTTGAAATTCCAGCAGAACCACAATTAATGCTAGTATAGCACTTATAAGGCTATCATAATACTAACAAGTCAAAAAACTTTTATAGACGACTTTAGTAAAAGGAAAGTTTTGTAAGTAAATATTATTATTAGTTTTTATTTTGATTAGATTTTTTATGCCTAACTATGTTTTATCTTCTTTGCATGCATAAAAAATGAATTATTGATTAAACACAATTGCAAATATATTATATGATGTGTTTATAATTTGTTTAGTTTTTAGATTTGATTTAATCCTTTTCTTTTTTATAATTAAGGTTAGAGTTTATAATTTTATTTTTAGTTTAACTTAGATTTAATTTTTAATTTTATGATATGATTTTTGTAGTGCTTATCAATGGCAAAAAGGATAGAGAAGAGGCCCATTATGGAGGAAAAGGAGGTCATGATTGAAAAATCTACCAAAAAAATAAATAAAAAGAATAAGCGGATCTTTAAGATCTACTTGTTTAAAATTCTCAAACAAGTGCACTCAGATATCAATATTTCAAGCTAAGCTATGGTAATTATGGACAAGTTTATCAATGAGCTGTTTGACAAAATTGTAACTGAGGTAGCCAAATTTTCTCACTACAACAAAAATAATATCATCAACATACGAGAGATTTAGACAGCTATGAGGGTTTGTCTTCCTTAAGAGCTTGCAAAGCATGTAGTTGCTCACTGTTCCGAGATTGTTGCTAAGTTCATGAAGGATTGATGTTCTTATCTCTATTTTGAATTAAGTTTTAGTTTGTGTGAAGGGTTATTATCCTTAACTTTTGTATTTGGTGTACTTTACATAAACAATTTATGAAGGAATTTTTGGTTTTAGATTATTCAATCTTGATATTAAAATTTCATATTAATCTTTCAAATTATGTCTTACTTTTTAAAAATAAAACTATAAATTTATATTTTTCTATTTCTAAATTATATTATATGTAGGCTTAACACATGATTGTTTTATTTTTAAATAATAAAGTATATTAGTTTGTGTAAAGGGTTAGATTAATTTTTTTTTATAAATGCTCATAAAAACTAATATGAGAAAGTCCTTTAAAGGGCAAGTACGGATCATACTACATATAAAAATTTCTCAATATAAACTAATCTTATAGTTATAATATTTATTTTTAAGGGAAAGTAGTGATAATTACTTGGTATTAATGAGAACAAGAGCTTCAAGAAACATCGTACTCATTTAATGGGAATGTTTCTAGAAGCTTCTAACTCAATGCAACTAAATTTTTGAAAGTTGAATAGAAAATTATTATTTTTAAATATAAAAGAGAATTTCTTATAGTGCTCTCACATCCACCCTATGCATTGAGTAATAATATTTTTTTAATATTTGATGTTTCATAACCGAGAGATATTTCATAGATTTTTAATATTTTTAATAATGATGTTTCATTAATTTCTCACTTATGTTTATTGATAGTAAATTAATCTAATGTAAATTTATGATTAATAAATAAGAAAACAACTCTTATTATTCTAATAGAACTATAGGATTGATTATTCCATTAAATAATTTAAGCCATCTTCATACCTAGAATCTGACTAGTGAGATTTGACAAAACATAGTTTCTAATCATGAGGTTAGGAGATTTGGAAAGTCATTGTTTAATCTATAGAAGAATGTTCTTTATATAGTATTTTGATTAAGATCATATAACATCATATGAAAATTTATATGTACAATTATATTACCTCATACATTCATTCATAATTGCACAGTGCTAGAGAAGTTTTATGACAACTATAAGTTTCTTGATCTAAAGGTTTTTTATATGCATGTAAGCATCATAATAATTTTGACATATTAATATAGCTACCATATATAAATTATATCCTTTAGTTTATTATGTTTGATAAATTTAGATATATAAATATACTTTATATTTTAATATTAATCTTAAAACATTAAAAAATGTCTAAAACTAAACAATAGTTATTAGTTTTTTACAACGCATATTACTATTTTTTTCATGTTTAGTGGTTTTTTCTTTAAATTTAAATTAGGTGAGTTTTTTTTAATGTAACTTAGAAATTAGAATTGAAATTTTTACTAGGTTATTTTTAAAATAAATTGATACACCAATATTTATTTTAAACTTATAAAAATCTACATTTTACTAATGAGCATCATTCATTATTACATTCTATTTAGATATATAAAACCAACAATTTACATATACGATAACAATTTACAACATTTTAAATTTTGTTCACAATTCACATAGCCTTGCTTAGTATTGTTGTTATGTGGACAATTACTATTCTTATGTGTAGTACTATTAGGGTGGAAATGTATATGCATTGCAATACTTCATATTATATGTTTGTCTTATGACAAATATAAAAGGTGATACAACTGCATTTTTTCATCAAATGTAAAAGGTTGTAAAAATTTTTTTATCATTTAAAGTTAAATATAAGTTGTATTTTAAATAAGAATGTGTTGTTTTTAAAAAGGTGAAATTCATGGTTACCAAAAGGTATTGAGATAATTTAGGTTGCGTATAAGTTATATTTTAATTAAAAATATGATGTTGTTCAAACAACAAATGATAATTTGTTGTTCAACTACTAGGGATTCCATGAAAAACTTTTAGTCAAATATTTAAATAATTATTTTAAGGATGCTTCTATTAGACACACTGATGTGGTGAGTTGTGTGATGAGTCATACCTCCAAACCTTAGGTGTAGATAGATAAGAGTCAATTTTAATCTCTTTTTGATCTCAAAAGTTTGTACTCAATTTTACCTTTGATGAACTACATTGCTATTTCATAAAGTTCATGTCTTGAAGTTTGAGGATAATAGTTGCTTTTAAATTAAGTGGGTGACTAAAGAAAACTATCTAATGCTATACTTTCTCATGAGATATGCACTATCTTCAACTTTAGCATAATGGTAGTTCATCTTGTGCTTAGAATGATATTGTAAGCATAAGGAAATAAAACTAATTGCATGAATATTGAGGAACATAATTTATAGAAGCCTACATATAATTATATATTTCATCATTACATAATTTCAAAAAATACAAGGTTGCATACCACTACTTTATAGAAGCCTACATATATATTTCATCATTACATAATGTTCAGACACAAGGTTACCTACCACATGTGAAGTGTTCATTACAACATACATAATTGCAAATAAGTTTAAGACCTACTCCATTCATGCTTCATATATTCCCACTAACAAATGAAGATAATAATAAGTTTAGTTGCATCTATTTATAACTCATTTTCTTCCAACTACTGCTATAAAAATTGGATTAGTTTTTATTAAATTTTCTAGATAAAAGCCACATGAATGACAATATAAATAATAATACAATTTCCACAAATAAGTAATGTTATCAAAATTTAAACACACACACTTAAAGTAAATGTCAAAGCACAAACACACACTTCACAGAAACAATAATTACAAACAAAGTGAATTCAATTTTAAACATAAGACATGAAACAGATATAAGTCAATTGTAAAGTTCAAACCCATTCTTCACACAAACAATAAATATATCAAATTAGAGTGACAAAGTGAATTCAATTTTTAAAATAAAGTGAAACAAATATAAGTCAATTCCAAAGTTCAAACCTGTAATTCCACAAATAATAAGTATATCAAACTAAAGTGAATGCCAAAGTGAAACACCCTAAATAAATGTGTTTAAAATATAACTTCCTAATAGTATAACACTAATTACGACAATGATAATATATTTCATTATGGTTGAATGGGAGGTCATAGTTCTTTAGTGGTTTCTTTATGATTTACTTCTTTTAATGGTTCATTCACAATTTAGTTCATGTTGTTATTCATTTAATATCATTCCATTATTTTTATTTGCCAAAAAATAATTGAATTTCTTATAGTATTTATAGCCATGTCCACCAACTACTACATTTAATGAATTTCTGATAACAATATAAATATAAACTATTTAGTGATAGGCCTATAAATATGTGTGCCTATCATCCATTTGATAGCTCCTTTGGTGCTTTTACTAGTTAAATAAATAGCATTTATTTAATTAATTGGCTAGTGGGGAAAATGGGATTACGATGGGATTAGTTAAATAAATAAGATTTATTTAACTAATTAGCTGATGAAAGGGGTATGAAAGGGACCTAGGACAAAATGCCATAAGATGTCTTACTTTAAGGTATCAACAAGATGATGTTGTAAGAAATGGACAATTTTATGTGTACATTTTTTCCCTCTTTGAGATGATTTTGCAAGTAAGAGAAGTAAAATCATTTCAAAGAAGATAAGGTATCGATACAGGAAAAGGATGATGATGCTCCCTTGAGAGGATAGGTAGATTGGATGAACACAGGTATGCTCTTGAAATAAAATGAAATGATAAAGGATGGATAAGAAAATGGAGGATATAAGAGGTATGGATGAAAGAGATGAATGATACATTATGCTGCGCTGAAGTGAGCAATCATATAGTTTGATATAGCACTAGACATTATGCACCAAGGTAGAAGAACAAGGTAATGATGTGTCTTGTGCACCTTGCATAATACAATCTTGTCTAGACATATGAGGAAGAACACTTAGAGCATTAAAGTCCTAATGCACAAAACGCATGATATGACCTTAGATGCAAAGGATAGTGCAAAAGATATTCCAACATACACAAGATATGAATATTAGCTGGAATGATGCAGATTTGATTCAAATGCAAGATTAAATGATAACACACACAAGCAAGTAAGCATGCACAAATGATTCCAAAACAAACAAGGTATTTCCCCTGTCAAGCTGTAAACTGATGATTAGTTGATTGATTGATTGATTGATGATAATTATGTTTGGTTTTAGAAATGAAACACCTTGTAGAAGGTGCATGGTCTAGTTTCGAGAGTGTGACAACTTGTATAAGACAATTGATATGATTGATTGAAACTAGTGTTGTTGGCCATGTGAATCAACACTAGGATTTGATTAGTATTTTGTTGATTAATTGATTGATTGATGATTGGGTTTACAACAAGGCTAGGATCAAGAGCATTGATGTCATTGGATAATTTGATAAGATTGATTGACTTGATTGGTATGAAATATGGATGACTTGCATTTGGATCATTGGATTGTATTGACTTGATTGATTTGATAGATTGATTTGATTTGATGAATGGAATTGATGATGGGATTGATTTGATTTGCTGGATTAAATTGATGATTTCATTATTTGGATGAATTGAAATGATGATTGGATTGATTTGATTGATGGAATGGATTAGATGAATTGACTTGATGGATTGGATTGGATAAATTAATTGATTTAATTGATGAAATTGATTGGATTGATTTTTATTATATTTTATTGCTTGGGTTTTTGTTGGATATTTGATTTTTTTGTATTTTGGGATTTTTAAATTTTTTTTGGATTTTTGAAATGTTTAGATACCAATGATAAGGGAAAACCAAGTCTAGGTGCCAGGATGGATGTAGGATGGAATGCATGGAAGGATGGCAAATAGTGGATGGATATAGTGGAATGGATTTGATACAAATGCAAGATAAAGTGATGACACACACAAGAAAACAAGAATGCATGCACAAATGATTCGAAAAATAAATAAGGTATTGCCCCTATCAAGTTGTAAACCAATGATTGATTAATTGATGATAATGATAATGTCTGGTTTTAGGAGTGAGACACCTCATATAAGATGCTTGGTTTGGTTTTCAGAGTTCAACAACCTAAATAAGACAATTGATATGATTGATTTACACTAGTGTTGTTGGCCATGTGAATCAAAACCAGATTTGACTAATGATTGGTTGATTGATTGATTTGGTTTGCACCAAGCCTATGATCAAGATCATTGATGTGATTTGATGATTTGACAAGATTAGTTAACTTGATTGGTATTGATTAAGGATGACTTGCATTTAGATCATTGCTTGGATTGACTTGATTGATTTGATTTGACTTGACGGTTTGATTGATTGTGGTTTGATTTGAAGAACGAGGTGATTGATTTGATTAATGATTTGATTGATTTGAGTGATTACTTTGATTTGAGTGGTTTAATTTGATTTGATTTTATTTAATGACTTGATGGCTTGATTAATTGATTGATTGATTTGATGGATTGATTTGAGGAATTGATTTGATTGAATGTACTTGATTGAGTGGTTTTGACAAATTGAGTTGATGATTAGATTGGGTGAATTAAATTGATGATTGGATTGATTTTACGATTCAACTTGATGATGATTTGATTTGATTTGTTTTGATGGTAGGAGTAATTTGATGAATTTGGATTGACTTGATAGATGTAGAATTGAATTGATGATTGGATTGATTTGATGAATTAAATTTATGATTGATTGAAAGAATTGAATTGGCGATTTGATAGATTTGGTGAATGTGATTGATTTGATGAATTGAATTGAGTGATTTGATTTGATTTGATTGAGAGATTTATTTGACGATTGTATTGATAGATTTGAAGAAGTGAGTTGATGATTGGATTAATTTTATTGCTTAGATTTTTGTTGGATATTTGATTTTTTATTTTATTTTTGGATTGTTTTTTTTTTTGTGTTTTTGAGTATGTTTTGACTTTTTTGGATTTTAGACATGTTTTGATTTTTTTTATATTTTTGACATGTTTTGATTTTTTGTATTTTTGAATGTTTTGATGTTTTTTTTGTTTTGGGATGTTTTGGGGATGTCAATGGATTACAATTTGGATATCCTTTATGCTAGACCCGAATGACAAGGGGAAACGAAGTCTAGATGCAAGGGATGGAGGTAGGATGGAATGTATGGATAAAAGGATGGGTGATAGTAGATAAGATGGAAGGATCATGATATCTGAATGGATAAAAGGATAGGATATAATGGATAGAATGGATGGGTAAATCATTAGGGAGCTAGTATTTGATCTCCAAAGATTGTCACATATGAATAACATGCCCCATTCTAGGTATAATGCCTAGGATTTGACATGACAAAGCTTATGATGATAGGAGGATGATAGATCTATTTGGAAAGGATGAGGTATATCAACAGATATAATATGCATAATGGCTAAGTATGGTAGGATAGGATAGGAAATGGTATGGAAATGGTAAGATGGGATAGATAATTTGGATGAGACACAATGCCCCCAAGTGTAAGTGACATAGATAATCAACCTACACATGATGCCTATCTACCAAGTTTTCATCATGGTACTTATCCAAGGTGGCACCAAGGGTGGTTTTCACCATTGGATGAAGGGATTTCTCTTTACTATTTTGATTTTTCTTTTATTTTCTTTTTATATTTTTTTTGAAATATTTGAATGGGATAGGTGGATATGGATAAGAGGGACTCAACCATCTAGTTCCATGAAGGGTGATAGTCCCATTAGACATGGATGTCATCCATGGACTATGTCAAATGTCATTATGCTCATAGATGTTGGTAGGGTATTGCATGAGATGGAGATGAAGTAGGTAGATAGTGGATCATGATGTGGATTATGTAAGGAAAGATAGTGAATTATGATGTGGATTATGTAAGGAAGATAGTGGATTATGTAAGGATTTATACAAAAGGATAGATCAAAGGTTAATGCAAAGGAATGGACCATAGGGAAGTGATGGGGGAGATATGTAGGACAATGGATGAAGGATGGGGAAATAGAGGTATGTGGAATTGTTGTGGAATGGAATGAAACCATGCCCAATGGCTACACACACTATGATAAACATTGAAGCTTTGGATTTGGAGGAGGTGTAGGAAGAAATGGATATTCTTTCCTAGGGGATGGTTGATTAGGAATTTAGGTACCTACATAGACTTAGGATTTTTATGATTTTTATTTTTCTTGTGGGATGAAGGAATTTGAGATTTTTGAATGGAATGGGATTTTTGAAATTTTTTAATGGAAGAGGATGTTTGGGATTTTTGAGATGTGGATGCTTCATTTGACTTGATTTCTTTTTGCTTATGTACCCAAACCATTTGAGTTTTGGCCTTTTCTTTTGGAGGTATGGGTGTATATAGCCTTTTCGATGGATTTTTCTTTAATTCTTTGCATTGATTCCCTAAGGCATGATGATCTTTAGGATTTTTTTTTATGGGTAGAGGGATCCAAATTTTTATGTTTGAGTCCCTTGGGATTGATGGAAGCTTCTTATTTAGACGATGTGTGCATTTGTTGGTCATGATTAGGATTTTTAGAGGATTTATATTATGCAGGAGCATCCTTGGTTCAAGAGAAATTTTGCATCAACCAATAATATTTGCATTTCATTTTGTTTTCTTTAATTTTTCCAGTTTAGTACAGTCAATTCAATTAGTAGTAGTTTTAGTAGATTGGTCCACATTCTACCATAGTTTCATTTTAAACCTTGTGGAGTTGGACATAACATCTAGACATCTTAATGCACACAATATCCAAAATTTAGATCATTTGGATCAATTTCCAGAAAGATATCACTACCAGAAGATCGATTGTTTTCTTAGAGCAAAGCATTTATACAGTCTTAGACAATCAACTAAATGAGAAGACTTGCAAAGCACTTTCATGACTTGCAAAGCTAAATTGCACATAATTCAAGGTACTTTGGATTGTGGCTAACATTCCCTGAGAACCACACATGGATTCATTCACTTGCGAAGGATTCCCATAATTTTAGGTCTAACCTATCCATGCACACATGTTACATCTCTTTCATTGGAGTTTGTAATCTATTTGGCCAATGTAGAGGAATCGTATGATCTGGAGATGATATATAATCATGTAATATATGCATAGGAAAGTAGTTCATCATTTGAGATATAGTAGATAGTTAGAATTTTCTTCTATAAGGTGCTTCAAAGCCATATCTTTCTCATGTATTGTAACTAGAGAATAAGGCCTATGAGCCCTAATCTATAAGCCTAACTGTTGCTAGCATGTTTGTATTTTGAACCTATGATATACTGAATGATAGAATCCACATTTACATTCTACAATTGAGTTTCTTCCATTGTGTTTACTCTTGCTACATAGCCTGGACTATTCACTTTGTGGATCCTCCTAACTATGACTGCACCAAGTGGTATAAGAGAAAAGTTTGAATAATTTGGGAGTGAAGTGAGAAAAGTTTGTGAAGGCATTCCATAAGATCTTGCTATGAACAGATTGCCGAATCCAAGCTAGACTACTTGTGTTATCAACTGATAGGCAATTGTGAGGTAGTTGTCACCTTGTAGCCCAATCACCAAATTTCATGCAGTTACACTTGATCTAAGGAAGAGATGCCACCAAGGAGAATACCCACTATTGGTACTATGGATGGAAGAATGGATGAGATGATGGAGATGGTGAAAACAATGCAAGTTTGCTTGGATGTTGTTGAAGAAGATTTTAAAAGAGGATTTACACCTAGACCTAATGTTGAAAGTGATGATGATGAAAAATTTCAATCCACTTATCAAAATGAAGAAACCCTATGAGAAGAAGAAGAATCAAATCAAGGGAAGATGTTGTGAGCTATATCAAAGATTGGGAAAAGAGATAGAGTGGATGTACCAAACTATACTGGCAATTTGAATCTTGAGGAGCTGATTGATTAGATAAATGACCTAGAAGATTACTTTGAGTATGAAGAAATTGAAGATCCATAGAAGGTGAAATTTAGAAAGACTAAGTTGAAAGGACATGCTAATATTTTGTTGAAAGAAGTTTAGTTGGATAGAAACAGAAGAGGGAAAGAAAATATCATAAAATGGGATAGAAAGGTGACAAAGTTGAAGAATCGGTTTATACCTACTAACTATGAGTTGAAACTGTTGAAGAGATTGCAAAACTTGAGACAAAAGGAGAAATCTGTGAAGGAGTATACTAAATAATTTCATAAGATGATCATAAGGACAAGACATAGTGAAGTAAGCAAGGAGAAAGTGGCAAGATACATCAATGGACTGAGATTGAACATTCAAGAAGAATTGAGTTTGGTGAGGATGACAACATTAGAAGAGCATATCAGTTTGCCCTGAAAGTTGAAGAAACATTGAACAAGAAGCATGAGCAGAGAAAGAGAGGTAGAACATTTTTAGAGGAGTAAGATCATTTGTAGAGTAGAGCAGACAATATATTGCATTCAAAAAGGAAGGGAAAGATAGTAATTCATACCGAAAGGATGATCGAACTTTCTACCGCAAAGGAAATTAGAATTCATACCGGAGTGAAGGATACATAAGATATGTAAGAGGACTTCATAGGAGAACATTCAGAACAACCTATTTTAAGTGTAGAGGTGAAGAACATAGAGCATTTGAATGTCATCAAGGAAGTACAAGCAAGAAGACATAGAATAGTGGAAGAGCAGCCTATGTAGAAGAACCTGTTAGATCACCTAGTTTAGTTGGTAAACCTGAGAAAGGAGAATCACCTGTCATGAGGAGATTACTATTTCAAGAAGAAACAAATGAAAAACCACTACAAGGGAAAAGTTTGTTCCAAACCAAATGTAAATTAGGAGATAAATGTTGTAAAGTTGTAATTGATAGTGGTACTTCTAATAATTTGGTTTTAGAGGAGATGGTGACTAAAATTAAGTAGGAAATATTGAAACTGTTAGCTACCATTGCACCAAAAGATCAACCTATTAATGCTTGATATAGCCACTTGACTTAACAAGCATGGGATGTGGTTAAGCCCTTGTCGCAAACCACCGCAGTGCAGTGCTGAACAAGGAGACCAAGGGCCACACCTTGAAACAATCCCCCCAAGTACAAGCACGGGGTTTGAACTCGTGACCTCAGTTTTCATACCAATTGTTAGCTGTCGTTGCACCAAAAGATCAACTTGTTAATGCCCAATACAACCACTTGACTTAACAAACACGGGAGGCGGTTAAACCCTTGTCACAAACCACCATAGTACAGCGTTGAACAAGGAGAGCAAAGGCCACACCTTGCAACAGAAACACCCTAAGACATATCAAATAGCATGGATTTAGGATGATCATAAGGTATTGTTGAGTGAAAAATGTTTGGTGAAATTTCATATTGGATCTTATCATGATGAAGTTGTTGGTTCCCAAATCAACAGATTGCAAAACCCTAAAAGTATGCCAATAATTATAATTGGGTTTTACAAGTGAATTGGCTAATGAACAAAATCAATCAAAATGATTGGAGTTCCCTACACTTTGGGCTCTATTATGCCTAGGTGGCTATTACCTTATTTTCACCACTGAATGTTAAATCCTCAAAACTGATTGGTGAATAATGAGCAGATTATGGATATTTTGGAATTTTCTCAATTAAATCATCCTATTTAATCTACTTCAAATTGGAATATGATTTTGAATTAGATTTTTTAAAACTACACTTACCTTTACTCCTACTCCTACAACAAAAAATCAAAATTGGATTTTAGAATATTATACAAGGAATGGTTTTATTAATAAATTGATTGGTGCCTTTCCTGGTCAACAGAGTCAGAATACAAATAGATGTGTATTTTTCTTCTGGCTACAACTTGAATTATTTGTCACAATACTATTTATGACTTGCATAAATGTGCAAAATTGTTTTTACTAGGTTCTTATTTATCCAATTGAGTCCTCCAGACTACTATGACCTATTTAAAGAATTTAATCCTTACTTGAAAAAACCCTATTAGACAAATCACACAAAACATGAATTATGTTTTGATAAACTAGACATATGCTTGATATGCTAATTTAAATAATATAGGAGAAAAGAAAATAGAGAAGACCAAATAAAACTTAATCAATAACATTCAGCAAATAATTGAGAACTAGAATTTAGGCACCAGAGAAATGCATATTTTTAATTGATATGCTTAAGAAAACAAGCCTTTACAATGTCTATTTCCAAAATCCAATTCCTAGAGAGCCGGTCTTGGTTTCCTTCTTATTGGCATGAAGGAAGCAACAAGCTTCAGACCATTCACATTAAAAAATGACTATTCAAATTCCCACCCTTTAATATGACTTTTTACAATATTTACTTATTTGTAAGTCTTAATAAGATTGCCAAATATTCAAATACACTTGATGAAATAAAACATAAAAACAAGAAAAAGACAAAGGGGACATCCAAGGCTCGTTAAGGTGACTTCATGACTACCGACTATATGCACAAAATCATGACTTTAGTTGCCTAAGGGTTGTTGGGTCAGATTTCAGCCCACACATAGACCCTTCCCTCCTTGCCACGGGTGATCTTCCATGTCGCTCTCACTCACGTGGAAGTAGCCAGTCGAGAGGAGGCAAGACACGGTAGGGGTCTAGCTCATTTGAGAGATGGACTTCATGGAGAGGAGTCAGCAAGTTCTGTGGCCTTTTTTCTTTTGCATTTTATTGTATGTTGTGCTCAATTGTTGTTGTAGTTGAAATAACCCTATGACATGAAGGGTCACTGGTTTCTCTTCTTCTGTTTGGATTCCTTAAATTCCACCTTTGCATGGGTAGACAGTTGTTTTTGTTGATGTCCTCTTGTCTTTATATGTGTTTTAAGAGGTCTTGTTGTATCTGTCGTTGTCTGGTTTCTTATAACAACAAGAGGATGAATGGGTCTCCTTATGGTAAGACAAATGTTTGTTGTTGAGGTCTTGGATGGATCTCCTAGATCTCATCATGGATAGCCTTCACTCACTCTCCTCTCACTCCTAAGCACATTGGTGAATCAGGATGGAGGTGATCATTGGATTGCTAAGCTTAACTAGATCTAGGGTTTTGACCTAGGGTTTTGTTGACTTAGGGTTTGACTTTGTTTTACTGTGATTACCTCGTGATGGAATCGATGGTTGGTAATGTCATCTAATCCAATGTTTCTATATGAATGCAAACTAAATGATTTGCAAAACATCTGTTTGGTGTTTTTTAGAGTATTTTGGAAATGGAAATACTTCTAATCTATGGAAAGAAAATATGCATGCAATCCTATATGATCTTTCAAATGCAAAGTTTATCTATGTTTTTTTTGCGTTTTTGGTGATTTCAATGCTATCTAATCTAACGAAAAGGGAAAATGCTTCTTCTAACAATGTTGATCTAGAAATATGAAAGCAATTAATCTAACATGCAAGATCTAACCTATCAAGGAAAAAGTAATGTGTTACTATTCCCAAGAGAAAATGTGATTATCTATTTACTATGAAAGCAATGAAAATAATGAAGGAACTTGAGAGAAACAAATATTTGTTGACTCCGCTACCCTTAGTAATCCTTGTGTAGGCAACCTCAAATCCTTTTGTGGCAGCAGGTGATCCTCTTGACAACAAAATGACCCAAAGAAGCAAAAGAACCTTTTGATGAATCTTGTATGAGCTCAGTGAGAGCTTAGATTGAGCACAATGGCCTAGATTGAAGTAGTGTGATGCTACTTGGTTGAACAATAAAAGAAAAAGGTACCTTCATCCTATAAGAGCATTTGAATGCTAAGTTGGAGAGAAAATTGGCAAGAGCTGTATGCACAATGAAATTGCCTCCCTTTCTGCTTGGGGGAGGGGGTATTTATAGGGTTATAAGAAGGGATTGATTGAAGAGTTAACTCATTTGATTGATGAGTTAACAAGAATAGATTGGGGAGTTAACACGGTTGATTACCCAGTGACCTTAGCTGATTAGAGAGTGATGAATTAATGATATCTTATTGCTGGAGAGGAAATAGAGGTGAGGGAAAGCATGAGATTGATTAGAGAGGTAATTTGAGATGAAATAGAGATAATTATGCATGTGTGGGTGCATGAAATAGTTAACTCTATATCAAGGATAAAAAATCATGCAAATAGAAAGAAAAATGGGCAAAAATGGAGAAAAAACATGAGAGAAACTCAAGTTTTTTGCAGGTCCAAATATGGTACGGTCACCCCTGGGTAACCATGGGTCACCCAAGGGGAAACCCTAGGTCACTCGAGGAGATCCAGGCTAGAATGGGTCAGATTCAGAAAATAAGGTTGGGAGATGGTAGAAGAGAGGAAAAGGATGGGTTCTGCATCAAGAAACAGGTCAGTCATGTGGACGAATTGAAATCTCCACTTGCATATGTAGTATCTCCAAGGGAGATCTAGGAATAATAGGGGGAGATTTGGATTGGTTGGTTGAAAATGAAAACTGTCATTGGGAGATGGATCAGGTGACCTTTAGAAGGCTTCTATGAGGTACACTAGAGGAAAAACAAAGGGGGGAGGTGAAAACTCACCTACAAGACTCTCACAAGGCTTAGGATCAAGGTCAAAAGCCAGAAAATGCAAGTCAACAAGTGTTGCAACAAGTGTCAAAAATTGTCACAAACAGGGAGGGAGAGAAATTGACAAAGCAGAAATGACATGAGATAAGAAAAGAGGACATGTCATCAAGAGGCCTGCTACTCAAATGATTTATTTTCACGCTTACATGTACATGACAAGGATTTGAATCATCATAGGGTTCCTCATGGAGGCAGTGCATGTTTTTTGTGCTTACATATTTGCCCCCTCAGGGATGGTAGTCTACATGAAAGGTAGGTACCATTCCCAAACTAGGCCTTACTTATTGTCGATATTTCCCATAATTTGTACCTGTAATAACTAGTATTAGTCTGAAATTTAAATGTATCAAAATAAATAATGAAAATTGAAATGACGAACTTACCATGGATTGTTTGAGTTTGACTAGTTGCTTGCCTTTGTCAGTTTGGACCTGTAGGGATGAAAGCACACAAAATGATGCACAAAACAGATGCATAAAAGAAAAAAAACAACATACTAATCTAAAGAGGAGTAGAATAGATTCTCTTTTTATTATAGATTTTGAAGAACATATTTGATAGGGATTTTTTGATGTTTTACAATTTTTAGGTTTTTCTAATTTTTTAAATTTTTATGGTTTTTGTGAAGATTTTGCAAAGGTTTGACCTTGATGTTATTTGAGATTTTTGAGAGATCTACATTGAAGAAGTTTCTACCCTTGCCCCCTTGTATGGGGATACTTGTGTACTTCATTACACAGTATTGTTCTTTTGACTTGTTGGAGGTATGATTTGTGCTCACACATTGTTTTACACTTTATTGTGACAAGACCTGATTTGATGAGATCCATACATAGCTTTAGTCGACATCTTGTATTTCACTTTCCCTTTTGTGCATATGGTTGGTTAGAGATTTTATTTTGCTTATGAGAATGCATACCTAAGATGATCACATATGGATGATGCAATTTGTTTTTTTGTCTTTTTGAGCATATATATGAATACAGGCGACGATATGCAAATGCAGTAAGACAAGAAATGCTAAAATGGAACTTTTACTTCTATGGAATGCCACGAGTTATGACATTGACTTTATTTCTTTGAGACTCTTTTCTTGATTTTGGCATGAATGCAATGTGGAACAAACAAGGTGACTACTCTTAAGTACAATTTTTAATCTAGGGGATTACGAGTTGTCCTGATATAAGAGACCTATTCAAGGAAATGAGATAGGATTTTAGAACTCATGTGGGGAGTAGAAATGAAATGGAGTGCTTCTAAATTTGGGCTTCACTTAAGGCTAAACACTGATCCTTATCTAGATAAGACAATCTGACAAGCTTTCATCTTAGACAAGCAACAAATTTTATTGATGTTCGCTAGACTTAGATCATAGATGGCAAGCAAGGTAAACCTAGGGTAAAGGATAAATAGGAAATAACAAGGGTCCCTAGGTAGAAGATGATCCTAGAGACTACTAGACTCTTGGTTTTTCTCAGCTAGTGCATGTGTGTGCTTTGTACCTTTCTTTCTCTGTTAGAATGTCACCCTTGAGGCTTCGAGCTTAGACTGATCTCCACCCAAGAGTATAGACATTCAACAATCTTCTCTCTTTCACTCCTTTTTTTTTGTATCTCTCTTTTTTTGGCTCTTTTTTACCCTTTCTTTTGTATTTTCCTCGCTTGATTTTTCTCATTTTTTTGGATTTTTTTACTATGCTTTTGGAACTTTGATATGCAATGCTTTGATCTCTCAATTCTCACTTTTTGACACTCTTATTTTGATCACTCATTTTTTTATTCACACAAATTTTAGATTGTTTCCTTCAAATTTTTGATCTTTCTGATGTTTTTGGCAAGAAAGATAAGGGGCTAAGCACCACCTAAAGTTTTTTTAATATGGTCAGACTTCTCTACTACTAGGGAAGAATTGGGAAGGTCTACTTGAAAGCTTCCTTTGAACACTGTAGGTTTAAATACTAACTTTGTTTAGACCTAACATCTTGACTCATTAAGACTAGGATCATTGTAAAGATAAGAGCTAGGATTTGATTAGAATCATTGGGAATGAAAAGGGGAATGACGATTGTAGAAAATGGGGAATCTCTAGGTCCTGAAAGGATGACAAATATCTAGGCAACTTTTGACTCCTTACTGAGAATAAAATAATACAAGAGCAAGTCATTCACTGTGATGCAAGATGAATAGAATGAAATAGAAATGTGAGAAACAAATTGTTTTTGACATTTTGATTTTTATAATTTTTGTTTGTATTTTTATGTTTTATGAGATTTATGAGATGCTGAACTCTTCTCCTTCCTTAATGCCCAAGAGGTAGAGTCATTTCTGATATCTTCCTTAACTATGTGTGGGCCTATCCAATTTGATATAAACTTCACTTGAAAGTCTTTGCGAGGACACTTGAAGACTTGGTGTAAAAATGTCCTTGTATTTAGTGAGGAGTTTTGTGTACTCACATGTTTCATTATTGGATTATTTGCTCCCTAGCTTTATCATTTTCTGTTCTTGTTGAGTTCCCATGTTTGTTTTGAAATTTTGATGGCCAAATGATGTTGGTGTTGACTCTCCTGGTTTCTGTCTGGATTTTGGTTCTTCTTCTTAAGTCATGGTTTCAACCATAAGGATGTTTATGTCTGGTTCAATTGGAATGGCCACTAAGTTGAATGGAGTATAAGACTTTGTTGAGTTGGGATCGAAGGGGAATTCTCCTATTGCCCCCTTCCCTATACATTTTGAGGTCTTGTCTATGTTTGTAATTTGTTTTGATGTCTCTCCTTTTTCAAAATTGTTGATTTTTAGGTCACTAGTGGTTTCCATGGACTTTCCCTTCTTTTTGACTTGTTTAACTCTATAAAGGCTGAAAGGATTAGGATCTCCTTTGATGATGTGGGTTTGTTCCATGTACAAGAAGTGTATTTCTTGAAATAGTGTGGAGGGAATGGCCCTCATCCTATGGATCCAAGGTCTTCCTAAGATCATGTTGTAAGTGGTTTATTCATTGATGACATAAAATTTAGTTGGGAGGGTTTTGGGACCTAGTGTGATTTGAAGAATGACCTTACCCATGGTTCGAATGTTTGGGTTATCATGAATTCTAAGGATGGAAGTTTGTTTTGTGACTTGTGTTTTGTCAAAACCCATTCTTTGAAGAAACGAAAAGGAGACTATGTTGATTGCAGACCCATCATCGATCATTACATGTTTAATGGAACAGTCTTGATCTTGGACTATCAAATGGAGGGGGACATCACCCTATTTAGCTATGTCACTATCTAAGGGTAACTTTTCAAAATCAAATATTGAAGAAGAATACTTTTCACTTGGAGTGTTTTGAACTAGATGGCTCAAATCTAAGGCTTTGAGGAGAGCATTCTTGTGTGTAGGAGAACTCTTGATAAGCTCTAGCATGTGAGAAAAATATGAATTGTTGGAGGTGTCATTTAGTCATTCTGGTCCTTGGGTGACACAAATTTCTTGATCTTTATCTAATTCCACAAGGGCTAAGGTGTTTTGATCAAAGTATTGGGACTAGGTTCTTCATCTTGTGAGAATGTGTCCATGAATGCTTTTTGTTGACGTTTTGGGAGGTTTGATATGAAGTGATGGTACCCCCGACATGACTTGATCTCATGCCCCCTTCTCTTGTGAAATGAGCAATATTTATCATGATTGTGATCTCAAGGTTTATGATGATTGTTGTATGACTTCTTGTTGATTCTCAAGGGATAGTTGTCATCATTTTCATTTCCCAAATTTGTATGACTATTTTAGTCACATATTTTGTTGTTTCTAGATGGTGAAGTATTTGTTGACCCATCTATGTCTTGATCATTTGTTGACTATTTTTCATTTGTATCATGGTTTATCAACCTTCCATTAGAATCATACTCCCTTCTTTCACTATCAATAGCGGCTTGGTCAATTCTAAGGGCACTTTCAAGTGCTTCTTCATATGATTTGTAAGGGAGTTTTTGACTTGTTCTCATATGTCATTATTGAGAGCATGTAAGATGAGATCACAAAGTTCTCTATGATCCATGTTTGGTGTGCTAGATGTAGACTAGAGAACTTTCCTCCATTGTGTGATAAAATGTGCAACCGACTCATTGGCTTCTTGTTTGATTGTTAAAAATTCTCATATTCCTATCTTGACCAATTGGTTTATGTCCAAGGCAGCCACAAATTGATCGATGAGTTGCCTAAAAGAGTGGATTGATGCTTCTGGAAGTCAATAGTACCAATCTAGAGCAATACTCTCTAAATTTTTTGGAAAAATCTTTGCTACCACCCCATCCCAAGGAAGGATTTTTCACACTACCATGATGTAAGCCTTGATATGAGAGTTGGGATCACCCTCTCCTTTAAATTTTGGAAGCTCGGGGAGAGGACGTGGTAATATAAACTGATGAATGTTGTAGTCAAGAGGCTCCTTTAAATACTTGAGGTATGTTCCTAAGAGGGCGTTATGTGTAGAGGGTTTTGTTCCTACAAACATTAGCCCTTCAAGTGGAGCTTGTTGTGCTTGCTAAAAGGGTATGCTAGATTATTGATATCCTAAAAAAGTTGGATGACTAGATGGCGTCATGTTTGTGTTTTGAAGATTGGGTAGGATTGTTTGTGGTTGATCTTGCGTCATGAGAATCCCACCTATTTGATCGAGACTTGTTGTGTTGGATTGTGAGGGCAAGGGAGGCCTACATTTTTTTTTATGGAAGTTTAGATGAGGAGGGATATGTGTGCCCCGTAGTTTGATTCACTCTTATCAATGAATGAATTTCCCTATGGCCTAGATTTTTCTTGAATGTCACTTTGACAACCATTTCTAGCTTCAAGGGTCCTGATTCATTGGACCAAATTTTCTATAAGGTCTGTGAGTAAGGCTTCCTTTATTCTTTGAGTTTTGCAATCTTGAGATGGATTGCTTTGTGTTGGGGTTTGACTGACCCCACTTGTTCTTTCTGATGACATTTCACATGTTGTGAGTCTTTTATCATGATGTGCCACATGGAGGGGTTTTTGTTCCCCCCACGATTCTTGTAAGCTTTTCTTTTGATGGCTTGCCTCATTGTCTATATGGGTGGCAATTTTTATATCATTGGTTATAGGTTGGTCTTGTTGATAGATTTTAGACTAAACACTCATTTGACATATTTTGATTTGGTCAATGTTGTGGGGATCTTGTTGGATCCCCTTTGAATCTTTTGAGTTTGACTAATTTGAGATTGAAGCAAATGGATTTGAACATGTGCTAATTTCATTGGAGGGGTGATTCCCTTGAACATGGTGTGATTTTGTCCTAGTTTTGGGGTGTAAGAAATAGTACGAAATGAATAAAATGAAGATGGACATAAAAGATGAGCATGCAATGAAAGAAGCACTTGGAAATGCAAAAGATCCCATCAAAATTTTTTGTTCCTCAATTTGCGTTCACCAAAACATGTAGTGAAGGTGACGTCGTATGAGACAATGATGATGGGAATGAGATCCACACAATGGGATACAAAAATCATAACCAAGAGCCTTTGATCTTCACAGCGAGTTCACCAAAATATGTACGCTCAAAATCATGACTCTGGTTGCCTGAGGGCCGTCGAGTTGGATTTTGGCATGCACACAGAACCTTCCCTCCTTGCCAAGCGGTGATTCACCACGTCACTCTTGCTCACATGGAAGTATCCAGTTGAGAGGAGGTGAGACATGGCAGGGGTCTAGCTCGTTTGAGAGCTGGACTTCGCAGAGAGGGGTCGGCAAGTTATCTGGCCTTTGTTGTTGTGCGTTTTGTTGTATGTTTCACTCAATTGCTGTTGTAGTTGAAATAACCCTATGACCCCAAGGGTCACTAGTTTCTCTTCTTCTATTTGGATTCCTTAAATTCCACATTTATGTGGGTAGACAATTGTTTTCATTGATGTCCTCTTGTCTTTGTATGTGTTGTAAGAGGTATTGTTGTATCTGTCATTGTCTAGTTTCTTCTAACAACAAGAGGATGAATGGGTCTCCTTGTGGTAAGACAAATGTTTGTTGTTGAAGTCTTGAATGGATCTCTTGGATCTCATCATGAATAGCCTTCACCCACTCTCATCTCACTCCTAAGCACATTCATGAATCATGATGGAGGTAATCATGTGATTGATAGCCTTAACTAGATCCACTGTTTTGACTTAGGGTTTTGTTGACCTAGGGTTTGACATTATTTTACTATGATTACATCATGATGGAATCAAGAGTTTGTAATGTTGTCTAATCCAATGTTTCTATATGAATGCAAACTAAATGATATGCAAAACATCTTTTTGGTGTTTTTTAGAGTATTTTAGAAATGGAAATGCTTCTAATCTATCAAAAGGAAGTATGCATGCAATCCTGTATGATCTTTCAAATGCAAATTTTGTCTATGTTTTTTTGGGTTTTTGGTGTTTTCAATGCAATCTAATCTAATGAAAAGGTAAAATGCTTCTTCTAAGAATGTAGATCTAGAAATATGAAAGTGATTAATCTAACATGCAAGTTCTCACCTATCAAGAAAAAAATAATGTGTTATTATTCCCAAGAGCAAATGTGATTATCTAATTACTATGAAAGCAATGAAAGCAATGAAGGAACATGAGAGAAACAAAGATTTGTTGACTCCACTACCCTCAGTAGTCCTTGTGTAGGTAACCTCAAATCTTTTTGTGGCAGCAAGTGATCCTCTTGACAACAAAATGACCTAATGAAGGAAAAGAAGCTTTTGATGAAGCTTGTATGAGCTCGGTGAGAGCTTGGATTGAGCACAATGGCATAGATTGAAGCAATGTGATGCTACTTGGTTGAACAACAAAACTAGAAGGCACCTTCATCCTGTAAGAGCATTCAAATACTAAGTTGGAGAGCAAAATTGGCAAGAGCTGTGTGCAGAATGAATTTGCCCCCCTTTGTGCTTGGGGGAGGGGGTATTTATAGGTTTAGAAGAAGGGATTGATTGAAGAGTTAACTCATTTCATTGATGAGTTAACAAGAATAGATTGGGGAGTTATCAAGGTTGATTACCCAGTGAACTTAGCTGATTAGAAAGTGATGAAGTAATGATAGCTTATCATTGGAGAGGAAATGGAGGTAATAGAATGCATGAGATTGATTAGAGAGTTAATTTGAGATCAAATAGAACTAATTATGCATGTGTGGGTGCAAGAAATAGGTAACTCTATATCAAGGATAAAAAATCATGCAAACAGAAAGAAAAACTGGCGAAAATAGAGCAAAAATGAGAAAGAAACTTAAGTTTTTCCATGGGCCCAAAAATAGCAAGGTTGCTCCTTTTACCAGTAGGGTTGCCCCTAGGTGACCATGGGTTGCCTGGGGGGTGACTCTATGTCACCTGGGGAGATCAGGGCTGGACTGGGTCAAATGCAAAATATCAGGTTGGAAGATGGTAGAAGAGAGGAAAAGGATGGGTTCTGCATCAAGAAACATTTCAATCATGTGGAAGAATCCAAATCTCCAATTGTATCTGTAGGATCTCTAGGGGAGATTTGGAAATAATAGGGGTAGATTTGGATTGGTTCGTCAAAAATGAAAACTGTTAGTGGGAGATGGATTAGGGGACCTTTAGAAGGCTTCTATGAGGTGCACTAGAGAAAAAACAAAGAGGAGAGGTGAAAACTCACCTACAAGACTCTTACAAGGATTAGGGTCAAGGTTGAAACTAGAAAACACAAGTCAACAAGTGTTGTCACAAGTGTCGAAAAGTGTCACAAATGGGGAGGGAGAGAAATCGACAAAGAAGAAATGACACAAGACAAGAAAAGTGGACACATCATCAAGAGGCCTGCTGTCCAAAGGACTTATTTTGAAGAATACATGTACGTGACAAGGATATGAATCATCATAGGGGTCCTCGTGGAGGTAGTGCATGATTTTTGTGCTTATACTGATGCTAGCCTAATGTTCAAATAGCTTCACTGCATACTTGTCCTAATCAATCTTCTGTGGGAGATGGATACTCCTATACCCATTGGTACATTGTATAGTCACTAGGCCACTTGTACTCTTGAATTTGAAATACGTTTGCTTGATGATCTTTCCATCTTTTATTGGGAAGTCCTCTACTGAGATGAACTTTGTATATCCTGCATCTAATGCAATTAATCTATCTAAGATCAAATTGAAACTGTGAACATCCAAGTCTTCATCTTTTTGCAAATGGTCAACAATATGAGGCACCATTTGATCACACTCCTCTTTCCATTTCTCAAAGGTTTTGAGCTATTTATCTTCTTCAAGAATGCTGGGGATGAACTGATGTTTGAAGGTGCCAAAGGATTCCATATTTTCTTTTATCTTTTTGCTCTCCCCTAATGTATATTGAAATTCCTCAATGATTATCTTGACCATTTTCTCAATTGGCTTCAAGGTAGTAGGGGCATCTATATTTATCTATAAAACTTTGCATACAGTGATCAAAGTATGGTGGACTGGCTACCATTTCTTGAGTAAAGGGTCTAGTATAAGAACATTGGCATTCATCTGATCTAGTGCTTGAGACAATGAACAATAACAACTATGAACATCTTTAAACTTATCTAATTTCAATTTGACCCTATATTCCAAAACCTTTTCAACTACACCAAAAATCTTGGACTTTGTTTCTCACTTGGTGGCCTCATTTATTTCTTTTAACTTCTCAATTTCTTTCTCCAAACTCTGTTTCATTGCATTCAACTCCTCAATAGGAACAATGCTATCACCAACTCCTTGAAACACAGAGGGTTGGTAAGGCACAATTGCATTGCTCTAAGAAAAGTTAATTCCTTTAAGTTGTTGCTTCATCTTCACATTTCCCAAATACAATTTATTCACCTCATTGTTCATTTCTATTTGATTTTTCTCATATTCAATCATTTTGAATTGCATATTTTTCATAGTAGCCTAGTTGAACATGGCTGAGTGCATTGTCAATGTGGCTGCTTCTAGTGCTAATGTGTCCTTTAAGGTTTTTGCCATTGTTTTTCCTCTCAGGTCTTGGATCGCATCCAACAATCTTTGCTTATTTGTACTTTTTTGAGTGGCCCAAAGTGCTAAGGTCTCAGTTTTTGGATTGTAGCCCACACCACTTACACCAATCTCAGAACAAAATTCAGCAACCATAATAGGATCTTGACTTCTCGCTTGATCCAACAAAAACATCTTTTTTAGCTCCATATGAGGAATGATCAACATATTGCTTTTGAGAACTATTTGTCTAGCCTCTTGTGGCCTGACATTTATTTCATCAATTTTGATTTCGTTAAATGTTTGGGCCATAATTTGGTCATGTTGGGATTCATCTTCTCCCATCTTATTTATTTCAACTTGTTGGTGCTTGCTGCTACTTCAGGTTTTAAGTATTTGAATTCGCAGGCACCTTCCTGATAAATCCAAAAATTCTATGTCTTTCGGCCTTCCCAATTAAAAATTGCAAAAAATTTAGTTGCATGCATGTATCTTTGTATATACATGTATGTTTGTATGTACAAGTGCATTGTGCATTGTCGGGCCCAAGGATTGTTCAATCAGCCTTCAAAAAATGGAAAAACATAGTTATATGCATTTCACAATGCATATCGGGTTTGTATATGCATTGGGGAATCTATTGCAAATTCTGGGAATATGTTGCGTTTGTATCTAAGGAATTGCATGTATATCGCATTGTATGTTTAGACATAAAATGACTAGATACATTGGGTGGATACAAGAAAATATACAAGGGAAATAGATACAAAAGTGAATGTATGTCCGACATACATTGGGAATGTACATTGCAAATGTGCAGGAGGCTGACATGCATTTGCTATAGTACAGAAGGTTCATTGGCAAAGCAAACTCATCGGCAACCAACTCCCAAGTTTCCCCGATGGCCATTGCATATACAATGAAAAGATACAAGGGGTCTTATATATTCGGCAACATAAAAAGTAGAATGCAAATACGATATGCATTCGTCATATGCAAAGGAAAAAGATGTACAAGGCAGATATACAAGGGTCATTGTATCTCCAACATACAAGTCACCATGTATATGTGACATACAAGCAACAAGCAAAGGGGGAGATACATTTGGAGGGGCCCGCGGACATACAAAGACAACATTCATCGGCAGCATACAAGGTGATATGCAAGAAGGTTAGATACAAAGGTTTTTTCTTTGTATGTCAAGTTGTTTGTATATGTGACATACATTGTCTGATATACAAGAGGGAATATACACGGTGGACATGGCCAAAGAGTTAACAGTATCTATGAAACATTTTGAAATCTGCCATTGTATGTTTGGGATTGTATATTCCAGATATACAATTGAATGTGCAAGAAAAAGATGCAAATGGAAACATACAAGCAATACATACAAAGAATGTTCAAATGCATGATGGGGACAACCAGTTGTATGTTCGCATTGTATATGCGACATACAAGCTGATAGACAAAAGAAAACATACAATGCAGACCTGATTGAAAATCAAATGTAGTGAATAAAATTTAGGGTTTGCAGTTTGTATGTGAGGTGCATTGTATGTGACGAGATGCAAGGAAGAGGAGATACAACCCGGATGCGAAGGACAATTAATTTTGGAGAATTTCAGGTTGGTGTTCGTGGTTTGTATGTATGTGTACTTGTATATGCCAATGTACATTGGCAGATGCAATGAGGAGAATGTAAGCTAGATTTCAAAGGTTTCCAAGTCCTATTGATAAATGCAATGGAATCCACAATTTATGTATATTGCATTTGTATGTGCAATATACAAAGCGATATGTGCAAGAAGTGAGATACAAGCCAGACCCAAATGAGATTGTGATTTGTTTTATAAATATTTGGGGTCCGTGCTTTGTATGCAAGTAGTTGTTTGTATATGCATGTTCTTTTGCATATACAAAGTGAAAAGGGAAAAATTGAAGGGAGAAAAGTCAGTGATACGAAGATGACACCTGCGTGGCAAGTTTTAATTGGTTGTTGACTCTTGAAGCAATTTGAGGCTGTGTATCTTAGCAATAGGAAGGAATCAATGACCACCCTTCAAATTTTTAGGCGCAGGGGGTTTTGTATGTTTGTAGTTGCGTTTTGAGTAGGAAGGAGCTTCAGGGGCACGTGAATCAGTGGGCTGCAGGTAGTTGGCATTCATGGCAGATGTACAGGGGGTATGGGTCTGATTAACCGGCCAACTACCAGGTTTGTAAAAAAAAAATTCAGGTGGTAGTGTAGATCTCGAGTTCACCTGCTCATCCTTCTTCTTCTCCATGCTCCATTGAATGATTTTGAGCACCATTCTGAATATGCAATGTATTTGGCAGGATTTTTAAAATGCCATGTAATTATTGTTGAGTACACAGTCTTGCTATAAAATGCAAACTGTGTTATTCATAAGTTTGTTGAAGACTTGGGCATTTTTTGGGGAAAGTAATGAAGAACAGAGCTGTTCTTGGTTGTTCTATTTCTTTTTGGAGTTTATGAGTTGCAATATGAATGTATTTTGCACACATGTTTAGTTTCATTGTTGTTTATATATGAGAAATGCTTTAATGCATGTGTTTAGTTGTCTGTCTCCATTTGCTGCATGCATAGCTTCTTTTGAATCTGGTTGCTAAGGGTTTCTTAGATTCTTGGATACGTCTAGTTGACTCCTTGCCCTGAGATAGGCACCAGTCTACTCCCTGTGTAGTAGTTATGATCCAAAACCCCCTGTCTTGAATCCAAAATATCAAAACAAATCCTTTTAAAGTTCCAACCTTTTAGTTGTAGGAGTAGGAATAGGACCCCTGCATACTCTCATACTCAACCAGTTAGTTACGTCCAAGAATGTTGCCAAACTTGTGATGTATCATGCATGTCTTGGTCCACACATGAGAGTATTCTGCCTGTTGTTGTAAAGCTAAATCTTTATGTCATTGGGTGAGTCCAAGAGCACAATCTTTAGCTATAGGTATCCCAACCTTGGTGTGGTAGAACCAGAAGTGAAGGGGAGGCAGCTCACGCAACCTCCTGTATTAGTTGATCGAATCTGCTTGTGCATTGGAACTGGCAAACCCTAATGCTGATTTAGGAGAACTCCAACATATGGTGACTCCGCTGGGGAATGTAGTGTCATATCCATAAAAGTTGAGTCTGAAAGATCAAAGATTTAGACGTGGAAGTGCCTTGTTGCAACAAACTTGAAAGTTATATGTGTGGCTCTACTGTTGGAGAACCCAGAAAGAAAGAAATGAATTTTTAGCTCTAGCCTATTTGAAGCTCATTCCTTCACTAAGGAGGTGGCGACTCTGTTGAATGAACCTATCAGCAGCTGCACTGGTTATAAGTTTTAAAGGATTCCCTATTTGGTGAAGTAGCACTGGTTAAAAGGGAAATAGTGGTGATAAGCTTGCATGCTTTGTATTTGCTGAGAATCTATTTTGTGTTTCAAAACAAGTATGCAATGTTGTTGAAGGACTCATTTAGAGGACTTTAGGCAAGCTAAAACAAAATTTTGTATTTTAAAGGCCTAAGATCATTGTTGTAAAAGGAAATCTAAGTTGAATAGAGGGTTGCAAAAAAAAACACATAAATATGTATTATTAGCCCATGCACCCTTGTGAGATGTCAAATGTAACAGTGTATAGTGATCAATCCCAACCGTATAGAAGAAGGAATTTTAGCATTGATAGATATAAGCCCATCAATTTCAATGGCATTTCTGGTTATCCAAATGCTTTTCCATCTGAGATTAGAAAGTATCTGCCTAAATTCAGTGGTGGAAAGGATGAATCAACTGAGAGACACTTGCAGTGGTTTATAAATGTGATAGATGACTTTGAGGTTGACCATGAAGATGTAGTTATGAGATTATTTGTTCAATCGCTAGATAAAGATGCAAGGGACTGGCTCACCTACCTTCCAGCTTACTCTGTCAGCTCTTGGCAAGAATTTAAATCTGCATTCCTAGAACAGTATGGTGAAAGAACATCTGAATATGCAGTCATCAGTGATTTCATGTATATCCATATAGAGGAAGATGAGTTGATTCTAGCCTTTAACCTTAGGTTTATGAAGGCATTAAAAAGAATTCTAGAATGTATGAGACCTAATGATGCAATGTGCCTAGTGGTCTATTTGGGAGCATTTGATAAAAAAATGAGCTATAGATTGAGAGAAAAGGAACCCACCACATTACATTAGACACATCAGTTTGCAATGGACATTGAAAACAATTGGAGGCATGGAATTCAAAGGGGTTATTTCTCTGAAACTTTTTTCTACCCTCTGGTCCCCAGTGTTAATGAAAGATGTAATCCAGGTGTTGAAAATGAATGTCAAAGCACTCACACCCCTGACATCCCTATTTATGCATCATTCTAGGTTAGTGATAACTCTACTATAGAGGAGGATGTCTTGATTTGCCTAGCAAATGAAGTTGATAATAATGATTTTTCAAATGATATTAATATACCAGTCCTCATAAAAGAGTATTCATATTTAAATGATCCAGTTGTGCAAAGTTGTGATCATATGGATCAAGAATCAATATCAATTTCATCAGGAAGTATTAGAGGGCTGGAGAATGATACAGATAGTTCAACTTCAAAGTGCATTGAAATAGTAGAAATCTTGTATGTGGGGCAATCAAATGATAAATATGATATCCATGATCAATTCATGGATCAGGTTTGTTTTTCTTATGACTATGGGTTGGATAATGAAAAAGGGTTGGATTGTCATGAAGAAGAAACAGAGACCTTTGTAGTGAGTATAAATCCCCTTTATGGTAAACCTACAGATGCATTTGACATTGTGAGTCATGACCCCCATTGGTGTAGGATTAACCCTCTTTTTGAAAATGATGATGAATATGAGGAGATAGCTGACCTAGGTGCTGCACCAGTTTGTGAAGAAGGGACGTATGAATCAGAATCAAAGTTCTCTAGCTCCTATGAAGATAATGTGGATATGCATACTATGGATAATGAATGTTCATCATCAAGTGGGCCAAGTGTGTGCAATGATGGCCATGTGGATCAGGTTTCATTTTCAATGTCAATAAGTAATATAGATGATATTGAAGGTCTCATATATTCTGAGTGTTTTGTAGTTTTTAGATCAGCTGGATAAGTGCCTGGTAATGTGCAAAAGCCAGGTAGATAATGAAGATATACTATTTGAGGAATATAACATACATATGTTGCCTAATGCTAAAAAATACTCTAGTATGTATGGTTATATGTCTGATTTTGAAATGTATAGTGACAGAGGCAAGTTTTCAAAAATGGTGAAGTATATAATTGATAAGATCAGCTTATGGCTAGATTATCTCAGTATTTTCAATTGTGGTTGGGATAATTCTGATCAGAATAAGGGATTTGATAGAAAAAAATTGCAGTTCTTCATTTTCGGCTGCCCAGGGCCACCAAAATAATGTTCAAAATTGTGATTTGTAGTGCAAATGGTGTATCTTTGACTCTGTGCTAGATCGATAGGGACTGATCTGCGAAACCAGAGATTGTGAGGTTCTCACCATGCCTGCAAGAGGAATGCATCCCCAGACAGAGCCAATGTTGGTGCCTGCTGCTAGTTCGAGTTTTAAATATTTGAATTCGTAGGCACCTTCCTGATAAATCCAAAAATTCTATGTCTTTCAGCCTTCCCAGTTGAAAATTGCAAAAAATTTAGTTGCATGCATGTATCTTTGTATATACATGTATGTTTGTATGTACAAGTGCATTGTGCATTGGCGAGCCCAAGGAGTGTTCAATCGGCGTTCAAAAAATGGAAAAAATCAGTTATATGCATTTCACAATGCATATCAGGTTTGTATATGCATTAGGGAATCTATCATAGATTCTAGGAATATGCTGCATTTGTATCTAAGGAATTGCATGTATATCGCATTGTATGTTTAGACATACAACGGCTAGATACATTGGGTGCATACAAGAAAATATACAAGGGAAACAAATACAAAAGTGAATGTATGTTTGACATACATTGGGAATGTACATTGCAAATGTGCAGGAGGTCGACATGCATTCGCTACAGTGCAAAAGGTTCATCGGGAAAGCAAACTCATCGGCAACCAACTTTCAAGTTTCCCCAACAGCCGATGCATATACAATGAAAAGATACAAGGGGTCTTGTATATTCAACAACATACAAAGCAGAATGCATATGCGATATGCATTCGTCATATGCAAAGGAAAAAGATGTACAAGGTCGATATACAAGTGATGGGGCCCGCAGACATACAAGGGTCATTGTATCTCCAACATACAAGTCACAATGTATATTCGACATACAAGCAGCAAGCAAAGGGGGAGATATATTTGGAGGGGCCTGCGGACATACAAAGACAACATTCATTAGCAGCATACAAGGTGATATGCAAGAAGGTTAGATACAAAGGTTTTTTCTTTGTATGTCAAGTTGTTTGTATATGTGACATACATTGTCCGAAATAAAAGAGGGAATATATAGGGTGGACGCAGCCAAAGAGTTGACAGTATCTGTGAAACATTTTGAAATCTGCCATTGTATGTTTGGGATTGTATATTCCAAATATACAATCGAATGTGCAAGCAAAAGATGCAAATGGAAACATACAAGCAATACATACAAAGAATGTTCAAATGCATGATGGGGCCCACCAGTTGTATGTTTGCATTGTATATGTGAGATACAAGCCGATATACAAAAGAAAACATATAATCTGGACCTGATTGAAAATCAAATGCAATGAATAAAATTTGGGGTCCACAGCTTGTATGCGAGGTGCATTGTATGTGCCGAGATGCAAGGAAGAGGAGATGCAACCTGGACGCGAAGGACAATTAATTCTGGAGAATTTTAGGTTGGCATTCGCAGCTTGTATGTATGTGTGCTTATATATCCTGATGTACATTGGCAGATGCAATGAGGAGAATGCAAGCCAGATTTCAAAGGTTTCCAAGTCCTATTAATAAATGCAGTGGAATCTGCAGTGTATGTATATTGCATTTGTATGTGCAATATACAAAGTGATATGTGTAAGAAGTGAGATACAAGCTAGACCCAAATGAGATTGTGATTTGTTTTATAAATATTTGGGGTCCACGCTTTGTATGTAGGCAGTTGTTTGTATATGCATGTTCTTTTGCATATACAAGGTGAAAAAGGCAAAATTGAAGGGAGAAAAGTTAGCGATAGGAAGATGACACCTGCGTGGCAAGTTTTAATTGGTTGTTGACTCTTCAAGTGATTTGAGGCTGTGTATATCAGTGATAGGAAGGAATCGACATCCACCCTTTAAATGTTTAGGTGCAGGGGGTTTTATATGTCCGCAGTTACATTTTGAGCGGGAAGGAGCTTCAGGTGCATGCGAACCAGTGGGCCACAGGTAGTTGGCATTGATGGTAGATGTGCAAAGGGGTATGGGTCTAATTGACCGACCAACTACCAGGTTTGTGAAGAGAATCTTCAGGCGGCGGTGTAGATCTTGAGTTCACCTACTCATCCTTCTTCTTATCCATGCTACATTGAATGATTTTGAGCACCATTCTCAAGATAAAATGTATTTGGCAGGATTTTGAAAATGCCATGTAATTATTACTGAGTACACAGTCTTGCTATAAAATACAAATTGTGTTACTCATAAGGTTGTTGAAGACTTGGGTATTTTTTGGGGAAAGTAATGAAGAACAGAGTTGTTCTTGGTTGTTCTATTTCTTTTTGGAGTTTATGAGTTGCAATATGAATGTATTTTGCACACATGTTCAATTTCATTGTTGTTTTTATATGAGAAATGCTTTAATGCATGTGTTTAGTTGTCTATCTCTATTTGCTACATGCATAGCTTCTTTTGAATCTGGTTGCTAAGGGTTTCTCAGATTCTAGAATATAGACTTGCTATATTGCATGCTTGATCTCTGACTTCCATTCAAGGAGTGGATTAAATTGCTTTAGGTTAAGTATGGAGAAGAATGTATGTCAGTAGGGATATTTGTAAGTAGAGGTAGCTAAATACTTAGTCTTGGGTGGTGTTTGTAAGGCAAATACCAATTCTAACCCCTTGAAACTTGGATGCTAGTTGCAAGCCATTCTCTTGTATACGTCTAGTTGACTCCTTGCCCTGAGATAGGCACTAGTCTGCTCCCTGTGTAGTAGTTATGATCCAAAACCCCCTGTCTTGCATCCAAAATATCAAAACAAATCCTTTTAAAGTTCCAACCCATTAGTTGTACGAGTAGGAATAGGACCCCTGCATACTCTCATACTCAACCAGTTAGTTACGTCTAAGAATGTTGCCAAACTTGTGATGTATCATGCATGTCTTGGTCCACACATGAGAGTATTCTGCCTATTGTTGTAAAGCTAAATCTTTCTATCATTGGGCAAGTCAAAGATCACAATCTTTAGCTATAGGGATCCCCCCCTTGGTGTGGCAGAACCAGAAGTGAAGGGGAGGCAGCTCACGCAACCTCCCGTATTATTTGGCCGAATCTGCTTGTGCATTGGAATTAGCAAACCCTAATGCTAATTCAGGAGAACTCCAATACAACTTTTTATTCAAATTCTTTCATTTTCATTCTCAACCAAAAATCCTTGAATTCTACTGTACTGATGAATTCATCATCTTCCATGAATCTCATAGTGGCTACAATTCTCTCATCATCATAGATTTCATGCTCAACTAGTGCATGTGTGTCCATTATGGCCTTGGGTTTGTGGGCCTTAGTCTCTTTGCCAACAAGGGGTTGATCAACTTCTTTACCCTCACCCAGTTGTCTCAAAATGATTGCCACTTCATCAGTGTCACCTACATCTTTTGACATATCACATAGCACTAGAGGAGGTACATCATCAATTCTATTCTTTTTAGACATTGGTTGATGAGGGGATGGAGGATCCATAAAGAGATTGCATCACATGGTGACTCAACAATTACAATTCTAGTTGGTCTCTTCACTAGGAGCTTAGTACCCTTTGTAGGTTGGCCCTCTACCTCACCATATAATCTTTCAAAATTGTCAATTACTAAATTGATCCTTTTCGATAGATCAATTTATTCAACAAAGAATCCAAGGAAACTAGGGTCTTTTTTCTTTTTATTATTCTCTATCCCCATCAAAATCTCCCACTTTCTTTTTTTATTATACACCTCCTCAAGAGTGAGGTAATTTTTTATCACATCCTCACATAGTTGACTTGATGGGATATCTTATCCCTAGTAAGAATGACTTGTATAACAAAATTCATGTGGCCTTCAGGATCACAGACACTCTTTGTTTTTGATTTCAATGAATATTTTGTTTTTAGATAAACTTGTAGCTCCTCTAAGGTGTCAGAGCTGATAGACAATTGTTCAAAAATAGTTAAATATGGCAAAAATGTGCCTTTCTTTTGCTTCTTCATGAAATCACTCTCCATCCAGAGCATCTGCCATAAGAATTTTAGGAATGCTAATCTAGAAGGCACAAATTTAGGTAATACATGGGGTGGTTATGTGTACACATAAACTCTTATCATAGTGTGATCTGGAAGAAAGAACCAATCAACAAAATTATGCATTTGACCTTGCTTAGGCTTCAATGCAAGAGGCCTCAATACTTCTCTGATTTCTCTAGACAATCTTGGAGAAAGGTACCCACGAGTAGCCATTATCCTGACAACAAAGACACCAGGGAATACCACATAGTTACAATTATTGTAGTTCTTGTCATAGGTGTAACACCAACATTGTACAGGCAGTCTTTCTCCTATTTGATCAATCATACTCAGGTCCATCCTCCTTGTCCATCTTCTTCTATTCTAGTACAATATCAAATGACACAACAAAGAATAATGTCAGAATGTGATGGATGCCCTCTTTTCCCTCACTTAGAGGATTCCATCATGCAATTCCTTTTCAATGAAAGAAGTAAAGGTATCTTCAATGTTGACCTCAGGGTTTTGTATCCTCATTGCCATCATCATTAGGCCAATTGGCATTCTATCTTGGACATCTATTCCCAATACTTGACAAAGAGAAAAATATGTTTTCTTTAAATACATAGTGAAATCATCCACTTAAAATGGCTCAACAGAAGTGGTGGGAACATGAATCCTCTTATTATTTTCTCCTTTTCTCATACACATAGGGAGTTCATCACTCCTGTATGTTTTCCTAAGTTTGGTGTAATCCTCTTAACTTTTCTACACATCCACTTTTGCGAGAGATTATTTTCTCAACATGAAGCAATCAATGATTGCAACTCTAGTCACTATCACCAAGGGTGACCCATATAGTTCTCTCATTATCCTTGTGGCTACATGGTAATGTTGTGCCTACACTCTGATGAGTTCAACATCTACAAAAACATTTGGCACTACCAGCTTAGAAAGATCAAGTATCCATTAATTAGTAATAGGGCCTTGTGCATCCTTCTTTTCACAAAAGTACCAGAATAGATTCCACCCTGAGATAGGAATTAGAGCATCATGGTAGTTGCGTACCTCATTCTTGAACATCCTTTTGTATCCCTTATCCACTAAATTTGGAAGAATGTCTAACAAAGATTGTTGGAGAGGTCTTTTCTTTTCTTTTGGAGTTGAAGGCTCCCCTTCTTTATCATTGATTTAGTCTTCTTAGGTGCCATTGTTTACTATTTTACTAGTTGAGAAGAACATGTAGAGCACACTCCAGAATTTAAATCTTTCATCTCCAAACACTATAAGCTTGTTTGAATGAGAAAAATAAAATGAAACTCTAGATTTTATCAGTCCTAGTGCTGTTCACCTCACATTTATCTCCTTCATGCTGAGAGATAGAGAAATCTCTACATTAATAGAACTTTGAATGTAAACCATTGATCTAAATTGATCTGAGGGCTAAAAAATTCAACCAGATTGGCTTGAAATTCATAGCTAATGTGATTTGACACTACAATCCCAATGCAGTAAATACAGACCTTCGCAGGGTGGTGGGGCATCTTTTTTCTATTTTCGATACATAGCGCATTACCGCAAGCTATACTTAGCCTCTTTCAATCACTTGGCTAGTTCATAACAAACATTATTATTTATGTTTACCCTCTACCATAGTCCTACACTCACATCAAATGCTAGGATATCCCTGTCCCAGGACAACGAGGGCCATTTATCTCTTCACAGAAACACCACAAATGCCACTAAACCATTATCATCCTTCATGCGGGGATGTGATGACCTTCATCAGTTTGCTGACACCTTACCACCAACTCACCGACACATTCCAATTTTATGTTCTCCTTGTTGTGGGACTGCAGTAACTTCCACTGTCAAGTTTATTGTTTACTTCTAGCCTACAACCTTTCTTATTGTCATGATGTCCACACTACAGGGCTGCAGTCACCTTTAAATGTTATGCTTTGTTTACTGCTAGCCTGCAACCATTCATTCTACTTGTTGTGATAGTGCGGTGACACTTTATTTCATATCACTACCTCTGACACCCTTGCAAAGGGCTCCCAGGGAATGCTACTAAACTCCATGGGGATGTGGTATTGGTCCAAAAACACATGGGAATACTAGGACAAACATATATACGGTAGAAAATTAATAGAGGAGAGTATTATGAAAGGTGTTTGGATTTTTGGGAGTGGATAACCAAAGCACTTAGACTCTTTAGTGGATTTTTGGAATTAGGGTTTGAAAAAATTGGGTATATCATAGGTGAAATTCTACCAGTCCTAATAGAAGTACTGTGTAATATTATGCCTATGGATGTATGTCATATTTTGTTGGGTAGACCATGACAGCATGATAGAAAAGCTATACATGATGGGAGAAAGAATACATATATTATAACATCAATTGGAAAGAGAATTACTTTGATTTCTTTGGAAGATGATCATAAGAGTGAAGTATGAGGAATGCTAGAATCTGTTTGCTAGATGCAAGGAAATGTCTCAATGGTTTGAGACATGAGAATATGTGTTATGCTTTGATTCCTAAGAAACCTAAAAACCTAAAGATAAAGATTGAAGAATCAAAACCGGAGGAGATAACTGTCTTGCTAGTAGAGTATGAAGACATCATATAAGATAATGTACTTGAATGATTACCATGAATCAGTAGTATCAGTCATCACATGGATCTTACACCTTGAGCTAGTTTGCCTAATAAAGCAACACATAGAATGACACCAGTAGGGAATGAATAATTAAATAAATAGATACATGAATTGTTGAGGAAAGGTTTGATCAAAGAGGGATTAAGTCCTTGTATAGTACCTACAATGCTAGCACCAAAGAAGGATGGAAAATGGAGGATGTGTACAGGCTCTAGAGAAATCAACAAGATCATAGTTAAGTATAGATTTCCATTGCCTAGGATGGAGGACATTATGGATTGTTTGAGTGGAGCAAAATATTTTACAAAGATAGACTTGAAGAGTGGATACCATCAGATTAGAATCAGAGAAGGAGATGAATGGAAGACTAATTTTAAGACAAATGAAGGATTCTATGAGTGGTTAGTGATGCAAATTGGATTGGAAAATGTACCAAGTACTTTCATGAGATTGATGAACAAAGTTTTGAAGAAATTATTGGGTAAGATTGTTATTGTATATTTGGATGATATTCCATTTTTCAGTAAGACAAAAGAAGAATATTTGTAGCACCTGAGACAAGTATTGTAGAGGTTGAGAGATGAGAAATTGTTGATAAACATTAAGAAGTGTAGTTTCATGAAGGAAGAATTGGTATACTTGGGATTCATGATTTCTATGGAAGGATTGAAGATAAAGCCTAAGAAAGTTATAGCAAATTTTAAGTAGCCTCACTTGAGAGAATTGGAGAAGTCAGATCATTTCATGGATTAGCTAGTTTCTATAGGAAATTCATCACAAATTTTAGTTCGGTATGTAACCCTATCACAAAGATAATGAGAGTTAACATAAAAGACTTTAAGTGGACAACAAGAGTAGATAAAAGTTTTGAATTGTTAAAGAAGAAAGTGACAGAGCAACCTATGCTAGCATTACCAAATTTCAAGAAAGTATTTCAAGTAGATTGTGATGCAAGTGGAAATGTAATAGGAGTAGTGTTAAGTCAAGAAGGTAGACCTAGAGCATATTTAAGTGAGAATTTTAATGAGGAAAGGAGATTATATTCATTTTATGACCAAGAGTTCTATGCCATAATTCAAGCCTTGAAGAAGTGGAGATATTACTTGTTACCTAAGGAGTTTGTGTTGTATACAGATCATCAAGATTTGTAATATTTGAACAGTCAAGGAAAGTTGAATCAAAGATACATGAGATAGGTAGAGCTCATGCAAAGTTCTACCTTTGTATTGAAGCATAGAAGTGGAAAATCAAACAAAGTTACAGATGCACTTGGTAGAAGGAACTTGATGATAGGGATGAGAGATGAAGTGTTAGGATTTAAAGAGTTGAAGAACTTGTATGAAGAAGACCTTGATTTTGTAGAACATTGGAAAGCATGTAAGGAACCTATTGTGATGGATAGGAGTAAGTGTTTAGATTATTTCATTCAGTAAGATATGTTGTTCAAAGGAAATTATTTGTACATACCTAAGAGTTCAATGAAAGACAATCTGATAAAAGGAGAAGCATAGTGGTGGATTGGTAAGATATTTTGGAATTGATAAGACAGAGGATTTGGTGAGTGAAAATTACTTTTAACCTCAGATATATAAGGATGTTAGGAAGTTTGTGTAGAGTTGTAGAGTATGTCAAGTTGCAAAAGGAAGTAGTCAGAATGTTCGGTTATACAAATCTTTGACAGTACCAGAGAGACCTATTGTGATGTTCACAACATGCCCCATTTTATTCCTTAGAAAAATGAGGACCCCTACTGTGGCTTTGCTTTCTACTTGTGTGTGTGGGTCCGCTTGGTGGTAAAAGGGAAAAGGAGGTGGAAGTTACAAACCTTGCTGAAAATAAAGAAAAAATAGCATTGAGTAGCAGAACTAAATATGGCTGAATTCCTTGTCAATAATGAATAAGGGTTGCTTTTTGAACCATCTTAAAATTCCCAGTATTTTGCAAGTTATGTGTGTTTTTGGTAAAATGCATTGTGATATGGGTTTGTATGTTACACATACAAAGTCCTTTGTATGTTGTGTCATTGAATGTTTCATATACAAAGTTGTTTGTATATCGGGTCTTTGTATGAGTCACATGGAAGTCATCGGGTTTGGTTATACTTGTATGCATTTTGTTAATGTTCTATGTATACGTACAAGGTGGACCCTACAAAGTTCAAAGTTTAAATGCATAGTTCGTCGAGTCCATTGCATGTATCTTTGGCTTGTATGTGTGAAAAGTGCACAATATACAAGGTAGATATACAACGGTATATGCATGCCACAGAACTGAAAAGTTATGAAATGAGATATAATCATTGTGTGTTTCGTGCCTTGTATGTATGTTTCGGGACATACATTGTGAGATGCATACAAGGTGGAATTCTGAGAAAATTAAAATTTGGTTAATGCAATGTATCATACCTTAATGTATATTGAAAGATACATTGCACTTTATACATGTCGCAGAGCCCATAGCAATGTTAATTGTGGTTTATTAAAGGGTTGGAGTCCGAAAGGACATACAAAAGTCTTTGTATGTGTATATGCTTGTATCTAAAGATTTGATACAAGTGTCATATGCATTGGGAAGATATAAGTGATCGAGGTGAGTTATTTGGGTCACCCCGACCAAGTGTACTCTCACCAATAAAGGTTGCATCGGGATATATAAGTGATCAGCTGTTAGATTGGTTGTCTTGCTGACCAAGTGAGTTATGTCGATGAGGGTCGATATGCAAGCGATATACAAGCACCAGAAGTGAAGAGAAAATTAAATGTAGAAAACACTTTGTATGTTGGTGTGTTTGTATGTCTATGATATACATTTGCGATATACAAAGAAAAGGTTTGCATAAAGTTGTTTGTATGTGCGAAAGATATAAAGCAAAAGATACAAGCACTGAATTCGAAATCAAAGTTCAAAATAGAAAATTCTTTGTATATTTGAATGCTTGTATGTTTATTGTAGAGGTTAGCTTCAAGTCGAGGTCAACGTGAATTTTAAAATCCATTTTATTGACTTATATCTATTGGTAGGTACACAGGTATATTGGTTCGAAAGCAGTCATGGGCCATCGGCGGAAGAAGGAAAGACTTGGCCGACGATGGAGGTCTCACCGAAAGTCAAGTAAAGTGCAGTCATTGGCCATCGGTAGAAGAAGAAGGGACTTGGCCGATGATGGTTGTCTTACCGACTTTGGAGAAAATAAAGAAGAAGAAGAAGACGAAGACCAGGAACATGAAGAATGAATGAAGATGCATCACAAAGAAAACATATGCATCAGGTAGTCATAAGGTAATGAGTCATCCAGATGGTTGCCAGCTGGCAACCTGTACCACGAAGGAAAGTGTTGACTAAGTTGAGGAAAGATTATCTGTTGTTGATCTTAATAGATAAATCCTGACTGTAGGTCATCTGTAATTGCTCCCTCATTTTATTTTATAAAAGGTATGGGAGTGCCATATTTTGAATATTCAGAAGCTTAATTGAAATTCGATTGCTGATACATCAGGACTTATTTCAAAGTTGTTGTAAGCATACATGTTTTAGATACTGAATGAAAGAGAAGACCATTTGATTACAAATCATCATAAATAGTGAGTAATCTATGTTTGAAATCTTGATACATGCTTTGATCAGTTGCGTCCCTTGGAGTTCTTATCAGTCTGTATGTGTTGTTTTCATTCCTTATCCTTTGAAGTTAGCATCATCTGTATCTAGTTGTGGAACATCTTGGTGAAAATATGGTTTGATTTCTTCTCCTCATGACTGTATCTGGTGTGTATGTGGTTCAATAGCTAAAGATTCACCAAAATTTGAAGTATTCTTTTAAATTTCTTTGAATGTCATAACATTTCATCATCATAATTGCAAATAATAGATAATCATAAGTAAATAACATGAAATATGATGACATCTCGTAGACAATTGGAAATACATAGCATATTTAGAGTTAAAGCATGTTAAATAGATAAATATCATGCAAAGATCTAAGTACAGACACATTATTTGAAGAAATATACTATGTAGAGTAAATTCTCTGTGTAGCATATTTGTAGGAAACATAATCTACTGATCAACGTAAGGCCCCTTGAAATGGAAAATAGCAACACACATCAACCACTGAGTAATGTCATTAGATTATGAACTAATCAACTGAGACTTGGGATCATGAATTCTTTGAATTCATCGTAGCTTTCAAGATAAATAAAGGTTGTTGCGTAACTTTTATTTCATGTTTTGCTTATGAGTAACATCATGATCAACATAAATTGGTACTAGAAGGAGGGCACTCTTATCTTCAGTAAGTTTTGTCTGATTTGATGATGCAGACAGAAAGGTAACACTCAGAGACCCTGTATTTTGAGTCATATGCAAAGATTTGTTGTTTTAAGTTTGTGCACGCTAATCACTTGTGAAGATTTCAAAATTGAGCATAAATATTGCAAGCTTTGTGGTCGATCACCATGAATTTTTAAAGATAAGCTCTATTTCAGGTAAATTTGTAAAGCTTTAAGGTAACCCGCTCAAGAAACCTGATATCTAGTTGTGTATGTCATCAAGCTTCAATATCACTTCACATTTGTATCATTTCTGCAAATATTGCTTAAATATCCAATCAGTTTCAAATTCTGACCATAAATATAGCCTTTGCTGGGGAGTTTCAACTGATGTTTACAGTAAACCAAGCCAATTTTCCTCAAATTTAAGAAATCTTGGGTCTCAGGCCAAATACCAGGTCCAGATCCAGTGGACTCTTTAAAGAATTACTTGTCAGGGGATTTAGACCTAGAACTGTAGACATTCATCACTCTCCTAATTCTAGTGCATCTGGACCTTCACCAGAACATCCTCCTGTAACTCCTATTGGCTTACAAACACCTACAAGAACACCTTTTACACCTTCAAGACCACTTGTTACACCTCAGGTCAACCTCCACTAGTTTCTATGCCATTCTTCACTGCAGAGTCACCTCTGACTTTCAATGCATATCATGCTTTGCCTAAGAATCCTGATAAAATTTGTCCTAAGTATCATCCATATCAGGATGCTGATGATCACATCAGAACTTTCAAGGAAGCTTGTTGTAGGGCTAGAATTGAGCATCAAGATGTAGTATGCAGGTTATTTCCATTTTCCTTAGGGGAAGAGGCTTATATCTGGTATATCAGTCTTGGTTAGGGTTTAGTTGGTTCATGGGCTGCCTTGGAGAAAGCCTTTAAGGACATATTCAAAATACCTATAGATCCCTTAATGAATTATCATTTGTTTACCACAATCAAGAGATTTGAAGGAGAACCTATTGGTAACTTCAATGCAAGGTTCCAGAAGATGCTATCTAAGTTAGTAGCACCTTATGTTGTAGTAGATGAAGCTGCTAGGAACATATATTACTCAGCTTTAGATCCTTTGACTTCCATGTTTATCAGGAGAGCACATCTTGGTATCACAACCTTAGCCAGAGCTTTTGAAGAAGCTGTCAAAGTTAGCCAGTAGCTAGTTCCTACTCCAACACCAAATGTTGTATTTCCTACACTTCCTGGTTATCCTACATATCCAACTCAACAACAAACTAATGGAGTCATGATACCTCTAGCTGTGATGCCAGGTCCTTTGTAGATACCTCTACTTAGTATCATGCCACCTCCAAATGGAAATGGCCAAATGTTACAATATCTAGGACAAACACAAATACCTCAGGGTGTAGAACAGTCCAACAACAATAACAATGGATCTTCCTTTTTTAAGCCCCAAACAGAGAATGTAGTGGCCAAGGTTCAGGAAGAGAAAGAGGAAATTAAGGAAATATCAACACAGTTGAGAAAACTTACCACTGAGATCACTCACTTGAGGAGTTAGAACTTCTATTCTCAACCAAATCATAATAGAGCATATGCCAATGACAGATCTAATTATCCTGATAAGGGATACAACAATAATGGCAACAATAATCCTCCTAGACAGCCTAGAGTGTGGAACACCAGGCCAAACAATGGTTCTTTGCCATCACCCGTAGACAATCAGCCTCCTAGTGAACCTAAACATACCACTAGAGTGAACCTTGCAGAGGCAACCCTTACAAATTGGTGTAGGATACATAACACCAATGCTCATGCAGAGCTAGATTATCCTCAGTTCATGATTGTTGCTAGCATATTCCAAATTGAAGTGTCCAATACTTCAAGAAATCCACCTCATGTAGAAGGAAATGAAATTGTCCCTTGTGGATATGACTCTGCCTTAGTGCTAGAAAGCTTCATGCATCATCCTCATCAGCAAACAATGTCTTCTCACCAAGATTACACCCTGGCATGTGAAGAGTAAGCCATGGATTTTGAGTCTAACTATGTTTTTCCATCTGAGGATGAAAATGAGCCTTCAAATGAACATGAGGAGGTACATGCTTATCAATAGCAATATCAGGGTAAGCATAATTACAACTTGAGGAATAATTCAAATAGACCTACTGGTCCTTTCACCACATCCTTGCCTCCAAACAATTTCAACACTCCACCTGATCCCAAGGCAAGTAATAACCTTCGATTTCCCAAGGTTAATGCTCAATACTTAGCATCACCAAATACAGCATCAAAAGTTGCTAATTTGCCTCCTGAATCTGATAAGTTGGTCACTTATCTGGCAGATGAAATGAAAAAGATTAAAATCAGCCTGTCATTGTCAGAGTTGCTTAAAACCCCTGCTATCAAGAAAGCATTCATGAAATCCTTAGAGGATCCTACTCCAAAAGAGGATAGTCGCCCCTCAGGTCAGTTTGGAAATAAAGATCATGCTGCTAGAGATGTTAATATTAAACACAAAGTGTGAGCTACTGTTCAAGCTGCAGAGACTTCCTACATGACCCTTTACAAAGACAAGAGTGAGTCACCCCCTTTCCTCCTTACCATAAAGATGTTTAGTAAGAATTTGTACAACTACTTAGTAGACTCAGGAGCATCTACCAATGTAATGCCCCTATCCATATGCAATGCCTTAGGGTTGCATCCTACTAACTCACTAAAGAAAGTGACACAATTGGACAAAATAGAGGTGAGTGTGGTAGGAGAAGTAACTCACATTCACATGCAGCTAGCATTAGATCCTAGGACCCAGTACTATATTGATATTCAAGTAGTTGATATACCTGATACATATGGGATGTTATTGAGCAGAGACTAGTCAAAAACCCTTAATGGATACATGTCAACTAATTTTAGTCATATGTGGTTGCCCTGGAGAGGGATACCAAATCAAATAAGGATAGATGCTGAGCCACACATGAAACCCATGATCACCAAATATAACAAAACTAATGAAATCATGTATGTGGATGTAGAACATGGAGTTTACTCCATCAGACCCCAGACCATCAACATAGAGGTGATCCTGATGTATGAAGTTCATCATCATGATGATGACCCTCAGGATGATCAAATAATTGTAGAATCTAATTGTAAACCTAAAAATGAAATAGACGTAGATCATTTCAAGAATTTTGAGATGCATTTGTTTAAAGAGGTATAACGATGTCAATTGTTAAAAATACCTGTTCATGATGTTCTAATTGATGGATGGTGCAGGTTACATGATGAGGCACATTCTGAAAAGACTTGTGATGCCTACTTAGACATGATGGAGTTGGAACAAGCATGCAGTGAAGCATCTTCATCATCATCTGCGGTAAGTTCTGGAGATAGTGATAGTGAAACTAATTTTTGTTTGTGTTCTGTAGGAATATGAGAATGCACACAGTAGGATGAAGGTCATATTCAAATGATAGAAGAGATTCTGGTATGTAACAAGAGTAATGTTAAGAGAAATAAGAGAATCACCCCAGGGAGTGATTGTTTGGTAGAATCAAATTATGAGTTATCGGATGAAGATAGGGGCAGTAATCTGTCCAAGTTTGAAGAGTTTTTATCAAAAGAGATTCATAAAATGACACAATAGGAAAGACCTCCACATGATGTCTTGATTGAAGGCTGGTGCAGGTTACATGAAGCCCCACATTCAGAAACTGCTTGTTCATTGTGTTTGCATATTTTGAAAAGGTAGATGTTGCCTAGTCCAGAAGATTTTCCTTCTAATGATAAGAGAAAAGAAGAAATATCAGCTTCACATAAGGCAGATAAGGTGAAGTCTAAGAAAGATGACATACCAAAGTTGAAATGGATATCAAATGGTGTAGCTGCCAGAGCCAAAAAGAAAAGGGAAGGCTCAGACAAGCCTTTAGCTGAAGATAAGCCATGGATCCTCAGGTTTGATGGATCCAAGTCAAAACAAGGGGTTGGAGTAGGGATAGATCTTATTGACCCATCTAGAAAATCCCACTTAGCAGTATACAGATTGCAATCCCATGCACCAACAATGTGATAGAGTCTGAAGCTCTGATTCATGGGATATTATTTGCCCTTAAAAAGAAAGTGAAGATTTTGCATGTCTATGGAGACTTAGAATTGGTTGTGAGACAGGTAAGAGGTATATACTCTTGCAATTACAAGAAGCTGTCCAATTATAGACATAGGGTATGGGACTTGATAGAAGATTTTGATGCATTCAACATCACCCATGTACTCAGAGAACAAAATCATAGGGTAGATGCCTTAGCCCAAGTTGCCAGTACTTTGGAACCACTATCCATATCTAGTTTGAAAATATTCTTAGTAGAATTAGTATCAGTGCCTTTTGTAGCTGATAATGTAACCGACCTTTAGGTATTTGATGATGATCAACATATATTGGACTTCATTTCCAACAGGGATGTTTTTGATGCATAGATCATAGATGAAAGGAATGTGGAAGACCACATCTAGGAAGAAGAAGAAATTTTGGAGTTGCCTAGTAATAAGATTCCTAAGGGAATGATAGAGCTGGAAAGAGCGTTTGATCTAGACAACATGCTAAAATACAAAGATCTCTTGAAAGCTGATGGAGGATAGTATTCACAGGTCAACATTGGACAGGATGATGAAAAAAGAAATGTCCTAATTGAGAAAGTATGTACAGAAGAGGAGTTGGAAGGAATAACCCAAGCTCTCAAAGATTATATCCATGTCATTGCCTGGACTTATGATGAGTTGAAAACTTATGATACATCAATCATCACTCATACTATACCTTTGAAACCAGAGGTCAAGCCTTTTAGGCAGAAACAAAGACCTGTCAATGCTTTACTGGAGCCTATCATTTTTGAAGAGGTTAAAAAGATGCTTAATGCCAGGATCATATTTCTTATGAGACATTCCACATGGGTGGAAAACCTAGTCCCAGTAAGGAAGAAAAATGGTGACACCAGATTGTGTGTGGACTTTAGAAACTTAAATAGAGCTTCTAAGAAGGATAATTATCCTTTACCTTCTCTGGATAAGGTTTTGCAAATTTTGAATGGCACCAAGATGATGCCATTTCTAGATGGTTTCTCAGGTTACAACCAGGTGATGGTAGACAAAATAGATAGATTAAAAATTGCATTCACCACAAAGTGGGGGATATTTGCCTATAGGTGCATGCCTTTTGGGTTAATAAATACTGGAGCCACATTTCAGTGAGCGATGGACATAGCTTTCAGAGGATTGATTAGTAAATACATAGTCATATACATGGATGAATTGACGGTGTTCTCTAAAGATAGAGGAAATCATGTAGAAGACCTGATGTAGAATGGCACAAGGGAAGTAACACACAAAGGTTTACTCTATTGTCCTTTGCCCACTCACCCACTTCGACTAGCCTTCAACCAACCAACCAACCAAAGGCACATACAAGGCATATGAAGGATTTGATGTCCAGACTATTGTCCAACCCCTAAGGATTCTCCAACACCTTAAGACAGATCAACAAACACTTTCTATGCAGTTGGTTTGATCTCCAACTTCCCAAAACTCTTCAACCTATACCTTGGCTAGTAAGGCTACCAACCCTCCAAACTAGGTTTTCTCAACAAAACTTGACAAAATCCCAAAGGTCTATGCAAACAAATGATGGTTTTAGATACATTCTATGGAACCCTATCAAACTCCCAAGTCTCCTATTCCAACTCTACTCCAGCAATCCAGAACACTCATTTGGTCTTCTAGGCCTAATTGATCAATTTAGGCTAGGTTACAAAGCAAGTGCTCAAAATTGGGGTCATAAACCTAGGGCAGGAACTTGGATCTCTTCTATGACCTACAAACAACTCACAAACCAACTTTCATTCACCCACCTATCAGATTTTGTCATCTACATCAATAAATTGCACAATTATGGCCAAATACATAGGAATACTTGACCTAGGGCATCAAATTAAAAATAGAAGACTGCATTTTCAAACAAAAAGCTTTTGGAATCTTATAGTACATACCCCTAGCCTACATTTCACCAGTTTTTATGAATTTTCAATGGTGGGAATGCATTCTAGGGCCGGATTTCTATGGCTGCCCTAGAAAACAGGGTTTCTGGACCTATTTTGAAAGAAAAATCTATAACTTTTGATCCCAACCACTTCAGGACCTCAAACTAGTTGCATTAGAACCCTGACTCCAAGAGCTTTCAGAAAATGTACATTTGCACCCCTGAAAAATTTGTATAGGCCGTACACAACAATAAAAATAGAGAAAAATAGTCAGTTTTCTTGATTTTTGTGCCCAAATTTCGTACAAAAACTTTCTCCTCCATGCTGGAGCAATATTTCCTCCATATAAACCTATCCAAGTCAGTTTCTAACTTCCAAAAGGAGATTCAACTGCCCAAACTAAGTTTTGAACCAGCCAATGTGTCATTGGCAACATTGGCAACTTGTTACACTATGGAGTTTTTGCATTTTCAAGAGAATGGCGATTAGGTTTGCTTGTCAAATGGAATCAAACTGCCATCACACTCCTTAGACCATGCTAAAGCACTAAGACAACTCAAACAAACTCAAAAAGCCAATATTAGACCTTCTAGGCCTAAGTGGCACAACTAGGTCCAAGTGGACTAAGAAGGATATGAGGTTTATAAAGTTACCCCAGACCTCTTGACCACACAAGAATAGACCTTCCAACATGGCTATGAAAAGCCTTATTACAAAACACATTAAACAAAAATCACAACCTTTCAAAAAAATGCAAACAAAGTGACTTTAGGAACTAAGGTGCTCCTAGGTGCCTTGCACCATACACCCACTGTCAAACAGAACTCAAGTCTCTTGAGTTGGAATGCTGTCAAATGTGAAACCTGCCTTCTCAATGTCTACCCTACTCATCCAAGTGGCATCCTCCTGAGGTTTGTTTAGCCACTTCACCAAATAGTCATGATAGGTGTGCCTTCTAGTTTGTTTTGCAATCCTCTTGTCCAAAATGCACTCAATCTGATTTGGAGATGAAGGAATGAGTTCCTGGAGTGTCTGATCAGTTTGATCTTCTTCAACAATAGTTTGAGGATCAGATCCTTTATAGGGATAAAGGTCTGAAACATTAAAAATTAGAGACAAAGCAATGCCATTCGGAAGTCTGATTTTATATGCATTTTCTCCACATTTCTTGAGCACTTCACAAGGCCCAATCTTCTTCATGAGTAGCTTAGTGTGTTTACCTACAGGGAGCCTCTCCTTCTTCAGATGAACCATTACTAAATCACCTTCCTTGAACTGCAAATCCCTTCTTTTTCTGTCAGCAAATTGTTTATATTTCTGAGAAGTGGACAGCAATTTCTGTTGTACTTGTTCATGGACATCTTTCATGACTTGAACGAAGTCTTCAGCCAAGGTACTGCTATTTTGTAGTCCTTTAACCTCCCTTAGTTCCAAAATACCCCTTGGGTGAGTGCCATAAACAATTTGGAAAGGAGACAAGCCAGTGCTTCTATTGACAGTGTCATTGTATGAGAACTCTGCCTGAGCCAAAATTGAATCCCAACTAGCACCCTGCTCCTTTGTTAGGCATCTTAGGAGGTTGCCAAGTGACCTATTAATCACCTCTATTTGTCCATCAAACTGAGGGTGATAGGCAGATGATAAGGACAAATTTGTACCTAGTCTCTTCCACAGTGTCCTCCAGAAGTGTCCAATGAACTTGGGGTCTCTGTCTGAGATTATGGACAAAGGTAAACCATGTAACCTGACTATTTCCTTGAAGAAAAGACCTGCTATGTGTGAGGCATCATGTGTGGTTTGACATGGGATGAAGTGAGCCATTTTTGAGAACCTATCTACAACCACAAAAATGCTGTCATGTCCATTCTTTGTCCTAGGCAAACCAAGTACAAAGTCCATACTTATGGAGTCCCAAGGCTTTGAAGGAATAGGTAGAGGAGTGTATAAACCTGCATTGGATGTATGCCCCTTTGCTCTTCGGCAAATTTGACAAGTTTCAACAAACTTCCTTACTTCGGTTGTCAATTTTGGCCAAAAATAGTACCTCCTAACCAATTCTAGGGTCTTATCAATACCAAAGTGACCTGACATGCTGCCACAATGCTTTTCCTTTATTATATTCTCTCTAACAGATCCTCTTGGGATACACAACATGCTACCCTTGAAAAGATATCCATCTTGCAACAAAAAATCAGAAAAATCAGTATTATACCTTCCTGTCATGGCCTTGCAAGATAGGTATGGCTCTTTGAAGTCTTCATCTACTGTATACTGATTTTTAATGGCATGAATACCTGTACTTTCCAACTGAATAGTTTGCACAACAAGATTTCTCCTACTTAAGGCATTGGCTACCTTATTGGCCACTCCTTTCTTGTGTTTTATGGAGAAGGTGTATGCTTGGATGTACTCCATCCACTTGACATGTTTGTGATTCAACTTTTGCTACCTGTTCAAGAAGCTTAATGCATGGTTGTCAGTAAAAACTATAAATTCCTTTGGCAATAAGTAGTGTCTCCATTTCCTCAATGACTGAACCATGGCATATAACTCTAGATCATAGGTGGAGTAGTTTTGTTTTGCCTCATTTAATTTCTCACTAAAGAATGCTACAGGCCTCCCATCTTGACTTAATACTCCTCCAACAACCCTCTTACTTGCATCACACTCTACCACAAAGACCTTGTCAAAATTAGGTAGCACTAGGACTGGTTTTTCTGAATTTTTTTTCTTTAACAGTTCAAAGGCTTGAGTGGCCTCATTTGTCCATACAAACACACATTTCTTGCCCCCTTTTATGGTGTGAACAAGTGGAGTACAAATGCCACTAAACCCTCTAATGAACTTTCTAGAAAAGCTGCATAAACCATGGAAACTCCTTACCTCTGAGGCTGTTGTAGGTGTTGGCCAATTAAGAATGGCTGCAACCTTACTTGGATCCATTTTTAGGCTGCCCTTGGAGATGACAAACCCTAAAAATATCAACTCTTCTTGTAGGAAGACACATTTGTCAAGATTGATTCTCAACTTCTCCTCTTGAAGCCTCCTGAGCACTTGATGGATATGCCTTATGTGGTCTTCCTTGTTGTCACTAAAAATTAGTATATCATCCAAATATACAACAATAAACTTGTTAAGGAAAGGTTTTAGCACTTCACTCATCAATCTCATGAAGGTACTTGGTGCATTTGACAAGCCAAAAGGCATCACAACCCATTCAAATAGTCCTTCATTGGTTTTGAAGGCAGTTTTCCACTCATCCCCCTCCCTTATCCTGATTTGGTGATAACCACTTTTTAGATCTATCTTGGTAAAATACTTAGCCTTACCCAAGCAATCCATTAAATCTTCTATTCTAGGCATTGGAAATCTATACCTGATAGTAATCTTGTTGATGGCCTTGGAATCAGTGCATAGTCTCCATGTTCCTTCCTTCTTAGGTGCAAGCACTGCAGGTACTGCACATGGACTAATACTCCTCCTGATAATCCCTCTATCCAACAAGTCTTGGATTTGTCTTGCCACTTCAGCATTTTGCTCTGGGGTCAACTTGTAGGCTGCTTGGTTTTGTAGGGTGGATCCAGGGATGAGATCAATGCAATGACTAATCTCCCTCTTTGGTGGAAGGGCATCCTTGCCTTCATCATCTATCACATCCTGAAACTTCTCCAATAGTTCTTCCACTTCCTTTGGTCCAAGCCTCCTAAGAGGTTGCTACACTTTGACCTTCTTGGGATTCACATCCTTGGGCTTGATGACTACTGCAAAACATGGCACTTTCTCTTCCTTGAGGTTAGCCAAAAACTCTTTTTCACCTACCAACATAACTGAACTAGAAATGACTTTCTCTTTGCAATCATCAATCAAAGGAGTCATTGTAAACTTTTCACCATTCTTGGACAAATGAATCACATTGTTCTTACCATCATGTTGGGCACTTGTGTCATGTTGCCAAGGCCTTCCAAGAAGAAGGTGGCATGCATCCATATCCACTATCTCACAAAGAACCTTATCATGATATTCACCTATCTTGAATTCAACCCAACATTTCTCTTTCACCACAATTTTTTGTTCCTTGGTTAGCCAAAAGACTCTATAGGGGTTAGGATGAGGCATTCTTTCCAATCCTAACTTAGTCACCATTTCATTAGAAGCCAAATTTTTAGAAGAACCTGAATCAACTATTACCTTGCACACTTTTCCTTTCACCTTGCAAGTGGTTCTGAACAAGTTGTTTCTTTTGGGGCTGCTCCTTGGTGGCTGGCATGATGAGTGACCTATTGAACATGATGCATTCTCCACTCTCAGGTGCTGCAGACTTGGAAGAGGATGTTTGGTAACTTGTAGTGCTTTGATAGTCCTCTTCTTGAAGGAGTTGTACTCTTCTTTCTTTCTGATTTGCAGCAGTGTTTCCAATCTTCTCCGGGCACCTAAAGGACTGATGTCCAATCTAATTGCAAGAGAAACACCTTCCAGCAAACACATTGGGACCTCTGCCCCCACTTCTTCCTCTGCCATTACCTCTGCCCCTAAATTGACCCTTATCAACACTATTTTTATCAGCCTACCCTTGGCTGCCTTCTTGTGATCTACCACCTTGGAATCTAGAGAAATTATCTCTGTTTTGAAATCTACCCCTGCCCCTAAAATTTTGATTTCCTCTGCCTCTGCTGCTGCTATATGAATCACCTTTTCTTCTTTGTTTATCCTCAATTCTCAATGCCATTTGAAAACACTTATGGACTGTCTCCGGGTTAAAGAGAGTTAATTCATCTTGAATGGAGAACTTGAGGCCATTAAGATACCTTGCAAGCTTCTATTTTTCATTCTCAGGCATCTTGGCTTTCAATGTCATCTTGTGAAACTCCTCTGTGTAGGTGCTCACGTCCATGTCCTTTTGTCTCAAGTTGTGCAACTTCTTGTTCAAGTTGACCTCATAATCCTCAGGGACAAATTGCTTCTTGATTTCAAGTACCATCTTCCTCCATGTAGAGATAGGATTCCTATCATCTTCTATCCTTTCATTTTGAATAAAATTCCACCAACTCAAGGCTGGCCCTTTCATTCTTGATTTGACAATCTTCACTTTCTGATTTTCTGCCACTTCTTCACATTCAAAATAGTTCTCCATTGCCTCAATCCAATCAAGGCACTCCTCTGGATTCATCTTACCAGGAAACATTGGTAAGTCTACCTTAGTGTCCTTCCTACTCAACTTTCCAAGTGCATCTAGGAATTGTCTCTCTGATATGCCTCCTTGTGGCTCTTCCATAGGCACTTCTTCTTCCTCATCTTGATCCTCTTCATCTAAATCCAAGATGACCTCTGGCTTCTTCTTCTTGTCTTTGTCTTTCTTCAACTTTTCTATCTCAGCCTCCATCCTTTTGTTCTTGGCTGCTTGCTCTCTCACTATCTTTGCCAATTCAGCATTAGTCACCTTTGAAGGAATTTCCTCCTCTTCTATCTCCCATCTCTTTGATGGCTCTGATACCACCTGATGCAGAGTGGCACAAGGGAAGCAACACACAAAGGTTTACTCTATTGTCCTTTGCCCACTCACCCACTTCGACTAGCCTTCAACCAACCAACCAACCAAAGGCACATACAAGGCATATGAAGGATTTGATGTCCAGACTATTGTCCAACCCCTAAGGCTTCTCCAACACCTTAAGACAGATCAACAAACACTTTCTATGCAGTTGGTTTGATCTCCAACTTCCCAAAACTCTTCAACCTATACCTTGACTAGTAAGGCTACTAGCCCTCCAAACTAGGTTTTCTCAACAAAACTTGACAAAATCCCAAAGGTCTAGGCAAAAAAATGATGGTTTTAGATACACTCTATGGAACCCTATCAAACTCCCAAGTCTCCTGTTCCAACTCTACTCCAGTAATCCAGAACACTCATTTGGTCTTCTAGGCCTAATTGATCAATTTAGGCTAGGTTACAAAGCAAGTGCTCAAAATTGGGGTCATAAACCTGGGGTAGGAACTTGGATCTCTTCTATGACCTACAAACAACTCACAAACCAACTTTCATTCGCCCACCTATCAGATTTTGTCATCCACATCAATAAATTGCACAATTCTGGCCAAATACATAGGAATACTTGACCTAGGGCATCAAATTAAAAATAGAAGACTGCATTTTCAAACAAAAATCTTTTGGAATATTATAGTACATACCCCTAGCCTACATTTCACCAGTTTTTATGAATTTTCAATGGTGGGAATGCATTCTAGGGCCGGATTTCTATGGCTGCCCTAGAAAATAGGGTTTCTGGAACTGTTTTGAAAGAAAAATCTATAACTTTTGATCCCAACCACTTCAGGACCTCAAACTAGTTGCATTAGAACTCTGACTCCAAGAGCTTTCATAAAAAGTACATTTGCACCCCTAAAAAATCCATATAGGCCGTACACAGCAATAAAAATAGTGAAAAATAGTCAGTTTTCTTGATTTTTGTGCCCAAATTCCGTACAAAAACTTTCTCCTCCATGCTGGAGCAATATTTCCTCCATATAAACCTATCCAGGTCAGTTTCTAACTTCCAAAAGGAGATTCAACTGCCCAAACTAAGTTTTGAACCGGCCAATGTGTCATTGGCAACATTGGCAACTTGTTACACTATGGAGTTTTTGCATTTTCAAGAGGATGGCGATTAGATTTTCTTGTCAAATGGAATCAAACCACCATCACACTCCTTAGACCATGCTAAAACACTAATACAACTCAAACAAACTCAAAAAGCCAATATTAGACCTTCTAGGCCTTAGTGGCACAACTAGGTCCAAGTGGACTAAGAAGGATATGAGGTTTATAAAGTTACCCCAGACCTCTTGACCACACAAGAATAGACCTTCCAACATGGCTATGGAAAGCCTTATTACAAAACACATTAAACAAAAATCACAACCTTTCAAAAAAATGCAAACAAAGTGACTTTAGGAACCAAGGTGCTCCTAGGTGCCCTACACCAAGACCTGAGAAAGGTGTTGAAAAAGTGTGAACAGTATGGGATATCCCTAAACCATAAGAAGTGCATATTTGGGATAACCATAGGGAAGCTATTAGGCCACCTAATAATAGAAAATGGGATCATCCTTGACCCTGATAGGGTGGAATCAATCATGAAGATATAGCTTCCTGGAAGCAAGAAGGAGCTCAAATCGTACTTTGGTAAGATTAACTTTGTTAGAAAATTTATTACTACCTTTGTAGAAATTGTCAAACCCTTGAATGCCATGCTCAAGAAGGAAACTAAAATTGAGTGGACATCTGAAGCTAGAGCAGCTTTTGAATATATTAAAAAACCCATATCAAATGCTCCAGTTCTGATCAGTCCAGATTATACCAAGGAATTTTACATTTACTCATTTGCTTCTTAGCATACATTTGCAGTAGTGTTGACACAGAGAAATGAGGAAAGAGAAGAAAAGCCTATAGCCTTCATGAGCTATCCTTTCAGAGATGCAGAACTCAAATACATGGATGTTGAAAGACAAGCCCTTGCTCTTGTTCGAGCAGTTAAGAAGTTCAGGCATTATATTTTGAGAAGTAAAGTGATTGTTGTAGTACCTGATGCAACAGTAAAAATGTTATTAATGCAAAGCAAACTAGGTGAGAAGAGAGCTAAATGGATCATTGTCCTCTAAGAGTATGATATGGACATAACACCCATGAAATTAGTAAGGGGATAGGCATTGAGCCAGATGATATTAGAGATTGATCCTAATATCATGAGCCAGCAGTATGTTATTAATACAAAAGAGGATGGAGAAAGGTATTTAGACATCAAGTACATCTTAATTACTGGAAGATGTTCTGCAAGATTGCAGGCCTCACAAAGGAGAGCCTTAAAAATAAGGTCATAGAAGTACATGGTAAAAGGAGGAGTCCTTTTCAAGAAAAACTACGAGGGAATATACCTTAGATGCCTAGAAAGGCAAGAAGTAGACAAGGTGTTAGTAGAGTTACATGATAAGTTTGGAACTACACATGGATCATCCTTTGCGACCACTCATGCTATCCTCAGGGCAGGGTATTACTGGCCCACTATTTTTAAAGATACTGTTGAACACATCAAATGTTGCCATATGTGTCAGGTTACTGCAAACAGAGAAAGATATGTTGCTCAACCTTTACAGCTAGTGATGTAAATGCGCCCATTTGCTCAATGGGGAATGGACTTTATAGGACCAATTAATCCCCCATCATCTTCAGACCACAGGTATGTTTTAACTATTATTGATTACTGCACCAGGTGGACTGAAGCTGTTAGCAGTAAGACATGTAATGATGATGAGGTAATCAAGTTTTTGGAAAGCAATATAGTAACCAGGTATGGAGTTCCCTATGCTTTGGTATGTGATAATGGATCTACCTTTGCTTCAACAAGGTTATCAAGTTGGGCTTTTGAATATGGGATCATCTTGAAATTCTCCTCAAATTACTATCCCTAAGGGAATGGATTAGCATAATCCACAAATAAAAATTTATTGAAGATCATAAAGAAATTGATAGAAAAGAACCCAAGGGAGTGGAACACCCTATTGAAATATGCCTTGTGGGTTGATAAAACTAGGAATAAGGCTGATTTAGGAAATTCTCCTTTTCACTTAGTATATGGGGTGGATCCCATCCTCCCTGTTAACTTGAAGATTCCTACACTGCAGTTTGCACAAGAATACTTGGGCATAGATAATAAACAAGAAGTCAGGTTGCTTCAGTTGATGCACCTGGAAGAAAAAAGAAGTAAAGCAATTGACCAATTTGCTAAACATCAGGCTATTGTCAAGTGCTAGTTTGACAAAAGAGCCAGAATTAAGGCTTTTAGAATCTTAGATTTAGTCTTGATGTGGGACAAAGCACATGAAAGGAAAGGAGATCATGGAAAGTTCGATAAACTCTGGATAGGTCCCTTTCAAATTTTTGAAATTTTAGGAGATAGCACCTACAGGCTTAAGACCTTAACCAGTGAAGATGTTCCATTACCAGTTAATGGGTAGTTTCTCAAACATTATTTTCAGGCCTGAAGTAATGCCATGACAGTCATGTGTATCATAGTGTACATTTTTGTATAGTTGTTTGTATAGTCCATTTGTTTTGTTTGCTTTGTTGTTTTCCTATGTGTTGGGGTCTTTATTTTGATCTAGAGTATGAAGGAGAAGACTAACAACCACTAAAAACAATAGAAAATTTAGAACATTCAGGTTAATTATTTGAAATTTATGCATAATTTGTTGTGACTGTCATGAATGCAGAAAGTTAGTTAACTTGTGAAATCTTGTATTCAATAACTGTGGGTTGAGTATTCAAGGGAAGTTTCTCATAATGACACACCTAAAATCCTTGGGTTTGTTGAACCTACCAGTGTAGATATTAGGTGAAAAATTAGAGGTCACCCTTGCTACCATTACAATTCTCAGCGTAATTTCAGCAAGTGATCACTCCTTGCATCATGAAGTTATAACTACAATGTCTTATGAAATCTCCATCAAAATATAAAATAAATAAAATAATAAAATGGATTCTACTGAAAATTTAGATTAAGCCATCTAAGTAACTCTACCAGGGCTATAGACGCTTGCTGGTAGTGGGGCTCTACTTAGGAGAATTGTAATGATAACATTGTCGGGGCTATGGACACCTGCGAGAAGTAAGGCTCTATCCAGTTGACTATGATGGAATGACATCAACTATGTAGTCTATTATCAGTCACTAGTTTGTTCAACTGATTTTCAAGATGAGGATAATTAATCATGTGCACCCACTTAAACTAAAGGAAAAATTCATGTACCTTACTGAATACATTAGGTCTTAGGTTAAATGATGATTTGCAGAAAAGATAGTTGGAAATTATGAATTTATTTCATTTAGTTTTCTTTAATGGTTTTATTTAATTGTTGTATTTGGTTGCTAGTTGTTGTGATGTTCACAACACGCCCCATTTTATTCCTTAGCAAAATGAGGACCCCTGCTGTGGCTTTGCTTTCTTCTTGTGTGTGTGGATCCACTTGGTGGTAAAAGGGAAAAGGAGGTGAAAGTTACAAACCTTGTTGAAAATAAAGAAAAAATAGCATTGAGTACCAGAGCTGAATATGGGTGAATTCCTTGTCAAAAATGAATAAGGGTTCCTTTTTGAACCATCTTAAAATTCCCAGTATTTTGCAAGTTATGTATGTTTTGGTAAAATGCATTGTGATATGGGTTTGTATGTTACACATACAAAGTCCTTTGTATGTTGTGTTGTTTAATGTCTCATACACAAAGTTGTTTGTATATCAGGTCTTTGTATGAGTCACGTGGAAGTCATCGAGTTTATATACTTGGTTATACTTGTATGCATTTTGTTAATGTTCTATTTATACATACAAGGTGGACCCTACAAAGTTCAAAGTTTAAATGCATAGTCCGTCGGGTCTGTTGCATGTATTTTTGGTTTGTATGTTTGAAAAGTTTGAAATATACAAGGTAGATATACAACAGTATATGCATGCCGCGAAACTGAAAAGTTATGAAATGAGATATAATCATTATATGTTCTGTGCCTTGTATGTATGTTTCGGGACATACATGTGAGATGCATACAAGGCAGAATTATGAGAAAATTAAATTTTGGTTAACGCAATGTATCATACCTTAATGTATATTAAAAGATACATTGCGCTTTATACATGTCACGGAGCCCATAGCAAAGTTAACTGTGGTTTATTAAAGGGTTGGAGGCTAAAAGGACATACAAAGTTCTGTGTATGTGTATATGCTTGTATCTAAAGATTCGATACAAGTGTCATATGCGTCAGGAAAATATAAGTGATCAGGGTGAGTTATTTGGGTCACCTCAACCAAGTGTGCTCTCACCGATAAAGGTTGTGTCAGGAGATATAAGTGATCGGCGGTTAGATTGGTTGTCTTTCCAACCAAGTGAGTTACACCGATGAGAGTTGATATGCAAGCAATATACAAGCACCGGACGTGAAGAGAAAATTAAATGCAGAAAAGGCTTTGTATGTTGGTGTGTTTGTATGTTTATGATATACATTCACAATATACAAAGAAATTAAAGGGCATCGCGAAGGGTAATGGTAAGAAAAGGTTTGCATAAAGTTGTTTGTATGTGCAAAAGATACAAAGTGAAAGATACAAGCGCCAGATTCGAAATCAAAGTTCAAAATAGAAAATTCTTTGTATATTTATTGTAGAGTTTAGCTTCAGGTCAAGGTCAATGTGAATTTTAAAATCCATTTTATTGACTTATATCTGTTGGTAGGTACGTAGGTACGGAAGCAGTCATTGGCCATCAGCAAAAGAAGAAAAGACTTGGTTGACGATGGAGGTCTTGCCGAAGGTGAAGTAAAGTGCAGTCATCGACCATCAGCGGAAGAAGAAGGGACTTGGCCGATGATGGTTGTCTTGCCAACTGTGGAGAAAACAAAGAAGAAGAAGAGGAAGACCAGGAACGTAAAGAATGAATGAAGATGCAGCACATAGAAAACATATGCATCAGGTACTCATAAGGTAATGAGTTGTCCAGATGGTTGCCAGCTAGCAACTTGTGCCACGAAGGAAAGTGTTGACTAAGTCAAGGAAAGATTATCTATTGTTGATCTTAATAGATAAATCCTGACCGTAGGTCATCTGTAAATGCTCCCTCATTTTATTCTATAAAATGTACGGGAGTGCTATATTTTGAATATTTAGAAGCTTAATTGAAATTTGATTGTTGAAACATCAGGACTTATTTCAAAATTGTTGTAAGCATACATGTTTTGCATACTGAATGAAAGAGAAGACCATTTGATTACAAATCATCATAAATCTTGAGTAATTTGTGTTTGAAATCTTGATAGATGCTTTGATCAGCTGCGTCCCTTGGAGTGCTTATCAGTCTATATGTATTGTTTTCATTCCTTATCCTTTGAAGTTAGCAGCATCTGTATCTAGTTGTGGAACATCCTGGTGAAAATATGGTTTGATTTCTTCTCCTCATGACTGTATCTAGTGTGTATGTGGTTTAATAGCTAAAGATTCACCAAAATTTGAAGTATTCTTTTAAATTTCTTTGAATTTCATAACATTTCATCATCATAATTGCAAATAATAGATAATCAGAAGTGAATAACATGAAATATGCTAATATGTCATAGACAATTGGAAATACATAGCATATTTAGAGTTAAAGCATGTTAAATCGATAAATATCATGCAAAGATCTAAGTACAGACACATTATTTGAAGAAATATACTATGTAGAGTAACCTCTCTATGTAGCATATTTGCAAGAAATAGGATCTACTGATCAACGTAAGGCCCCTTGAAATGGAAAACAGTAACACACATCAACCACTGAGTAACATCAGTAGATTATGAACTAATCAATGGAGACTTGGGATCGTGAATTCTTAAAATTCATCATATCTCTCAAGATAAATAAAGGTTGTTGTGTAACTTTTATTTCATGTTTTGCTTATGAGTAACATCATGATCAACAAGACCTTGGGAAGACATTATTGATATGGATGTATGCACATACAACAAGAGATATAGATAATTATTAATGGATAATTCATAATCTCAAGTCTTTGGTAACCAGGTTATAATTGTGTTGGACTTACTCGGTGTTCAATGCCAAGTTGTTTGTTTAAGGGGTTTACGTGATTAAAGTGCTCATTACTGGCAATTTTCATTCTCTTCAAATATTTGGAACTTTCAAGTCAATCTTTACATGAATTTCTAGAAATAGACTATATATCCCAAACTTTATGAAATTTATCAAAAGATCTTTAGTATTTCCATATAATTACCAGAATCTTTAATAATTTCCTTTAGATGACTGTGTTTTGGCTAATTATTTAAACTATTGATAAAAAGACAAAAGCTTAAGGTTAGAAACATTATTCAAATGACCTAAGATGCTCTGTTACTCACACGTATAAGATTTAATTTTCTTGAACAATCTAGAAGTAGGTAATTTCAGATATGTTAATCCAGATCATTTCACAAATCAACACATGGAATTGCAATCTTTAAAAGAGATATATCAAAAATACAATTACCAAACAACACTCTGGAAAAGATGTAGAAATTTGATATTTGCATTCACTAATATGTGTTTACCATTTCAAATTTACAATGTTCAATGACATCAAATCTCCTAAATATCGACCAAATCATTAAAACTTATAGACATTTTTACAGATATAGAAAGGAAATTGTATGTTCCACATTATCCTTCCTACAGACACAGGCAATTTTCTTGTTGTACTCACTATGCTCAAAGTATTTCCTCAAATTACTTCTCTTGCAAAACTCTCTGGTATTTTTTTATGTTAGCCATGTGTGTTCAAATATGTCTATCAAAGATCCTTATATAGACAAAACTCCATATATCAGTTACAAATTTTACATCAATGCGTTAGATTCAAAATATAAAATCAACAGTGGAAAAATCTTTACCTGCAATGCTCTAGCTATCGCTCCCAAAATATCTTGGAAGAAAATTCCTTAGGTGCAAAGATGCCCTTGGAATCCTTTTAACATGTCCAAATGTCTTCAAAATAGTTCACCTTTTGTCTTTGACTTTCTTGTATGTGCAAAAGAATGATAAAATAATAGGTGAAATAGGAACATTATTCACTATCCCCTGTATCCTCAATTTGTAGATCATCTTTTTTCTTTCTCATATATTTCGTATATCTTTCCACCAAAGTTGATATGCTAGCATGACTTGTTCACTGAGAAGCATCGCATGTTTGCTGGGAAGCATCCCAAGTATACTACTGCATTTCCCCATTTTTTTTCAATTCACATGCTCTGTTTTCTCTATCCCCCCTTTTTTATGATATTTTCTAATCTTTGCACTGAGTTTCAATATCTTTTCTAGTGCATCTTCATCCAAATTGTTCACAGGGTCATCAAAACATACCTAAAATCTATCCTTCAACTCCTTTACCATTGTATCCACATCATAAAATTGAGCCTGAGCACACTCATTCTTAGTCAAATGCTCTACTATCTTCACATGCTTTTTTAACAAATCTTGAGCTATCTTTTCTAATTATTGCACATTGACAATGCCAGGTCTAATTATACCTTCTTCAAACTTCAGCTCCAACTTCTAGTTAGGTATTTGAAACACAATTTTTAAAGTTATAATACCTTCATTAACTAAGGACTGTGTATGTCCTTCCATAGCCTTGAGTTTCTTCAACTCATCCCTATTCTGCAATATTCTTGCCTAACACCTTTGTATAATGTTTGCACAATTATTCTTTTCTGTCAATGCGAGGCTCCAATTGCCAACTACAATTTTTATTATTTCCTCTCTTTTTTGAATGAATGTTTTAATATACCCCTCCCACATGCTAGCTTCATGCTTTTTACTTTCTATTTCATTTACCTATTCTTTAGACAAAATAGTCAATTTTGATGATAATTCTGGTAAACGTTGTGTGGGAACAAATATTCCATGGATAAATTGTTGATATTGGGCCACTTGCCCTTTCAAATCTTTTACTTTCTTCTTATCTCTTCTCATTCTAGTGGTTGTGAATTCAGTCATTTCTTCCAATTCGTCAATGTGTTTCTCCCTATTGACATGGCCAATATTCACACTAATAACATTGTACTCTTCAACATTGATTTCCCTATTTTCTTTGTCAGCCTGAGGGATTGTCATTTGTACAGTTCTAACACTTGAGGGATCTGTTTTTATGGCTGACATGGTTCTATCCTTCCTTCTACCTCTCTTTACCTCCTCACTAGTTAACAAACACTTAATATCAATCGGTACCACTTGGAATGTTGTATCTTGTCTTACTTCATATCCTAACCAAGATGGTATGTCCTTATTCAGATTTATATCTATAGCTTTCTCATTTAACACTTCCTCTTGAGATCCTTCTATGAGTACTTCTTGTTCTCGTTCTTGTTCTTATTGATCATGCTATTGTTGAGGAAATTTTTGTTGTCTAGGTTGGACATTCTCTGCATTATGTTGTTCTCCACCATGGGGTACCTTAGGATTAGGAACCTCATGTGATGTATCTTATCCTTCATCATCTCCTTGTTCCTCCATCTTATCTGTAATCATATTTTCCTGATTAGATTCTTCTTGAGTAGCTTCTACCTTTCCCATGTCAGTACTCTCTTTTTCTTCTTCTTGATTTCTCATTATCTCCTTAGCAGCTTCTTTAACATCTTCCATAATGTCCCTGGGCACTAAGTTCTCAAAAGGATCAATTATTTTAAAATGTTGTATTGATGGGTAGGCAACATGACGTGATTTCACTGCATCAAATTCTCTAAGCATAATATATGACTTAGGAATTTGTCTATCTTCTTCTTCTTCAAAACTCAATTCTAAGTTGTCATCACTACCTTCATCTTCACCGTCCTCTTCATCATCTTCTACATCTTCAATTTTATCAACATCCACTATTTCTACATTTTCCTTAGCTAATGTTTGGGCCTTAGATGTATTTTCTATCATTTCCTTGGTCATTTCTTGTTTAACTAGTATAAAACCTTATATTTTCTCCTATTAGGTTTGTTATGTAACTAAAGGGGTTTTCCTAGATACTTGCAGTGTTCGAACAATTGTGTCTCGTTGCCCATGTGTAGGTGATTAGTTAGGAGTCTGCCCTATTGGCTCAACTACACTTGATGCTTCTCCTTCTGTAGCTATGTTAACTTCTAAAGTTATAGCCATTGTCACCCCTAACGTATAGGGATCTAGCAAGGTGGCTCCTGTATCTGCCTTTGCTATTTTGGCTTCCACTATTTTCCTTTGCTTTTTTAGGAAATCATCAAAATTGGCTTCAGTTTCCAAACTCCTCTTCTTCACTTTCTTTGACATGGTGACTGCTATTCCCTGGGCCTCCAACTCTGTAGTCTTCTCCTTTATCCATGCATTTGATAAGGCTATTACTGGTTGTGATACATTATCAATTGAGTCTTCTCCAGGATAAGTAAGGTATGGCTCTGCATTGAACTCTTTAGCCACTGTGTTTATGTCAAACTCTCATGTAATACATTTTCATCATCTTTTCTTATTTCTTGGGGTACTTCCAGTATTCCTAATGTTCTTATTTGATCCAATGTCAATATTTGATAGGCCCTCTTCTTAACTTTGGCCTCATTATCACAATCAACCCAATAGTATTCAATGTTTGAATTTCTTATTAACAAATTTATGAATTCTCCCACAATATTGTAGCTCTACTTCTGATGCTTTTGTTGAAGTTTCATTTACACAAATGTACCTACCAATACTAAAAGGGAATTTAATAATTCCTCTACCAGATTTATTCTTGTACATTTGATGAATATTCAATATTTGTCCGGTAAACTCCAACAGTATCATCTTATCTGTTGGGAATCTTGGTAGCATGAATGGCTTTCCCATAAATCCTTCAGTTCTTATGTACTTGTAAAAGTGGAAAATTGAATATACCAAGCATTGTGTAAATTGATAGCATTTTATGCCTACTCTGAAAACCTCTTATCCTTATCATTTGTCAACATTCTTACCAAATACATGTAAAAAACATCATTCAACCTAATATGATTATGCATTAAATTCCTTTCTTTAAGGTCATTGTAATGATCATATACTAATGTTTCCCCTAGGTCATTTCCCAATGTACCAAATCTTGGTATTCCATTTATTTGCATGTTCACTGCACAAGAGTATACAACATAGGAAGAGATGAAGAACATTTTGTTCTTGCCCCATCTCATGACTTGATTGTAAGTGGTGTTGCTGATAGCCTAAACCCAATGAATTACCTTTGTCTCTCTCTTAATAAATTGGATTACTAAGAACATCCATGTTTCAAACTTATTGGCATCTACGAGTCCCATTACCCTACTCAACATAGTATTCATGACGTGAATCTCCTCCTGAAAATCTATTCTATATATAGAACCTTGGGCACTTGAACTGCTCCCTTTAGCTTCCTATCTGAAAGATACCACTCATAAAATATAGTACTTTTACACTAGGCCTCAATATTTTTAAAGTCTCCTACATATTGATCTTGATCAATTTCTTTCATCTCACTGGTAAGTGGTAAACCAAAGGTTCTAGCAATACCTTCAACCAATAAGTCTGCATACACCACACCATAATGTACTACCTTTCCTGAATTCAAATCATACTTCTGAATGCACGTAATCACTAGCTCCCTGGCATCCATTGCCAATGTGAAGCTAACAACTTTGTATAACCAAACATCCAGTATATTTCTCATCACAGGGGATGCCCTAGGTGCTATGATCTTCTACAAAAGTGTGGTAGAATCAAAATCTCCAATCTCTGTATCAATAGCCATTCTGAAAGGGTAAATCTAGCAATTGTATCCCTTATGTGGAAATGTCTCTTTAATCACTTCCTACTTCACTTCTATTTTCATTTCTTTTCCAGTAGTCTTCACTATGGTCTTTCATTTGGGTGTTGTCTTGTCAGATACAATATCTTTTAACAACCATTTTTTATGTTTTCTAGGGTTTTACTGCACATTTTTACCATTTAAATTTTACCCTAAGCTTCTTTTCTCTTGAATTATGCATATTTACCTTACTGTGCTTAAATTTATGATTTTATCATAATGGATTATAGTAATGAACTAACTTTAACTTGTTCTGTTACCTTACTACAACTACTGTAAAATTACCATAATCGTATTTTGTAAAATCACAAGATCCTTTTGTATCTACCTGAATTGCAACCATGGAGTTTATACTCTTGACAAAATCCATTTACCTTTCTAGCTCACTGCAAATGCTCTCAAATTTCACTTCACATTTGAATTATCCCTCACCTTAGCTCTGTAGAATGCAATGCAACTTAACTCTCAATGCAATTGTGAAGATTAACATAATTGAATTTCCTTTTTCACTTCATTGAATTTAGGTATTCAGTGGTAGTTGTGGAATAAATGCAATAGTTAATGCATACAATTCAATTTGTGTTTTACTTTTCCTGTTCAATTCATATTTTGAATCATGTATATGTTAGCTCTCTACACTTTTGAGTTTTGTATATCATATACATGCACGATAACTCCTTATGCACTTTATTAGTTTCTCTCTCTTACTTTTTTTATATTTTAGTTTTGTATATCCTTATGTATTGTTGGAATTAGACTGGACAACTTAGAGGGGGGGTGAATCAGTTGTCCCACAATAATAAATTTTTGTACTTTTAACCTTCTTTATTATCTTACTACCAGATTAATGATGTAAATGTTAAAGCATAGATCAACAACATAAGAGCAGAAACATAATCAACAAATTGACACCAAGATTTTTATGTGGAAACCTGGTTAAGGGATAAACCACAGTGGGAGTTAACCCACAAGATTTGTACCCTATTAAAAGTACTTTAGAAAAATAGAAGGCACATGCCTTTGGATGCACTGCCTAGAGCTCACTGCTCAAAAGAGAGGCTCACTACCTATAGAAGTTATTTAGAACAGAAAGAATTAACTAAGAAATAGCATCTACTTCATGCCTGATTCAGTTTCAATGAATGCTCAAGAATTCCTTCTTTGCCCCAAAATCTTCTTTACTAACTTCACACTCTATACTACTTTTCTTCTTTGTTCTAATCCTAATCCTTTATTCAGATTTTATCTATTTTGCAAGTATTTATATGCTTCGTCAACCTTGGAATGATCAAAAAGGTCAGCTAAACTTGATGTGGATCATCACACTATCAGCCAAACATAATTCAAACTTGAATCTACTTCTACAACCACTCCATGCTTCATAAAAATTCTCTTAAAGCATCCGCAACATGCTAGGAACATCTGGTCAGCCAAGACTGGGAAGAACATCAACCTTAAAGAAGAAATCTTCAATCAACAAGCTCAAACTTCAATGTGGACCTCCAACATAGTAGCCACATGATCCAAAGACCTCCACAAGCACATAGAAATCATCAATAACATTCACTCTAAACCATATTATCAGAAACATTTGAATCTTCCTCCGGAACCTCAAGAACACTCTCTGTCATGACTATCAAACTAGAAGGATAGCTTGTAGAGCTCTAAACCATGAACCATTGGTGTTGATGAAACACATTGACTTCCCAAACATGCCTTTAGATCCACAGACCAAGATATTTCACTGTGGAGCAATCCAGACCAACTTACTATCACACTATCTCTTCCAAATACCGTAAAATCTGGTTCTACTAAGATGGCCATAACGTCTTCAAATCTTCATGTAGATTTCTCAATTCTTAACTAGAGAAACCACTAACAATCCTCTTCATAGCCATATGGTCCACATGCATTGATTGTTATTAATTTTCCCAAAAGCCTTAGCAATCTGGTCTTCTATACAGGTACTAAAATAGGATAGAGTTGACACCAATGCCAACAAGAATATGTTGACATCAATGACAACACCACTTAGGCCCATATTTACAACAATATCCCCCTTTGTCATTGATGTCAACATATGATGTGAAAAATTGAATTTAACCATCAAGAAAAGAACTTCTCCTCCTTTCTCTTCTCACTTCTGTAACTACTTCCTTTACTACTCCCTCTTACATCAGCAACTAGTTTTTCACATGGCTTCTCTCTCCCTTTGACATCAATGTTAAATGACACATATTTACTATATTTTCTCCCTTTTGCTTCAAATTGGTCCCAAAATTTGCATATTAACTACTCCCCCTTTGAGTAGTACCTTCTTAACATCAATCTGGATTACAAAACATGACTATAAATTGTACTGGATTGATGCACCTTAGTGCATCTTAGGTCTTATCAGGAGGGTTAATTACCCCTAACTTTTCTTTGAGGTACTCAAAAGTATCTTTGGGAAGAGGCTTAGTGAAGATGTTTGCAATCTGATCTTTGGAAGACACAAACCCCAACTTGACATCATTCTCATTAACTTTCTCTCTCAAGAAGTGAAACTTGATAGATATATGATTTGTCTTTGAATGCAATACCAGATTCTTGGAAATGATTATAGCACTTGAATTATCACAAAAGATTGTAACTATCTCCTCAAACACAACATTAATGTCCTTCAACATTTGCTTCATCCACAAAACTTGAGAACAATTATTCATTGCTCCTATATACTCTACTTCTGCAGTAGACAGAGAAATTGCTTCTTGCTTTTTTCTCATCCAAGAGACCAATCTTCTTCCCAAGAAGAATGCACCACCACTAGTACTTTTTTTGTCATCCACTTCTCCTACCCAATCAGCATCTGTATATGCATGAAGAGTGAAATGATTGTCTTTTGGATACCACAGTCCATAATCAATTGTCCCCTTGAGATATCTGAAATTTTTTTTTACTACAACAACATGGGATTCTTTTCGATCAGCTTGAAATCTGGCAACAAGTCCAACTACATTCATGATGTCAGGTCTAGTCTGAGTTAGATAGAGCAATCCTCCAATCATTGATCTATACTTTTTCTTATTTGCCTTTGGGGAGTCATCATCTTTTCTTATGTTGTATCCAGTAACCATAGGAGTACCTACTAGCTTTGAATCTTCCATTCCAAACTTCTTCAACAATTCTTTCACATACTTGGACTGAGATATGAAGATACCTTTAGCTGACTGAACAATTTGCAAACCTAGGAAGAAATTCATCTCACCAAACATTGACATCTCAAACTCACTTTTCATTTGATCAGCAAATGCTTTGCACATGCATTCATTTCCACCAAAAATGATATCATTAACAAAGGCCTCAACAATTAGAATGTCCTCATGATTTATCTTGAAGTACAGATTACTATCAATAGTACCTTTTCTAAATCCTAGCTTAAGCAAATGCTTATCCAATCTAGCATACCAGGCTCTTGGAGCTTGCTTGAGTCCATACAAGGCTTTTCTTAGTATACAAACGATATCTCCCTAATCAGACAACTGAAATTCTTCCAGTTTTTCAATGTATACCTCTTCCTCCAAATCTCCATTTAGAAATGTTGATTTGACATCCATCTGATAAACTTTAAAATCTTTGAAAGCAGCAAAAGTAAGAAATAATCTGACTACTTCTATCCTTGCCACTGGAGTAAAAGTTTCTTCAAAATCAATTCCTTCCACTTGAGAATAACCTTTACATACCAACCTTGCCTTGTTTCTTACAACCTCACCATCTTCATTTAGTTTATTCTGGAAGACCCATTTTGGTTCCAATCACATTTTTGTCCTCAAGTCTGGGAACAAGATCCCAAGTGTGATTCTTTTCAATTTGCATCAATTATTCTTCCATTGCCTTAACCCAGGTTTCATCATTGCAAGCTTCACTTATTGATTTAGGTTCAATCTTTGAAATTAAACAAATCTCTTCTTGATCTTCAGCATCTCTTCTCCTAGTTCGAACACCTCTATTTTTATTTGATATGATTTGATCTTCAGGATGATTCATTCTTACATACCTAGGGGTTTTGGGAATTGCTTAGGCTCTATTTCTTGAGCTTGTTCATCAACATCTGTACTAATTTCTCGAGTCTCTAGAGTTTTCAAGTCAATCTGCATCTGAGTCAAAGTTTGAACTAACCTTTCGTGACTTTGACTTTCATTTTGATCATCTAAATCATATCCACAGAACCTGGAATGTCCTTCCTTGCTCTCATCAACTCTAACATTAGCACTTTCAAAAATCTTTTTCAACCTCTTGTTAAAGCACCGATAAGCCTTGCTTTGAATAGAGTATCTCAAAAATATTCCCTCATCACTTCTTGTATCAAACTTGCCTAAATCCTCATCTCTTTTGATATAGCATTTACTACCAAAAACTCTAAATTATCTCATAGTAGGAGGATGACCAAACCATAGTTCATAAGGGGTCTTACTAGAATTGCTTTTGATTTGCACCTAGTTAAGAGTGTAGACAATAGTACTTATAGCTTCTCTCCAATAAACTTGAGGAACATTTTTTTCCATCATCATGGTTCTGGCAACTTCTTGAATGGTCTAGTTCTTTCTTTCCACAACTCCATTTTGTTGGGGGAGTCCTAGGAATAGATAACTATCTTTTTATGCCATGCTTTTCACAGAAAGCATCAAACTCATGAGAAGTAAATTCTCCACCTTTGTCAAATCTCATAAATTTCAATTTTTCACCAATTTCATTTTCCACCATCACTTTGAACACCTTAAATTTGTCAAGAGCTTCTAATTTTTCTTTTAGGAAGGTTACCCACATCATTCTGGAGTACTCATCAATCAGCAACATGAAATATCTATCTCATTGCACACTCCTAATTCTAGCAGGACCACAGAGATCAGTATGTACCAGTTCCAATCGACCATTTGAAACTTGTTACTTACTTTTGAATGAAATTTTTCTCTGTTTCCCCAATTGACATTCTCTAAACATGCTATTAGGTTTCACAAGTTTTGGAAGATCTCTTACAGACTGAGTGGTACTTATTTTGACAATGTTATTAAAATTCACATGACACATCCTCCTATGCCATAACCAACTTTGATCTATCTGAGAAATCAAACAACTTTTTCCAGAGCTACTTAAGTGAAAAATGTTACCTTTAGTTTGAGTACTAGATGCAATTTTAGTTATGAAACTCTCCAATATTTTGCACTTTCCATCCTTGAATCGAAGATCATAACCTTTATCAACCAACTATCCAACACTAAGAAGATTATGTTTCAGTCCTTCCACATATAGAACATCATTGGTGCTATTCTTACCACCAAAAGAGATGGATCCTATGCCACAGATTCTACTAGTTGAGTTATCTCCAAATTTCACAAGCCCACCTTCATAAATTTCAAAATTCACAAACTTACTCTTGTCTCTAGTCATATGATGAGAACATCCACTTTCAATCACCCATTCATCTTTCTCAATAACTTGAGTGGCCAAGGAACTTTCCATATTTGCAAAGCTAGTAGATTCAGTGGACACTAGATCTTCTTCTTTGATGGCAATGAACACCCAATCATTTTCAGGTGAACCTCCATGATCGGATCCATCATCTGTGACTCCTTCTCTAGTTTCTTGCACATAGTAAAATTTATTCTAATTTCTGTATCTGTTAGGGTTTGGTTTTGAAAACCTCTTCGAACATCTTGAGGCAAAATGACCAATCTTATTACAAGAAAAACATTTGAGTGGCAATTTTCCTTCATACTTACCAGATCCTCTTGGTAATCTTTTGGCAAGAAGAGCTTCAAGATTTGCAGTTTTAATTTCAACATCTTCAAGATCCTTCCTAGTCTTTGTGAATCTATTTGATCTTGTAGAGGAGCTTTCACCCAGATCATATCTTTGTTTTCCGTATACATTGGCCTTAATTGTAGATTTAGACTTGGGAAGAGAATCACCAAACTCACTTAATTCAAAAACTAAAATTTTGCCAATCAAATGATCTCTTGTAACCTCTGAGATAGTCCTGATCTCCTCTATAGCTACAACCTTATGTTTGTATGAATTTGGTAAAGATCTGAGCACTTTTGATACAATTTCTGATTCTTCCAAGGTTCCACCAGCACACTCGATACCACACACAAGTTCATTTATCTTTTGCATGTAGATTGTGATGTTTTCATCTTCACTCATCCTCATAGTTTCAAATTTTCCTCTCAAACTTTGCAGCTTTGCACATTTGACATATTTATCACCTTCATATAGATACTCCAAATTTTTCTAGATTTCATAAGCAGTTTTTATACCAAAGACATTTGTCATTTCTGAATTAGTCTGCGCACTCAACAAGGCTTCTTTAGCTTGAAGGTTATTTTTTGCATCTTTGACTTGATCTGGAGTTGAAGGACCTTTCTTCGGGGGTTTATACTCAACACTGGTTATCTCCCAATAGGCATCACCTATGCATTGCAAATGGCACTCCATGCAATTCTTTGAAACAGAATAATTTGATCCATCAAATCTTAGACTATCCTTCTTGTAGGTTGACATTCTAGATCTTCTCAAGTGGTCAGGCTTTTATAAGAGGATCTAGCTCTGATACCAATTGTTGGAATTAGACTAGACAACTGAGGGGGGGGGTGAATCAGTTGTCCCACAATAATAACTTTTTCTACTTTTAACCTTTTTTATTATCTTACTACCAGATTAATGATGTAAACATTAAAGCATAGATCAACAACATAAGAGTAGAAACATAATCAACACACTTGACCCCAAGATTTTGATGTGGAAACCCGGTTAAGGGAAATACCATAGTGGGAGTTAACCCACAAGATTTGTACCCTGTTGAAAGTACTTTAGAAAAATAGAAGGGACATGCCTTCAAGCACACTGCCCAGAGCTCACTACTCAAAAGAGAGGCTCACTACCTATAGAATTTATTTAGAACAGAAAGAATTAACTGAGAAATAGCATCTACTTCATGCCTGATTCAGTTTCAATGAATGCTCAAGAACTCCTGCTTTGCCCCAAAATCTTCTTTACTAACTTCACACTCTATACTACTTTCACTCCTTTTCTTCTCTACTCTACTCCTGATCCTTTATTCAAATTTTATTTATTTTGCACAAGGATACTTTTCAATGACTCTTCAACAAGTATTTATATACTTCATCAACCTTGGAATGGTCAACAAGGTTGGCTAAACTTGACGTGGATCATCACACTATCATCCAAACATAGCTAAGACTTGAGTATGCTTCTACAACCACTCCATGCTTAATAAAAATGCTCTTAAAGCATCCGCAACATGCTACAAACATCTGGTCAGCCAAGACTGGGAAGAACATCAACCTCAAAGAAAAAATCTTCAATCAACAAGCTCAAATTTCAATGCAGACCTCCAACATAGTAGCCACACAATCCAAAGACCTCTCAAAGCACATAGAAATCATCAATAACATTCACTCTAAACCATATTATCAAAAACATTTGAATCTTCCTCTGGAACGTCAAGAACACTCTGTGCCATGACTGTCAAACTAGAAGGATAGCTTGTGGACCTTCAAACCATGAACCACTAGTGGTGATGAAACACACTAACTTCCCAAACATTCCTTCAGATCCACAGACCAAGATATTTCACTGTGGAGCAATCTGGACCAACTTACTATCATGCTCTATCTTCTGAATACTACAAAATCTGGTTCTACTTAGATGGCCATAACTTCTTCAAATCTTCATGCGGATTTCTCAATTCTTAATTGGAGCAACCTCTGACAATCCTCTTCACAACCATATGGTCCACATGCATTGATTGTTATTAATTTTCTCAAAATACTCAACAATCTGGTCTTCTATACAGACAACAAAATAGGATACAGTTGACACCAATGGCAACAAGAATATGTTGACATCAATGCCAACACCACTTAGGCACATATTTGCAACATGTATATCTTATACAATCATCAAAATACACAAACTCAGACTCCAATAGATTTATAAAACAAGTTGGAATTAGTTTCAAGTCCAACTTTGCATCTAAGTCTTCTGTATCACCCTTTTTGTATATTGTCCTCATGTATCCCAAATATATAGATGTGGACCCCACCTAAAGTATACAATGTTCAAACCTTTAATTACCTCAGGTTTTGCATATAATTCATTTATGTATTTTCATGTATATTATATACATGTGAATATAAAACATTCGTGTTGTTGATTCTCTACCTTTTGTTATGATTAGATTGTACTTTATTCGATATTTAATCTTGAGTTCAAATCTGCAACCTCATCTTTCACCTTTTGTATTTTTGATACATGCATCTGAATTTACAAACATGGACTTCACTTAAAATTCATGTTGTTTAAGTTTTTGGATCATGTCCAGAGTTGTATTTGTATATAAGATTCATATAGTTATACATACAACAATTCATACAAGCATGTGCATTCACTTTATTTTAAGAATTCAATTCAATTTTACCTTCAGGTCTAGATCTACATTTGTATCAAAAGCATGAAAAAACTATGTATCCAACATACAAATGAAATGTCCCTTACCTTATACACCACTTTGAATTTATTTTGACATCCGCCCATGTATATTTTACATTTGTATTTCTAATACATGAATTATAATATATAAATACAACTACAGATTTCAACATTTATATAGTTCACCCTACAACACCGTCGGGTCCAGACTTGGATATTTCTATGTACACCACATACATCAAATGATTTAAAACATGATGAATAAAGTCACTTGATTGACCAAAAGCATAGAACGATACATGCAAATACGAACGTATATCAGATAAATGTTGACCAACATCAACCCAGTGTTGAATTTTATAGAAACAAGCATAACTTTCAAAATACATGGAATTTTCAACTCGTTCAAAAAGCAACCCCAACTAATTTTTAATGCAGATTTTACTGATCATGACTATTTACCCCCAAGCACTGTGAAACTCAAATTTCAAGCATCCAAGTCATTTTACCAATACCGCCAACCAAGAAGAAACACACAAACTAAAAGTAAAAGCCACAGCAAGGGTCCTCATTTTGCTAAAGGGTAAAATGCGGTGTGTTGTGAGCATCACAACAAACATAAGCATGGATTTCATATTGGGATTACCAAAGACATAGAGAGGACATGATTCAGTATTTGTAGTGGTGGATAGATTTTCAAAGTTGTCACATTTCATACCTTGTAAGAAGACAACTGATCTAGTGCATGTGGTTGACCTAGTTTTCAAGGAGATTGTGTGATTACATGGATTACATAAGAGCATACTTTTAGAGAGAGATACAAGATTTCTTGGATACTTTTAGAGGATGCTTTGGAAGAAGATGAAGATAGGTTTGAAGTTTAGTTCATCATTTCATCCAGAGACTGATGGACAGACAAAGGTAGTAAATAGGAGTTTGGGTAACTTGTTGAGATGTTTGGTTGGAGAGAAGGTAGGAAATTGAGATTTGATTCTATCACAAGCAGAGTTTGTATATAATAATTCATTGAATAGGAGCATCGAAAAAGTACCATTTGAGATTGTGAAAGGAACTAACCATAGAGAAGTAGTAAAATTGAGAGATATTAATATGGAGAACAAAAGAAGTGAAGTTGAAGAATTTGTAGGACACATGGAGGCATTGCATAATTAGGTTAGGAAGCATTTGAAGGAGATGAACAGTAAGTATAAAGAGCAAGTAGAGGAGAAGAGAAGACACAAATAATTTGTAGTTAGAGATGAAGTGATGGTATATCTAAGAAAAGAAACATTTCCATTTGCGACATATAACAAGTTGAAGATGAAGAAGTTTAGACCATGTAGGATACTTAGAAAGTTTGATTCAAGAAATGCATATGAAGTGGAGCTACCAGAGACATTAGGTATATCACCTATTTTTTACATTTTAGACCTATATTATTATCATGAACTAGAGTTCAGTGACATGATTGAAGAATGCTTGAAAAATAGTTACCACAAAAAACACTGGAGTAGATTGAAGACATCTTGGCTAGCAGAATTGGATTCAGCACCAAAGGAAGACAATACAAGGAATATCTTGTGAAGTGGAAAGGCAGACCAGAAGAAGACTCATCTTAGATTTCTCAGGCTGAGGTGGACCATATTGGTTTTCCTCTAGCCATAGAAAAGTGAGGGACTCCCTTTTTTAGCAACCCTGGGTGTCTGATGCAGGAGTATCATTGGTTCAAGAGCAATCTTGCATTAACCAAAAATATTTGCATTTCATTTTGTTTTATTTCATTTTCCTAATTTTTTATAGTTAGTTCAGTTAGTAACAGTTTCAATAGATTAGTCTTCATTCTGCTGCAGTTTCATTTCAAACCTTTTGGAGTGGACTTAACATCTAGACATCTTCATGCACACCATATCCAAAATTTAGATCATTTGAATCTATTTATGAAAAGATATCACTACCAGAAGATCAACTATTTTCTCAAAGTAGAGCATTCAAATAGTCTCAGATAGTCAACTAAGGGAGAAGACTTGTAGAGCACTTCCATGACTTGTGGAGCTAAATTGCACATCATTCAAGGTACTTTGGATCATGTCCAACCATCCCTGAGAACCGCACATGGATTCATTCACTTGCTGAGGATTCTGATAAGTTCAGGTCTGACCTATCTGTGTACACACATTACATCTCTTTCATTGGAGTTAGTAAATTGTTTGGCTAACACGGAGGAATCTTATGATCTAGAGATGATATATAATCATGTAATAGATGCATAGGAAAGTAGTTTATCATATGAGATATAGTAGATTGTTAGAATTCTCTTTTGTAAGGTGCTTCAATGCCATATCTTGCACGTGTATTGTAACCAAAGAATCAGGCCTACGAGCCCTAATCTGTAAGCCCACATGTTGCTGACATGTTTGTATTTTAAATCTATGATATACTGAATGACTAAATGTGTATTTTCATTCTATAATTGAGTTGCTTCCATCATTTTTACTCTTGTTGCACGGCCTAGACTATTCACTTTGTGGACCCTCCTAATCGTGACTACACCATTATGGATGGATGGATTAAAAGTGGATTTATGCATAAATGGATAAGGGGATTGGATGATAGTGATATTAGGCATTGGGAGAAGTGGAGGTAAAGTGGATGGATAGATATTAGGAGTTGGTATTATTGGAGGTAAAGTAGATGGTGGAAGGTGTATGGTCACATGCTTTTATGGTTTGTAGGATAATGGTGGAGGGATGGAAACATATGACTTGGGGGTATGATAGGATTTGTGATGGAGAGGAGTATATTTAGAAGGCATGGAGGTAGTACCAACATATTGAGATTATTTTCCTTGGGGTTTATATCCAAGGCCATATGAGCGTGTAGGGACTTTAACAAGGATGGGCTCCATAATACCTTGTTCATGAAGGCCTAGAAGACTTTACCTTGATAGTTCATTTTTTGGAGTATGTGATGGAAAATGGGATTAGAGGTGTTTTGGACAGTAGACTTGAACTCATTATTAGATAGCGAAGGTGAGGTGATGGATAGAGGTTGTTTCTTTCCTAAGAGGGAACACTAAGATGAATAGGATATGATGGTTTTGAAATGGGTTTGATAGTGGATGATGAAGGATCATTAGGATCTTGATTATAATTATGCTCACTAGGATCCAAGCTATTGGTTTGATCATCTATGTTTACTTGGGAGCTACGTGTCTCATCAAGGGAAGTGGATGCTTGCACATCATGGGTAGGGGTAGAAGGAAGATGGATAGAAGTAGTTTGGACTTCTTGCTCATGGATATTTGTGGAATTATGGATAGATGGAGTAATAACCTCTTGACCATGGAATGCATAAAGTTGACTAAGAGGATCATCATGGCTTTCTTGATCATAGCTAGGATATTGATCATACATGGGAGCTTGAACATAAATAGGGGTACTTTGATCTTGATTTGGATGAGGGGTTAATGTTTCCACATGATTTAGATTATACTCTTGATATAGCTCTTGATTTTGGGTGGAAGTGGGAGTGGGAGACTCTTGTGGAGGCTTGATCAACAACATTAAGGTATGATGAACCTCAACTTAGACACATGGTGGGAGATTCTTCAATAAGCTTGATAGGTTGTGGGCAACATGATGGATTTGGTAGACTAGACATGGTATTCGAAGGTTCTTTGATAGGATTAAAGATAGGTGTTTGATGACATAGTTGATTCCTTGCTAATAGCCAATGGATTAGATCCTTCATAAACATATGGGTGTATGGACAATATAATGGATGGATAATGAGGGTGGAAGTTGTAGGCTTATGATTAGGATTAGGTGGAGTGGAGGGATCCCATGGTGGAGGAATAAAAAGGGTGGAAGATGTTGTAGGCTTAGGATTTTGATTTTGATTGGATGGAAGGTCAAAGGGATTGTATGAACTGGTATTGGGATTGCTTGTGCTAGATGGGATTGACATCGGACGAGTGGATTTGGATTTGCTTTTGTATGATTTGAATTTAGGACATGGAGTTACATGATGGGAAGGATAACGAAGGGCTTACATAAGCTTGGTTGATGTTCCCCTTCTTGAAGGTAGCATAAGGACTTAAAGGCATTTGATCTTGTTGCAAAGGGTGACTTGGATAATCTTGTGAATGGATTTAGGTTTGAGGTGAAATAGAGGGGAATGACACATATGATTGAGGTAGAGTTTGTTGATGTTGAGCTAATGATCATTGAATGGATAGGGGGTGTTTTTGTTGGGTTTGGAGTTGGTATGTAGCTATGAATTGTTGGATTTTGACTAGGACTTGTTGTATTTGAAGTTATTGGTTTTGTTGGAAGTTATTGGATGATGGATTGTAGTCACTATATGGTTTGTTGGTCTAGAGGCTGTGGCATTTGGTGAAGTGCTTGGATGATGGATTGTAGTTGTGGTGCTAGGATCTTGTTCTCTAGTATTGGCATGGAGTTTCACATGTGTTTACATCTTTGTATTTTGGCTTGTTCCTCAAGCTATGCATCATTATATACAAGGTTCTCAGGGTCATTCGAGCTAGGAGGAGGGTCCCATAAAAGTATGAGTTTGGGTCTTGGATTTTTCTCATCATTGGGACTAGAAGGAGGGCCTCCTCAATGTATGAGTTTGGGTCTTGGATTGGGCCTAGGTTTGGTAATGATTACCACCATTTTGACAAGTGAATGACTAGAGATAGAATGATGATGTGGAGTAATTAGGATATGATTAGGATAATGTGATTAGGGATGAGGTGGATAAAAAAATTGAATAGGTGACTAGGAAGAAGGTGATTGGATGATGTGGATATGACAAGTAGGATGATTAGAATTTGGATTAGGTGAATGACAATGATGATTAGGGTTTTTGATAGGATGAACTGGCCTAGAATGAATGTGATGGGAAGAATTTTTAAGATGATGTGTTTATGTGTTTGTGTTGATAGATTGATTTGACAATTTTCAAACAAAAGATTTCACATGTCCATGCATGAATCACACACAAAAGAAACAATATCAAGTTTGAATTTGACAATTGAATATTATGATTATGCAAACACTTAAAGAAACATCAACAAGCCTAAGATTAGTCAAGTGGGTGTGGCCAATAGGTCTTAAGATAGGATACATAGGTTTGACTAAGGATGTCCCCAATATACTCAATGTACAGGGGACCCAATTCTGTGAAATGAAGGTGAGATAATGCCACACAATCAGGAGAAAGGGGTAATCCACCCTTCACCTTCATTTCCCAAAGGTATAAAGTTCTTGGGGGCTTAGCCTAAATGACAAGATTTCAACTTCCAAGAGGGTGTCTTTTGATTCACTCCTCACTTTTTAGATTCTGTCAGAATGCTAGATTTGAGGTCATTGTTGGAGTGGTGTGTATCCAAGCAAACCTCCTAGGAAGGGTGAAGAAAGGAGATATAGTGGGTACTTTTGATCTCCAAGGTCACCTTTTGGTTCAAGGAGAGAGCATGCACACACTAGATTCACACTCACAATGTATATTTACACTCAGAATTTAAAATTTGTGGTGTGAAAGTGAATGGATGAAAGGTGTTTTTGATTCTCAAGATCACGTGAAGTGCATGAGAAGAGCATACACACCCTTAATTACACTCAAGTTCACCAAACAATCAAAATCACAAGTTCTTTTTAAATCCAAAGCCAAATGTGTGAATGAAGACACAAGTATATTTAAGCCCAATGCCAATGTGTGATTGAAAACAATAGTTTGTTGTAAGGCCCAAATTGAAGTTTGAAGGGAAACAAGAGTTCATTTTAATGCCCAAATCCAAATGTGATTGCAAAAAATTTTTATTTGATCAGATGAAAGACAAGAGAATGAATTGAGTACACCTAGAAATATTTGTCTTTAGATCTTTTGCTTTAGCTGATGGTGCTATTGTTATAGTGCCTTATGATCACCTAGAAGCCACCAAAATGAAAAAAAGGCAAAAAGACTTGTAAACTAATGTGTTATGTGAAAAGGAGTAATCTAGTAAAATTATGATATAAATGACTAGTTACAATAAAATAAATAGCATGAATAGATTGTACATGAAATTTTATGTTGTTTAAAAAAATATTTCGTGAAAAATGGATGAAATTTGCAAAAGCTATACTCATTTGAAGTTCATAAATAGAGTTGAATTTCACTGAAATTTACCTATTCAAACTAATATAGTCACCTAATGAAATTGTTTCCATGTCAAAGCCGGGGAACCAACTTCCGAACGCCACTTGTTTCGTGAAATTTTGATTTGTTATGCAAAAGTTATGATGAAAAGAATAAAACTGCCCTTCTAAGCCTCAAAGAGGAATAGGGTCAGTCTTGGTAGTCATTTAACCACTAGCAGTTAGGCACTCTTTTGGGGGTAACTCTTGGCGGTTTATGCTACAGTTAAAGTTTAGGTAGGTCCTTGGTCATCCATATGACCAGGGGCCATAGAAAAGGAAAAATAAAATAAAATGGTGAGGGATGAGAGGTCAGCCCCCATTTTGCCAAGGGAACTGACCGGCCATAGAAAAGGAAAAATAAAATAAATAAAATAAAACAGTGAGGGCTGAAAGGCAAGCCCCCATGTTGCCAAGGGGACCAACGGTGATGAAAAGGTTAGTGGCGACTGTAGGTGAAGGGGAGTATTAGTTGGTGACTATAGAGAGTGGCAACAGGGGTTTTTGTTAAGGGCATCAACGGGTCTAAGAAGTAGCAATAGTCGTTGAAGGGGTAGCAATAGTCACCGAAGGGATCAGTGACCATGTGGAAGGAAGTAGTGGAATGGGAAGAATCTATGATGAGAGTCAGTAGTGGAGGGTATGTAGAGGTTGTAGAGGAGGTGGCGACCAACAGTTAGCAAGAGTGGCTAAGGGTTTGAACTAATGAGGAATGGATGGCAACCAATAGTTAGCCAAAGGAGTGAGCTGCAATTGAGTACCATGGGCAGCTAGGGTTTAAGTTCATAGGTGGAGGATTTGGAAAGGGGGACAAATACATTGGTCGACAGAGATTAGGGACAAATATAGTAGTTGGTAGGAGGATCTCTTTTTTTATTTGCAGGCTGGCAAAATAATGGAGGTCAATAGGAGGTTTCTCATAATCAACAAATTTGAGCCTACAAAAATAAACACATGCCATCAGTGATAAAATGAGGCTTACACAGACCATATAGAGGATCCATATGGTACAGATCTATACAAATCCGTACTATATAGGTCTGTAGCTAAAAATAGTTTCAAAAAATCCAAAAAAAAATTGTGAATGAAATATAGGGTGTTTTATATCATTTTTTCCCTACGAGTCCTCATAGATCCAACAATGAGGTTAGTTTCTAGCTAGGAAGTAACCTATGAAAACTGATTACAAAAAATTGACAAAAAAAGTTAGATTCATGTCAAGTTCACTAATGTAAGCTAGGGAAAATCGGTGCATAAATCATTAAGATCAATCATGAAACCCTAACTAAACAATATAGTACATGATAAACATAGAAATTCAAAGGATTAAATAAAGCTAAATCTAAATCTCTATGTTAAGCTTGGCTCTCCTTCATTAGCCTTCTGCATTTTGCATAGGATGCAAAATATCATTGATTGTTGTTCTTGGATGAAAGTTGATTGCTCATTTCAATAGTGTAACAATAGGTAGAGGATGAATGAAGAGAGGGTCTAGAATCATTTTAGCAACCTGATGCTACTTGAAAATTGGATCCCCCAAATAGCTTGTGTGAGGCTTGATTTATAGGAGATGAATGATTTGAATTGATGGCTAAGATTGAAAGTTGATTTGAATGATGTGGATGGTTGAGATTGAATAGGGTTTCCCACTCGACAATGACTTGTAGTCATGTGACAAGTGTGCTAATAAGAATAGGGATGACCTAATTTAAATAATATAATTATTTAAATTAGTTAGACATGTGAAAAGCATTAAATGAAAAATGTAGTATGGGACATGTGTTGGATTGTGGTGAAAGATGAGAACTAATTCAAATATTTTATTTAAATTAGTTAGAAAATGCAAGAGGGCTAATTTAAGTAAATATTTTATTTATTTAAATTAGAGGAAAGGTGCAAAATTAATTAAATAAATAGGATTTATTTAATTAATTGGTTAGTGGGAAAAATGGGATTAGGATGGGACTAGTTAAATATGTTGATTTAAGATGGACAACTAAGAGGGGGGATGAATCAGTTGTCCCAAAACTTTCTTTTCTTTAAGCACTTAAATTCTTCTTGTAATTCAATAGCATAATAATAAATCAATCATGGAAGCACAATGCAATAATTAAAGACCAGAAACACATTAACACATATGACACCAAGATTTTAACATGGAAAACTCGGTTAAGGGAAAAACCATGGGGTGACTAACCCAAGATTGTATTCTCTATTAAAGGAATAGAAAGAACAAAATGGCACATGCCAATTAGGGCTCACTACCTAAGCACACTGCTCACAAGAGGCCCATTGCCTAAAGGAGACACACTGTCTACAAAATAATAAATATTTCATACTTGAACTAAAGATTAGCATCTTCACCATGCTTGAGTTAGTTCCATTTAAGCCCAACACTTCTTCTTTACTTTTCACTCTTCTCCTCTCTACCACTTCCTCATCTCCACATTGATACTTTGAAATGACTTCACAACTCTTATTTATATAGGACATTGACTTTGGGATAATAATAAAGTTAGCACGATATACACTTAATTTTTTTATAGAGAAAATACACAAATATAGCTTGTCTTATTACAAAATACTTCATGTGAATCACCACACAGTCGGCCACACATATCTGGGACTTTAGTCTTCTTTGAGGAACATGCCATGCTTTACAGAACATCTTCAAGATCATCTGCAAGATGTACAAACCATCCGGTCGGCCATAATTAGGAAGAGCTTCATAATCCGAAAGTATACCTTCAATTACAAGCTCAATCTTAAATGTGGATCACCAACACAAACTAGACACAATCTAGAGACCCCCACAAGCTTGCCTGAATCACTAAGAACATCCACACCACTTTTGTCTACTGAAATCATTCTCATCTTCATCTGGAACCTCAAGAACACATTCTGTCATCACTGTCACATTGGAATAAATGCTTGCAGATCTCCAGACCACAAACTAATTGAGTTGTCAATTCACATTGGCTTCCTAAACACTCCATCAAATCTGCAAAACATGATATTGCATTTCTAGATCTTACTGGACCTATTTGTGTCACTCTGTCACCTCTGAACACCTGCCAGAACCAGTTTCACTCAAGTGGCCATAACTTCTTCAAATCTTTATGCAGACTTCTCAAATCTTGACTAGATCATCTTTACACACATATCTACAAACCCTTTGATGCACATTCCCTGATCTTCATCTTAGCTAGGATCTTCACTTCATAGAGCTTCACTATCTTCACTGTTCTTCTCTGTTTCTGATAGGACTAATTTTCTCAATATCCTCAGCACACAGCTCATCCAATCCTTGACATCAATGCAACAAGAGTATGTTGACATCAATGACAACACCGGTTAGGCCCATACTTACAAAAATCTCCCCTTTTGTCATTGATGGCAGCATATGGCGTGAAAAATTGTTTTAACCATCAAGACAAGAACTTCTCCTTACTAACTGACATAGCTCCCCCTATCAACAATAGTCATTCATATGTCTTCTCTTCCTTTACTGCTCCCCCTCTAATCAACAACCGCTTTTGTTTCTCACATGTTTTCTCTCCCCCTTTGACATCAATGGCAAATGGCACATACTTGCATCAATCAGAATCATACAAACTACTCCCCTTAAGTAGCAGCTTCCTATCATCAATCCGGATCACAAGATATGACTATGAGATCCACCGGATTGATGCACATCAGTGCACCTTAATTAAGAACCAAAGGGGTGATAACCCCTAACTTCTCCCTGATATACTCAAAAGAGTCCTTAGGTAGAGGTTTAGTAAGGATGTCTACAATCTAATCCTTAGAAGGAACAAACTCTAATCTGACTTCATCCTTGTTCACTTGCTCTCTCAAAAAGTGAAACTTGATGGCTATATGTTTTGTCTTAGAATGCAACACCAGATTTTTTGATATGTTTATTGCACTTGAGTTATCACAGAAGATTGTGATAGGTTCCTCATACTCCACTCTGATGTCTCTTAGCATTTGCTTCATCCATAATACTTGAGTGCAACTACTTTCTGCTACAATATATTCAGCTTCTCCAGTGGATAGAGATATTGCCTCTTATTTCTTGCTCAGCCAAGAAACCAATCTTCTCCCCAAGAAGAATGCACCACCACTGGTACTCTTCTGGTCATCCACATCTCCTGCCCAATCTGCATCTATATATGCATGAAGAGAGAAATCATGATCCCTAGGATACCATAAACCATATGCAATTGTTCCTTTTAGATATCTGAGAATCCTCTTGATTGCCATGACATGAGATTCTCTAGGATTAGCTTGGAATCTGGCAACAAGACCAACAACATTCATAATGTCAGGTCTAGTTTGAGTAAGATACAATAGTCCTCCAAACATTGACTTGTACTTTTTTTTATCAACCTTAGGAGAGCCGTCATCTTTGCTTAGTTTACATCCAATTGCCATGGGAGTATTCATTGGTTTTGAGTCAATAATTCTTCCACATACTTGGTCTGAGAAATCAAGATTCCTTTCTTTGTTTGAGTGATTTGCAGACCCAAGAAGAAATTCATTTCCCCAAACATAGAGATCTCAAATTCACTTTTTATTTGATTTGTAAAAGTCTTGCACATACTATCTCTTCCTCCAAAGATGATATCATCAATAAATACTTCAATAATTAAGATATTTTCATGATCAATTTTGAAGTACAAGTTATTGTCAGTAGTATCTTTGTTGAAACCAATCTTCAAAAGATGTTTGTCCAGTCTTTCATACCAAGGTCTTGGGGCTTGTTTGAGTCCATACAAAGATTTCTTCAACTTGTAGAGCATATCACCCTGATCAGATAAATGAAATCCATCCAGTTGCTCAATGTATACTTCTTCGTCCAAGTCACCATTTAGGAATGTAGACTTGACATCCATCTGATATACTTTGAAATCCTTGAAGGTAGTAAAGGCAAGAAATAATTTGACTGCTTCAATCCTTACCACCAGAGCAAACGTTTCTTTAAAATCAACTCCTTCAACTTGAGAATAACCCTTGCAGACTAATCTAGATTTGTTTTTGACTACTTCACCATCTTCATTTAGTTTATTCTAGAAGACCCATTTGGTTCCAATCACATTTTTGTTTCTAGGTCTAGGAACAAGATCCCAAGTGTGATTTTTCTCATTCTGCATCAACTCTTCCTCCATTGCTTTAGTCCATATTTCATCATTGCATGCTTCACTTACTGCTTTTGGTTCAATCTTTGAGATTAGACAATACTTTTCTAAGTCTTGAGCAATCTTTCTTCTTGTTTGAACACCTTTGCTTTTATCACCTACAATCTGGTCTTCAGAATGATTCAATCTTACATACCTGGGAGTTTTGGGAACTTCTTGCACTTCTATTTCTTAGATAGGTTCATTCAAACGTGTCTCTTCTTCCTGTATTTCAAGATTCTTTGGATCAATTTGGATCTAAATTTCAGAAGGGGCTTGAACTGAAACATCATTCTGATCATCTTCTTCACATTCATAAACCTTAAGGGTTTTTCAATGCTTTCATCAACCTTCACATTTGTACTTTCTACAATCTTTCTCAATCTCTTGTTATAACACCGGTATGCTTTGCTTTGAGTAGAATAACCCAAGAATATTCCTTCATCACTTCTAGCATCAAATTTGCCAAGGTCTTCATCTCTTTTAATATAACATTTTCTACAAAGACTTTGAAATACTTCATAGTAGGATTGATGCCAAACCAGAGTTCCTAGGTAGTCTTATCAATATTGCTTCTGATTTGTACTCGATTAAGAGTATAGACAACAGTACTTACAACTTCTCTCCAGTAGATCTGAGGAACATTTGCTTCGATCATCATGGTTCTAGATGCTTCCTGGATGGTCTGGTTCTTTCTCTCCACTACTCCATTCTACTGTGGAGTCCTTGGAGCAGACAACTGTCTTTTTATCCCATGTTTCTCACATAATTCTATGAACTCTCCAGATGTGAATTCTCCACCTCTATTAGACCTAAGACACTTTATGTTTAATCCGGTTTCATTTTCTACCATAGCCTTGAATATTTTGAATTTCTCAAGAGCTTCAAATTTCTCCTTTAGGAAAGTCACCCACATCATCTGGGAATGATCATCAATTAGTAACATGAAATATATGTCACCTTATAAACTCCTAATTCTTGCCGGTCCACATAGTTTAGTATGCACTAAGTCCAACAATCCAGTAGAAGAATGTTCCTTACTTTTGAATGTGACTCTGCTATGCTTACCCAACTAACATTGTTTGCACAAACTGTTAGTAGGTTTCATCAATCTTGGAAGATCTCTTATAGATTGAGTGTTTCTTATCTTGATGATATTATCAAAATTCACATGACACATTCTCCTATGCCACAACCAACTGTGATCAATTTGAACTAATAAATAACTTTTGCCAGTACCAACCAAGTGGAAGATATTACCTTTTGTTTGGGCACCGGATGCAACCTCTATTCCAGAACTTTCAAAGATCTTACATTTTCCATTTTTGAATCAGAGATCATACCCTTTGTCCACCAACTGACCAACACTAAGAAGATTGTACTTCAGACCTTCAACATATAGTACATCACTAGTTTTGTTCTTTCCATTAAAAGAAATAGTTCTTTTAGCTCTGATTTTGCTAGTAGAATTATCACCAAGTTTTACAACTCCTCCTTCATATCTTTCCAGATCTATGAACTTATTTTTTTCACCAGTAATATGGTGGGAGCATCCACTATCAATGACCCAATCATCCTTTTCTTCAACTTGGGTAGCCATAGCTCTTTCTACCATTTTATGATTGATAGATTCAGAGGGCATTGGATCTTCTTCCTTGATGGAAATAAACACCTAGTCACTTCCAGATTTGTTTCCTATCTCTGATTCATCATCCGTTACTCCTTCATCATCATCATCTTCATGAATGTAGTAACATTTCTTTTGAAATCTTGATCTGTTTGGATTTGTCCTTGGAAACCTTTCTAGACATCTTGAGGCAAAATGACCAATCTTGTTGCAGTTGAAATATTTGAGGGGTAATTTTCCTTCATATTTACCAGATCCTCTTAGTAGTCTTTTTGCAATAAGGGCTTCAAGTTGAGTAGCTTTTGCTTCATCTTCTTCTAGGTCTTTTCTTTCTTTTTCGTACCATGATAGTTTCCTTGAGGAATTTTCTCCTGAATCATACCTTTGTTTGCCATTTACAGAGGCACTTGCTTTGAATGCAGATTCAGTCTTGGGGGTGCATCTCCAAACTCGGCCAATTCAAATGCAGCTAATTTTGCAACCAATTGATCTCTTGTGATATTTGATAAGGATTTGAATTCTTTAATAGTAGCAACCTTGTGTTTGTAAGCAGGAGGTAGAGATCTAAGAACATTGGCAACAATCTCGTGCTCATCCAAGATTCCACCTGCACACCTAATGCCACAAATAAGCTCATTTACTTTTGGCATAAATGCGGTTATATTCTCATCTTCATTCATCTTTAGGTTTTCAAATTTTCTTTTCAGACTCTATAGCTTGGCACACTTAACATATTTGTCTCCTTCATGCAGAAGTTCAAGTTTTTCCCAAATCTCATATGCAGTTTTTAAATCCATAACATTTGTTAGCTCTGAATTAGATAAGGAACTTAATAAAGCTTCTTTAGCTTGAAGATTGTCTTCAACATCTTTGATTTCATCTACAGTTGTCAAGCCATTCTTTGGAGGAACATACTTCTTTGAAGTTATGGTCCAATATTGCATTCCCATACATTGCAAGTGACATTCCATGTGGTTTTTCCAAAGAGTGTAATTAATTCCGTTAAACCTCAAGCTATCCTTCTTATAGGAAGACATCCTAGATCTCCTCAAGTAGTTAAGCTCTTTTAGAGGAATGTAGCTCTGATACCAATTGTTGATTTAAGACAGACAGCTGAGAGGGGGGTGAATCAGTTGTCCCAAAACTTTCTTTTCTTTAAGCACTTAAATCCTTCTTGTAATTCAACAGCATAATAATAAATCAATCATGGAAGCACAATGCAATAATTCAAGAGCAGAAACACATTAACACATATGACACCAAGATTTTAACATGCAAAACCTAGTTAAGGGAAAAACCATGGGGTGACTAACCCAAGATTGTATTCTTTGTTAAAAGAATAGGAAGAACAAAATGGCACATGCCCATTAGGGCTCATTGCCCGAGCACACTGCTCACAAGAGGCCCACTGCCTACAAGAGACACATTGTTTACAGAATAATAAATATTACATAATTGAACTAAAGATTAGCATCTTCACCATGCTTGAGTTTGTTCCATTTAAGCCCAACACTTCTGCTTTTCTTTTCATTGTTCTCCTCTCTACCACTTCCTCATCTCAACATTGACAGTTTGAAATGAGTTCACAACTCTTATTTATACAAGACATCGACTTTGGGATAATCATCAAAGTCAGCGCGATATACACTTTATTTTATTACAGAGAAAATACACAAATATAGCTTGTCTTATTACAAAAGACTTCATACAAATCACCGCATAGTCGGCCACACATATCTAGGACTTCAATCTTCTTTGAGCAACACGCCATGCTTCACAGAACATCTTCAAGATCATCCGCAAGATGTACAAACCATCCGGTCGGCCATGATTAGGAAGAACTTCATCGTCTGGAAGTAAACCTTCAATTACAAGCTCAATCTTCAATGTGGATCACTAGCATGAACTGGACACAATCTAGTTACCCTCACAAGCTTTCCTGAATCACTAAGAACATCCACCCCACTTCTATCTACTGAAATCATTCTCATCTTCATCCGAAATGTCAAGAACACATTCTGTCATCACTGTCACATTGGAATAAATGCTTGTAGATCTCCAAACCATGAACCAATTGAGTTGTCAATTCACATTGGCTTCCTAAACACTCCATCAAATCTGGAGAACATGATATTGCATTTCTAGATCTTACCAGACCTATTTGTGTCACTCTGTCACCTTTGAACACCTGCCATAACCAGTTTCACTCAAGTGGCCATAACTTCTTCAAATCTTTATGTGGACCTCTCAAATCTTGACTGGATCATCTTTAGACACATATCTACAAACCCTTTGATGTGTATTCCCTGATCTTCATCTTACCTAGGATATTCACTTCATAGAGCTTCACTGTCTTCACTGTTCTTTGTTTCTGATAGGACTAATTTTCTCAATATCTTCAACACATAGCTCATCCAATCCTTGAAATCAATGCAATAGGATTATGTTGACATCAATGAAAACATCGATTAGGCCCATACTTGCAACAAAATAAATAAGATTTATTTAACTAATTAGGTGATGAAAGGGGTATGAAAGGAACCTAGGACAAAATGCCATAAGATGTATTACTTAAATGTATCAACAAGATGATGTTGTAAGACATGGACAATTTTAAGTGTCTATAGTCTTTGCTTGAAATAGAACTCTCCTCATGACTAATGATTCTCCTTTTTCTATCTTTCCAACTAAACTAGGTGATCTAACAGGTTCTTCCCCCACATAAGTTTCTCTTGCATTATTCTCTATTCTCTTTCTTGTACTTCCTTGATGACATTCAAATGCTCTATGCCCTTCACCTCCACACTTAAGACAAGTTCCTTTGGATGACCTCTTAACAAACCCTCTTTCATCTCTCTTGTATCCTCCATTGCGGTAAGAATTATGATTCCCTCTGATGTTCTGTAGAAACTTCTATCATCTCTCCGTTTGCAGTATGAATTATTGTCCTTTTCTTCCTCTCAATATGGGATACTTTCTTTGTTCTTCTTTGCATAATATCTTTCTCCTGTAGAATATGCTCTACCTCTCTACCTTTTCTCATGCTTCCTATTCAACTTATCTTCAACTTTCAAGGCAAACTGATATGCTTCTTCTATTGTTGTCATTCTCACCAAAGTCAGTTCTTCTTGAATATTCATGAATCCTCAATCCATTTATGTATCTTACCACTTTCTCTTTTCTTTCTTCACTATGTCCAATCCTTTTGATCATCTTATGAAAGTCCTCACTATATTCCTTCACAATTTTTTCCTTCTGCCTGAGGTTTTATAATCTCTTCAACAACTCCAACTCATTGTCAACAGGTATGAACTAATTTTTCAACTTTGTCACCATTTTGTCCTACTTTATGATCTTCTCTTTTGATCTCCTATTTCTATCCAATTGAACTTCTTTCCACCAAATAGTAGCATGTCCTTTAAACTTAGTTTTTCCAAATCTTACTCTCTCCAGATCTTCAATTTCTTCATACTCAAAGTATTCTTCCAAGTCATCTATCTAATCAATCAATTCCTCTATATTCAAATTTATAGTGTAGTTTGATACATCCACTCTATGACTCTTACCAATCCTAGAAATAGATTTGAACATCATCATCTGATATGATTCTTCTTCTTCTAAGGCATCTTCATTTTGGTTAGCAGATTGAAATTCTTCATCATCAATTTCAACATTGTGTCTAGGGTTTAGTCCTCTTCTTCTATCCTCTTCTACAACATCCAACCTAACTTTCATTATCCTCATCATCTCAATCATTTCTTCCATTCTTCCAACAATATTGGCCATAGTAGGCATCCTCCTTAGCGGTATCTCTTCTTAGGGTCTGGTGCAACTGCCTCAATTCAGAGATCTAACTACAAGGTCACAACTACCTCACAATCTATGCTCTATTGACAAACAGAAGTAGACTACCTTAGGTTAGCACTTTGTTCACCACAAGATCTTACAGAATGCCTTCACTTCCTAAAGGATTCAAAACTTTGCTTTGATACCACTTGGTACAGTCATGGCAGGAAGGTTCAAAGAATGAACTATCCAAAACATGCAGCTAGAGTAAACAAAATGGAAGCAACACAATCATAGAATGCAATAGAAGATTCATCTTTTCATAATATCAAGGAATTGCAATGTTTAAAAGCTAGAAACATGTGGGCTACAATCAAAGGGCTCATAGGCCTTCCTTCTGGGTTACAATAGATATGAAAGATATGGTATTGAAGTGCCTTCCTGGAACAAAGTAAACTACCATAATGGCTAACTTCTTCCTAATGCATCCAAGAGATGTATATATATCATCGTCAAGCTTATAGAATCCTCCATGTCAGCAAAAAGAGGTCACAAACTCCAATGAAAGGCATAGCATGTAGAAACAAGGTAGGTCAGGCTAGAACATCTGGTATTGCTCTGCAAAAGGATGAAACTTGGTGCACACCTGAAGGAAGGTCTATCTAATCCATATGTGCCATGTATGATGTCTTATTTGGCTTTAGAAGTCACAGGAGTGGTTTGCAACCTTTGCCTTCCAGCTGGTTGCCTAAATGCTCTATTATGTGAAAATTGATGATCTTCCAATAGCCATAACATTTAGGGAACAAATCCAAATCAATTGAAATATGAATATGATGTAGATGATACTATGTAGATGCTAAGTCTTGTTCCATGAGCTCTAATATGAAGATGTGGTAAAATGCAGTACAAAATGTTTAAACTAAAAATGATTGAGTTGAACTGAGAATGAAAGAAAAGGAAAGAATACAAATATTTTTGGTTGATGCAAGATTGCTCTAAAACCTAGGATGCTCCTGCATCACAAAGCAACACTTTGTCCAATGGGATTTATACTTCACTGATATGATAAATCCACCATCCAGTGTTGGTCATAAGTGGATCTTAATAGCTACAGACTACTTTTCTAAGGCCTAGCTAGCACTATTCTTGAGACTATGATGTGATACTATTTATAGTTGACTATTTTGATGATTGTGATTGGACATGGTTGATACTGCTATTTTTGGTTCATGAATTTATGTGTTTTGATATGCTTACTTTTTATATATATATATATATATATATATATATATATATATATATATATATATATATATATATATATATATATATATATATATATATATATATATATATATATATATATCTGTGTGTGTGTGTGTGTGTGTGTGTGGAAATTGTTTTGGATTATACATGATATTAGATGTTTTAAATTTATAAAATATTTCTAATTATGTGGTGTTTATGATTATGAATTTAAATTCCACAAAAAAACAATTATTTTAATTTAATTGTGAAATTTAATAAATTATTTGATTTTAGATATTTTTTATTTATTGCTTCGACTATATTTTCTATGATATACTCATGTTTGAAATTGAGTTTTGTAGGTGGGCAGTCTAGATCCTATCTAGTTTGGAGATAACCTCAAATGGCTGGGTTTATTTGTTTTTTTATATTTTATCACATTTCGCTAGTTCGGTTGTGTTGGGGATATTTATCTTGGTTAAATGTTTATTAATTATTTTTTGGATTCTTTGTATTAAGGTACAAATATTATTATTATTTTATTTATTTCATTGTTGAGGATGGATATTTAAAGAAAAGGTTATCTTAATTGGTATTGTTATTATTACATTGTCCTTTTGGTTTTCACTTTGGAAGTTGAAGGGGTTTTGTATGAAAAAAATTTTAATGGAGGAATTTAATTCAATTCCTCTCATGCTATGCATGCGTCCTCTTTGCTTTGGCTCCTCTTTAATTGTCCTAGAAATAATTTTTTGGTGGATCCTTGATTGGTGATGATGGATGGAAATTGATGATTAAGAGGGCTTTATTTCAGTTTTGTACCCATTCTTGGGCTGATCCTAACTTGGAAAACCAAGCTAGGGTTTGGTATTTACTTTAATTTCTTATTTGATGAATGCAAATTGTGACTATGACTATGATTTTATTTTTGTATGATAATTGAGTTTTGTATGATCTATTTGAATGAATTCTTGTTACAATTGGTTGCAAATTTGTTTGTCATACATGTGATTAGGGTTTGGGTGTAAAAAGGAAGTGGATCTCAGCTATGGGTTGATAGCCTCCCTCATGGGGGTTGAGGAAGGCATGGAGCATCTCTTGGGGAATTTGTGGGATTTGTGCATTACGGAGGATGTGGGGGTTATAGTGTTTTGAAGGGTTGTGATGTGGTCTATGTTGTGGCTTGGATGGAAGGGTTGTGTTGTCATGAAGATAACTATGATTCTATGGATGGAGTTGTGTTGTGGGTTGTTATGGAGTAAGGGTTGAAGGGTTATGGAGTTGATGTTTTGATGGCATTATTCACTTAAAAAAATAAAGAAATTGGTATTTTGTGATTAAATCCCTAAGAGGGAAGGGAATCCCCTTTCTCCCCTTTCACAAGAATCTAGAAAGGATTCTTTGTGTGTGAGTTAGCCTGTGTTAAATCTGGTATTTATTTATATTTTATTTGTGAAATTTCATTATAGGCATTGATATTTATCTCCTACTCAGGGGTGGGCTTGGAAATCCAAGCCCTATAGCTAGGAGGAGATCAGGACTAGGATTCTCGATGTTTGTGCAAGTTTACAACTAGCTAAATATTGATCTCTATTTTATTAGATGAGAAAAACCCCCTCTTATGAATTAGTATCAATGTAATGATTTTATTTTGTGGAAAGAAGAAATTTTATTCAGTTTGTAAGCACTAGTGCCCTTGTGAATGCGCCTTGATTTGGCTAAAAAGGATAGAGAGATTTTATATATATGGCTTTGGTTATTTTTATGAAGATACCCTATTCTCATTTTATCCTATGTGGCTAGAAAAAATGGTTTTTGAACAACATCTAAGTTAGATATGATGTGGTATCCATTTTAATGGTATGAGTATGTTATTATTCTAGTTAAAAATCCATGCAATTGTTTAAGTCTAATCCCTATATTATAAAGGAGTTCATTAATATATTACAATAGCAAACAGTGTTGAATATGTTATAAAACTATTGTAATCAAATGTTAATTTTGTTGTGGCCTCAGGTTATAGAATGCCAGGGCATCCATAGCCACCACAAGCTTAAGGCTGTGGGAGTTGTGGGGAGCCTCGTCTCTGACCCATTTGTAATGGTTGGCCATGGCAAGGTGATGGAATGGATAGGCTTTCCATAGGCCATAGCCCAAATGTATGGACTGTGTAATATATTTTGATGTTGTCGCCTTATTTATCACAACAATTCTTGGTCATATATATTACATATCTAAATCCAGTTTCATTGTTATATCTCTATTATGCATTATCATTGTATACACATTAATAAATAAAATTATATATTGTATATATATATATATACATCATACTATGTGTGTATATATATATATATATATATACTTTATCTCTTTGTTTTGTTATAATCATAATCTAACCTTCTGTTATGGCCTCTTAGGAAAGAATATTTTCTTACAACTAATGTTTCAGTGTTTTCATAACATGTGAATATAGATATTTAGATGTATTTGTATATGTTGTGCTTACTTTAATGAAACTAATTCTGGAGGATTCTTATATCAAATTAGTTACTTAAATAATGAATATGAGTTTTCTTTTTAGTTATGATCTAGTACACTTGTTATTCATTATTTACTTGATAGATTATATGGAATGGATCCTCATGAATTCAATCATATTGTCATTCAATTTATTTGATTAGTTTACTTGACATCATGTTTATTACCAAGAGTAGTTTTGGTCTAACAAATTAGCTCAATCATTTCCTTGTCTAGTTGCAAAAATGTAGCATATTTTAGTTAACATATCAACATCAGTAGTACACTTGTGCATATCAGGTAAACTACCTCCTCAAAGTTATTCAATTTAGTGTTTGGAAAAAATGAAAATTATTCTATTTTTGTGTTCATGTCCATACTTTTATTGTTCATAAATGGTGGGCACAACATTAGGTATCAGAGTCTAAGTTGCCACAATTTGAGAACTCTGGGGAAATATTGTAAATTTATAACCATTCTTTCTTGATTTTGTATTATGCCTCCCTATCAAATGTGCACTCATTTAGTGTCATTGGGATCAGATCATTCCAATGACCATGTCAGTCATGAGCCTCAAATACTTTAGACTTTGCAATATCTTGTAGATGTCATACAGGATAGACTTCCTCCAGCTACTACTAATCTAACCCATAATTAGGAGCAACCCCATTCAAATGAGCATCACTCTATTCCTCGAGAGTGTAGTAGAATCCCTGATAGAGGTAGAGTAGAGCATGCAGAGGAAGGGATGGGTGAATCAGGAAATTATGAACCCCCTCCACATTTTACGTTGGTAGACCAAGATGCTTCCATTGATGTCAACCAACAAATCAGAGAATTCCTCTTCCTTCAACCTCAAAACTTTTCTAGTTCCACTAATGGTATAGAGGAAGAATCATGGTTACTAAGTCTTGAAAAGTGTTTTCTACTCAAAACCTATGAGAGAAAGTGTAAGTCTAGGTTGAAAATTCATTTGCTTAAAGATAATGCTATTACTTGGTGGTGTTAGGAAGAGACAAAAAGGCACTTAACACTGGATATTGTTACTTGGAAGACCTTCTTAGAATTATTCCAAAAAAGATACATCCTCAAACACTTCCAATAGTAGAAAATTGATGAGCTTCATGATCTCCAGTAGAGAAGACTCATAGTAGCTTAGTACAAGAATAAATTTTCTAGAGTTGTTACAGTATGTTAATTATATTCAAGATGAGAAGTTGATGGTCAATCACTTTTTCATGGGTCTTAACCATGGTATTGTAGGACCTATGCATTTGTATGATCTCTTGACCTTGAGACAGGAAGTAGAGAAAGCCCTAATTGTTAAAGAGATCCAACCCAAGCATCATAATAACAGAGATCACTATTGGAACCAACCACAATATAACTGTAATTTCTCTCATTCATTCATACCTCCTAGGAGTGGATTTTGAGCTAATTCCTTTCCTACTAGGTCTTCACTGTAGCAATAGAAATAGGGTCAGAAGGCCAAGTCCTTTTAGGGAGGACCATCTAGGTCTTGGCAGGCTCCACCTTAGAGGAGAGACTAGAAACCACAGACATAATTTCTGGGGCCAGCTTGTAATCATTACATCTTCCAAGGTAGTCACGCCAACTTTAGTAGACCCACTTTTCTGACTCTAGCACCACCTAAGGGTCCTTGTTATACATGTTGAGGTATGGGGCATATTGCTTAGGACTACCTACAGAATAGTTCAATTGCAAGAGGGCAACTATTACAAGTATGGGTCTAACTGGTGTTGTCATTGATGTCAACATACTCCTGTTGCATTAATGATAAGGATTAGATGAGCTGTGTGCTAAGGATATTGAGAAAATTAGTCTCAATCAAGAACAGTGAAAAACAGTGATGACAATAAGGTAAATGTTCAAGATAGGATGAGGATCAGAGAATGTGGATTAAAGGATTTGTAGATATTTGTCTTAAGGTGATCCAGTAGAGATTTCAGAGGTCCACATGAAGATCTGAAGAAGTTGTCGTTCAAGTAAAACCAGTTTCGGTAGGTGTTCTGAGGTGACAGAGTGATACAGAAAGGTTTGGTGAGATCCAGAAATGCATTATCCTATTCTATGGATTTGAGGGAGTGTTGAGGAATTCCTTTTGAAGTATCAACTCAATTGGTTCATGGTTTGAAGGTCCGCAAGCATCTATTCCTTTATGACAGTGATGACAGACTATGTTCTTGAGGTTCTAGATGAAGGAAAGAAGGATTTCAGTAAGCAGATGAAGTGTGGATGTTCTTGGTGATTCAAGCAAGCTTGTGGAGGTCTTTGGATCATGTCCAATTCATTTTGGTGGTCTACATTGGAGTTGGAGCTCACAATTGAAGAATGACTTCTAGATGATGGTGTTCTCCATGAGACTGGCCAACTGGATGAGTTACACATCCTATGGATGTTCTTGTAGTTTTTTGCCGACTTAGATGATTATTCCTAAGTCAATGCCTTATATAAATAAGGGATTGTAAAGTCATTTCAAAGGTGCTCTTGTGGAGATGAGTGTGTGGTAGCAAGGAGGAGAGCGAAAGGTAGAGGAGAAGTATTGGGCTTAAAAGGAACTGATTCAAGCATGGTGAAGATGCTATTTTCTACTTCAAGTAGGTAATTCTTATTATTTTGTAGACAGTGTGTCTCTTGTAGGTAGTGAGCCTCTTGTGAGCAGTGTGCTCAGGTAGTGACCCCTAATTGGCATGTGCCATTTTGTTCTTTCTATTCTTCTAATAGAGAATACAATCTTGGGTTAATCACCCCGTGGTTTTTCCCTTAATCAGGTTTTCCACATCAAAATCTTGGTGTCTCTTGTGTTAATGCATTTATGCTCTTGACTCATTACATCATGTTTCCATGATTGATTTATTGTTATGCTGCTAAATTGCAAAGTGGAGTTAAGTGTTTAATTGAAAGTAAAGTTTTGTACAACTGATTCACCCCCCCTCTCAGTTGTCTACCCTAAGTCTAACAATTGGTATCAGAGCCAAGTTCCTCTAAAAGTAGCTTAACTGGTTGAGGATATCCAGGATGTCATCCTACAAGAAGGATAGTCCAAAGTTTGATGGAACCAATTTTAATCTTTGGAAGAGTTGCATGAAATGTCACTTGCAATGTATGTGTATGGCATACTGGAACATGGTTTTAACGAAGTATACTCCTCCACAAGGTAGTCTGAAAGCCCCAAATGAAATCATAGATGCCGAAAACAATATGCGGACTATAGAAGCTCTTCTAAGCACATTATCTGATTCAGAGCTTTCAAATGTTGTTGATCTACCAACTGCTTTTGAGATTTGGGAAAAATTGGAACTTCTGCATGAAGGAGACAAGTATGTCAAAAGTGCAAGGTTACAAAGTTTGAAAGGAAAATTCAAAAATCTGAAGATGAGAGAAGATGAAAATATCACTACTTTTATGCCAAGAGTAAATGGGCTTGTTTGTGGAATTATAAATGTTGGTGGAGTCTTGGATGAAGATGAGATTGTTGGCAAAATTCTCAGATCCCTTCCTGCTTCTTATAAAATCAAAGTTGCTACCATTGAAGAATTTAGAGCCCATACAACTATCACAAGAGATCAATTAGTTGGTAAATTGGCTGCATTTGAAATGGCCAAGTTTGGAGATGTCCCTCCTAAGACTGAATCTACATTCAAAGCTAGTGCCTCTGTAAGAGGTAAACAAAGGTTTGATCCAGGAGAGAACTCTTCAAGGAAACTATCATGGTATGAAAAAGCAAGAAAAGATCTGGAAGAAGAAGAAGCAAAAACTGCTCATCTTGAAGCCCTTATTGCAAAAAGACTGCCAAGAGGATCCGGTAAGTATGAAGGGAAATTGTCTTTTAAGTGTTTTAACTACAATAAGATTGGTTATTTTGCCTCAAGGTGTCTAGAAAGATTTTCAAGGCAAAATCCTAACAAGCCAAGGTTCCAAAAGAACCGTTACTATGTTCATGAAGATGATGATAATGAAGGAGTAACAGATGATGAATCAAAGATAGGAAATAAATCCAGAAATGAATGGGTGTTCATTGCCATCAAGGAGGAAGATCCAATGTCCTTTGTATTTGCTAATCATAAGACTGTGGAAAGAGCTCTGGCTGCCCAAGTTGAAGAGAAGGATGATTGGGTCATTGAAAGTGGATGCTCTCACCATATGACAGGTGATAAAAATAAGTTCATAGAATTGGAAAGGTATGAAGGAGGAGTGGTAAAGTTTGGTGATAATTCTGCTGGTAGAATCAGAGGTAGAGGAACTATTTCTTTTGATGGAAGGAACAAAATTGGTAATGTACTGTATGTTGAAGGTTTGAAGCACAATCTTCTCAGTGTTAGACAATTGGTGGACAAAGGCTATGATCTCTGATTCAAGAATGGAAAATGCAAGATCTTTGAAAGTTCCAGAATAGAGATTGCATCCGGTACTCAAACAAAATGTAATATCTTTCATTTGGTTGGTACTGGTAAAAGTTGCTTATTTGTTCAAGTTGATCAGAGTTGGTTATGGCATAAGAGGATGTGTCATGTGAATTTTGATAATATCATCAAGATAAGCAATACTCAGGCTATAAGAGATCTTCCAAAATTGGTGAAACCTACTAATAGCTTGTGCAAAGAATGTCAGTTGGGTAAGCTAAGTAGAATCACATTTAAGAGTAAGGAACTATCCTCTACTAGATTATTGGACTTAGTTCATACCGATCTTTGTGGTCTAGCAAGAATCAGGAGTGTGCAAGGTGATAGATACTTCATGTTACTAATTGATGACTATTCCTAGATGATGTGGGTAACCTTTCTAAAAGAGAAATCAGAAGCTCTTGAGAAATTCAAAATATTTAAGGCTATGGTAGAAAATGAAACCAGATTCAAATTGAAATGTCTGAGGTCTGATAGAGGTGGAGAATTCACATCTGGTGAGTTCATAGAATTCTATGAGAAGCATGGAATAAAGAGATAGTTGTCTTCTCTTAGGACTCCATAGCAGAATGGAGTAGTGGAAAGAAAGAACCGAACCATCCAGGAAGCATCTAGAACCATGATGAAGGAAGCAAATGTTCCTCAGATCTATTGGAGAGAAGCTGTCAGCACTGCAATTTATACTCTCAATCAAGTTCAAATTAGAAGCAATACCGGTAAGACTCCTTATGAACTTTGGTTTGGCATCACTCCTACTATGAGGTATTTTAGAGTTTTTGGTAGCAAATGTTACATTAAAGAGATGAAGATCTAGGAAGGTTTGATGCTAGAAGTGATGAAGGAATATTCTTGGGTTACTCTACTAAAAGAAAAGCATATCAGTGTTATAACAAGAGATTGAGAAAGATGAAAGAAAGTACAAATGTGAAGGTTGATGAAGGAATTGAAAAATCCTCAAGGTTTTATGAATATGATGAAGATGATCAGAATGATGTTCTAACTCAAGGAGCCCAAGCCTCTTCTAAAAGTCAGATTCAAACTGATCTGGTAAATCAGGAAGAAGAGATGAGTTTTAATGAGCCTGATCAAGAATCAGAAGTGCAAGAAATTTGTAAAGTTCCAAGGTATGTAAGACTGAACCACTCTGAAAATCAGATCATAGGTGACAAAAGCAAAGGTGTACAAACTAGAAAGAGAATTGCTCAAGATTCAGATAAGTATTGTCTAATTTTAAAGATTGAACCTAAGACAGTGAATGAAGCCTGCAATGATGAAAATTGGACTAAAGCAATGAAGGAAGAGCTGATGCAAATTGAGAAAAATTACACTTGGGATCTTGTTCCCAGACCTAGTAACAAGAATGTGATTGGAACCAAATGGGTCTTCCAGAACAAATTGAATGAAGTTGGTGAAGTAATCAGAAATAAAGCTAGATTGGTTTGCAAGGGCTATTCTCAAATAGAAGGAGTTGATTTTGAAGAAACCTTTGCTCCGGTGGCAAGAATTGAAGCAATTAGATTATTTCTTGCATTTGCTGCCTTCAAAGATTTCAAGGTATATTAGATAGATGTCAAGTCTGCCTTACTGAATGGTGACATGGAAGAAGAAGTGTACATTGAGCAACCAGATGGATTTCAATTGTCTAATCATGGTGATATGGTCTGCAAGTTGAAGAAGGCACTGTATGGACTGAAGCAAGCCCCAAGAGCTTGGTATAAAAGATTGGATAAGCATCTTTTGAAGATTGGTTTCAACAAAGGTACTGCTGGCAGTAATTTGTATTTCAAAATTGATCATGAGAACATCTTGATTGTTGAAGTGTTTGTTGATGATATCATCTTTCAAGGAAGAGATAGTATGTGTAAAACTTTTGCAAATCAATGAAAAGTGAATTTGAGATGTCCATTCTTGGGGAAATGAATTTCTTCTTGGGTCTACAAATCACTCAAACAAAGAAAGGAATTTTCATCTCTCAGACCAAATATGTGAAAGAATTGTTGAAGAAATTTGGGATGGAAGATTCAAAACCAATGAATACTCCGATGGAAACTAGATGTAAATTGAGCAAAGATGATGAATCTCCTAAGGCTGATCAGAAAAAGTATAGGTCAATGATTGGAGGATTGTTGTATCTTACTCAAACTAGACCAGACATTATGCAGGTTGTTGCTCTTGTTGCTCGATTCCAGGCTGATCCTAGAGAATCTCATGTCATGGCAATCAAGAGGATTTTTAGATATCTAAAAGGGATAGTTGAGTATGGTATGTGGTATCCTAAAGATCATGATTTCTCTCTTCATGCATATACTGATGCGGATTGGGTAGTAGATGTGGATGATCGGAAGAGTACCAGTGGTGGAGCATTCTTTTTGGGGAAGAGATTGGTTTCTTGGTTGAGCAAGAAACAAGAGGCAATATCTCTGTCCACTACAGAAGAAAAATATATTGCAGTAGCAGGTAGTTGCACTCAAGTTTTGTGGATGAAGCAAATGCTAAGAGACATAAGAGTGGAGTATGAGGGGCCTATCACAATTTTTTGTGATAATTCAAGTGCAATAAATATATCTAAGAATCTAGTGTTGCATTCAAAGACAAAACACATATCCATCAAGTTTTGATTTTTGAGAGAGCAAGTGAATAAGAATGAAGTCAGATTGGAGTTTGTGCCTTCCAAGGATCAGATTGCAGATATCTTTACTAAACCTCTACCTAAGGACTCTTTTGAGTTTCTCAGGGAGGAGTTAGGGGTTATTTCCCCTCTGGTGATGAATAAGGTGCACTGATGTGCATCAGTTCAGTGGATATCACAGTCAAATCTTGTGGTTCAGATTGATGATAGGGAGCTACTACTCAGGGGGAGCAGCAGGTATGATTCTGAAGTGGTGAAATTGCAAGTATGTGCCCTTTGCCATTGATGTCAAAGGGGGAGAGAAGACATGTGAAAAAGAAGTGGTTCCTAATCAAAGGGGGAGCAGTAAAGGGAGATAAGACATGTGAATGCTTGTTGCTAATAGGGGGAGTTGTGATAGTAAGGAGAAGTTCTTGTCTTGATGATCAAAAGAGTTTTTCACATCATATGTTGCCATCAATGACAAAGGGGGAGATTGTTGCAAGTATGGGTCTAACTGGTGTTTTGATTGATGTCAACATACTCCTATTGCATTAATGATAAGGATTGGATGAGTTGTGTGCTAAGGATATTGAGAAAATTAGTCTTAATCAGGAATAGTGAAGAACAGTGATGACAATAAGGTAAATGTTCAAGATAGGATGAGGATCAGAGAATGCGGATTAAAGGGTTTGTAGATATGTGACTTAAGGTGATCCAGTAGAGATTTCAGAGGTCTGCATGAAGATCTAAAGAAGTTGTTTCTATTCAAGTAAAACTGGTTTTAGTAGGTGTTCAGAGATGACAGAGTGATACAGAAAGGTCCGGTGAGATCCAGAAATGCATTATCCTGTTCTACGGATTTGAGGGAGTGTTGAGGAAGTCCTTTTGAAGTATCAACTTGATTGGTTCATGGTTTGAAGGTCCGCAAGCATCTATTCATTTATGATAGTGATGACAAACTGTGTTCTTGAGGTTCCAGATGAAGGAGAGAAGGATTTCAGTAAGCAGATGAAGTGTGGATGTTCTTGGTGATTCAGGCAAGCTTGTGGAGGTCTTTGGATCATGTCTAGTTTTTTTTGGTAGTCTGCATTAGAGTTGGAGCTCGCAATTGAAGAATGACTTCTGGATGATGGTGTTCTTCATGAGACTGGCCGACCGGATGAGTTACACATCCTGTGAATGTTCTTGTAGTTGTTTGTTGACTTAGATGATTATTCCTAAGTCGATGCCTTGTATAAATAAGGGATTGTAAAGTCATTTCAAAGGTGTTCTTATGGAGATGAGTGTGTGGTAGCGAGGAGGAGAGCGAAAGGCAGAGCAGAAGTATTGGTATTAAATGGAACTGATTCAAGCATGGTGAAGATGCTATTTTCTAGTTCAAGTAGGTGATACTTATTATTTTGTAGACAGTGTGTCTCTTGTAGGCAGTGAGCCTCTTGTGAGCAGTGAGCCCTAATTGGTATGTACCATTTTGTTATTTCTATTCTTCTAACAGAGAATACAATCTTGGGTTAATCACCCCATGGTTTTTCCTTTAACCGGGTTTTCCATGTCAAAATCTTGGTGTCTCTTGTGTTAATGCGTTTCTACTCTTGACTCATTGCATCATGTTTCCATGATTGATTTATTGTTATGCTACTAAATTAAAAAGTGGACTTAAGAGTTTAATTGAAAGTAAAGTTTTGTACAACTGATTCACCCCCCTCTCAGTTGTCTACCCTAAGTCTAACAGCAACATGTAGTAACTTCTGAGCCTACAATTGGTGATGTGGTTAAAGCCCACCAAGTCTTTACAACCATAGATAATCGGTAGGTGGATCATTAGGATTAAGTCATTAAGACTCTGGGAAAAATTGGTAATTATGTTATTGTTTCCATACTCTTTGATCCTGGGGCTACAGATTCATTTGTATCCTTGTCAGTAGTGGAGAAGTGTAGGCCGGTGGCTATTGAACAAGATGCTAATTAAGATGTAGAGTTAGCTTCAAGAGCTAGGATGTCTATTAGTTCTTTGGTCAAGGATTGCTAAATAGGACTAGGAACCTTTTCCACTTTAGCAGATCTCTGGGTTATTGGACATTAGGATCGTTTGATGTGATTTTCGCTATGGATTGGTTGAATGCCCACAAGGCTAAGCTTGAATTTTGTAGAAAATATATTAAATGTTTAGATGATGTTGGTAATAGGGTGAAGATGTCATGTATTCAGAGATCGATTTCACTCAAGATTATTTCATCTATGCATCTTATGCACTGTATGTGGAAGGGATGCCAATTCTTTTTCATTTCTATTAGTGATAGATCAAAGGAAAAGCCAAAGACTTCATTGGATGATCATCCTATCCTTCAAGAGTTCACTAATGTATTTCCTTCTCAACTTTTTGGGATGCCACCATGTTAAGAGATTGACTTTCACATCGACTTGATGCTAGGAGAATAGCCTATTTCCAAGGCTCCCAATAGAATGATGACACGGGAGCTTTAGGAGCTTAAGTTGCAATTAGAGGAGATTTTGTAGAAAGGCCATAGTCATCCTAGTGTATCTCCATAGGGTGCACCTATTATCTTCATGAAGAATTTCAGGACAAGTCTCTTCATCTTTGCATTGACTACAGGTAGTTGAACAAGCTCACAATGAAGAATTGCTACATATTGCCAAGGATTGACAATTTGTTTTACCAGATTTAGGGAACAAAGATTTTCTCTAAGATTGACTTGAAGTTATGATATCATTAGTTAACGATAGTAGATTTTGACATCCACAAGATAGCTTTCCGCACATGATATGGTCATTATGAGTTCATTGTCACCCTTTCAGCTTGACCAATGCCCTAGTAGTCTTTATGAGCCTGATGAATGGATTTTTCCACACCTTCCTATATCAATTTGTGGCCATCTTTCGAGATGATATTTTGATTTCTTCTCACATAGTAGAGGCGCATATGGAGAATTTGCGGCAATTATTGCAATGGATGAGAGAGAACCAATTGTACCCTAATCTTTCCAAATGTGAATTATTCTATATAAAGATTCAATATCTAGGGCATATCATTTAAGGAGATGAGATTTCACTAGATCCTTCAAAGATTCGGGCTATTTTGGATTGGCCCACTCTAACTAATGTTCTAGAGGTTAGGAGTTTTATGGGTCTAGACGGCTATTATGGAATGTTCATGGAAGGATTCTCTAGGATTACACATCTATTTACTTCTCTTTAAAAGCAGGGCAAGAAATCTATTTGGACCAAGCAATGTGAGAGATATTTTTAGACTTTGAAGGATAAATGCACTACTGCACCTTTCTTGGTGGTTCTAGATCCTACAAGCAATTTTTTGTTTTCACAGATGCTTTGATCGATGGTCTTTAAATAGTTCTCATGCAAGAGGGATGTGTGATTCTTTTGAGTCTCACAAGTTTAGGATTCACGAGCTCAACTACCTGACTCATTACTTGGAGCTTGTAGCTGTGGTACATGCTTTGAATAAGTGGCACCATTTTCTTCTAGGACACTGATTTGAATTGCATTTAGATCATTAGAGCCTTCGGTACATATTTTCCCAACTTAATTTGAATGCATGAAAGCACCAATGGATGGATTTTATTTGTGAGTATGAATTCAAGATCCAATTTATTAAAGGGAAAGTGAATGTTGTGGTTGATGCTCTTCATAGGAGAAGACATGATTTGCTCTCATTGTTAGTGAAGGCAAATCTCAGGGGGCGTATCTTGGAGCTTTTGTTGTAGGATGCTTTGTATAATGAGATAGTCCAGTTTCATAATCCCTTGAGGGACAAGTTTGAGGGGCATTCCTTTGATAATGATGTCTTTCTTCAACACTATAGATGTATCTATGTTCCTCCTTTGGAGATCATCAAAGAGGTGGTTCTTGCAGAGGCTCACAAAGCACCATATGCAGCACACCCAGGAGTTAAAAAATACATGCAGACCTTTAGAAACTATACTTCTAGGTAGGGATGTAGAAGGATATAGTAGAGTTCATTTCCCATTTCCTTGAGTGTCAAAGGGTGACAGTAGAACATCAGCACACAGCAAGATTATTGTATCCACATCCTATTGTAGAATGGAAGTGGGATTTGATATTAATGGATTTCATTGTAGGTCTTCCTATGATTGCATGGTGACATGATGCGATCATAGTGATCATGGATAAGCTAACTAAGGTGGCATATTTCTCTCCAATGAGTTATTCTTACAATACTACTTCAGTAGATAGGATTTTCTTGTATGATATTGTCAGACTTCATGGTGTTCTAAGGAGAATCATTTCAAATAAAGTTTCTATTTTTACTTCATCCTTTTGCACTGTCTATAGTAGGCTTTGGGCACTTAGCTTAATTTTAGCACTACTTATCATCCAAAGACAGATGGGCAGATGGAAAGGGTGAACCAGGTATTGCAAGATATGCTCAGGATAAATGTCATAGATTAGTAGTCTTAATAGGAGAAGTATTTCTACTTGGTAGAATTTACATTAATAATGGGCTCCATAGTTTGCTTGGCATGGCTCCATATGAGGCTTTTTATGGTAGACCGTATAGGACACCATTGAGCTAGGATTGACTTGAGGATCGTGTTGCAGTAGGTCCTAAGTTGGTTTGTGAGATGGAGTGGTAGGTGACCCAGATTTGTGAGCAACTGCAAATATCACAGGATTGACAGAAGTGTTATGCAGATAATAGGAGGGCGGATCAAGACTTCTAGGTTGGGGATATAGTCTTCTTGTGTGTTTGACCACATAAAAGTTATATACATTATGGAAAGGGCTCTAATTTGGAACCGAGATATGTTGGTCCTTTTGAGATCCTAGAGAGGATTAGTCTAGTTGCATGCTACTTAGCATTGCCACCCAGCCTATCCCATATCGACAATGTATTCCATGTTTCTATGCTTAAAAGTATGTACCTAATTTATCATGTTCTGGAGAGGGATGCTCTACATGTGGCACAATACAACTAGCTAACCTTGAAGCCCATTCACATATCATTGGATTATCAAACATTGGCCCTATGAGGATGATAGTTGGACCAAGTTAGGGTCTAGTGGGATGTCTATGATGAGCCTTCTTTGACATGGGAGGATACAACTCATATGAGGTCTCTGTTTCCCTATCTCTTTGAGGGCTTCTAGGAGGAAGCCTAATTTTCAAGGGGAAGGATGTGAGGCCTAGCTAGTAATGTTCTTGAGACTATGATGTGATACTATTTATAGTTGACTATTTTGATGATTGTGATTGGGCATGGTTGATAGTGCTATTTCTAGTTCATGAATTAATGTTTTTTGATATGCTTATTTTATATACATACGTGTGTATGGACATTGTTTTGGATTATAGATAATATTAGATGTTTTAAATTTATAAAATATTTTTTATTATGTGGCATTTGTGATTGTGCATTTGAATTCCACAAAATTGAAAATTTAAATTTAATTGTGTAATTTAAGAAAATATTTCATTTTAGATAGTTTCCTAATTGTTTGTTGCTTCGACTATATTTTTGATGATATACTGATGTTCAAAACTAAGTTTTGTAGGTAGGCAGTCCAAATCCTTTTTAGTTTGGAGATAAATTCAAATGCTTTTGTCCCATTTCACTTGTTGGGTTGTGTCAAGGATGTTTATTTTCTTTAAATGTTTATTAGCTATTTTTTTGGATTCTTGGTATGAAGGTGTGAATATTATTATTTTATTTTATTTCATTGTTGAGGATGGATATTAGAAAAACATTGTGTTAATGGGTATTTTTATTATCTGATTCTCTTTTTGGTTTTCACTTTGGAAGTTGAAGGGGTTTTGTATGAAAATTATTTTAATGGTGGAATTTGAATCAATTCCTCTCATGTTGTACGTGCATGCTCTTTGCTTTGGCTACTTTTTTCTTGTGTTGGAATGAAGTTTTTGGTTGATTTTTTTATTGGAGATGATGGGTGATGGGAAGAATTGCTAGAATATGGATGGAAATTGCTGATTAAGATGGTTTTATTTCATTTTGGTACCCATTCTAGGACTGCTCCTAACTTGGACAGCCAAGGTAGGGTTTGGCATTTTTTTAATTTCTTCTTTGATGAATGAACATTGTGAATATGACTATAATTTTATTTCTGTATGAGAATGGAGTTTTGTATGAGCTATTTGAATGAATTATTGTTACTATTGGTTGCAAATTTGTTGGTCCTGCATGTGATTGGGGTTTAGGTGTAAAAAGGGAGTGGATCTCAGCAGAGGGTTGAGAATCTCCCTCATCTGGGGTTGAGGAAGGCATGGAGCCTCTCTTGGGGAAGTTGTGGCATTTGTGCATTATAGAAGATGTGGGAGTTTCAATGTTTTGAAGGGTTGTGATGTGGAGGTGTGTTGTGGCTTGGATGTAAGGGTTGTGTTATGGTGGAGGTGGCTATTATTTGATGGGTGGAGTTGTGGTGTGGGTTGTTATGGTGTAAGGGTTTGAAGGGTTGTGGGGTTGTTGTTGTAATGACATTGTTTGTTAAAAGAAATGAAGAAATTGGTATTGTTGTGGTTAAATCCACAAGAGGGAAGGGAATCCCATTTCTCCCCCTTCACAAGAATATGAAAAGAATTCTTTGTGTGTGAGTTAGCCTGTGTTAAATCTGGTTTTTAATTGTATTTTATTTGTGAAATTTCATTATGGGCATTCAAATTTTATCTCTCACTTGGGGGTGGCCTTGAAAACCCAAGCCATATGGTTGTGAGGAGAGTAGGATTGGGCTGTTCATTGTGTGTACAGGTTTACAACTAGCTAAATTTGAGCTCTATTTTATTGGATGAGCAAAATCCCTCTTATGAATTGGTATCAATGTAATGTTTTTATTTTGTGGAAAGAAGAAATTTTATCCAATTTCTAAGCATTGGTGGCCTTGTAATTGCCATTTGATTTGGCTAAAAAGGATAGAGAGATATTTTATATATGGATCTAGTTATTGTTATCAAAATACTATATTTTCATTTAAGCCTATGTGGCTAGAAAAGATCGTTTTTGAACAACATCATTCACTCTGATTTTGTATCTATTTTATTGTTATGAGTATGTTAGTATTCTGGTTAAAAATCCTTGCAAATGTGTAAATTTAATCTCTGTATTATACAAGAGTTCATTGATATATATTACAATAGAAAACTATGTTGAATGTTATAAAATTATTGTAATCAAAAATTAATTTTGTTGTGGCCTCAGGCCAGAGGATATAGCGGCATCCACGACCACCACAACCTTAAGGTTGTGGGAGTCATGGGGAGGCGCGACTCCCACCCATTTCTAATGGCTAGTCATGGCAAGATGATGGCATGGCCAGGCCTACAACAAGTCATGACCCAAATGTATGGACTATGAAATATATTTCAATGTTGTCAGCTTGTTTATCACATTGATTCCTTGTGTAAAACACATATATGTATTTATACACAGGCACACATATCTATTACATATCTAAATCTAGTTTCATTATTATATCTCTATTGTGCATTATCACTGTATACACTTTGATCAATAAAAATATATATTGTATATATGTATATATAATATTCACACATAGTATGATGTGTGTGTGTGTGTCTATATATATATATATAGGCAAATCTATATTGTTGAATATGCCTCAGTGAAATGAATTTGTATGAGTACATATATTCAGAAATGAACTTACTATTACATTTCAAATTATAATTTTTTATACATCAAGTGCTATTATATATACACTTTATCTCTCTATTTTATTATAATAATAATCTAACTTTTGGTTATAGATTCTTAGAAAAGAATATTTTCTTACAACTAATTTTTAGGCCTTTTCATAACATGTGAATATAGATATTTAGATGTATCTGTATATGTTTTGGTTCCTTTAATGAAACTATTTCTAGAGGATTCTTTTATCAAATTAGTTTCTTAAACAATGAATATGAGTTTTCTTTTTAGTTATGATTTAGCAGACTTGTTATTCATTATTTACTTGATAGATTATATAGAATGGATCCTAATGAATTCAATCATATTGTCACTCAATTTATTTGATTATTTTACTTGGCTTCACATTTATTAACTATAGTAGTTTCGCTCTAACTAATTAGCTCAATCATTTCCTTTTCTAGTTGCAAACAAGTAGCATATTCTGATTAACATCTCAACTTCGGTGGGAGACTTATGCACATTAGGTAAATACTTCCTCAAAGTTTTTCAAATTAGTGTTTAGGAAAAAACATTTGTTCCATTTTTGTGTTTATGTCCATATTTTTATGTTAGAGGGTGGGCATGACAACTTTACAAGGTGGACTGAAGTAGATGCATTAAGGGATGCCACTAATGCTTCCATATTATATTTCCTTGAAGGCATAGTGTTGTACCTCACACACATGCCTCATTTCACCAATGGGGACCCCCTTCTCTCAAATTTTGGCTTAGAGTGTTAGCCTAGGTGGTTGATTCCTAAAGTATTCCAATGGGTGATCAAAGACACATTTTCACAATAGAAGGCATGAGGGTTACTTAGACTCTCCCAAATCATTAAGTCAAGTACTATTCTCCATCAAAACCAAGTTTGATGTCCCTTTTACACTAAAACATGGTCTGCTGACTGTTGTGCTAGATTCTCACTCCATTGACCTTAGCGTCGGAATCATAAGTCACTAACCTAGTGTCAAAATCCTCATCCATTAACTTAGTGCTAAATTCATTTTCCTCTAACTAAGCACTAAACCTTCCTATCCTTGACTTGTGCTAAAATGTCACTTTACTAACTTAAGTCGGAGGACACTTAAAACCATGCAGAAGTTGGATAACATTCAAATTTGTGCTAGGTCTCAGGAACTCCAAACTTGCGCAAAACCTAAAAGGGCATTTTTATGCATACTGCATGTCGAACCTGCAATTGTACCATGGTATTTGTTAGTTCTCAAAAATGTAGGCTTCGGGCCACAAGAGGTTGCCAATCTCTTGATACATTTTAGTCAATAAGATAGGGTTTGTGTGATAGGAACCCCTTCTCTTTTGGCTCTACCAAACCTAGGTTGGTATACCTATGTAAATGAGGCAGACTTAAACTGTATGTTTCCTAATCTAGCAATCTATCCACAATGGCAATTGGAAATGGAAAGATATAGTTCTAATTTGGTATAAATTGTATAAGCAATATCAAGATAAATCCTATGTTTAATTGATAGAAAGATTTAAGTAAAATGAAATGGGTGAGACCACTGCCTTGTTGGGTAAATGGAGTCAAATAAAAATCTGTGATGAGTGGCTTATATTTAGTAGTAATTCTAATTGTTTGGCACACTAATATTGGTTAATAACTTGTATAAACGTGTAAGGAAATAATTGATAGACTCTTTTTAATAATCCAACTGACACAACCAGGGTACTTGTAATTTATCAAAAGGATTTTTAATCCCTACTTGAAGGAACCAATTGAATAAATCAAACAAGAAGAGTAGATGATATCAAATTGGAGACAGAATGCCAACCCTAATTATGTGGTTCTTCTTACTGATCCAAGTAATACTCCCAGATTACTATGATTGACTAGAACAATTTAATTCCTTTGAGGAAACCAATTAATCATATCACACAAATACAACAAATGTGCATTGACAAACTGAGTATATACTTGATATATCAATTTTAATAATAAGGAAGCACTAAAATGGAGACAACCAAATAATTGAATAACTTCAACAAACAATTGATACCAATGTGGCACCATAGAATCAGAGATTTTCCATTAACTTCTTCAAAATTATGCTTGCAATATGGTCTTTGAGTTTGTAAATATTATGGAACTTTTCTACTATCTACCATTACTCCCTTCTCCTCACTTCAGTCTTTTATTGGGTCTTGGTCTCTCTTTATATAGAAGAGGCAAACAAGATTCAGACCCGTTACAACAGAAAAGACATAACTGTTCATAACTATTAAGAAAATATTTTTAAACTAATAAGATTTAAGAAAATATTTTTAATTAGAAAGACCAATCTGTTATTCACCCAATAGAAACACATGACCAATCAAGGCCTGAGCAAGGCATTCTATTTTCTGATGTGGTATCTCCTCTTCACATTCAATCCTCTTCAAAACCCAAATATGTTTCCTGCCATTCACTTATTTTTAGATCACTAGGCCACTTAAATTCTTGTGCGGCTGCAAAGCTTACAAGATGGTTTTTCGATCTGTTGTCCAAGAGGTTCCTGATGTCCACCACAAACTTTGTGTATCCATTGTCCAACATGATAATTCCATCGAGTAGAGTATGGAACTAAGTGAGTTTAATTTCCCCATCATTTTGTACATGAGCCAAACATTTAGGAATCATCTAATCAAAGTCTTCTCTCCATTCATCTACACCCTTCAATTGGTTATCATCTTTGAGGATTGATGGGCTAAAATAGCATTTGATGGAGTCAAATGTACTCTTACCTTCCACTTTCCTTTTTGTATCTACCAAATACTGATACTCCTCAATTATGCTTTTCACCATTTCTTGTGTAGGCTTGAGCCTTGATGGGGCATCTAGATCTCTGTGTGTGCCTTTGCATAAAATAGTTAGTATGTGGAAGGTAGGTTGCCATCTTTTTTAAAAATTTTCAAGAATGGAAGAATTAGTGTTTATCTGTTCTAGAGCTTTGATCAGATTTCTAAATTGTTCATGTACCCCATTTATTTTGTCTTTCAATATATCAACTCTGTGCTTCAATATCCTCCTCAAGATCTCTATGATGTGATTTTTGACATCTTTCTCATTATTCTTTTTCATCTTATCAAATTCCTCTTTCATTTGTTGGATCTAGGGATCCTATGTATAGACTGGTAGGTGATAGACAATTAATTCATCTCCCCTCATAGTGGTGGCTTGTTGAAACTGTTGTTTCAGCTTTTTATTCTCAATGAACAATTTGTTCACCTCATCATTAGATAGCTTGAACCATTTCTCATATTCATTAATTTTCTTTTCCATGTTTTCTACCACATCTCAGGTGAACATTGCAGAATGCATGGTTATGGTGGCAGCTTCAGTAGGAGTTGTGTCTCTCATAGTTCTAATCATGGCTGACCCCCTCATTTCTTATACTACATCAAGGCACTGAGGCTTCCTTGTGTTCTTCTTCTTTGTCCATAGGGCAAGTGTTTGGGTAGTAGGGTTATACCCTACTCCTGAGATGCCTTCCTCTGAATCAAATTCTATGACTAACATGTGATCATCTTGTGCTCTAATTTGATCTAAAAGAAAAATTATGGACAAATCCATCCTTGGTATAATCAACATATCACTTCTCAACGTCATTTCTCTTGTCTCTTGGGGAGTGACAGTAATATTATCAATATTCAATTTTGTAAATGTCCAAGCCTGGATCTCAGCATGTTTTGACTCATCAGTTCCTATAAGATTAATGTTCAACTTTTCATCTAATTGTTTCATTTTCATTTTGATCCAGAAATCTTTGAACTCATTGATGTGTATAAAATTATCATCCTCTAGGAATCTCAGAGAGGCCACTACCCTCTCATCCTCTTGAATCTCATCAGTTCCCTCCTCTGACAGCTTGGCCTTTGGATTAAGGGGCTTTTGACTTTTTTGTTTTTCCACTACCTCTGTCAATTTAATCAAGGCCAAGACTACTTTTTGTTCTGTATCATCACTTGAATCATATTCCACTAGTTGCTCCATCTTCTATTTTTTTGCTTGTGGCTCATGAGTGGGAGATGGAGGGGATGGATGTGTAGATGATGGGGGTGATATCTGAGATGTGGATGTTTCATGTGGTGGTTGGTGGGGTGTGGGTAATGGAATTAGTCCCTCATCTTGGGCCATTTTTTATAATTCATCAAATTTACTCAAAATCATTTGCATTCTTTTTAGAAGGTTGGGTTCATCTACAAAAAAGCCTTTGAAGCTTCTATCTTTTTCCTTCTTTTGATTTTCTCACCTCATCATTGTCTTCCACCTTTTTCTGGCCTACATTACATCAGCAAAATATACCAAATTCCTTATAACATCCTCTCCAAAAACAAATTCATGTGAAATAGCCTTCTTCATCAATAGGGTTTTTCTGATCATATTGATGTGATCCTCTGGGTCACATACTCTTTCTGTTCAAGGTTTGAGGGAGTAATTGACCCTTATAAACCTTTGCACTTCTTCGAGCATACATGACCCAATGGCCAGCACTTCAAACATAGTCAAGTTAGGCAAAAATGTGCCTTTACTCTGATTTCTCATCAAGTCATGTTCCATCCAAAGCATCTTCCACATAAACTCTAGGAAACACACTCTTGCAGGTACAAACTTATGTAAAATGTGTGGTGCTTGGTTGCATCGATACACTCTGATAATAGTGTGTTGTGGCATAAGGAACCAATCAACATAATTATGAGTATAGCCTTGGTTTGGCCGATACTGTACAAGCCTCATTACCTTCATCAATGACTCAGGCATTTTTGGTATTGGGTAACCAAGAGCAACAATCAATCTAACAGCAAAATCATCTCGAAACACTACAAAATCACTTTTGTACACCTGCTATCCAAAATGTAGCACTAGTTTTACACAGGGAGTCTAACTCCTCTTTCTTGTGTACACAATTGCATGCTTGTAGTCAACTTCATTTCATTCTGATACATAAATAAGTGACACAATAAACAATATTTTCTACAAGTAATAGGGGCCTTGGCTTCCCTAACTTGTAGCAAACCTTCATGTACTTATTCTTCAATCACAGATGCAAAATCAAATTCTACATTTGACTCAGAATGTTGAATTATCATAGCCATTCTCATCAATCCTATTTGTATTTTCTCCTCTGCATATATCCCCAAAACTTGACACAACGCATAATAGGTATTCTTGAAATAAACTTGGAATTCAGAAACTTGGAAAGGTACCATTTGGGAAGAAGGAATAGAGAGCCTTCTGTTATCATCACCCCTCTTCATGTGTAAGGGGATCTCATCACTTCAATATGTTCTCCTCAACCTCTTATATTCTTGCTCAAGTTTCACTAATTTCACCTCTGTTACAACTTGTTTATTGAGGTTGAAACATTTGATAATGGCATCTCTATTGATATCCACTAAGCACTCACCATTTGGAAACCTCATAGTTTTGGTTGGGGCATGGTAACTATGGGAAAGGGATTTAATAAGGTCAACGTCGATGAAAATATTGGGAACAATTAATTTAGCCAAATGTAGGGCCCATGGGTTTGATGTTGGTTCCTGGTCAATCCTTTTTGATGTAGCCAACAACATACACTCAATAAAATTATGCGATTAATCATGTGAGAGCGAAAGATTTGGAACACTGGAAAACAAACCTTCTATTCACCTACTCTACTACTACAATGAGAGAAAACTCTCTTATATCCAAGAAAACAAAAAAATAAAAAAAAATTACCTTTTTTGGCAGATTTTGACAATTGTCAGATTTTTTCATTTTAGGTAATTTTACATTGATATCTTGAGAATCCAGTTTTTTTTCCTAGAAACTTCTTAAAACTAAGGTAGGACAAAAAGCTAGCTAACATCCTAAATTTGAAACATGAGTTTCGAGTTATTAAAAAAAGCAACTTTTAAAAAACTACGAAAAAACACTAAATTGCCATTTTGAGGGCCAAGATGAAAGTTTCAAGCCCTAAAAAAGTGCCAAGACGGGGTCCAACCAACTAGGGTGGGTTGGGAAATCACATGTCACCTCATAACACATCCACCTATAAAATTTCTTAGAAATTTCTCACATCCAAGTCAAAAGCTATGACCTTCGAAAGTCCCTGCATCATTCTCCTCTAGTTGAAAAGAACACAACTCCTACAAGTAAGTGTCTTTAAACTGCTACCATTTGACTAGATCTATCCTCTGTAATTCCCACTTTGTAATCCATGTGCTATCTATTGGTGGCAATCCTTCCCTCTGTACTAAATACTTGTTGTAATGCCCTTGCCGAGTGTAGATAGTTTTCTTATCAAGACCCTGTGCAATCTTTTCCTTCTTCTTATGGGGAATATCGTGGTGCCATGCCACTTCTGGTTGGTTATCTTTAGCATCATCCTCACCATGGAATGCATATAAATCAGAAATATTAAACACATGAGAAATATCAAGATTATCTAGTAAACTGACCTCATATGCATTATCATTGATCTTCTTTGTAATTTTGCAAGGACCAATTTTCTTGTACTTCAACTTGTGGTATGTTCCGGTAGGAAATTGCACTTTTCTCAAATATACCATCACTAAGTCACCTTTATTGAATGTCTGATGTCACCTAATAGTATCCACTATACTCTTGTACCTCTCATTACTGTCCTGTAACTTCTATCTCACATCTTTCTACAATTGTTGAAGTTGTTTTGCAAATGCTTCCCCATCATCACTGACCCTATCTTTCATTGGTAGTTGTACCAAATCTAGAACACCCTGAGGGTTCCTACCATACACAATCTAGAAAGGGAACTTTCCTATTGATCTGTTAACAAAACTATTATAGGCAAATTCAGCCTGGGGTAATGCCACGTCCCATTGTTTTGGCTTTTCTCCAACAATACACCTCAACAAATTTCCCAGACTCCAATTGACTACCTCTATTTGCCCATCTATTTGAGGATGATAAGCCCTACTAAACTATAACTTAGTCCCCATCTTCTTCCATAAAGTCCTCCAGAAATGACTGAGGAATTTGGTATCCCTATCAGAGGTAATAGTCTTTGGAACACCATGTAGTCGAACAACTTCTAAAAAAAATAACTCTGCTACCCTCATTGCATCATTAGTTTTATTACAGGAAATAAAATGAACCATCTTGGAGAACCTATCAACAACTACAAAAATGAGTTGTTTTAGTTATGCAATGAATTTCATTAAGTGGTGAAATCTGTAATTATGAATTTGGGCATCTAGAATATTGAAAGGATCTTGAAGGACTGATTCATTGGGCAATAACTTGACTTAGGGGATAGAAAAGGAAGTTTTTGAGGAATGTCTCCCTGAGCCTACAAGCATTGAAGTGGTTGAGATATCTAATAGTCTAGTTGACAAAGGCACTGCAAATACAATTATGAGAGTTTCTCAACATGAAGTGTTCGAAAGTCTACAAAATATTAGGCAACTTAGAGATGGAAAAGAGGATAATTATAGAGAGTTTGAATGAGAGCTAGAAATCCTTGATAATCCACTAGTTAAGGAAGATCGTCACACTAATGTCCCAAAGGATTCTTCCTCCATAGCACTAGATTGGCTACAATACTGGCTTGGAGCTAAAGAGCCACAAGTAGAACTGATGAAACTAGACTAGGATACAATCTTGGCCAAAGTATAGAAGCTAAGGAAACAAAAGAAGGCCAAGATCCAATCTAAGATATACAAGGATGCCACTGGATCAAGGATTGCTGAGGTGGTTGTCCCACCAACCAATGTGAGTAAAGATCAAGTGAGGGCAAAAGATTACATGGTTACAACTATCAACTTGGGACATGACTCCAAGGGACAAAAGACTGACGAGTTTAAAGGTACAACCTCCTCCATTCTAGAACAATTAGACAAAGATGAGCTCACAAAGAAAGAGTTGAAATAGTAGAATGAAGAACTAAAGGCTTGCATCTAGTTTTTGATGAGACCATTGAACTCTGAGGGAGAACCAAAATCAGCTCCATCCCTGCTGTGAAAAGAAGAGTTGGCTAAATTTGATGACATCAAAACAACTGTTGTAGGCACATAATAGTGGTTTTACAAAGTGTACAGTGATGGCTATGAAGCAATCACCTTTGAAGCCATGCTACATCAAGACTTCTGACTATTGAGAGAAGGATGGGAGGAATTATATGAAGAATGTAACCGCTGTGAAGAATACTATTCTCATATGTTTCCAATAGTATGGACAATTAGAAGATTGCCTAGTAAAGTTCTGTTGTTTAAGAATATTCTTATGGTGGATAGATTATATAAGTCAGGATAATGGTATCTGCAGATGAAGATGAAGAAAGAGGTTTTTGATAAGATCAAGGAATCCCATAAGGAAGAAAATGCTTGAATACTTGTGTTCATCTATGAAATAAATGATACTTTGAAAGACTGTGTAGATCTTGGAATCGAGGATCTGGCTCCATTAGATGTCTAGTGTTGCAAGGATAGATTACATCAAGTCATTCCTAGATAGTCTTCACTCAATATGGTGGGTAAACATAAAAAGGTCAGTGATCTTCAGGCCTCTTTTGTTGCATTTTAGAAAAATAGGAAAGTGATAGAAGATGTATATACTCAATACTACCGAGAACTCAAAAACCTCAGATTCAGAACTAACTATGTTAAAGATCTAGAACCTGTAGACATCAATCTAGTGTTAACATCCTGGGTAGCCTACAACAACAACAAAGCACAAGAAGACAAAATAGATTTAGAGGAGAATGAATAAAATAATGAAATATCTAGAATTGAAATTGTAATCATGTCACTTGTGACTAATGCTATATTTAGAAGTTCATGTGATGCTTTTTTGCCTTTATTATGCTTTAAAATTTACTTTTCCTTATATACAACTCAATGGGTATTCAAAATGTCTAGATTCAATGTATTTAGGAGTTGTATTTTGTCTTTTTCTTGCAAGATAGAGGGAAATCTAGGAATGGATAATAGCTATATATATGATGTAATCTGGACCGTTAGTGTCAAGTTAATCTCCACCATCTATTCAGAAACACAGTATGGCACCTCTTCTATATAAAGGGCCATTGTCTCTATCATTGTAACATAGTCTTGATGCTAAATTGTTGACACTCTTCCATTTGAGATTAATAGAAAGCAAGTTTCTACAACATTTCAGAGAATTTGTTTATTTTTATTATATATTTCGTTTCATGGTTCACTTCATGATTTGCAATTAATTAATCATGTTTTTGCAATGCTACTTGTTTGTTGAAGGTATTTGATAAATATTCTATGTCCATACTTTTAGTTGCTTGCTAACTATAAGTGGCTATGTAAAGTTAGTCTGGACTACTTGTTTTGTGCTGAGTTCAATTGCATTTCATTGGTTAAATCACGCCATAAATTGGGTATTCGATAAATGCATGCAATCTAAAAATCTTAAGAATCCCTAGAAGATAACATCATTTTCTGTAAGTACTATAGTAATTAGTTAGCTTGGTTACTCAGTAAGTGGTTTGAAATTCAGAACGTTTGTCTACCATTAGTAAATTGTTCATGGTGAATGTCACTTAGGATCCTTCTAAACCCTACTCCTTTTATATTTTCTTATTAATGAACTATTAGTATTATGTTTCAGCAGCACTTCATATTTTTATATCAGCTGAAATAATATAAGGGTTTGCATGTATTGTTGTCCTAATTTCTCAAACCTGTCATATTGCATGTAAGACCCCTTGTAGGCACAACTAGAAAATCCCACTGAGAAATTCCAAGCAAGCTAAGAACTAGTTGTATTATCCTTGGAGTAGTCTTACCTTGGGTATGATACTTTTCAAGAGAGGTGTGATACTATCTATAATGTCAGAAAATGTCCCCTTGGGGGCTTTTCCCTCATAAGGTTTAGCTCTCGGGTCTTTTGCATGCATGTAGGACATCTTACTTCATAATTTTGCATCCTGATGGAATGATCCCTAGGTAACATGACAAATGGCACCTAGGAGGACCCCTTGACCTTAACCCTACCCAAAATAGGGGGGAGGACTTGGGTGCCCACACCCTAGTCCTGCCCTATTTTTGGGTAGTCCCAAATTTTAAGTGTCAATTTATGATTGTTATTTGGGCCCTTTGCCGACACGGTAAGTTTGAATTTACAAAATCTTGGTGGGATTGTTTGTAGTTACATATAAAAGCATGTTTAGGCATTCATTTAGAAACTAGATGGAAATTTTGATGTTCATGCATTCTCAAAGTGATTCAAGGCTTTCATTGTGTTGCAAGAGCAAATTTGTGTGGTTTATGTGTTTGTGTTATAGATTTGAGCATCCATTTCATAATGGAATGAAGAGCATCTTCATCCATGAAATCTTCACTGCAAGGTGACATTATATTGTGTTTTCATCATCATTTCCTTTAGTTTTTCCCTCTACCTCACAAGGGCACACACTCTCTATCTGACAATGGTGTTTGGAGACTTAAGTGTCCTTTGAGGCTTGACTAAGGCAAGCCTCTAAATACCACAACCCCCTCCTAAAGTTTTCATGGTCGTAGGTTACAAGCTGTAGAGCTAGGAAAAGTGAAGTTGTAGGAAGGCATCTTGAAGTGTCAGAATTGCAGAACAGAAGGAAAAACAACACCTGGACTTGGGACCTGCTCATTAGTCCTCCAACTTCTATGACAGGAAAATCTCCAGAATAGTAGGGAAGAGTTGTAGACTGAGTTTCCAGATCCAGAAAAAAAGTAGGGTATTGGACTTAGGTGCCCATTCTTTTGTCCTTGACTTTTCCAGCTCAGAGCCCCAAAAATAGGTACTCTGTGATTTGATATTTTGCTTCCCTCTGCAAGAGCTTTTTCTATTATTCTTCCGTTTACAGTTGCATTTGCAAAATTAGGGTACTAATGGTTAAATGACCATAGGAGAAAGAAAATTAATAATTAAACACCCTAATCTAGGCTTCCCTACATTTAATAGTGACCTAGGGTACAATAGTGGCTGGCCACTCGACCCTAAATCCTTGAATATATAGGGTGAAAGGACGATTCAAACATCTAAACACTTAAACATTAAATGAATCAAATTTTACCCTAAACATTTTGCTGAACCCATGTTTTTGGACTTAATTTGCAACTTGTTGAGTTTTTATCTTCAGATTTGGATTGATTTAATTCATTCATGTAGTCATTCATTTTATTGCATTGAGAAAATTATAAAAAAATTGAAAAATTTGCAAAAATTTGAAAACCCTAGCTTGCATTTCCATATAGATTACTAAATTGCATCAATTCTTTCTAAATTTCCCTAATTCATGAAATTTGCATCATATCTGACATAAACTATAGAAAAATGCAAAAAATTAATAATTTGCATTGCATTTTCATCATTAATTTGCTAGGCTTTTATAGAAATTTTGACAATTTTTATTAAACCTAGTAATTCCAAAATCTAGGGTTAGTAGGCAAAATCTTCTCCCAGATTTTTCTACTAGTTTTGGAGCCTCATTCAAATTATAATTTGGCTGTATCTTGTATTTTAGTGTAAATTTGCATTTAAATTTTAAATATTTGCATTTTTGCATAAAATTTTCAACAAAAACTAGCAATTTTTATGTATTTTCATTAGATTTGCATTGGCATTTTGCATGTTCCAGATTGGAAATAATTTTCAGATCTAAGATTATTTAATTTTCATCATAAATCAAAATTGAAAACATCCACATAGCATTTTGTGCCAAGATCTCAAACCTAGGACTTCAAAAACAATGATTTTCACTAGATTTGGCCTTATCGACTCTCTAAACTTGCACCATAGGCATGTTGTGAAGGGTATTTTTTTTCATTAATTGGTTTTTATCAAGTTAATCATTTTTTTCTCCTCCTAAAAATCTTCACAACACCCTTTTAACAGAATCTTGTATTGAAAATTTGGCGAAAAACTACACATTTTGACTATTTTTGCCCTAGGGCTTGGCCTAGTTTGCACTCCAAGTGTCTTGTGATCAATTTTATGGATTGAGGTGACTGATATTATTGATTTTATTTGTTACACCTCCTGAAATTCATTACAACACATCTTTTGCTAGGTCTTGGAATTGAAAAACTGTGAAAAATAGCCTATTTTTGTTATATTTTCACTAGGGTTTTACCTTAAGAGGCACTAAATTTGTGTTGAGTTGGGTATTTTGACATTGTGTTCAAAACCAACATGATCCTCTTGTAATCTTTGTCACAATAAATAAAACATTGGTTAAGAGAGTTATGATTGATAATGGATCAAATCTTAATGTTTGTGGCATTAACTTACTACTCAAGATTAAAGTGGATATCTCTGCCATCAAGCCAGAATCATTAAGTATCCATGGTTTTGACAATATTTGATGACAATTCGTGGGCACTATAACTTTAACTATACAAGTTGGACCTGTGATTGTGCCTACCCTGATTCATGTCATTCCTTGTTCTTTATCTTACAACATGATTCTTGGTAGACCTTGGATTCATGCATTAGGGACAGTCCCTTCCACCTTGCATCATTCAATCAAATTTGTGTTCAAAGGTAAACTTCATACTATCCATGCTAATCCTACACCAGATAATTGTTTACATATTGAAAAGCAAAAACTAGTTTACAACCATATGAGCTTAAACAATTTGCGAGGTGATCCATCAATGACTAATATTGTGCAAGACTCTCAACCATTGAATGAACTTGTTGGTGATGATTGGGGTTCATTAGATTTCAATCCTTGCAATTTAGGGGAATATAAACTTAATAACCTCAACACATCAAAAGTCACATCGATCTCATCTAGGCAATATTTTGAAACATATGTGAAAAACAAAGTCTCCTTGGTTGAAAATAAAGATAGTACTCACTTATACTACAAATTATGATACCTACGAGGCTTCACCTTCTTCTAAGGAATTGGACTCTCTATATGGTCGTGGATTTAAAACCTTGTACAAAAATAATGACTATGTAGGCAATGGTTGCGGTGTAAATCAACAAGGAATTAGAGTACCTTTACATGTTACTTGAATTAACTACATGACCGGTATAGGATACCGTTGTTTGAAACCCACCAAAGCCTTTTGTCATCCTAAACTTAATGTTAACACAATATGAATACAACATGACAGATATCCTAGATATGCATGATCTTAACGATGGTATCCTAATAGGTAAGTATTTCTAACCCTTTATCTCTCATGATGTGCTTCCCTTGTGATGTGTTATGTGTTGTTGAGGCCTCCTGGGATGACCTTGGATTCTCTCGTAAGGTCCGGGATACTAGGAGATGCCTCTGTTGTGACCTTCTATTTGTATCATCATTCTTCTAAATTACCTCTCTCTAATTTCATCATTGTGTGTTGTGTCTTACGAACAATAGCATTGCGGTTGGTGACTTGGGGGCACCCTCCTACGTGACTGTCCCTAAGACACTTGTTTCTCCTCTCTTATTTATTGTTTTCCTTCCTATAGTGTTTCTATCTAGCTGGTAGATGATGAAAAAAAACATTTATACTGATGCGGACCTAGTGTCCCTTTCGAGAGCAATCAAAAAATGGACTTAGTTCCTAATATGACAATGGGGTTGTATATTTTATCTGACGCTTGGCTAGTGGAAGCACTCATTCTTTTTGCATAGTGAATTTTATGATGTTTCTATCGCATTTACAAACCTTAACAATACTAATACTTTGTGCACCTTTGTTTGTCTTTGAATCTAGCCTTGGTGGTACTCAATTCAGAGAGCTTCGTGATATAGCCCCATGGTTATCCTTGAACTCTGAATTTGTTTTATAACCTTGGCTCTTTGTGTGGTTAATCATATGCATTGATGTTGTTATTTATCATGATTTTGTAGACACTAACATGTTTCTTGCAGGGATGTGTTTGTGGGAACATTTGGCAATCATAAAGTACATGTCACCTCTGGGCAGCATGGGCTTTGCAAAAGTCGGTGTTCCCTTGTGTGTTTTCTTCCTACCTTAATGTACCTGATATCAATACCTGATATCAACCACCTTAAGGTGGGGGCATATATAAGGTAAGTTGTCTGTTATAGATGTTAGCAATGTGCTTGTCCTCAGGTGCAGACTAGTGCAATGAGCACTTCCTGCATCCTGAGTTTGTTTGTAATCAACCAATCTATCTTGAAATCTATTGCATATACCTCCTTTTCACCATAAGTCATCTTTGTGATGCGAGTTAGGTTGTATACTTTTAACCTCATACCTCCTTTTCACTGTAAGGCATCTTGGTGATGTGAGTGGGGTTGTATGCCATCCTTCCTTTTCACTGTAAGGCATCTTTGTGACGTGGGTGGGGTTACATTTTCAAAAGTCATCTGCAGTGGTGGGGAGTGGTTCTGTGACTAATTCAACCCTTAAGCATGTCTTTGGCGATTGTTGTGGCGAAGCGTAATCATTGGTGTGTGCCTGTAATGTGCTTGAGATGATGTTGAGCCTAGAAATAGGAGCACTCCATCACTTGTCTACTATATTTTCTTCATGTCTTCAAAGTGTGTGTGTTTTCCATTCTTGCTTTGTTTGGCATGTCTATTTCCCCATATGCAGTTTACATTTTGGGAGGTTTTGTGTCTTACGTGTGTTGCCCCATATATACAAAGACCTGCGTGATGATTGCATCATGTATTATGGGAGCTTTGTTTATTTTCTAGTACTTTCATCTGTATTTCATATATATGAGAAAAAGAAAAGAAAAGAAATCATACCTATCTTCTATGCATTAATGTGTCTTCTATGCATCTGTTGTATTCTTCATGTTCTACATGACTATAACTGTCTTCTCCATGTTTTGTATGTCTTCTCCATGCTTGGTGTGTTTGTTGTGTTTGTGACCATACTTTAATGCATGTATCAGCCTTCCATTTCTACATACATAAAAGTGGAGGTTAAATCTAACATCAAAAAATGTCCCCTTGGGGACTTTTCCCTCATAAGGTTTAGCTCTTGGGTCTTTTGCATGCATTTAGGACATCTTACTTCATAATTTTGCATCCCAATTGAATGAGCCCCAAGTAACATGACAAATGGGACCTAGGAGGACCCCTTGAGGTTAGGGGGAGGACTTGGGCACTTGTGCCCTAGTCCTGCCCTATTTTTGGGTAGTCCCAAATTTTAAGTGTCAGTTTGTGACTATTATTTGGGTCCTTTGCTGAGACAGTAAGTTTGAATTTACAAAATCTTGGTGGGAGTGTTTGTAGTTCAATATAAAAGTATGTTTAGGCATTCATTTAGAAACTAGATGGAAATTGTGATGTTCATGCATTCTCAAGGTGATTCAAGGCTTTCATTATGTTCCAAGAGAAGATTTGTGTGGTTTATGTGTTTCTATTTGTAGATTTGAACATCCATTTCATCATGGAATGAAGAGCATCTTCCTCCATGAGATCTTCACTACAAGGTGACATTATATTTTGTTTTCATCATCATTTCCTTTTCTTTTTTCCTCTACCTCACAAGGGTATGCACTCTATATCTAAAAATGGTGTTCAGAGACTTAAGTGTCCTCTGGGGCTTGACTAAGGCAAGCCTCTAAACACCACAAACCCCTCCAATTTTTTTCATGGTTGTAGGTTACAGGTTGCAGAACTAGGAAAAGTTAAGTTGCAGGAAGGCATATTGAAGTGTCAAAATTGCAGAACAAAAGGAAAAACAACACCTAGACTTGGGCACCCACTCATTTGTCCTCCAACTTTTGTGATGGGAAAACCTCTGGAACAACAAGGAAGAGTTGTAGACTGAGTTTCTAGAACCAGACAAAAAGTAGGGCATTCGACTTGGGCGCCTACTCTTTTGTCCCTGACTTTTCCACCTTGGAGCCTTGAAAATAGGTACTCTGTGATTTGATATTTTTCTTCCCTCTACAAGAGCTTTTTCTATTATTCTTTCGTTTACAATTGTATTTGCAAAATTAGGGTTTTAATGGTTAAATGAGCATAGGAGAAAGAAAATAGATAATTAAACACCCTAATCAAAGCTTCCCTACATTTCATATTGAGCTAGGGTATGATAGTGCCTAGCCACTCAACCCTAGATCCTTGAATGTATAGGATGAAAGGAGGATTCAAACAACTAAAGACTTAAACATTAAATGAATCAAATTTTACCCTAAGCACTAGCAATCATACCTGCATTATTGTGTGCTAAAACCACAATCAACAAAATTGGTGCTAGAAGGAGGGCCACCAAGTTAAAATCCCCTCCATAAAATTAGTAGGTCTGGGGACCAGACAGAGACTCACTAGGTCTAGCTCAGCTAGAGAGGACCTGTTGTCCCTAATAGAGTTTAGAAGAACTAGAAGAAATCAGGGAATACCTAGAGCACCAAGGGATCAATCTATTCCAAGAAACCCAGATGTAACCCTGATCAATCCTCCAGTCATGGATTTCTTCAATACTAATAACCAGTCCCCATTCCAATTCCGTACATACAATGATATGCCCAAAAACCCTGACAAGTTCTGCTCCAAGTTCCAGACCAATTACCCAGATAGAACCACTAATGAGCATATTAAAATCTTCAAAGGTAATATGTTTATTCTTTAGGTGTAGCATGAGGATGTGGTTTGCAGGTTGTTTCCCTACTCACTATAATATGAAGCCTACTACTAGTTTTCCAATCTCCCTATAGCATCCATAAATTCATGGTTGAATTTGAAGAATGCATTTCTTGATCACTTCAGGATGCCCACTACCCTAGCAGACCTTTATAGATCCATTGTGGAAATCCACAGAGCTGAAGGTGAGTTAAAAAGTTCCTTCAACAATCAATTTTAGAAGGCCTTCATCTATTTACAAGCTCCTTATGCCATAGGTCAAGCCATTTATTATGTAGCCCTAGATCAACTTACATCCATGTTTGTGAGAAGAGCTAACCCAGCTCCAACCAATCTAGCCCAAGCATATGCTGAGGCTATCATAGTGAATACACAGTTAGGGCAGATAGCCACAGGTCCACTAAACCACATGGGTCTTGCAACCATGCCAAATCAAATACATATGATCAACCATGCCCTAGCTAATCATACTCCTGTGATGAATCCTATCCCTGTTCCTGCATCAACCCAGGCATTAGTTGTCCACCCTGAGGCTCCCATGTTAGAACTACATCTAGTTCAAATTCCTTTCCTTCATTCAACTAAAGAAATCAAAGCTAAATACAATAGAGATGGAATTAGGGAGTTGGTAGAGCAAACAAAGAAGCTTACTGCTAAAGTTACTCACCTACGAAATCATAATGCCTATTTACAGGAGAGAAATCAGAAATAGAATCAATATCAGAATAAAAAAATTTAGTGACCCAACCAAACTTGAAATACCAAACCTAATAATGGTGGAGTCCCATCACCGTTAGAGACTCAAAATACTAAAAGTCATTCGCCTGGTCAAGTGATGCTAGCTGAGGTAGCATTGTCCTCGTGGTACAGACTTCATAATACAAATGCTCATTTTGAGTTGGGCTGTCCAGAGTTCCAAATAGTATCCATCATTTTTCAGATGGAGATTTAGAATGCAGAGGCACAAGAAAATCCTCTGACAGGGTATGAACTCATTCCATCTCAAAGGTATGACACTGTCCTTGTACTTAATAGTTATACATTTCTGTTCCAAGATGACAATCATCCTGAAGAGGAGGAATGTGAGGAGGTACATGCTTATCAGAAATATAACAAAGCCCCATACAACCTAAGAAGTAGTAAGTTGAAAGGTCCTTTCACCACCTCTATCCCTCCAAACTACTATTAAATTTTTCTTGACCCAAAGACCTCAAATAATCATGACCCTCCCAAGGCAACACCCCAACCAACACATCAAGGAACCATAGCTCAAAATTCTCAGAGGTCTTAGATAGTTAAGTTGGGACAGTATGTTGTAGACGAACTCAAGAAAATGAAGATCAGGTTGTCAATCTTTGAATTGTTGAAAGTTCCCGAAGTTAGGAGTGCTTTTTTCAAAGACATGGGAGTCAATGTTGGATCAAATCCTTCCCAAAAAGAGGTTCCACCAAAAGACAATAAGGACAAAGGGAAAGATAAAGTCAATGTGACAGATGCTGAATAGAAGGTCACTTTATATAAGGATAAAAGAGAGAGTCAACCTTTCCTATTGACTCTTAGGATATTTGGAAAGAACCTCCATAACTGTTTGGTAGAATGAGGGGCCTCTACCAATGTGATGTCTTTCTCAATATGCAAAGCATTAGACCTCACTCTAGAAAAATCTTCTAGGAAAGTAATGTAGTTGGACAAGATGGAAGTTAATGTGACGGATGAATTAAACAGAATACACATGCAACTAGCTTCTGATCCTAGAGTGCAACAATACATATATATTCAAGTAGTTGATATACCAGATTAGTATGGCATGCTTTTAAGTAGAGATTGGTCTAGGACCCTAAGTGGCTATATGGCGACGAACTTTTCTCACATGTGTCTGCCATGGAAAGGACTAGCAAATCAGATCTGCATGGAAAGAGAATGAAAAATAAAGCATATGATTATAGAATACAATCAGACCAATGAAATTTTGTTTTCAGAAGTAGACTTAGGAGTTTATCTCCCTCAAGTTAACTAGGTAGAAGAAATACTTATGCAAAATTGTAGTAAATTCCCTAATCCTCCACTTACAAAATGCCAAGAAAGTATAGAGGTGTATGTGTAGTCAGACCAAGAGTCCTCTTTTGATGATGAAGAACTAAGAATATTTGAGGGATTCAAAAATTTTGTGGCAAAATTCATGAATGATTAGTTAGCTATAGGAAGGAAGATACAAATGGATGAATTGCTACTTCCAAACTAGTGTCACCTCCATGATGCATCCCATTTAAAGTTCACATGATCACTCTGTCAAGAGGTAGTCAAACAAGTGCAAAGGCATTTAAAGATTTCAGTAGTTGCAAAAGAAAATCAAACTGCTACAGGTACAGTTAGTCAAGAACCTTAGTCAGATAAAAAACAACAAACTACACAAAATGATGAGGGTAATGATTCCCACATTTGGACATTAAGATTTGATGGATCTAGGTACAGACAAGGATCCGGTGCTAGTTTTGAGTTGATCAGTTCCAAAGGAAGCTCATTTCTAGCATCATATCGATTACAATTTCCATGTACGAACAACGTGACAGAATACGAATCTTTGGTGCATGGACTGTTGATGGCACTTTAGAAAAAGGTTAAGGTAATTCAAGTGTTTGGTGACTCAGAATTGGTTGTCAAGCAAGTGAGAAGGCAATACTCTTTCAATGATAAGGGATTAAATAGATATTGAAACCACATATGGGATTTGATTGAGTGCTTTGATGGCTTCAATATCCAGTTGATCCCACGAAGACAGAATCATGTTGTTGATGCCTTAGCCTAGACAACTACTTATCTAGAACCACTATCCATGGAAGGCCTAAAGAAGTTCACTATAGAGTTTGTTTCAACTCCCTCGGTACTCGATAACATCACAAATTTTCAAGTTTTTGATAATTGCAAACATATAATTGATTTTCTCACTTCGTCAGATTTTTTTGCTACTCAGATAATAGATGAAGAAGAGTTAGAGCCAGCTAAAATAGATTTATAAGGAGTCCTCAATTTGAAGATGAACACTATTTCCCAAGGGATGGTAGAATTAGAACAATTGTTTGATTCAAATAAGTTTGGAATCCATAAGAAACAGGGAGAATCCCCTGGTGCACAATGCGAACCTTATAATTTGGGGACATCTGAAGAAGTAAAAAATGTGTTTATTGGGAAACCCAGCATAGATGAAGAAAGGATAGGTATTATTCATGCATTAAGGGATTACCACAAAGTCATATCCTAGAGTTATAAATATCTCAAGACGTATGACACTTTAATCATAACTCATATTATACTTCTCAAGCCAGGGGCAAAATTGTTCAGGCAAAGGCATCGACCAGTTAACGCTCTATTAGAACCATTGATTTTCAAAGAGGTACAGAAGTTGTCTGCAAGGATCATATTTCATATTAGTCATTCTGCCTAGGTGGCAAATTTGGTACCACTGTGTAAGAAAAGTGGAGAAATCAGGCTCTACGTCAACTTCAGAAATCTGAATAGGGCCTCAAAAAAGGATAATTACCCACTGCCATCATTGGACAAAGTGTTGAAAATAGTTAACAGCTCACAAATGATGTCTTTCCTAGATTGTTATTCAGGTTATAACCAAGTAATGGTGGAATATGAGGACAGATTAAAGACATCCTTCACATGCAAGTGGAGAATCTATGCATACCACAGGATACCCTTTGGATTAATTAGCACGGGAGCTACATTCCAATGTGTGATGGAGATAGATTTCAAAGCATTGGTTGGGAAATGCATTATCATATATATGGACGATCTCACTGTGTCTTCAAAGAAAAGAGAAGATCATGTGGCAGACCTGAGGAAAATCCTGCAACAATGTAAATATTATGGGATCTCACTTAATCCTAAGAAGTGTATCTTTGGAGTAACTAAAAGAAAGTTGTTGGGAAATGTAATTTCTGAACAAGGTATATTGATTGATCTTGATCAATTCCAAGCAATTCTCAAGATACAACCCCTAGCTAGTGAGAAAGAACTGAAGTCACATTTTGGTAAGATCAACTTTGTTCGTCAATTCATCACTGGGTTCACTGAGATTGTTCACCTATTAAATGCTATGTTGAAACAAGACGTTAAGATCAAATGGACCCCAAAAGCTAAGGCTACATTTGTAGAATTTAAACAAGCAATAGCCAATGCTCTAGTACTAGTAAGTCCTGACTATACACTACCATTTTGCATCTACTCCTTTTCTTCTGAACATACCTACGCAAGAATGTTGACATAGAAGAGGGATACATTGACAATGAAAGACCTATTGCTTTTATGAGCACCCCATTGAAAGATGTAAAATTGAGATGTCCAAATGTGGAGAAGCAAGCATATTCCTTAGTCAAGGTAGTGAAAAAGTTCTATCACTACATCTTGAGAAGCCAAGTGATTGCAATTGTACCAGATGTAGCAGTCAATGCATTGTTAATGTAGAGTGAACTAAGTGAATGATGAGAAAAATTGGTCATGTTCTTACAAGAGTTTGATATAGAAATATAGCCCATTAAATTGGTAAGGGGTCAAGAATTAATGAAGACAATGGTGGAAGCTGGTCCAGACTTAGTCTCTCAACAATATATGTTAGAAGATATCTTTAAAGTTGAGTGGTATGGAGACATTGTGTTCTATCTCCTCAATCAGCATAGTCCACCTCAACTAAATTCAGTCCAAAGGAGAGCACTTAAATTAAAGAGTAACAACTTTATGATTAGGGGATCAGTATTTTATAAAAAAACCATGAAGGGATTCATCTTAGGTGCTTAGATAAAACATAAGTAGCACAAGTTCTAACAAGTTTCCATGAGAAATTCAGAACTGGCCATGGTTCAGCCTTGTCAACTACCAATCAGATTCTTCAGGCAGGGTATTACTGTCCCACATTATTTATAGATGCACATGCACATGTTAGAACTTGCCACACATGCCAAATTGTTGCAACCAAGGAGAGAAATGTTGTTATGCCATTACAACTGGTCCTAGAGGTATGACCATTCACATAGTGGGGGATTGACTTCATTGGTATGCTCAACCCACCTTCCTCTATAGGCCACAGGTATATTCTAACTGCTACGGATTATGGTACTAGATGGCCTAAAGCCATAGCATGCAAACATTGCACCACGGAGGTAGTAATAGATTTTGTTGAAAAGCATATCATTACCAAGTTTGGCTGTCCTTTTTCTTTGGTTTGTGATAATGGCCCAGCATTTTCCTCATTACATTTTTCCAATTGGGCATTTGACTATGGGATTGTTTTGAAAGTTTTATCTAATTATTACCCTCAAGGAAATGGAGTGGCTAAATCAACGAATAAAAACCTGCTTGAGGTCATCAAGAAACTACTTGACAAAACTCCTAGAGACTGGTACACTCAACTTAGATTCTCTTTATGGGTTGATAGGGTTAGACATAAGGATGCATTAGGAACATCACCTTATCATTTAGTTTATGGTATTGAGCCTATCTTTCCTATCCATCTGAGGATTCTTATGCTACAATTCATGCAAGATTAGCTTGAACCAAATGATTAGATGTCATCCTGCTTAGCTAAATTTTTGCACTTGGAAGAAAAATGTGACACTTCCATAGAAAACTTTGCCAAACATTAGGGTGTAGTAAAATGATGGTTCAACAAAAGGGCTAAATTCAAGGCTTTCTATATTTCTAACATAGTTTTATATTAGGACAAAGCCCATTAAAAGAAAGGTGAGCACGGTAAGTTTGACCAAATTTGGCTAGGCCCATATAAGATTTATGAAATCCTTATTGATAATATGTATTGACTGAAGATCCTTATTGGTGAGGATCTCCCATTGCCTATTAATAGGCAGTTTTGAAGCACTACTTCTAGGCCTAGGAGGCATCTTTGCCTTCTTTTAGTGTACATATTTCTGTTGCTTGTCTGTTTTGGGGTAGGTTAGGTTGCTATTAGATTAGTTTCTTCTTTCCACTTTCTCTTTCCGTAGTTGTTAGGTGATTTCATTTGGATTAGTTGTCCTTTTCTATTTTGTTTTTGCCTACTGTACTTGCTTTGATTGGGATCCTTGTTTCTTGAAAGTGGTGGTAGTTGTGCAGACCTGCAAGTGGTTCTTTTGTTTGGAAAGTAATTTGGAATATTTCTTTGAGAAGATGAATTTTTTTCTTACGTCATCCTGTGGATTCCACTATTATACTTGGAGGGTATGATGTCTGTTCATGGGAAATGAATCATTAGTTGGTGCACTTAAAGTATTTTCTAGCCATATATCTTTACACTCTTAAATAATCCTGAAGTATCTAAGTAAGTCTTGGTGATCTTACATTAAGTGGAAAATCTAAAGTCCACCTTTGGCGCCATCAGGAGCCCACACCCAGCTAGTTGAGTTATCAATGTAACTAGTGCCATCAAAAGCATGTGTTACAAGGGTAGAAATACTGCATTGTACTCTACCAAACATGAGCTTAATGAAGTATCAAGAAATTATGAAAAGAAAAGAAAATCAGAAAAGTCATAACCACACACTATAACTCAGTTAGATGGGCAATCAAGTAACCTCTACTGGGGCTTTGGATGCCTGACTAACACTAGGACTCTACTTGAGTGGTATTCTAAGACAAACCTATTAGGGCTATAGACACTCATTGACAGTGGGGCAATGTCTAGGTAGTTCATGAGGTGTGTACTAATCACGTAGCTTAATGTAAAGATCTTAGATGAGCTTAGTTGCTTAGGGATGGGATTTAATGCAATTACACACATTCAGGTTTTTAGTATATGGATGGTTGCACCTAGCTATTGAGTTCTACTTCTTTGATAAGGTATCATGCTTTCTTGTTTAACATGTGGGAAACACAAAGGTTCTGGGTTCAAAACTAAAGTTTATCCTTGAAATGCTCTATAGAATTTCCTAGCAAAGTCACCATTTGTTGAGCCTCACACACACACAATTTTTCCAATGGGAACCCCTTCTCTTGAATTTTGGCTTAGACTATTAGCCTAGTCAGTTGATTCCTAAAGTATTCTAATGGGTGATCAAAGTCACATTTTTCACAATAGAAGGCATGAAGGCTACTTAGTTTCTCCCAAATCATTAAGTCTAATGTCCCTTTTGTACTAAAAACATAGTCTGCTGACCTTTGCTCTAGATTCTCACTCCACTGACATTAGTCCCAGAATTGTAAGTCGTTGACCTAGTGTCAAAATCCTCATCCATTGACTCAGCACTAAATTCATTTGCCTCTAACATAGCACTAAATCTTCCTATCTATGACTTGTACTAAATGCAACTTTACTAACTTAAGTCAGAGGATGCTTAAAACTACGCAAAAGTTGGATGACCTCCAAACTTGTGCAGAAGTTGGATGTCATTAATGGTAGATATTAACATGGGATATAAGGGTTTTTTGTGAACTTTGAGCTCACTTTGACGCATAAGGAAACCATTTGATAGCTCTGTGATTTCATTAACAATGAGAGGCAAATTTAGAGTGAAAGTGAATTTGATCTTGGGCACATCTGGATGATTTTTCTGCCTCTACCACAGCATTTAGAACTAGGTAGGGAACTTCCCTTTTACTATTCTGGGCTTTTGAGGTTTGTTTCCAACACAAGTACCGGTCTCAGATAGGGTTCTACACATAAATTGAAGCTTTGGGTCTATAATCTCATCTATTAGAATGGCATTCAAGTTTTGATACGAGGGGTTCCTACTATGTAAATGATTGAGTTGTTTGATTTAAAAACCCTCCATTGTTAAGACCCTAGGGTACCATAAGTAGATACACAAAATGATGAAATCTTATTGTACCAACATGTGTTTGCCTGCACTTGCAAAATCATTCACAAGTTCATGAAAATCCCTTGAAGATTTAATAGACCTTTTCAAATAGTTCAATCTATGCTAAAAATAGCATTGACCAACCCTTTTGAAATGATGAACAAACTTTAGGTTAGTTAGTAGTTGAATAATCCCTCGCCAAATAGAAGTTTTTAATCATTTGCACTAGAATCAACCTTCACATACTTTGCATTAAAAGCATCACTGACAACTCAAAAGTAAACCCAAGAAAGCAAGGTCAGTCAGTGACCTCCAAAATCCCACTAAAACCAAAATCAAACTTAGCGCTAAAATCCTAAGTTGCCGACCTTGCATGAAAACACTTCTTCACTGACTTTGGTCAATCACATCCAAAATTCACACTAGTGTGTGGCAGCCCAAAGTTGTCCTAAACTCAGTCTTTCAGTGTTTCATCTTTTGCGCTAAGAACTGACCTTCTTGACTTAGCGCTAAAAAGTGCCTTCACTGACCTTGGTCAGCAAACCCCAAATCTTACACTAAGTCTGACATGACCAGAATCCATGCCAAGTCTTATACCCCACTTTTAGCACTAAATTGTAACCCAACTAACCTACACCACAATTACACCTCACTGACCTCCAAGGGTTCATTAAAGTCAGTCACAACTGAAACCTGTGTGGGGTCAGATGAACCTAAAACCCGCGCTAAGTCAGACAAAGCCAAAACTAGCGCTTTAGCATAAAACAGGTCTGACACCCCTAAAATCCACGCAAACTAACCTCATAGATGTTTTTCTTGCAATTTTCTAAGGCAAATTGGTCTATTTGATCATAATGAATATGACAGGTGAAATTGAGATGTTTTGTATGATTTCATTTGGTTTTCAAGCAAATTAGCATTTATTACATAACTTAAAGTAGGATTTTACATGTTTTAGTTATGTAATCAATTTCATTAAGTGGTGAAATCTGCAATTTTTAATTTAGGCATCTAGAATATAGAAAGGATCTTGAAGGATTGACTCATTGGGCAATAACTTGACTCAGGGGATAGAAAATGAAGCATTTGAGGAACCTCTCCCTGAGCCTACAAGCATTGAAGTGGTTGAGATATCTGGTAGTCTAGTTGACAAAGGCACTACAATTACAATTATGAGAGCTGCTCAGCATGAAGTTTTGGATAGTCTACAAAATATTAGGCAACTAGGAGATGTAAAAGAGGATAATGATAGAGAGTTTGAATGAGAACTAGAAATCCTTAATAATCCACCATCTAAGGAAGATAGTCACACTGATCTCCCCAAGGATTCTTCCTCTATAGCACCAGATTGGCTGCAATATCAACTTCGAGCTAAAGATCCACATGTAGAACTGATGAAACTGGACTTGGATATGATCTTGGCAAGAGTAGAGAAGACAAAGAAACAAAAGACGGCCAAGATCCAATCCAAGATATACAAGGATGCCACCAGATCAAGGATTGTTGAGGTGGCTATCCCACCAGCCAATGTGAATAAAGATCATGTGAGGGCAGAAATTTACGTGGTTACAATTGTCAACTTGGGACCTACCTCTAGGGGACAAAAGATTGATGAGTTTAAAGGTATAGTCTCCTCCATTCTGGAACAATTAGACAAAGATGAGCTCACAAAGAAAGAGTTGAAATAGAAGAATGAAGAACTAAAGGCTTGCATCTAGTTTTTGATGAGACCATTGAACTCTAAAGGAGAACCAAAATTAGTTATGGCCCCACTATCGAAAGAAGAGTTGGCTAAATTTGATGACATCAAAACAACTGCTATAGGCACACAAGAGTTGTTCGACAAAGTGTACAGTGATGGATGTGAAGCAATCACCTTTGTAGCCATGCTACATCAAGACTTCCGAATATTAATAGAAGGATGGGAGGAATTATACGAAGAATGTGACCCTTATGAGGAATATTATTTTCCAATGTTTCCAAGATTATAGACAATTAGAAGATTGCCTAGTAAAGTTCTGTTGTCTGAGAATATTCTTATGACAGATAGATTGTATAAGTCAGGAGAATGGTATCTACAGATGAAGATGAAGAAAGAGGTTTTTGATAAGATCAAGGAATCCCATAAGGAAGAAAATGCTCGAATACTTGTCATCTATGAAATAAATGATACTTTGAAAGACTATGTAGAGCCTGGCATTGATGATTTGGCTCCATAAAGATGTCCAATGTTGCAAGGATAGATTACATCAAGTCATTCACAGATAGTCTCCACTCAATATGGTGGGTAAACTTGAAAAGGTTAGTGATCTTCAGGCATCTTTTGTTGCATTTCAGAAAAGCAAGAAAGCAAGGGAAGATGTATATACTCAATACTACCAAGAACTCAAAAACCTCATATTCAGAGCTAACTATGTTAAATATAGAACTTGCAAACATAAATCTAGCATTAACAGCTTGGGTAGCCTATAGTGACAAAAAAATAGAAGAAGACAAAATAGATTTAGAGGGGTATGAATAAAATAATGAAATATCTATAATCAAAATTGTAATCCCATCACTTGTGACTAATGCTATATTTAGAAGGTCATGTGATGCTTTCTTGCCTTTATTATACTTTAAAATTTGACTTTTCCCTATATACAACTCAATGGGTATTCAAAATGTCTAGATTCAATGTATTTAGGAGTTGTATTTTGTCTTTTTCCTATAAGATAAAGGGAAATCTGAGAATGGATAATAGTTATCTATATGATGTAATCTAGACCATCGGTGTCAAGTTAATGTCCATCGTCTATTCAAAAACTCAGTATGGCACCTCTTCTATATAAAGGGCCATTGTCTCTATCATTGTAACAAAGTCTTGATACCAAATTGTTGACATCCTGCCATTTGAGATTAATACAAAGCAAGTTCCTACAACATTTCTAAGAATTTGTTTATTTGTATTATCTATTTGGTTTCATGGTTCGCTTCATGATCTACAATTAATCATGTTTTGCAATGTTACTTGTTTTTTGAAGGTATTTGATAAATGTTCTAAGTCCATACTTTTAGTTGCTTATTGACTACAAGTGGCTGTGTAAATTTAGTTTGGACTAGTTGTTTTGTGCTGAGTTCAATTGCATTTCATTGGTTAAATCACACCATAAACTAGGTATTCGATTAATGCATGCAATTTAAAAATCTTAATAATCTCTAGAAGATAGCATCATTTTTTGTAAGTGCTGTAGTAATTAGTTAACTTGGTTATTGAGGAAGTGGCTTGAAATTTAGAACATTTGTTTACCATTAGTAAACTGTGCATTGTGAATGTCACTTAGGATCCTTCTAAACCCTACTCCTTTTGTATTTTCTTATTAATGAACTATTACTAGATTAGGTTTCAGCAGCACTTCATATTGTAATATCAGCTGAAATAACATAAGGGTTTGCATGTATTGCTGTCCTAATTTGTCAAACGTGTTGTATTACATGTAAGGCCCCTTGTAGTCATAGCTAGAACATCCCACTAAGAAATTCCAAACAAGCTAAGACCTAGCTATATTATCCTTGGAGTAGTCTTACCTTGGGTAAAATACTTTTCAAGAGAGGTGTGATACTAGCAATCATACCTGCATTGTTGTGTGCTAAAACCACCATCAACAGATAGTTACAAGGTTTAGTGTTCCATTTACTATTATTTTTTATAATTCTAAGGATTTTTTTTGGCTTTCAAATCAATGAATGAGAAATCAAGTATGGAATTTACTTGAAAACATCTTCGTGCTACTACCCTCAGGGCAATGGTTTGGCAGATTGTACAAATAAAATCCTCATAAGGATCATCAAGAGGACAATAGAGGAAAATTAGAGGACTTGACATACTAATCTCAAGATAGCCCTTTGGTATTATAGAATCACACCTAAGAGGGCCATTGGTAATTCTCCTTTCATGTTGTTTTATGGAAGTGATGAAAAACATCCAATTTAGTTTAGTTACTTTCTCTAGAGCTTACACAATAATTGGAAATTGTAGAGAATGATGCTATGAGAATAAGGTTAGCAGAGTTGATTGAATTGGAAGAGGTAAGAGACCAAGCCATATGAACTCTTGAAGGTCATCACACGTAGGTTAGGAAGATATTTGAAAAAAAGAAAGATTATAGAATTTTTTCAAAGAGGTGAATAGATATTTAAATGGGACAAAGATAGGGCTAGGGTTGGATGACACACAAAGTTTGATGCCTTGTGGAGTGGAGACCTACACCATTACTAGATGCAAATAGGCCAATAGCTTCCACCTATAAAACTAGAATGGAGAAGCTCTTCCTATCCATGTCAATAGGATATGGCTCAAACCTCGCTTTTGAGGATGGTTTTAAATCTTGTACATAATAGTATTTTTTGTAAATAAGTACTATGCACATGTTGTAAATTTTCATTATGGAGGTGCCCCCTCAAGTCAAATTAGATGATGGAAAGGTGTTGGATCAAGAGTATGATGAAAAATAGATATATAATGAGCCTCTTTCCCTTCCAGATTAGAGCCAGCTAGAGGAAACATCCATAGATGTGATAATAGCTACAGTCATAACCACTACTAAGAAATGGTTAGAGAGAAAGCTAGCTAAACTAAAGGCTAAGGGGGTTGCCCTTACATATGACAAAAAAGGGAAAAGGAAGGAAAGAAAAGACTTAGGATATGTTGAATTTCTCATTCATAAGAGAAGAGCCATGGAGGCTAAAGTTGCTAAGCCTAGATCATCCACATCAGAAGACGAGATCACATTAGAGGGCATAATTGTGACCACCAGGCCATCACATCTAAGGGAACAACCTCTATAGGTTATTCCCATCTATACTAAGGTGAAAAAAGAACCAAGGCCTATAGATATAGTACAAGGGATAAATATCCCTAAGCAAAAGAGGGTTGGGGCTACGCTCTTGGAAGGATCAATATCTATATAGATGGAAGTCTAGAATAAGGTTGTCATAGGGCTTACTAGAATGGAGAAGATGTTCACTCAAGATTAGCCTCAAGTACTTGCTTCACCACCCTCCATGCTTCACACTAATTTTTTCACAACAAATCAAGGATTTCCCTGATCCTATAGTAGTGGTGGTGAAGGAATTGCAATATAACATCCTTGTGCCTCAAATCATACAAGTGAAGTATGAATTGGTTAACGAGGAAAGGACTACAAAATAGTCAAGGGGTCAAGAACAACTATTATCTTTGAGTCAATTCATTGACTTGACATATGATGAGGTTACAAGATATGTAACCAATTACCCATTTGTCTCACCTTTCACACCTTCCATGTCTTTGCATTAGGAACTACTTCAATAGGTAATGGTAGAAGGTCAACAAGAGAAATATATTGAAGAGATAGAAAATCTTGAGCTAGCAGGGATCTCTAGATATAGGATTTATTTGACATAGAGTGAACATGATCACCTCGAGAACATATTGCTCAAGAAAAATTGGATGATTTAGTACACAAGATAACCATCCCAAAGTTGATAGACTTTTCATATCTGATAAGACCAAGTATAGATGTAGCTGCTATGGACCTGATAAGACCTGGTAGGATAGACAAGAGAAAGAGGAGGTACATTATACTCCTATTGATGAGTGAGATGAAAAAATAGATGAGCATATGAATAAAGGGTTGGAAGATAAATAGAAGCTACTAGTGGTGTAAACTAGGTAACAAGCCCCACAAGATGCACAAGATGCAAAAATGTAGGAGGAAGCTAGGAGTCTTGATGATAATCAACAAAAATCTCCCCATCAGGAAGAAGAGATACAACAATAGAAGGAGGCACATCAATAAGAATCCTTCAAGATTTCTCATCAAGAAGAGCATAAACCAGAAATTCCCCAAGAAGAGGATGTACCAGAGAAAAGAGAAAGGGGCCAGGATAAAGGTGAAGATACAATAGTCAAAGATGCTCACATTGAGAAATTCGGTCAAGAAGGACCATCAAAAGATGTACTTGAATGGCTTGTATCTGAGGTAATACAACCCTATGCTAATGTTGACCCTTTTGATTTCAAATCCTTGTTTTCAATTAAAGATATCAAGCCTAAACACAAAGAAAGGGAAGTATCAGCAATAAAAAGGGTCATCTAGATTGGACACAAGACAATATATTTGGTTATGACTACTATTAATAAGGCCAAAGGAGAAATCTTAGCCAATTAGTACTAGATGACTACAGTGGATTTGGGCCATGCAAGAGCTAAGCAAGAAATTGGAGAGCTTAAAGGTAGCATAGAGGTAGTGGTGGCCTGCATTCATAAGGTCAAGTAAAGAAATAAAGAGTAGAAAGAACACATTACCCAGCTTCATTCATTTGTTAGGGGATTGGTTGCCCCTACTGTACAAAAAATAGAGGCACCAACTGCATTGACACTAGTCAGTCAAGATCAAATAAATGACCTTGACACAAAGAAGAGTCAAGCACATGTCATGCATAATTCAACTTTCTGAAGAATCAAGCACATGTCATGTAGAAATTTTGTTCTCCTTAGTCCACTCACCCACTTCACTTCTTCAATCCAACACAATCAAAGGCACATTCTAGGGTATATGAAGGATTTGTCACCTAGGCTCTTGTCCAACTCTCAAGGCTATGTCTACACCTTCATGCAGGTCTGAAAACACCTTACCAACACTTGGTTTATTCACCAACTTCCCAAAACTCTCCAACCTATACTTTGACTAGTGAGGCTACTAGCCCTCCAAACTAGGTTTTCTTCACACAACTTGACAAAATCCCAAATGAATAGGCAAACAAATGATGGTTTTAGATACCCTCTATGGAACCCTATCAAACTTCCAAGTCTCCTATTCCAACTCTACTCCAGCAATCCAGAACACTCATTAGGTCTCTAGGCCTAATTGATCAATTTAGGCTAGGTTACAAAGCAAGTGCTCAAAATTGGGTGCATAGATCAGCGGCAGGAACTTGTAATGACTCTACCATACCCTAAAAACACAAAACCATCATTCATTCAGTCACCCTATCAAGATTCTGTCATCTACAACCTCAAATAGCATGAATTTGGTCAAATACAAGGAAATACTTGACCTAGGGCATCACCTTAAAAATTGAAAATAGCATCTCCCAGCAAAATGCTTCTAGAATCAAGTAGTATACACCCCTAGCTTGTATTTCACTAAGTGGCATGAAATTTCATCGATGGGAATGCATTCTAGGACCAAATTTATGGGACAGCCCTAGAAAATAGGGGTTCTAGACCAGTTTTAAAAGAAAAATCAATAACTTGTGACTCTAACCACTTCAAACCCTCAAACTAGTTGCATATGAACCCTGACTCCAAGGAATTTCATAAAAATGACATTTGCACATGTGACAAGTCCGTACAATCCATACACAATGAGAAAAGTAGGAAAATTTATTGTTTTCTGTAGTTTCAATACCCCAAAACTTCGTACCAGATGTCCTCTGCCGTATAGGAGTGAAATACAATTGTGTTTAACTGATCCAAGTTGGTGTCTAACTTCCAAAAGTAGATTCAACTACCCAAACTAAGTTGTAATCGGCCAATGTGTCATTGACACTATTGGCAGCCTTTTACACTATGGAGTTTTTGCATTTTCAAAGGGATGGTGATTTGGTTTGCTTGTCTAATTGAATTAAACCACTATCATACTCCCTAGACCATGCTAAAACACTAAAACAACCCAAACAAACTCAAAAAGCCAATATTAGACCTACTAGGCCTAAGTGGGTCAACAGGGGTCTAGATGGTCTAAGCATGATTGAGGTTTATATGGTCACCTCAATCATCTTGACCACACAAAAAGGACCATATAATCATGGCTAAAGCTTTATTATAAACAAAACCACAACTTTCAAAAAAAATGCAATCAAAATGACTTTAGGAACCAAGGTGTTCCTAGGTGCCCTGCACCATACACCCACTGTCAAATAGAACTCAAGTCTCTTGAGTTGGAATGTTGTCAAAGGTGAAACCTGCCTTCTCAATGTTTGCTCTGCTCATCCAAGTAGCATTCTCCTGAGGTTTGGTTAGCCACTTCACCAAGTAGTCATGATAGGTGTGCCTCCTAGTTTGTTTTGCAATCCTCTTATCCAAAATGCACTCAATCTGATTTGGAGATGAAGGAATCAGTTCTTAGAGTGTCTGATTAGTGTGGTCTTCTTCAACAATAGTCTGAGGATCAGATCCTTTATAAGGATAAAGGTCTGAAACATTAAAAATTGGAGACAAAGCAATGCCATCTAGAAGTCTGATTTTATATGCATTTTTGTTGTTATATGGAGCCTAATCAGACTCGGAGGTTATATTTACCACACTTTTATCGGCGCGGTTTCCCCCCAAATTCCTACGGGGTCAAGGGGCAGCGCCCCTTGCGGGGGTTTGGGGGCAGCGCTCCCAAGACAGGGTCAAGGGGCAGTGCCCCTTGCGGGGTCCAGGGGCAGTGCCCCTGGCGCGTTCCCTATCGCGATACAGGGTGGGGTCGAGGGGCAGCGCCCCCGTGGGGGCTCGGGGGCAATGCCCCCGAAACCTCACACGGTTTTTATTATTTTATAATGCACCGGGAGTTAATTTTTTAATCGACTGACATAAGAAAACCCTATTTTGTAACTGACAAAAAGCTTGATAAAAATTGGCTAAGGGTTAGGGTTTTGATATTGTATTGTAGCATTTTGTAGCTGTATTGAGTTGCAGGGATTGCTGATTGTAATCGGTTTGAGTTACTGGATAATAATATTGGACTCTCTGTTTGGTGGATGTAGCCCGAGTTTGGGTGAACCACGTTAAACTTGTCTCTCGCTATTATTATTTCTGTGTATTTCCATTTCTCTGTTTAATCTTTATTTGCATTTAATTGATATCTTCTGCCGGCTAACCCTAACAAGTGGTATCAGAGCGGGTTGTGTTTGATTATCGTCTGCAGGAAAGTCTCAGGTTGAGTGGGAGCAATGGCGGACGAGGGTAAAATGAAGGTTGATAAATTCAATGGGCAGAACTATCAGTTATGGAAGATGCAGATGGAGGATTACCTCTATCAAAAGGATTTATGGAGGCCGTTGGAAGGAGTAGCCAAGAAACTGGCAACAATGTCTGATGAGGATTGGAATCTTCTTGATAGAAAGGCACTAGGAACCATTCGGTTGTGCCTGGCACCATCGGTGGCATTCAATATAACAGAAGCCAAGATGACAGATGGTCTGATGAAAGCTTTGGCAAAATTGTATGAAAAACCCTCAGCCTCAAATAAGGTATTTCTCATGAAGCAGTTGTTTAATTTGAAAATGGTTGAAGGTGGATCTATGACAGGTCATTTAAATGAATTTAATACGATTGTCAGTCAATTGACTTCTGTAAATGTAAAATTTGATGAAGAAGTTAGAGCTCTCTTGATATTATGTTCATTGCCTGAAAGCTGGGATAGTTTGGTAATGGCGGTTAGTAACTCTGTTTTGGGTTCAAATACCCTAAAATTTGATGATGTTGTTGGTGTTATTCTGAGTGAGGAAATTCGTAAGAAAAGCTCAGGTGATCCAAATTAGGCAGTGTTTTGAATACAGAAAGTAGGGGTAGATCAAAGGAGAGAGGAAAAGGTTCTGGAGGTCATGGGAAGTCACGAGGAAAATCAAAGGACAAAAGATCCCAAACCAGAGGACAGAAGGATTGCTGGTACTGTGGAAAACCAGGTCATCTGAAGAAAGATTACTGGTCTCGGAAGAATAAAGAAGGAGACAAACAAGAAGGCAATAAGGAAGCAAATGTGGTAAGCAATAAGTCTGAAGATGATGCTTTGATTCTTTCCCTAGATAATGCTGATGATTCATGGGTTTTAGATTCAAGGGCCTCATTTCATGCTACGCCCCATAGAAGTTATTTCCTTGATTATGTCCAAGGGGATTTTGGGCTGGTTTATTTGGGAGATAACGAACCCTGTCAGATTGTTGGAAAGGGAAGAATCAAGATTAAGTTGCAGAATGGGAATCATTGGCTACTACAAGAGGTAAGGCATGTTCCAAGGCTCAGTAGGAATTTAATTTTAGCAGGGCAGCTAACTGAACAAGGTTGCACTGTTACATTTACTGATAAAAATTAGAAGGTTTCAAAAGGTGCCTTAGTAGTAGCAAAAGGTGTGAAAGTAGGCACCTTATATCTTTGTACAGGTCATACTGTTCCTTCTACTTTAGCTATTACAGAGAAAAAACAAACAGGTTCAGGAACAATTGCTGCAGGTTTGCAGGAAGAGACTGGAAAAGTTGCTGCAGGTTCTGAGACAACACTGTGGCATAACAGACTTAGGCATATGAGTGAAAAAGGTATGAAGGTACTTCATTCTAAGAAAGTTTTACCAGGTCTGAAATGTATTAATATGGATTTCTGTGAAAGTTGTGTGTATGGAAAACAAAAGAGAGTCAGTTTTCTCAAGGATGGGAAGCAAAAGAAAAATGAAAAATTGGAGCTTGTGCATACAGATGTATGGGGACCAGCTCAGGTATCTTCTCTCGGTGGCTCTCGGTATTATGTTACATTCATAGATGATGCAACTAGGAAGGTCTGGATTTATTTCCTTAGATAGAAATCTGATGTATTTGAAACATTTAAGAAATGGAGAAGCTTGGTTGAGAATGAGACGGGTAAAAGATTAAAATGTCTTAGACCTGATAATGGCGGTGAGTATTGCAGCAAAGAATTTAAAGATTATTGTTCCCTTAATGGAATTCGCAGGCAGAAAATGGTTCAAGGGACTCCACAGGAAAATGGAGTGGCTGAACACATGAATAGGACAATAATGGAGCGTGCAAGGACCATGAGATTGCATGCTGGGCTACCTTTAAACATGTGGGCAGAGGTTGTCAACACTGCTGTATATTTAATTAATAGAGGTCCTTTAGTTCCTTTAGCCTGTGGTATTCTAGAGGAAGCATGGACAGGCAAGAAGGTGAGTTATTCTTTTCTGAAAACCTTCGGCTGTGAAGCATTTGCACATATAGATTCTGAAAATAGAACCAAGCTGGATGCGAAATCAAAAAAATGTACCTTCGTTGGATATGGCATTGATGAATTTGGTTATAGGCTTTGGGATTTTGAAAATCAGAAAATTGTGAGAAGCAGGGATGTTATATTCAATGAGAAGGTGTTGTACAAAGATCAGTTGCAGCAGCATGAGAAGAAAGAAAAGGATTATGTGGTGCTGGATGATACTCCAAATAGTGATGTTCCAGTGGTTCCTCATGCTCCGCAACAGCAACCAGAAATACCACAAACTCTAGTGAATGTTAGACGGTCCACAAGGATAAGTAGACCTCCTGAAAGGTTTTCTCCCTCTTTGTATTCTATTTTGTTAACAGATGCTGGTGAACCAGAAGGGTATGATGAAGCTATGCAGGTGTATACACAAGTTCAGTGGGAGCTTGCAATGAAAGAAGAAATGGACTCCTTGCTGAAAAATCAGACTTGGGAATTATGTACGTTACCTATAGGTAAAAAGGCTTTACCAAATAAATGGGTTTACAGGCTGAAAGAGGAAGATGGAGGTAAGAAAATATTTAAGGCTAGGTTAGTTGTAAAAGGATTTGCACAAAAAAAAGGGCATTGATTTTGATGAGATATTTTCTCCGGTTGTCAAGATGACTTCTATTCGTACTGTTTTAAGTATTGTGGCTGCTGAAGATTTACATTTGGAACGGCTAGATGTTAAAACTGCCTTTCTCCATGGTGATTTGGAGGAGGAGATTTGTATGGAACAGCCCCAAGGATTTGAGGTCAAAGGTAAGGAGAAACTAGTGTGCAGATTGAAGAAGAGTTTGTATGGCCTAAAACAAGCACCTCGGCAATGGTATTTGAAATTTGATAGTTTTATGGCTGAGCAAGGCTACAGTAGGTGTAATTCTGACCATTGTGTTTATTTTAAGAGGTTAGATAATGATAGCTACATTATTTTATGTTTATATGTTGATGACATGCTTGTAGCTGGGTCTAACATGGATCACATCAGAGAGTTAAAACAGCCGTTGGCACAATCATTTGATATGAAGGATTTGGGGGCAGCAAAACAAATCCTTGGTATGAAAATTTGTAGAGATAGGCTAAACAGAAAATTGACTCTATCTCAGGCTGCTTATGTTGAAAAGGTGTTGCAGAGATTCCACATGGAGAATGTAAAAGCTGTCAGCACACCTTTGCCTAGTCATTTGAAATTGACTAAGGACATGTGTCCTAAGACACAAGAGGAGGAAGAGAAAATGTCCAAGGTACCATATGCTTCAACTGTAGGCAGTTTAATGTATGCCATGGTATGCACGAGACCAGATATTGCACATGCTGTAGGAGTCGTTAGTAGGTATATGAGTCATCCCGGATTAGAGCATTGGAATGCGGTAAAATGGATTCTCAGGTATTTGAGAGGTACATCCAATAAACACTTATGTTTTGGGGGCTCTAATACTGATTTAGCAGGTTATGTAGACTCAGATTTGGCAGGAGATATTGATTAGTGTGGTCTTCTTCAACAATAGTCTGAGGATCAGATCCTTTATAAGGATAAAGGTCTGAAACATTAAAAATTGGAGACAAAGCAATGCCATCTAGAAGTCTGATTTTATATGCATTTTCTCCACATTTCTTGAGCACTTCACAAGGCCCAATCTTCTTCATTCATAGCTTGGTATGTTTACCTATAGGGAGTATCTCCTTCTTCAGATGGACCATTACCAAATCCCCTTCTTTGAACTACAAATCCCTTTTTTCCCATTAGCAAACTATTTGTACTTCTGAGAAGTGGATAGCAATTTCTGTTGTACTTGTTCATGGACATCTTTCATGACTTGAATGAAATCTTCAGCCAAGGCACTACTATTTTCTAGTCCTTTAACCTCCCTAAGTTCCAAAATACCCCTTGGGTGAGTGCCATAAACAATTTGGAAAGGAGACAGGCCGGTGCTTCTGTTGACAGTGTCATTGTATGAGAACTCTGCCTGAGCCAAAATTGAATCCCAACTAGCACCCTGCTCCTTTGTTAGGCATCGTAGGAGGTTGCCAAGTGATCTATTAATCACCTCTATTTGTCCATCAGACTGAGGGTGATAGGCAGATGATAATGACAAGTTTGTACCTAGTCTCTTCCAAAGTGTCCTCCAGAAGTGTCCTATGAACTTGGGGTCTTTGTCTGAGATTATGGACAAAGGTAAACCATGTAACCTAATTATTTCTTTGAAGAATAGATCTGCTATGTGTGAGGCATCATGTGTGGTTTTACAAGGGATGAAGTGAGCCATTTTTGAGAACCTATCAACAACCACAAAGATGCTATCATGTCCATTCTTGGTCCTAGGCAAACCAAGTACAAAGTCCATGCTTATGGAATCCCAAGGCTTTGAAGGAATAGGTAGAGGAGTGTATAACCCTGCATTTGATGTATGCCCCTTTGCTCTTTGGCAAATTTGACAAGTTTCAACAAATTTCCTTACATCGGTTGGCAACTTTGGCCAAAAATAGTATCTCCTAACCAATTCTAGGGTCTTATAAATAGCAAAGTGGCCTGACATGCTACCACAGTGCTTTTCCCTGATTAAGTTCTCTCTAACAGACCCTCTTGGGATACACAACATGCTACCCTTGAAAAGATAGCCATCTTGTAACAAAAAATTAGAAAAATTAGTGTTATACCTTCCTGTCATGGCCTTGCAAGATAGGTATGGCTCTTTGAAGTCTTCATCTGCTGCATATTGATCTTTGATGGCATGAATACCTATACTTTCCAACTGTATGGTTTGCACAACAAGATTCCTCCTACTTAAGGCATCGGCTACCTTATTGGCCCCTCCTTTCTTGTGTTTTATGGAGAAGGTGTATGCTTGGATGTACTCCATCCACTTGACATGTCTGTGATTCAACTTCTACTGCATGTTCAAGAAAATTAATGCATGGTTATCAGTAAAAACTATAAATTCCTTTGGCAATAAGTAGTGTCTCCATTTCCTCAATGACTGAACCATGGCATATAACTCTAGATCATAAGTGGAGTAGTTTTTTTTTGCCTCATTTAAATTCTCACTAAAGAATGCTACAGGCCTCCCATCTTGACATATGACTCCCCCAACAGAGCTCTTACTTGCATCACACTCTACCACAAAGACCTTGTCAAAATTAGGTAGCACTAGGACTGGTTTTTCTGATATTTTTTTCTATAACAGTTCAAAGGCTTGGTTGGCCTCATTTGTCCATACAAACACACATTTCCTACCCCCTTTTATGGTGTCAACAAGTGGAGCACAAATAGCACTAAACCCCTTAATGAACTTTCTATAAAAGCTACACAAACCATGGAAACTCCTTACCTCTGAGGCTGTTGTAGGTGTTGGCCAATTAAGAATGGCTTCAACCTTGCTTGGATCCATTTTTAGGCTGCCCTTAGAGATGACAAACCCCAAGAATATCAACTCTTTGTGTAGGAAGACACATTTGTCAAGGTTGATTCTCAACTTCTCCTCTTGAAGCCTCCTGAGCACTTGATGGATATGCCTTATGTGATCTTCCTTGCTATCACTAAAAATCAATATATCATCCAAATACACAACAATAAACTTGTTAAGGAAAGGTTTTAGTACTTCATTCATCAATCTCATGAAGGTTCTTGGTATATTTGACAAGCCAAAAGGCATGACAACCCATTCAAATAGTCCTTCACTGGTTTTGAAGGCAGTTTTCCACTCATCCCCTTCCCTTATCCTGATTTGGTGGTAACCACTTTTTAGATCCATCTTGGTAAAATACTTAGCCCTACCCAAGCAATCCATTAAATCTTCTATTCTAGGCATTGGAAATCTATACCTGATAGTAATCTTGTTGATGGCCCTAGAATCAGTGCATAGTCTCCATGTTCCTTCCTTCTTGGGTGCAAGCACTGTGAGTACTGCACATCAACTAATACTCCTCCTGATAAGTCCTTTATCCAACAAGTCTTGGATTTGTCTTGCCACTTCAGCATTTTTCTCTGGAGTCAACTTGTAGGCTGCTTGGTTTGGTAGGTTGGATCTAGGGATGAGATCAATGCAATGACTAATCTCCCTCTTTGGTGGAAGAGCATCCTTACTCTCATCGGCTATCACATCATGAAACCTCTCCAATAGTTCTTCTGCTTCCTTTGGTCCAATCCTCCTAAGAGGTTGCTACACTTTGGCCTTCTTGGGATTCACATCCTTAGGCTTGAGAACTACTGCAAAACATGGCACTTTCTCTTCCTTGAGGTTAGCCAAAAACTCTTTTTCACCTACCAAGATAACTGAACTAGAAATGACCTTCTCTTTGCAATCATCAATCAAAGGAATCATTGTAAACTTTTCACCATTTTTGGACAAATAAATCACATTTTGCTTACCATCATGTTGGGCACTTGTGTCATGTTGCCAAGGCATTCCAAGAAGAAGGTGGCATGCATCCATATCCACTATCTCACAAAGAATCCTATCATGATATTCACCTATCTTGAATTCAACCAAACATTGCTCTTTCACCACAATTTGTTGTTCCTTGGTTAGCCAAAAGACTCTATATGGGTTAGGATGAGGTATTCTTTCCAATCCTAACTTAGTCACCATTTCATTAGAAGCCAAATTTTTAGAAGAACCTGAATCAACTATTACCTTGCACACTTTTCCTTTCACCTTGCAAGTGGTTCTAAACAAGTTGTTCCTTTGGGGCTGCTCCTTGGTGGCTGGCATGATGAGGGATCTATTAAACATGATGCATTCTCCACTCTCAAGTGCTGCAGACTTGGAAGACATTGTTTGATAACTTATGGTACTTTGACAGTCCTCTTCTTGAAGGAGTTGTAATCTTCTTTCTTTTTGATTTGTAGCAGTGTTTCCCATCTTCTCCGGGCACCTAAAAGACTGATGTCCAATCTGATTGCAAGAGAAACACCTTCCAGTAAACACATTGGAACCTCTGCCCCCACTTCTTCCTTTGCCATTACCTCTCCCTCTAAATGGACCCTGATTAGCACTGTTTTTATCAGCCTGCCCTTGGCTGCCTTCTTGTGATATGCTGTCTTGAGGTCCAGAGAAATAATCTCTGTTTCAAAATCTGCCTCTGCCCCTAAAGTTTTGATTTCCTCTACCTTTGCTACTACTGTATGAATCACCTTTTCTCCACTTCTTATCCTCAGTCCTCAGTGCCATTTGAAAACACTTATGGACTATTTCTGGGTTAAAGAGAGTTAATTCATCTTGAATGGAGAACTTAAGGCCATTGAGATACCTTGCAAGCTTCTGTTTTTCATTCTCAATTATCTTGGCTTTCAATGTCACCTTGTGGAACTCCTCTGTATAGGTGCTCACGTCCATGTCCTTCTGTCTCAAGTTGTGTAACTTCTTGTTCAAGTTGACCTCATAATCTTCAGGGACAATTTGCTTCTTGATCTCAAGTACCATCTTCCTCCATGTATAGATAGGATTCCTATCATCCTCTACCCTTTCATTTTGAATAAAATTCCACCAACTCAAGGCTGGCCCTTTCATTCTTGATTTGGCAATCCTCACTTTCTGATTTTCTGCCACTTCTTCACATTCAAAATAGTTCTTCATTGCCTCAATCCAATCAAGGCACTCCTCTGGGTTCATCTTACCAGGAAACATAGGTAAGTCTGCCTTAGTGTCCTTCCTACCCAACTTTCCAAGTGCATCTAGGAATTGTCTCTCTGACATGCCTCCTTGTGGCTCTTCCATTGGTACTTCTTTTTCTTCATCTTGATCCTCTTCATCTGAATCTAAGATGACCTCTGGCTTCTTCTTCTTGTCCTTGTCTTTCTTCAACTTTTCTATCTCAGCCTCCATCCTTTTGTTCTTGGCTGCTTGCTCTCTCACTATCTTTGCCAATTCGGTATTTGTCACCTTTGGAGGAATTTCTTCCTCTTCTTATCTATCTCCCATCTCTTTGATGGCTCTAATACCACTTGATGCAGAGTGGCACAAGGGAAGCACAACACAAAGAAAGTTTGTTCTCCTTAGTCCACTCACCCACTTCACTTCTTCAATCTAACACAATCAAAGGCACATTCCAGGGTATATGAAGGATTTGTTACCTAGGCTCTTGTCCAACTCTCAAGGCTATGTCTACACCTTCATGTAGGTCTGAAAACATCATACCAACACTTGGTTTGATCACCAACTTCCCAAAACTCTCCAACCTATACTTTGACTAGTGAGGCTACTAGCCCTCCAAACTAGGTTTTCTTCACACAACTTGACAAAATCCCAAATGACTAGGCAAAAAAATGATGGTTTTAGATACCCTCTATGGAACCCTATCAAACTTCCAAGTCTCCTATTCCAACTCTACTCTAGCAATCCAAAACACTCATTAGGTCTCTAGGCCTAATTGATCAATTCAGGCTAGGTTACAAAGCAAGTGCTCAAAATTGGGTGCATAGATTAGGGGTAGGAACTTGGAATGACTCTACCATACCAAAACAACACAAAACCATCATTCATTTAGTCACCCTATCAAGATTCTATCATCTACAACCTCAAATAGCATGAATTTGGTCAAATACAAGGAAATACTTGACCTAGGGCATCACCTTAAAAATTGAAAACAACATCTCCCAGCAAAATGCTTCTAGAATCAAGTAGTATACACCCCTAGCCTACATTTCACTGAGTGGCATGAAATTTCATTGGTGGAAATGCATTCTAGGGCCAAATTTGTGGGATAGCCCTAGAAAATAGGGTTTCTAGACCAGTTTTGAAAGAAAATCAATAACTTGTGACTTTGACCACTTCAAACCCTCAAACAAGTTGCATATGAATCTTGACTCTAAGCACTTTTAGAAAAATAACATTTACACACGTGACAAGTCCATACAGTCTGTACACAACGAGAAAAGCAGGAAAATTTGCTATTTTCTGTAGTTTCAATGCCCCAAAACTCCGTACCAGATGTCCTTTGTCATACAGGATTGAAATACAATTGTGTTTAACTGATCCAAGTCAGTGTCTAACTTCCAAAAGTAGATTCAACCACCCAAACTAAGTTGTAATCGGCCAATGTGTCATTGACACTATTGGCAGCCTTTTACACTATGGAGTTTTTGCATTTTGAAAGGGATGGTGATTTGGTTTGCTTGTCTAATTGAATCAAACCACCATCATACTCCCTAGACCATGCTAAAACACTAGAACAACCCAACCAAACTCAAAAAGCCAATATTAGACCTACTAGGCCTAAGTGACTCAACAGGGGTCCAGATGGACTAAGCATGATTGAGGTTTATATGGTCACCTCAATCATCTTGACCACACAAAAAGGACCATATAATCATGGCTAAAGCCTTATTACAAACAAAACCACAACTTTCAAAAAAAATGCAATCAAAATGACTTTAGGAACCAAGGTGCTCCTAGGTGCCCTGCACCAAGTTAGGAAATCATTAGCTAATTGGGATACCTTGTCCTTCATCTATACAAAGGCTAATCAATTAAAGAAGTAGTGTTCTATGAGGCTTGATCATAATGATCAAGACCTTAGTAAACTAATAAATGTAAGGAATTTGAAACATAATATGTTGCTCAAACATCACATCCTGACACTGTAGATGATGCATAAGATATCCACATGGATAAAGTATTTGAAATTTGAAGTGAATGTCCTAAAGGGATGTAGACTCAAAGAAATGGATATAAGAACAAACGCACATGATCTACTAATTGATGAAGTAGAGATTCTTGAGGAGTTGTTGGGTAATTGGGTAAGTGAAAAGAAAACATATGATGAGCAAGTCTCCATAGAGACATTCAAGGCTCGGTTTGACACAATTTTGAAGATTCCTATTCAACATTTTTTGGAGAAAGCAATATATAAAGTGATGGAATTATCCATGAAGGTAAAGACATATTAAAAAAAGTTAGAGAATAAGACAAATAAATAGGTATCAATAAGTGATCAACTATAGGTGAAAGATTATGCAAAACTTAAAGCACAATAGTTTGACAAGATAGAAATGGATGTAGTTGTAAAGGCTTATGGTATCTATGAGAGGTTGTGTTAGACACATGAGAATACTGAGATGAGGGGTGAATGAGTATTCAAAACAATTTCAATTTCAACTTCAACTTATCTAGAGTAGATTAAACCTTAAGCATCACAATATCAACGTGAAAGAATAACATAATGCACATCAACACATGACACCAGATATACTTGGAAAACCCTAGAAGGGAAAAACCATGGTGAGGATTAACTCACAATATATGAATCTCAAATAGTAACTTTGATTCAGGGGCTATAACCCAAGGAAACTGCTACTCCCTAAGTAACTTTGACTTAGGGTCACACCCAAGGAAGCTTCTACTTCCTAATGACTTTGTTTTAGGGTCACTCATAAGGAAGATAATACTCCTTGAAATGAGAACATACTTATAAGAGATTACAGTATGACAGTCTTTTCACCATCTAAAAACTATCATTAAAACTGACACTTTTGATGATTGCACTTTTGCCTCTTCACACTTTCTTCTAAAGAATTAGTTAGGCACACTCTATACGTTATCACTATCACAAATATGTCTTCAAGATGAATTTGGATAGCATCAACAACTTCTGGTCTTTCTCCTTCAGTCACACATTAATAATGCATTTATTCTTCTTTTTGTCTACTTGCAAATCTTTTCAATCAACTTGTAATCACACTCTCCTCACTCATTTTGATTCACTATTTATACATGATATTAAATTGATTACATATCTTGTGAGCTAGATACAACATGAAAAATACATTTACAAGTCAACCAGACAACACACAATATGAAACGTGTAGAAGATAGGTCCTAAGTAAAACCACATGTTACACCAACAGAAGATCCAAGCCTTGAAGACCCCAACACTTGCTTAATCAGGTCCGAAAAATCCTTTACAGCTTCAAAAACCAAGGAATTTTATCTGCACACTCCGCTCATTTGGAAATAGGAGAAGTTTAAGGAGAACACATGAGGACTTGAAGTATAATGACCACATCAACTTGAAAAACCTTATGTGGTACTAGGAACAAGAAATATCTTCATAAAACTTTTGTAGATGAGTCCACATGACTCATAAAACATCCAAAAACACTCCTTTTCCACTATACATCAAAGAATTGTGTCACACAACTTCAACCATTTACTCTGGGAACACTCTATCATCCAGAACACACTGAAACTTGTTGTCATTTGAAAAATTGAGCTGCAGACCACAAAGAACCTTGAAACTAAAAAGAAGCATGTCCTCAAAACCACAAGGGAAATCATTCATTTGTGAAGGAATGTGGAGCATTCCGACAAACCTTTAACACTGACTTATTTTGCCAGAACATATGTTGATACTCTATCATGTACAACATTCACAATGGAAGAGTAAATGACCTAGATCTATGGTATCATCTTTACTAGAATCTTAATATTACCTTTAGAACCACATAGCCAAATTTACAAATGCAGAAGAATATAGAGCATCCTTCTTCCATGTAGTGACTATCTTCATAGATCCAACACTATCTTCACTCTATCTATTGCAAAACATACTTCTGGTAGTCCATACATCATCAAACTTGTAATATGAAAGATTTTCCATTACATTATGCTATATTCCAATCTAAAAAGGTCCAAAACCAAACTAATGGAAATGTTGAGCAAAACCCTAGATAGTCTTCAAAGGTAGTAATTTTGAAACAAAGACTATCATGAAATTCTAAAGGCTAAATCTTCTTTAAATTAATAGATGCATTCATAGGGACAGTAGAAGAGATCATACACATATCATAGTCCATCAGTACGATAACTTAGTGCTTCTAATTCCCATATTAAATTGTCTTCTTGATGCTTTTAATTTCCATCTGAATATAACTTCATATTCAATTCTACAATGAACAAGGAATGATATGAACTTCTAATTCCCTTCTTAATATATCTTCTTAAGGAGCATGGCATGCATCTAATTCCAATCTCAATGTATCTCAATATATCTACTTTAGAGGTATTACATTCAACTATGAACACTATTATACATTCATGATAGTGTTGACATCAATGACAAACAATATAACCATTGGAACCATATGTGTAAAAATATCCCCCTTTGGCATTGATGGAAACACATACTTGCACATTTCTTCCCCTTTAACATCAAGCACAAGGGGAAAGTACCATCAGTTCATCAGCAACCATACACTTGCACATTTTTCTTTAGGTAATAACTTCTTGCAACAAACAAATTCCCCCTATCATTAGCAACCACTACCTACTCCCCCTTAGAGGTATCCATCATCAGTCCAAGAAACAAGGATAGAACATTAACTTCCCCTGGATATATGCATAAATATGCTTCTTTAGAAAGAATAAGGAGGGGCAATTACCTGTAACTTCCGTCGAAGATCCTCAAAGGTGTCCTTGTGGATCTGCAGGTGTCTTCGATCCATTTGCAAAGGAATGTGGACCATTCCAACAAACCTTCGACACTGAATTATTTTGCTAGAACATATGTTGATACTCTATCATGCACAACATTTATAGTTGAAGAGTAAATGACTTGAATCTATGGAATTATCATCTTTACTAGAATATTAACATACCTTTAGAACTGTATAGCCAAAATTGCAAATGCGGTGGAATGCAGAGCATCCTTCTTCCATGTAGTGACTATCTTCACAAAACCAACACTATCTTCACTCTATCTTTTGCAAAACATACTTATTGTAGTCCATACATGATCAAACTTGGAATATGAAAGATTTCTCATTACATTATGCTATATTCCAATATGCAAAGGCCTAATACCAAACTGATGGAAATGTTGAGCAAAACCCCAGATAGTCTTCAAGGTAGTCATTCTGAAATAGAGACTATCATGAAATTCTAAAGGCTAAATCTTCTTTGCATTAACAAATGCATTCATAGGGATAGTAGAAGAGATCATACAACATATCTTAGTCCATCAATACAATATCTTAGTGCTTCTAATTCCCATAGTAAATTATCTTCTTGATGCTTTTAATTCCCATTTGAATATAGCTTCATATTTAATTCTACAATAAACAATGCAAGATATGAACTTTTAATTCCCATCTTAATGTATCTTCTTTAGGAGCATGACATGCATCTAATTCCAATCTCAATGTATCTCAATATATGTTCTTTATAGGTATTACATTCAACTATAAACACTATTATACATTCATGGCAGTGTTGACATCAATGACAAACAATATAACCATTGGAACCATATGTGTAAAAATCTCCCCCTTTGGCATTGATGGAAACACATACTTGCACATTTCTCCCCATTTAACATCAAGCATAAGGGGAAACTACCATCAGCTCATCAACAACCATACACCTACACATTTTTCTTTAGGTAATAGGTTCTTGCAACAAACAAAGTCCCCCTATCATCAGCAACCACTCTGTACTTCCACTTAGAGGTAGCCATCATCACTCCAAGAAACAATGATATAACATTAACTCCCCCTGGACAGATGCATAACTATGCTTCTTTAAGAAGAATAATGAGGGGCAATTACTCCTAACTTTTCTCAGAGATCCTCAAAGGCATCCTTGTGGATCCACATGTGTCTCTGATCCATTTGTAAAGGAATGTGGAGCATTTCGATAAACCTTCAACACTGACTTATTTTGCTAGAACATATGTTGATACTCTATCAAGCACAACATTCACAGCCGAAGAGTACATGACCTAAATCTATGGAATTATCATCTTTACTAGAATCTTAACATACATTTAGAACCATATAGCCAAATTGGCAAATGCGGTGGAATGCAGAGCATCCTTCTTCTATGTAGTGACTGTCTTCACAGAACCAACACTATCTTCACTCTATCTTTTGCAAAACAACTTTTGGTAGTCCATACATCATCAAACTTGGAATATGAAAGATTTGCCATTACATTATGCTATATTCCAATTTGTAAAGGCCCAAAACCAAACTGATGGAAATGTTGAGCAAAACCCCAGATAGTCTTCAAAGGTAGTCATTCTGAAATAGAGACTATCACAAAATTCTAAAGGCTAAATCTTCTTTGCATTAACAGATGCATTCATAGGGACAGTAGAAGAGATCATACAACATATCTTAGTCCATTAGTATGATATCTTAGTGCTTTTAATTTCCATATTAAATTGTCTTCTTGGTGCTTTTAATTCCCATCTAAATATAACTTCATATTCAGATCTACAATGAACAAGGCATGATATGAACTTCTAATTTCCATCTTAATGTATCTTCTTTAAGAGTATGGCATGCATCTAATTCCAATCTCAATGTATCTCAATATATCTTCTTTAGAGGTATTACATTCAAATATGAACACTATTATAAATTCATGATAGTGTTGACATCAATGACAAACAATATAACCATTGGAACCATATGTGTAAAAATCTCCCCCTTTGGCATTGATGGAAACACATGCTTGCACATTTCTCCCTCTTTAACATAAAGCACAAGGGTAAACTACCATTATCTCATTAGTAACCATACACCTGCACATTTTTCTTTAGGTAATAACTTATTGCAACAAATAAACTCCTCCTATCATCAGCAACCACTACCTACTCCCCCTTAGAGGTAGCCATCATCAGTCCAAGAAACAAGGATATAACATTAACTTGCCCTTGACAGATGCATAACTATGATTCTTTAGCAAGAATAAGGAGGGGAAATTACCCCTAACTTCTATTGGAGATTCTCAAAGGTGTCCTTGTGAATCCACAGGTGTCTTTGATCCATTTGCAAAGGAATGTGGAGCATTCCGACAAACCTTCAACACTGACTTATTTTGCTAGAACATATGTTGATACTCTATCATGTACAACATTCACAGTTGGAAGAGTAAATGACTTGAATCTATGGAATTATTATCTTTACTAGAATATTAACATACCTTTAGAACTGCATAGCCAAATTTGCAAATGTTGTGGAATGCAGAGCATCCTTGTTCCATGTAGTGATTGTCTTCACAGAACCAACACTATCTTCACTCGATCTTTTGCAAAACATACTTTTGGTAGTCCATACATGATCAAACTTGGAATATGAAAGATTTGTCATTACATTATGCTATATTCCAATCTACAAAGGCCCAAAACCAAATTGATGGAAATGTTTAGCAAAATCCTAGACAGTCTTCAAAGGTAGTCATTCTGAAACATAGACTATCATGAAATTCTAAAGGCTAAATCTTCTTTGCATTAACAAATACATTCATAGGGATAATAGAAGAGATCATACAACACATCTTATTCCAACAGTATGATATCTTAGTGCTTCTAATTCCCATATTAAATTATCTTTTTGATGCTTTTAATTCCCATCTGAATATAACTTCATATTCAATTCTGCAGTGAACAATGCATGATTTGAACTTCTAATTCCCATCTTAATGTATCTTGTTTAGGAGCATGACATGCAGCTAATTCCAATCTCAATGTATCTCAATATATCATCTTTAGACGTATTAAATTCAACTATGAACACTATTATGCATTCATGACAGTGTTGATATCAATGACAAACAATACAACCATTGGAACCATATGTGTAAAAATCTCCTCCTTTGGCATTGATGGAAACACATACTTGTGTTGATAACTGAGAGGGGGGGTGAATCAATTATCTTAATTATTTTGACTTTCAGTCCTTCTTTAACAATTAGTGCAGAATCAAATCATAGAAGCAAGCATTACCATGGAAACAAAAATAACATTAGTACACATGACACAAAGATTTTGACGTGGAAAACCCAGTTAAGGGAAAAACCACGGGGTGATTAACCCAAGATTGTATTCTCTATTAGAAGAATAGAATAGTACAAAATGGCACTTGCCAATTAGGGATCACTGCTCGAGCACACTACTCACAAGAGGCCTACTACCTACAAGAGACTCACTATTTACAAGAAAAGATGGTAACAAAATACTTGAACTAATGAGAAGCATCCACACATGCTAAAGTTCAGTTCTAGTTAAGGCCAATATACTGATTTGCTGCACTTCATTCTTACTCTCCTTAGGTGCTGTTGTCCTGTTACATTCCGAACCTGTCTTACTATCTTCACACTTCTCTTCTGTTATTCTTCATACAACACCACACACAACACACACATTCATATCTAAATCCATCTGGTATATATATCCGCACAAAAGATTTCATCCACTTTCTAGTCGGCATCTAGAATACTTATTATTTTCCCAAACTCTTGGTCTATCGGCTGAATCCTTGCTTATCAAGTGATGTGTATCAAAGAGATGCTCATAGAAGTCATCAATCATGTTGACCAATCATGAAAGATACCTTAGTAAGCTTGATCACCATCAATATCTCATCCAGATCAAGGTCTAATGCTCTGTCGATCAGTTCTTCCTCTGTTTACTCTGCCAAATAGGAACCCAATACTTAGGTGCTTATATCTCTTCATTCTTTCATCACCAGAGGCTCAATCCCTAGAATCTATCAGTCAAGGTACTCCTCTTGACTTCCCCAAGTCTGTACTTTACATAGATACTTCCTCTGAGAGATCCGGACCTGATTGTCAGACCTTGCTGCATACTCCATTCTTTGTCACCGAACCAAGTTACTCTACAATCTGACTTCTGGTATAGACACACCATGTCCTACAAATGGGTGGGATGAACTTTGTTGCCATCAATGACAACACTCATGAAGCTACAATGTGTCTCTTGCCAACAATCTCCCCCTTTGGCATTGATGGAAACACTTAGTGAAAAATGACTAAGTGTCATATTATACTCCCCCTTGGCTAATGCTCTATTCTTATTTACATTTTCTGGAGCTCCCCCTTACCTAGATTCCTCATTTTTCACTGCTCCTCACTCCCCCTTTGACATCAATGGCAAAGGGTGGGGTCCGCGCACCAAAATTTTCAAAACTCAATTTATCACATAAGTATATTATCCAGTTATACTTTACATATACTTTAGTATATATGCAAAAGTATTCTTCAATTGTACAACTTATGTTGCCCAGCTCAGCTTCATCTTGTCCAAAATTGAGATGTGACCACTCAACAAGAATGCAAAAGCTTCTGCCCTCTTCAGATCTGTCGGATCACTTGTCCAGGTTGTGGTTTGAGCATCATTTAAGGCTTCATGCATGGCCTCTAACTTAGGGATAATTATCCCTCTAAGCTCACTCAACCTACTTATTCTATTTTTCTTCTCCTTCTCAAGATTCTTAATTTCATTCAAGACTGCAATAGTCTGACATTCTTGATTTATTATGGGAGTGGTAAGAGGATCAAAATTCTGAGATAGTCTTGTTAGTTTATCCTCCTATTCGTTCACTTTCTTCTCAATCTCCACTGTTACTTTGGACCATGATAGACAAAATTTATACATTTCCCTGCCATCTTTAAGAGCATTTTCTAACTCTTTATCCCTATATCCATATTTCTCCTATCATTGGTTATTAGTCCTTATACTTCAGAGAATCTCTTTTCCACAAACTCCTTCCAGACTTTATTTTCTGCTGACTTCTCTAAGGAATCAAAATGTGTGTTAACACTATTTACTAGAGATTTGAGATTACCAAATGAAGAGACTGGGGGATCCTTCTGAAAAGATGGCATGATCTTCTCTATTACACTGGATGCAGTTTCTATGAGCTTGCAGTCATCGATGTGAGACTTCAGAAGTTTTTCTTTTGCCTTTGTTGAAGTAAAGGATGCTAGCTTCATGGTTTGAACCGGGGAGAGGGAGTCAAAATTGAACAGTCCTTGAAGAAGTTCTAGTTCATCAAATTCCATCATCTCCTTGGTTAAGAATTCCTCGACTACTTCTGCTGTGTCTCTTGCCAATGACAGGGTTTTGTCCCCTTTTGCAGCCTTACCACTATCATCTGTGGTCTTTTCTGTTGGAGTTTTCTCTCCTTCTGTACCCTTATTACTATCATCTTCTTTTTCCTTCTTCTCTACTTCTTGACTGATCTTTTCTTCTACTCTTCTTCTTTTTTAGATCCAGAGTCAGTAGTGGAAATTAGAGGAGAGATGTTTGCTTGATGATGGACCTCGTCTTCTGGAGTAGAGGAATGTAAGTCCTTACCTTTTTCTTCACCTGTCTCCTTTACCTCTTCTGTCACTATCTCAGTAGATTCTTCTTCAACATCTGTAGATGAGGGATCATCACCTAGGTCCTCTATAATAGGAATGTTGAATCTTTTGTATGCATTCCAGAGGATCTCTTCTGTCTCTTTTGCTACTTTGTCAGTTTATCTGAGCATAAGTTGATTCATTCTAGCTTTGCTCTGGAACTCATCCTTACAATCTTTGAAGATCATATTCTTCTGCTTAGGAGTGATTGAAGGATATAGCTGAATAGCTATCTATTCTCAAATCTAAAGATCCTTTTCCATAGCATTATTCTTTCTTATTTCTAATTCCTTTTCTAGGCTTTTGGGAATAAGAGATATAATTTCAATAAAAGCCTTGTTGTAGATATTTAGATACCTGATTGTGGCTTCTTGCAAGATCTTTTGGTTAGCTTCATTGTAATCATCATAGAATTCAGCCATTGGTTGAAAGTTCCCATCCACAATAACTAATTTTATGATGTCATCAATGCACAGAGTAGGCTTCTCAACAAATTCTTTTGTTACTTCTTTAGTAGAGGGTTCACCGGATGTTTTCCTTTTCTTCGTCATTTTCTTTACTTCCTCATCTGATTCTATCTCTTCTTCATCCTTTTGGCTTGTGTAAGACCTTGTTGCCTTTTTCTTGGTTCTCTTCTCTCTCTTTCTAGATGTCTAAGCTTCCAGTTTTGAAGCCTTTTGACCCTTGGAAGTGGCAAGTGCAGAGCTTTTGGGTGATCTGGTCTGGGAGGGGGCTTGCACTGGAGCACTTTCTTTTCCAGTTTCTTTGTTTTCTTTCTTCACCCTTTCCATTTTCTCTTTGATGGCATCAAGTGCCTCTTTTGAGATTCCATGCCTCTTGGCAAATTCTTCTACCTCTTTTCTCACTTTTCTCTTCATCTCTGGTTGTCTAAGCTCCACATGGATTTTTACACTTAATTCTTCGAAGGTTCCAAACCTTTCTGCCTTAGGATCCTTAGGCTAACTTAGCATGTGTTGAACATGTAGCTCTACAATTTTCTCATCAACTTCATACCCCATTGGCATGATCCACACTATTCTTGGTTCCACTGCCTCCATTAGGCACTGATCAGTTTCTACCATAAAGCATACTGTATCTTTATATTTTTCAACTAGGGATTTGGGAATTCTTTCTCTAGCCTACATCATGCTTTGGAAGTTTTTGAAGTAACCACATAGTGCTATGTTTTGTGCCTTGGAATCACCAAGCCCATGCAAGTAATCCCTGATTTGTATGGCAACCGGTCTATCATTTTGCCATATCCAGCCACTAGATCCCGGTAGCTCATTCATGTAGTAGAAGAACAAACAGAGTATCAGGCCACCATATTTGAAGGAATTCTTCTTGTCCTTCTTTATCTTCTGTAGATACTTCAATAGCTGGTTTAGGAGAAGCTCATAAAGGTCATAGTCAACATTTTCTTTTAGCATCTGATAGGATGTGTAGATTGCCATTCTAGGTACTAAATTTTCCCTGCTGGAGTGATAAATCCTGTAACCAATTATCATGGATGCAAATTTGATATCAGTGATATCTTCAATTGTCATTGCCCTCTTGTCAAACTTTGATCCGGTAGCCTCACTCACAGTTTGGTTTTTGATAGATTTGACAATAGGTAGCTTTCTGAATGAGTGTAAACTAGTTACCACCCTAATAGCATCTTTTGTGATCTTGAATGGTCCATTCAACCATATGAAGTTATCATGCACTCTGCTCAAAATATACTAGACCCATTCTTTTTTTGCAAAATAGGGGAAATGAATACATTGTACAAAATGCTTATCTCGGATGGCTTTATACTAAGTTTTGAGTTCAAATGAGTCATCTATCAAATGCTTGTGATAGATATCAACCAGCTTAGATTCCCCAAATTCTTCAATATTTGCATGAATATATGCCCTAACATCTTCTACATGTAGAACCCCATGCGGAATGCTTGAAAAGGCGCCTAGGGGATCAACTTCTAGGGATTTATATGGATGTTTCTTGATTTAGGACACAGTCTATCAGTGATCTTTATAACATTTGGTGTAGCCATCTTCAAAAAGATTTACAAAGAAATATTCAATAACAGAAAATACCTTTTGCGCTTCTAGGGTTCGTGGAGTGAGCCAGATTGATTTGTTGGATGAATCGACTTCAATGGTTGATCTTTGAGAAATTTGAAACAATTTGTTACAGAGCTCCTTTTCTTTTCTTCTCAAATGCAAATGTACAAATGACGAGTGAATGAACCCTTTTATTTCTGAGAAAAACCCTAAATCCATACTGCAATAAATGTGCAACTTAAGTCATTCTGGTTGCCTGGTTCTTCTTATTTTGAGAAATATCTTTTTCTGGATCACTGAGATATACTTAGTGTTATCTTTGGTGCTTAATAACAAACTATCTTACTTTCCCCAAACATTTGATCTATCTGTAGATCAAGATACCTCAAATTTGAATCATACCGGATCTAATTGTGATAATCCTGTTTTACCGAATGACTGTTAAACCGGATCAATCTTGGAAGATTAGACTCTTCAAATCTTCCTGCGGATCTTCCATATCTTTACCAAGCTTTCTTTAGATGTTTCTCTAAGAATCCTTTAATCCACAACTTCCCATGTGCCAATTTCAGGCACCAATTGACTAGCTGGGGGATTTGTTTTTCTTAGTGACTCCCCCTGAGCCAGAGCTCATCTACTCAATTTCCAGAAGGATTATCAGCACCAGATTCTGGTGCAGATCCATCCTTGACATTCTCTATGCTTCTCTTCACCCAGATCTTATCCATCTCCCTTTGAATTTCATCCACGTTCACTTTTCCCTTTCCTTTGCCTTGGCTATGATTATACTGTTCCAGACCCCTTTTGTCTTGATTCTTACTTCTATAGAATTTGGCAATCTGACTAGATCTATTACAATTGTAGCAAACAACAATTCTTTGCATATTTGACTGATATCCTCTTGATCTACACTGATTAGCCATATGTCCCATTCTTTTACAATTAAAACACTGTCCGGAGAAGGATGAATTAGTCTGATTCATTCTTCTTCTACACTGATTTGCTTTATGACCAAAGTTATTGCAATTGTGGCAATATCCATTGAAGGATGGATATCTTTGAGCATTTGGTTGCCTTACCAGAGGTCTACTAGGTCTATTCCTTGGATTTCCTGATCTAGAGTTCTTTTGACCTGATCCGGAGCTTTCACCTTTCTCATATCCCAAGCCATGCTTGTCATCTACCCTCTTTTGACTTTTAAGAAGAACTTCAAGTTGAGCAGAACTTATCTTGAATTTTTCTTTGTATTCATTTGCTATTTGTAGATCCTTTTTAAGAATGTCTATTTGATCCTCAAGTTTTTCTTTATTATCTCTAGCATCTTCAAGATCAGATTCCAGATGTCTAATTATTCTATCCATTTTATGGTAGTATTCTGATTTTTCCTTGAGAGATTGTCTTAGATCATCTTCAGTTTTTCTTTTTTCTTCAATTTCTTGGGTGAACTTCATAACTCTTGATTCCATTTCATGTCTTACCTAATGACCTCTTTTGATAACTTTTCACATAGCTTGGTTTTCTCTTTTAGGTCTTCATTTGTATCATTGGTTTCACCTTGACTTGCTAATTGCTGAAGTAGGTCCTTTCTCTTTTTCATAGAGATACTCAGTTTCCCTTTTAATTCATTTATGAATTCATCAGCTTGTTTAAGTCTTTCCTTCAATTCATTAACTTCAGAATTAGATTGTTTAAGATCATCTAGGGCAGACTGAAGTTGTTCCCTCATACCATACATATCCATTTGAATTTCCAGATCTTCCTCAAGCTGTTAGGCTCTGTTTGGAGGAACTTGGCTATGATACCAATTGTTGATAGCTAAGAGGGGGGTGAATCAGTTATATTAATTATTTTGACTTTCAGTCCTTCTTTAACAATTAGTGCAGAATCAAATCATACAAGAAAGTATTACCATGGAAGCAGAAATAACATTAGTACACATGACACAATGATTTTGATGTGGAAAACCCGGTTAAGGGAAAAACCATGGGGTGATTAACCCAAGATTGTATTATCTATTAGAAGAATAGAATAATACAAAATGGCACTTGCCAAATAGGGCTCACTGCCCGAGCACATTGCTCATAAGAGGCTTACTGCCTACAAGAGACTCACTGTCTACAAGAAAAGAAGGTAACAAAATACTTGAACTGATGAGAAGCATCCACACATGCTAAAGTTTAGTTCCGGTTAAGCCCAATATATTGATCTACTGCACTTCATTCTTACTCTGCTTAGGTGCTACTGTCCTGTTACATTCCGGACCTGTCTTACTACCTTCACACTGCTCTTCTACTATTCTTCTTACAACACCACACACAACACACACATTCATATCTAAATCCATCTGGTATATATATCCGTACCAAAGATTTCATCCACTTTCTAGTTGGCATCTAGAATACTTATTATTTTCCTGAACTCTTGGTTTGTCAGCTAAATCCTTGCTTATCAAGTGATGTGTATCAAGGAGATGCTCATAGAAGTCATCAATCATGTCGGCCAATCATGAATGATACCTTTGTAAGCTTGATCACCATCAATATCTCATCTGGATCAAGGCCTGATGCTTTGCCAGTCAGTTCTTCCTCTGTTTACTCTACCAAACAGGAACCCAATACTTAGGTTCTTATATCTCTTGATTCTTTCATCACCGGAGGCTCAATCCTTGGAATCTATCAGTCAAGGTACTCCTCTTGACTTCTCCAAGTCCGTACTTTACATAGATACTTCCTCTAAGAGATCCGGACCTAATTGTCGGACCTTGCTGCATACTCTGTTCTTGGTCACCAAACCAAGTTACTCTACAATCTAACTTCCGGTATAGACACACCATGTCCTGTGGATGGGTGGGATAAACTTTGTTGCCATCAATGACAACACTCATGAAACTACAATGTGTCTCTTGCCAACAACTTGCACATTTCTCCCCCTTTAACATCAAGCATAAGGAGAAACTACCATCATCTCATCAACAACCATACACTTGCATATTTTTCTTTAGGTAATAGCTTCTTCTTGGAACTAACAAATTTTCCCTATCATCTACAACCACTACCTACTCCCCCTTAGAGCTAGCGATCATCACTCTAGGAAACAAGAATATAACATTAACTCCCCCTGGACAGATGCACCACTATGCTTCTTTAGCAATAATAAGGAGGTGCAATTACCCCTAACTTTTGTCAGAGATTCTCAAAGGTGTCCTTGTGGATCTACAGGTGTCTCCAATCCATTTAATGCATTCTGTAGTAAAGTCTTTTACTTAGGGATTGATAGCACATCCCAAAGAGAAACATTAGTTGGAGCCTTTCTTAATTGCCCTACTACATTTAGCAGGCCTGATACTAACAATCTTTGGTGTGGTCCAAGGAACCTTGCCTTTTCAATTAACTAAGTTGTAGTACTAGCATTTTGTACCACAATAGAGTTCGCATTTGATCTTTTTATTGGTGGTTGAGTGGCTGGGAACATTAGATTTTTCTGGAAAGTAATTTCTAGCTATAGAACACTTACAGAATCCTCAATAACTCTTCTCTTCAAATGAGTGTAATAGTCAGACTATACTTGAGGGATCCCTGAAGTGGTCACTTTATTTAGTAATATTCCTTCCTCCTCCACCCATGAGAAAAGTGCATGTCTCAGTCTCTCAGACTAATATCTACCTCTTGGTTAATAGATATCCCTTACATCTGAGCCACTAGGACTGCATTCTACATGGTACATGACTAATATTGGTATTTTCCCTTTTGAGATTTTGTTTGTGGTGTTTGCCTTCTTTGTTCAACCACCTTTGCTATAGATTTCACCTAGGGCAATCTTTAGGCATGTCAACATTACTACATGGAAAACACTAGGCATTTGAATCCTTGGCTAGATTATTTTGTCTAGCTACTAACTCACGATGAGGATTAGGTGCTATTGTTTGTAGTGGAGTTGGGACTAGGACAATTTGATTTGAAGGTTGTACCAGACATGGCATTTGATTCCATTGATACTAGTTAGGCTGATATCCTTGGTGTAATTAGGCCAATACGGTTGTTTATTTCCCTAGAATCCTTGATAAGGAGCTCTAGGATAGCTTGTTTATTGTCTCTTGAGATTTATGATCTTGTATGAAAAGCTACATAAGATGCTTTTCACATCTTCCATTTTGGAGGCTTGTGACACGTGCACTAGGACAAGTGAGGCTTGGGCTTCTGGATAGACATACATGGAAGGGTTGGCTTGTGGAGGATAACGTAGTTCCAATTAAGTGGGTATAGATAATTTTGGGAACATAGGAAAATGAGGTCTTGGGGGATGTTACCCAACATCTATCAAATTATTCTCATCTAGAATGGATAAATCATATGCATCAGGAAGGGTTTGGCCTCCTAGTGATTGAATCATTACAACTATATCTAAATTGAAAGATTTTAAATAATACATGATAGCCATACCTGCTAGGGGATGACCTATCACTATGATCCTCTACCATGTTTTCTAGAATCTGATGTTAAGATCTATTATGGCTTTTTAAGGAGCCCTTCAGATCGTAATTAACTATTGGAATATGGAGGACCTGTCTCCTTTCTCATTGAATTTAGAGAAGAATAGTTTGTCAAGTTGATCCCATGTATTGATTGAATTCAGTCTAAGAGATCGATAACAATCTAATGTCTTTCCTTTGAAAGATGACACCAATAGTTGTAGGGCTACACTCTTAGCCATCACATAGTGTAGCATACATACATCTGCTACATCCTATAAGTGTTCTTTGGGAGTCTCAAACTCCTCCCCAGTAAACTTTAGAAGTGCTTTAAGGTGTTCACTAGGATAGGGTCCCAAGTATTTGGTGGCATTGGAGGAATCAATGTGCTGCCATTGTTCTAGTCAACAAAGTTCCTTGGTGGCACTAGTTGAGCCATGTGTGTTATTAGTTCTCCTACTACAATTCTTCTACGAGTGACAAATACCTATGGTGGAACAAAAAGCTCTAAGTTACTTACCGAGCGACTCCTTGTTACAAGCCCCTAGTGTATACAAACAAATCTCTTGATCGGGTGATTCAAAGTGTCCCACCAGGCATGCTAAAAATTATTGATGGTAAAATTTGCATTTTACACACAACAATGGGAAATCTCAAATTGTGGGACTTGATTCTAAGATAACCTCCATTTTTTAAGAAACCATCTCTTCTTTGTTTCTTTCTATTTTGAGAAAAGGGATAGAAGAAACTTAAAACAATACTTGATAATTGAAACTATACTAAGGTGATGCACTGGATTGATTTAGACTTTCTATGAAAGAAGGGACTCACTTTCTCTATTTATCGATAACAATATAGAACAATCACAACTATTCAAAGAGCATAAATACATGATTTTATAGAAGACTACATCTCATTACTTTAGTAAATAGATAGAATGAATCACAATATTGTAAATATAATAGATACAAGACTTAATATTTAGCATATAATGTTATTTCTCTTCATTGATGAAAGGAGAATAGGGTATACAAGGCTCTTAGATAAATGCACAGATACACAATATTCAGAATCCTTTCTAAGAAACACCCTTAGATGCTTAAGTCTTCTTCTCTACTTATTTGAATACTATCCAACTCTTTACAAAAAAACTCACACTCTTTAAATAGACTACTGAGCAGAGACAACCCTAGAGAAACAAAAGATAACTAAAGAAAAAATCTCTAAAAGCCTGAGTTACATTGCAAAAATTGCATGTGAAAGTACTTAAATCACTACATGATCTTTGAATGAAGAAAAGCCACTATGTAGATAATTGGGCCAATAGCACAATAGAAACAACAACCAAAAAATTTGTACTTGCAAAAAGTGTAGCTTTGCCAAGCGTCCCTCCTTATCTGAATCTGTTGGGATCCACCACCATCTATGCCACTTCTCCTTAATGAATCTTACATGCAGCATGGGGGTGACACCTGGATTCTTTCACCAATGGTACATCAAAAAGAAATTGTCAAAACTGAAACCTTAAAGAAAGTGTGTGAGGGTGACATGTAGCTCATACTACCTTTCCATTAATAAAAAGTGCAACTCAAGAAAGATGTCATCATTCTGGGCCCTGCCAAAAGGTGAAAATGTGTCACATGGATACATTGACCAATGGCAAAATAGAAAAAGGATGTCAAAATAGAAACAACCTCTAGATTCTTTGACCATTGGTGCACCAAAAGGAACTGTCAAAAAATAATGCCGCCTCAAAGTAGCACCAATTAGACATGTAGAATCCTCCACATTTCCCCAAAATAAAAAAAAATATCTATAAGCCCGAATCCTATATATATATTGTGTCTCCAACACCATCTTCATAATACAAATGATTAACCATTGTTTCTATTGATGCTTCTTCTCCTAAAGAAAAATGAATCTATCACAAACCTTCAAATATTCAAAATGTAGAGTTTTTAATTCTACAATTGTAACACTAGGTATTAAGACAAATGATCTAGTAGCTCTATTAGATTGTTCACATGTGACAAAAATGGATATTCTATTTCAACAACATGAAGTACAATCAATTGAAGTTCAAAACCAAAATGATCCTCTTATAATCTTTGGCACAATAAATAAAAAGTTGGTAAAGCAAGTTATGATTGACAATGGATCAGCTATTAATGTCTATGGCATTGATTTGCTACACAAAATCAACATTAATAAAATGTTAATTAAACTGAATAGGCTTAACATCTATGGCTTTGCTAATGTTGGTAGACAATCCATGGGTACCATAACTTTACCTGTAAAGGTTAGACCTATGATATTATATACCCTTTTTCATGTCATGGCTAGTTCACTTTCATATAATATGATTCTAGGTAGACTATGGATCCATGCCATTGGGGTGGTTTTGTCTACTCTTCAACAATAAATAAAGTTTATTTATAAAATAAAAATTCACACCATTGAAGCTGATCTAAAACTGGAAAGTTGTTTACACATTAGAATAGAAAAACAAGTTGTCAGTAACAAGATTCTCAATAAATTAAAAGTTGACTCATCAACACCTCTTAGCGCAGATAATGATGTGCAATATTAAACATCACCATCGAATGCACTTCTTGGTGACAATCGAATGCACTTCTTAGTGATGATTAGGGTTCACTAGATTTTACTCCTTCCTTTACGAGGGAATATAAACTTAATAAGCCTAATCCTGATACAAAAAAAAAAATTCAATCACATCCAAGCAATATTTGGAAATACCTAGGAAACCTGAAGTTTCTTTCATAGAAAATAAAGACAATACTCTTACTTATATTATAGATTATGAGACCTATGAGGCCACACCATCTTCTAAAGAGATGACATCCCTCTATGGTCAAGGATTTAAAATTCTTTATAAAAATTGTGACTACGTAGGTAATGGTTGTGGTATAAACCAACAAGGAATTAGAGTACCTTTACACATGATAGCAATTAACTACTCAACTAGTATTGGATATCATTCTTTGCAGCCCACCAAATATTATCGTCATCCTAAAATTAATGTTAATACAATAACAACAAGACCAAAACTTAATGCTATACATGTCACGATGATAGACATGGATTGTCCACTAGGAAATATCCCACTAAATCAGGTAAGCATTTCCCCCTCCTTTAGCCACACTCAATGTATCACCTATTCTAGTTTCTCTCAAGGGTGGCCTCCTCCTAGATATGTATGTTGATATGTTGTGGTGTGTTCCCTTGTGTTGTGTTATATGTTGTTTAGGTCTTGTTAGATGACCCTTGACACTCTTGTAAGGTAAATGATACAACAGGACTACCTCTATCATAACATTCTTCTATTTGTATATCAATTCTTCTATATTCCTCTCTCCTCCTTTTTATTGTTGTGTGTTGTGCCTCTGGGACATAGCATTGTAGAGGGTGTTTTTGGGGGCATCCTCCTATGTGGTTTTCCTAAGGCACTTTGTCTCCTCTCTCATTTTTATTGTTTCCCTTCTATCATGGCTCTATTAGTCAATGGATGATGAAAACAAACAAATATTTATAAGGATCATGTGTCCCTTCAATAAGAAAAGTAAAAATAGACCTAGTCCATATATGAAGATGGGCTTGATATATTTCCAATGCTTGACTAATAGAATCACTATGTTATGTGTTGTGAAGAATCTTGTAACAAATACTTTTCAATACTAATCTTCTCTACACACTTTGATATGTCTTTGACATGTTTTGTGTCTCACCTTGTGTCTACACTTGATTTTGAGATACCTGTAGTATAGCCCAACAACTATACTTAGTTCCAAACTTGCAAGTAAAGCCTTGGTCTTTGATATATGATTTATCCATACGTTTGATTTGGTTATTATTTTAGATTATGATTTTCTAACCAAATCTTATATCTTGTTGATTACCTTAGCAAACTTAATATCAATGTATTTGTGGGAACATTTGGAGATCATGGCACATGTCACCTTTGGGGACATGGGATTAGTGAAAGCTCTTGCTCCCTTATGTTTTTTCACTCTACCTTAATGTGCTTGATACTAGCAAGTGGGATCAACCACCTTAAGGTGGGGGCATATAACGGGATCTGTCTCATTACTTTTAGACTAACAAAGCATGTTTGAAAGCCATCATCGTGAGGCGGAATAGTGTATCTCTTAAGTTAGTGTGCATCCTTTTAGACAGAGCCCTTATCCAAAAAGCAAGATGGTATATCTCTTGAGCTAGTCTACATCCTTTTATACAAAGTCCTCATCATGAGGTAGGGTTGAATCTTGAGTCATTCACCATTAAGCATGTTTTTGGGAGTTATGGTAGCATAGCTCAACCGTTAGGTGTGTCTAAAGTGTGTTTTAGATGGTGGCACTTAGAAATAAGATCCTTCCCATTGTCAGTGCTTGTCGTGTATAGGACTTATAGTGTGTTGATGACACACTCTGATGCAGAGGCATCCACACTAAAACCTTGACATACAGCATGTATGTCTAACTCCCTTCATCATCATCATCATATTTCCCTTAACACTGTCAGCATCATCATATTTTCTCTTGCCGACCGATATCCTCCTGCAGACAAACCTTCGACCCTTCGCCTGTCAGCAGCATCATCATATCTAACTATCGGCAGCATCATCACATTTGGCAAGCGCAAACATCCTCCTGATGTTCACTGTTCATCTTACCGCCAACTGCTTTCTTCATCATCATGATGTTCAACATCATGTTCATCAGCAGGATATAAAATATCTGGTTCCTCCCATATATCCTGATGATGATACTCAACTTCACGCACCTTTCCTCCGATGCTTACGTCACCCTGATATCCTGATGACGATTATCCTGATGACGATGACGTCACATGCAGCTCCTTCAATATCCTGCTGCCCCGATATCCTGATGACGATTATCCTGATGACGATGATGTCACATGCAGTTCCTTCGATATCCTACTGTCGGCCAAACTTAACATTATCAGCCCGCAATGGTTTTATCAACCCGATCCTCTACCTTATGCCAATACGCTCCTCCTCGGCAACACCTGATGATGATCACCCCAATGCACATTCACTTTATGCAAACTACTGCATCATGCTCATCTCCACCTACTCGGATGACACCAGAAGTAACTGTAGGATATACCCAGAAATATCCTGATGATGCCGTTTTGACGAATTTTCCAACCTTAGCGAATTTCGATCTGCCGAACCTCCTGGGGTGACCCGATCCGCTTCTTGGACAACTTTCCAGACTCTAACAACCAGCACGACCTAGCACATGCCCATGCTAGGGTTCTCAACACATCTCGATTGCGATCCTGCAAACATGCATGCAAATGAACAGAAAAGGAAAACTACATCCTAAACTATGATACACAGCCATTCCACCGATTCAACGAATCAACTGGTGGAATGGATCAGCGAATCCATGTAACCACCAAAACAGCAAATCGATCACACAATGGAATTCAAAATAGAGAATGGACAAAACAGGATCTCTTTATTGATTTCAAAAGATGCAAATACAATATTCAGTCTCTCCCTCTGCCTCACTCTCTGCAAAGTCTGATCGGTGATCGATGATATGCAATACCAACCGATCCTACTACATAAATAGAATCTGCTTGCGAGTACTACCACTCGACTCCTTGCGGCTGGGAGCTTCCAAGTGGCTGGGAGGATCCAACCGAACATACATCATAACAGCTGTCCTAACAACCTACCTAAAAATAGTAAAGTATGGTCAACATGACCTTATTACATGCATTGGTCTTATACGACCTTCTTTGAAACATTAACAAGACCTATAACAAACTAACTGCCTCATGGAGGCCAGCTGTCAGGTAGGTACTCCTGCACCACACTCTATGATGCTCATGTATTTCGCATGTTTTTTCGCATGTCTTCCCTGTGTGTTTAGTGTGGCTAGCATGTTGTATACATGTCTTGTGTGTTTTTATGGTGGCGTGTACTGATAAGCTCCCTCCCCATCACCAAGTTAGGATTATATATATACATACATATTTTCTTCATCATGTTGTAATGTTAGAAAATGTCTCCTTGTGGGGCTTTTCCCTCATAAGGTTTAGCTCCTGGGTCTTTAGTATGCATTTAGGACATTTTAGTTCAAATTTTGGCATCCCGATGGAATGAGGCCTAGGTTTCATGACAAATTAGACCTAGGAGGACCCCTTGAGCTGTATCCCACCCAAAATAGGGGGAGAGGACTTGGGCGCTCGTGCCCTAGTCCTACCCTATTTTGGGGCAACCCCAATTTATGGGTGTCAGTTTATGACAGTTAGTTGGTTCTTTTGCCGACACGGTAAAGTTTAATTTTTGAAATCTTGGCAGGAATACTTCTAGGTGCATATATAAGCATGTTTAGGAATTGATTTGTAGACTAGATGGCCATTGTGATATTCAAGTGTTCTCAAGGTGATTCAAGGCTTTCTATTGTGTTGCAAGAGCAAACTTGTGTGTTTTGGGTGTTGATATTTGCAGATTTGAGCATCAATCTCCTCATGGCATGAAGAGCATCTTCCTCCATGAGAGCTTCACTACAGGGTGATATGTCATTGTGTTTTTATCATTGATTCCTTTGGTTTTTGCCACTACCTCACAAGGGCACTCACTCTTTCTCTAACAATAGTGTTTGAAGACTTAAGTGTCCTCTGGGGCTTGATTGAGGCAAGCCTCTAAACACCACAACCCCAAACCAAGTCTTGTGATTGCAGGTTATAGGTGTGGCATATGGAAAAAGTGGAGTTGCAGGAAGGATTGGTAGGCATCAAGGATTTAGGATCTGAAGAAAAGTCAGACAAAGGAGCACTTCCAAGACTAGGCTACTCGCAACAGTGTCCTATGCAGATAGATCTTAGGAAATAGAAGTTACAGGGCTAATCAGTGTTGGAAGGAGGTCCAGATTTACCAAAAAAGTAGGTACCTTGGACTTGGGTGCCCGCACCTTAGTCCCTGACTGTTCCGCGTCGAACCCCCAAAAATAGGTATTCTATGATTTGTTATTTTACTCCTGTGTGCAAGAGCTTTTTCCATCTTTCGTCAATTTGTTGTCCTATTTGGATAATTAGGGTTTTAATGGTTAATTAGACATAAGAGAAGGAAAATTTGATAAGTAATTCCCTAATCCAAGTTTCCCTACATCTGTAAGTAACCTAGGGTATGATAGTGCTCGCCACTTGACCCTAGATCCTTCAATGTTAGGGTGAAAGGAGGATTCAAACATCTAAACAACAAAAGATTAACAAAATCCAATTTTACCCTAAACATTTTGGTGAACCCATGTTTTTGGACTTAAATTACAACTTTCTGAGTGTTTGTCTTCAGATTCGGTGTGATTTCATTCATTCATTTGGTCATTCATTTTATTGCATTGACAAAAATTCAAAATTTTTTTTTTTTGAAAAATACAAAAAAATTGCATTGTTTGGCTTACTAAATTGCATCAATTCTTCCTAAATTTTCCTAATTCATGATTTTTACATTAGATCTAATATAAACTACAAACAAATCAAAAAATTCAAAATTTTTCTTTGCATTTTCATCATTTAATTGCTAGGGTTTTGTGGAAATTTTGACAATTTTATATAACCTAGTAATTCCAAAATCTAGGGTTTGTAGGCAAAATCTTTTATTAGATTTTTATACTGATTTTAGAGGTTCTTTCAAATTTTGATTTGGCTATAGTCTTTCATTTTAGTGTGAAATTGCATTTAGATTTAAAAATATTTGCATTTTTGCATAGAAAATTTCAACAAAAACTAGCAATTTTGATGCATTTTCATTAAATTTGCATGGGCATTTTCCATATTAAGGATTGAAAATTATTATCAGATCTAAGATTAAGTCAATTTCATCATAAATCAAAGTTCAAAACATTCACATAGAATTTTGTCTCAAGATCTCAAACCGATGGCTTCAAAAACAACGATTTTCACTAAATTTGGCCTTATCGACTTTATAAACTTGCACCATAGGTGTGTTGTGAAATGTATTTTAGAATTATTTTATTTTTATCAGCATAATAATTTTATTCCCCTCATAAAAATCTTCACAACACCATTTTATCGGGCTCTTGTAGTGAAAATTTTGGTAAAAAACTACACATTTTAGCTATTTTGACCCTAGGGTTTGACCTAGTTTGCACTCAAGCATGTTGTGGTCAATTTTATGGATTGAGGTGACTAATATTATTTATATTCTTCTCTATACCTCCTAAAATTCCTTACAACACCCCTTTTTCTAGGTCTTGGAGTTGAAAAATTGTGAAAAATAGCTTATTTTTGCTATATTTTCACTAGGTTTTTACGTTAAGTGGTAATAAAAGAGTGTTGTACTGGGTATTTTGGCATCAAGTGGATATTATTACTGATATTATTTTATTTCCATCATCATTTTCCTCCCAACACCCTTGGTGATGCTCTTTTACATTGAATTTTTGCAAAAAAAGTGCCTATTTTGACATATTTTCACTATATTTTGACTTGGCATTATCTTGGATTTGCATCAAGAGTGTGTTGAGAGTGATTATATTTCTGTTTTGGACTAATACCAGACATATTACTTGCTACCCATAGGATTAAATCCTTACAACATCCTTTGTGTTATTCATTTGCAATGAAAAGAGTACAAAAAATCAAGCATTTTGGTCTTCAATCATAACCTTCTCCTAGGATTTGTTCTCTTACTTTGTGTGTTGTGTGTTGTAGGCTTTTGTATAATCTTTATGACATGCTATCCTAAAAAAAATATCCCTTTAAGAAGAAGTAAATTATTAATGGGATCTAGTGCTCTTGAATAAGTTGGTACTTTGGACGCTTTCTTTACAAAAGGAGAAACTCAAATTGTGCAAGATATTCTACATCCTCCAACCTCAAAGGAAGAACAAAATTTTCATGATGTTGATAACACTATTGAGGTAACAGGATATGTATCTGATGAGCAAATAGAAAAGTTGGATAAAGACCTAGCTGAATTTCAAACATTTATGGAAAATGAGAGAATAACTGAAGAAGTCGTTCCTACAATTCATAATATAAGAGAATTGATAAAAGAAGGACAAGATGGTGTTAATGCACTTTGTGGTCTAGCACATATTGTATAAACCAATATCACGCCAATAACTGAATGTGCATAAATGATAAATAATACTTTGTCACCATCTCATACTCAAGTTTCCATACGCATACCAAATACAGGAATATCCACTTTTACATCAACGATCTTAACAACTAATGCAAATGCTTGTAGTAATGCTACCACTAGTATTGGAGTATCTATTGGCACTAATTACAAAGCTGTGACATTTGATTATTAGAATTTGGTTTCTAAGGGGACCTCCTCTATGCATAATTGTTCTCAACCTCCTATCTATTCCACTCATTTCCAGTTACCTATTACATACTTGCAACCATCTTCCACCTATCATTATGGCAACCACCATTATCTCAGCCTCTGCATATTGTATCTCAAGCTCAATCACCTCTCCACCTTGGTTCTAATTCCTCACAACAAACCGCATCTCCCAATGATGCCATCCTAAACCAACTTTTATAGGGCATGAGTGCTTTACAACAAAAGGTAAGAAATTTGAAAAAAATTTCGTAGCCTAGTCTATCAACATATCATGCCCACAATCTATTATCCTATGCAATTTTGAGAACTCCTATGCCTGAGAGGTTTGAGACTCCTCGCTTTGAAAAATATGGTGGAAAAGGTAATCCTAATATCCATGTGGTAGCATTCACAGCTATGTGTAGTGATTTCTATTTTGAAGAGGATTTGTTGGAAAAACTTTTCCCGTGATCTCTCAAAGATATTGCTTTAGAATGGTTTTTCTCATTGCCTCTAAATTCAATACACTCCTTTTCACAGTTGATCGATCAATTTTTACAACATTTTCAAGAAAATATCAAACCCCAAGTCACTCTTATTCACTTGGTTCAATGCAAACAAGGTCGCAAAGAAAAGTTGACTGAATTCATTAGTCGATATCAAGGATTGTATGCACAAATTCAGCATCAGATGAAAGATGAGGATGTTCAAAAGATATTTATTACAAATCTACAACCTAATATTCATGATAAGATTCTCTTGATGAAATATAACTCCTTTCAACATTTATACACCGCCCTTCATGATTATCAACTTTCATCTAGTCAATATGAAAACCAAAACTCATCAGCTCAATGTGGTCAATCCATGGGAAGATCATTACAAAGCAACTGTAAAAGGAACAATAATAGGGTTTTTATTAAGATCAATGGACCAAATATGAATGTGTCTGCTATAAATAATCCAAAGAAAACATCATATCAACCAAGAAAGTTTACTCGATATCTAAGTCCTATCATTCCATAATGAATCATGTTATGAGTAATGACATTCTAAAGCTTCCCCCGATCAAGCTTGTTAATCCTAGTAAACAAGGACCTTATTTTGATGCTAATGCCTTTTGCCATTATCATCGAATAGAAGGACATGACACTGAATGATGTATGCGTCTTAAACATGAGATAAAAGACCTTATTGATTCAAAAGTCATCCAGATATCGGGTGTGAATGACAATGGAAATAAGTCAGTTGCTCTGCTGAATCAAAATTTACAAATCTTTACTAATCCTTTTCCTATGCATACTGAAAATAATATGGTGGAACAAGACTTAGTGGAGGTAGATGAGGATGATTACTTGGACTATGATAGTATCATGGGTATGATTGAAGTCAACAAGAAATAAATGGATAATCCACCTTGCCCATGAAGAAACATAATTTATGCTGAGGTTCCTCCTGTTGCAAGTATGAGGTGAACCAGTGTTGTCATTGATGTCAACATACTCATATTGCATTGACAAGAAGGATTGGATGAGCTGTGTGCTGAGGATATTGAGAAAATTAGCCTCAGTCAGGAACAGTGAAGAACAGTGATGAGAAGAAGGCAAATATATTGTATAGGTTGAGAACCGGAGGATGCGGATTAAAGGGTTTGCATATATGAGTCTTGAGATGTTTCAATTAAGTTTTCAGAGGTTCGCATGAAGACCTGAAGAAGTTATGGCTGTCTGTGTGGAACCGGTTCCGGCAAGTGCTTAGAGGTGACAGAGGATCACAAAAAGGTCCGGTGAGGTCCGGAATTGTATAATCCTAATCTACGGATTGGAAAGAGTGTTTGGGATGTCCTTGTGATGTGCCATCTCGAGTTGTGTATGATTTGGAGGTCCGGAAGTACCTCTTGCATTATGACAGTGGCAACAGACAGTGTTCTTGAAGTTCCGGATAAGGAGGATAAGAGATTTCAGTAAGTAAAGGAAATGCGGACGTACCTGGTCATTTAGGCAGGCTTGCGAAGGTTCTTGGATCATGTTGAGGTTGTGTTGTTGGTCTGCATTGATAGTAGATCCCAGAATTGAAGATATTCTTCCGGATGAAGTTCTTGCTCTGTTTAGCCGACCGGATGAGTTGTTCATCCTGCAAATGTTCTTGTGGTGGCCGACCGGATGTGTTATTCATCTTGCGGATACTCTTATGGTTGTTTACCGACTTAGATGTTTGTTCCTAAGTCGATGTCTTGTATAAATAACGGTTTGTGAGTTCATTTCGTAGTGTGGATTGTGTGGATGAGTGTGGCATAGCGAAGAGAAGTGCGAAAGGAAGAGCATATGCTTTTTGGGCTTAAATGGAACTGATCCAAACATGGTAGAGATGTCATTCTCCAGTTCAAGATTGTGATTCTTATCACTTTGTAGACAATGTGTCTCCTTGTAGGCAGTGGGCCTCTTTGTGAGCAGTGTGCTCGGGCAGTGAGCCCTAATTGGCAAGTGCCATTCTTTTTCTTGTTCTTCTAACAGAGAATAATCCTTGGGTTAATCACCCCGTGGTTTTTCCCTTAACTGGGTTTTCCACGTCAAAAACTTGGTGTTTAATGTGTTGATGTTTATCTGCTCTTGTGTTTATGTATTATGCTTTCATGGATGATTAATTGATATGCTATTAACTAACAATGAAGTATCAAGTGTTTGAAAGAACTAGAAGTTTTATACAACTGATTCACCCCCCCCTCTCAGTTGTATGCCTTAAATCCAACAATTGGTATCAGAGCCAGGTTCCTCTGAAAGGAGCTTAATGCTTGAGGAGATCCAGGATGTCGTCATACAAGAAGGATAGTCCGAAGTTCGATGGAACCAACTTCACTCTCTGGAAAGGTCGCATGAAGTGTCACTTGGAATGCATGGGAAAAGCATACTTGGCTATGGTCTCAAAACCATATGTACCTCCACAAGGTGGTCCGACAACTCTGAATGAAATCACAGATGCTGAAAATAATCTGCGGACCAAGGAAGCCCTACTAAGCGCATTGAATGATTCAAATCTCTCAAATGTTATTGACCTACCGACTGCATATGAGATCCTGACTAAACTGGAACTTCTGTATGAAGGAGATGAGTTTGTCAAAAGTGCAAGGTTGCAAAGTCTGAAAGGGAAATTTGAAAGATTGAAGATGAGAGATGATGAAAACATCACTACCTTTATGCCAAGAGTGAATGAGCTGGTATGTGGAATTAGAAATGCTGGTGGAACTCTAGATGAAAATGAGATTGTCTGCAAAATCCTAAGATCCCTTCCTGCTGCCTACAAAATCAAGGTTGCTGCCATTGATGAATTCAGAGCCCACACAACTTTCACAAGAGAACAACTGGCTGGCAAACTAGCTGCATTTGAAATGACCGAGTTTGGAGATGATCCTCCCAAGACTGAATCTGCTTTCAAAGCCAGTGCCTATGTGAAAGGCAAACAGAGATTTGATCCGGGAGAAAACTCATCAAGGAAGATGTCATGGTATGATCAAGCAAGAAGAGACATGGAAGAAGAAGAAGCAGAAACAGCTCAACTTGAAGCCCTCATTGCAAAGAGACTGCCAAGAGGATCCGGTAAGTATGAAGGAAAACTACCCTTTAAGTGTTTCAACTGCAATAAGATTGGTCATTTTGCTTCAAGATGTCCGGAAAGATCTGCAAGGTCTAATACTAACAGACAAAGGTTTCAAAAGAACTGCTATTATGTTCATGAAGAAGATGACAATGAAGGAGTAACAGATGATGAATCAGAACTAGGAAGCAAATCCGGAAATGAATGGGTGTTTATTGCCATCAAGGAAGAAGATTCAATATCCTCTGAATCTGTCAATCACAAGGTTGTGGAAAGAGCTTTGGCTTCTCAAGTGGAAGAAAAGGATGATTGGGTTATTGATAGTGGATGTTCTCACCATATGACTGGTGACAAGAATAAGTTCTTAGATTTGGAAAGGTATGAAGGAGGAATGGTAAAGTTTGGTGACAATTCTGCTGGCAGAATCAGAGGTAGGGGAACTATTTCCTTTGATGGAAAGAGCAAAACAGGTAATGTACTATATGTTGAAGGATTGAAGCACAATCTTCTCAGTGTTGGTCAGTTAGTGGACAAAGGCTATGATCTCCGGTTCAAGAATGGAAAATGCAGAATCTTTACAAGCTCCAGAACTGAAATTGCATCCGGTACTCAGACAAAAGGTAATATCTTTCATCTAGTTGGTTCAAATAAAAGTTGTTTGTTTGTTCAAATTGATCAGAGTTGGTTATGGCATAGAAGAATGTGTCATGTAAATTTTGATAACATCATCAAGATAAGCAATACTCAGGCTATAAGAGATCTTCCAAAATTGATGAAACCTACAAATAGTGTGTGCAAAGAATGTCAGTTAGGTAAACAAAGCAGAGTCTCTTTCAAATGCAAAGATCAGTCTTCTACCGGATTGTTAGAATTAGTACATACTGATCTCTGTGGTCTGACAAGAATCAAGAGTCTGCTAGGTGATAGATATTTCATGTTGTTAATTGATGACCATTCCCGGATGATGTGGGTTACCTTTCTAAAAGAAAAATCAGAAGCACTTGAAAAGTTTAAAATCTTCAAAGCTATGGTAGAAAATCAAACCGGATTGAAACTTAAATGTCTAAGGTCTGATAGAGGTGGTGAATTTACATCTGGTGAGTTCATTGACTTCTGTGAGAAGCAAGGTATAAGAAGACAGTTGTCTGCTCCTAGGACTCCATAGCAGAATGGAGTAGTTGAGAGAAAGAACTGGACCATCCAGGAAGCTGCCAGGACAATGATGTTGGAAGCAAATGTTCCTCAAATGTTTTGGAAAGAAGCTATCAGCACTGCAGTCTACACTCTCAATCGAGTTCAAATCAGAAACAACACCGGTAAGACCCCCTATGAACTCTGGTTTGGCATCACTCCTACTGTGAAATATTTCAGAGTATTTGGTAGCAAGTGTTATATTAAAAGAGATGAAGATCTAGGAAAGTTTGATGCTAGAAGTGATGAAGGAATTTTCTTGGGCTACTCCACTCAAAGCAAAGCATACCGGTGTTACAATAAGAGATTGAGGAAGATGATAGAAAGCACAAATGTGAAAGTTGATGAAGGAATTGAGAAGCCTTCAAGATTTTATGAGTTTGATGAAGATGATCAAGATGGTGTTCAGGTTCAAGGGACTCAATCCCCTCCGGTAAGTCAGAATCAACTTGATCCAGTAAATCAGGAAGAAGAAATAGGTCAGAATGAACCTGATCAAGAAGCAACAGTGCAGGATACTCCCAAAATTCCAAGGTATGTAAGACAGAACCACTCAGAAGATCAGATCATAGGTGACAGAAACAAAGGTGTGTAAACTAGAAGGAATGTTGCTCAAAATCAGGATGAATGTTGTCTGATTTCAAAGATTGAACCTAAAACAATAAATGAGGCTCGCAATGATGAAAATTGGACCAAAGCAATGGAAGATGAATTAATGCAAATTGAGAAAAATCACACTTGGGATCTTGTTCCCAGACCTAGAGACAGGAATGTGATTGGAACCAAATGGGTCTTCCAGAACAAACTGAATGAAGCTGGTGAAGTTATCAAAAACAAAGCTAGATTGGTCTGCAAAGGCTACTCTCAAATAGAAGGAATTGATTTTGAAGAGACCTTTGCTCCGGTGGCAAGAATTGAAGCAGTCAGATTATTTCTTGCATTTGCTGCCTTCAAAGACTTCAAGGTATATCAGATGGATGTCAAGTCTGCTTTCCTAAATGGTGATCTGGAAGAAGAAGTTTACATTGAACAACCGGATGGATTTCAATTGTTTGATAATGATGATATGGTCTGCAAGTTGAAGAAAGCATTGTATGGACTAAAGCAAGCCCCAAGAGCATGGTATGAAAGGTTGGATAAGCATCTTGTGCAGATTGGATTCAACAAAGGTACTGCTGACAGTAACTTATATTTCAAAATTGTTCATGAAAACATTTTGATTGTTGAAGTGTTTGTGGATGATATCATTTTTGGAGGAAGAGATAGTATGTGCAAAACTTTTGCAAATCAGATGAAAAGTGAGTTTGAAATGTCTATGCTTGGTGAAATGAATTTCTTCTTGGGTCTGCAAATTACTCAAACAAAGAAAGGGATCTTCATTTCTTAGACCAAATATGTGAAAGAATTGTTAAGGAAATTTGGTATGGAAGATTCAAAACCAATGAACACTCCCATGGCAACCGGATGTAAGTTGAGAAAAGATGATGACTCCCCAAAGGCAGATCAGATAAAGTATAGATCAATGATTGGTGGATTGTTGTATCTCACTCAGACTAGACTAGATATAATGCAGGCTGTTGGTCTTGTGGCAAGATTCTAGACTGATCCTAGAGAATCTCATGTTATGGCAATCAAAAGAATTTTTAGGTACCTGAAAGGAACAGTTGAGTATGGTCTATGGTACCCTAGAGATCCGGATTTCTCTCTTCATGCTTACACAGATGCAGATTGGGCAGGAGATGTGGATGACCGGAAGAGCACTAGTGGTGGAGCATTCTTTTTGGGGAAGAGATTGGTTTCTTGGCTAAGCAAGAAACAAGATGCAATATCTCTGTCTACAACTGAAGCAGAATACATTGCAGCAGCAGGTAGTTGCACTCAAATCTTATGGATGAAGCAGATGCTAAGAGACATTAAAGTTGAATATGAGGAGCCTATCACAATTTTCTGTGATAATTCAAGTGCAATTAATATTTCTAAGAATATAGTATTGCATTCTAAGACTAAGCACATATCTATCAAGTTTCACTTTTTGAGAGAACAAGTGAACAAGGAAGAAGTCAGATTGGAGTATGTTCCCTCAAAGGATCAGATTGCAGATATCTTTACTAAACCTCTTCCCAAGGACTCTTTTGAATATCTCCGGGAGAAGTTAAGGGTCATGGCCCCTCTGGTGATGATCTAGGATGCACTGATGTGCATCAGTCTGGTGGATATCACAGTCATATCTTGTGATCCGGATTGATGATGGGGAGCTACAACTAAGGGGGAGCAGCTGGTATGATTCTGATGTATGAGAATTGCAAGTATGAGCCCTTTGCCATTGATGTCAAAGGGGGAGAGAAGACATGTGAAAAACAAGTGGTTGATGATCAAAGGGGGAGCAGTAAAGGAAGAGAAGACATGTGAAAAGTTGTTGTTGATAGGGGGAGCTGTGACAGAAAGGAGAAGTTCTTGTCTTGATGGTTTTTCACATCATATGTTGCCATCAATGACAAAGGGGGAGATTGTTGCAAGTATGAGGTGAACCAGTGTTGTCATTGATGTCAACATACTCATATTGCATTGACAAGAAGGATTGGATGAGCTGTGTGCTGAGGATATTGAGAAAATTAGCCTCAGTCAGGAACAGTGAAGAACAGTGATGAGAAGAAGGCAAATATATTGTATAGGTTGAGAACCGGAGGATGTGGATTAAAGGGTTTGCATATATGAGTCTTGAGATGTTTCAGTTAAGTTTTCAGAGGTCCGCATGAAGACCTGAAGAAGTTATGGCTGTCTGTGTGGAACCGGTTCCGGCAAGTGCTTAGAGGTGACAGAGGATCACAGAAAGGTCCGGTGAGGTCCAGAATTGTATAATCCTAATCTGCGGATTGGAAAGAGTGTTTGGGATGTCCTTGTGATGTGCCATCTCAAGTTGTGTATGATTTGGAGGTCCGAAAGTACCTCTTGCATTATGACAGTGGCAACAAACAGTGTTCTTGAAGTTCCGGATAAGAAGGATAAGAGATTTCAGTAAGTAAAGGAAATGCGGATGTACCTGGTCATTCAGGTAGGCTTACGAAGGTTCTTGGATCATGTTGAGGTTGTGTTGTTGGTCCGCATTGATAGTAGATCCCAGAATTGAAGATATTCTTCCGAATGAAGTTCTTGCTCTGTTTAGCCGACCGGATGAGTTGTTCATCCTGTGAATGTTCTTGTGGTGGCCGACCGGATGTGTTATTCATCTTGCGGATACTCTTATGGTTGTTTTCTGACTTAGATGTTTGTTCCTAAGTTGATGTCTTGTATAAATAACGGTTTGTGATTTCATTTCGTAGTGTGGATTGTGTGGATGAGTGTGGCATAGCGAAGAGAAGTGTGAAAGGAAGAGCAGAGGCTTTTTGGGCTTAAATGGAACTGATCCGGACATGGTAGAGATGTCATTCTCCAGTTCAAGATTGTGATTCTTATCACTTTGTAGATAGTGTGTCTCCTTGTAGGCAGTGGGCCTCTTTGTGAGCAGTGTGCTCAGGCAGTGAGCCCTAATTGGCAAGTGCCATTCTTTTTCTTATTCTTCTAACAGAGAATAATCCTTGGGTTAATCACCCCGTGGTTTTTCCCTTAACCAGTTTTTCCACGTCAAAATCTTGGTGTTCAATGCGTTGATGTTTATCTGCTCTTGTGTTTATGTATTATGCTTTCATGGATGATTAATTGATATGCTATTCACTAACAACGAAGTATCAAGTGTTTGAAAGAACTAGAAGTTTTATACAACTGATTCACCCCCCCCCTCTCAGTTGTATGCCTTAAATCCAACACCTCCTCCATTATCCGTATATGGATTAGGATATAATCAAAATGCATCTGAAAAGAAAGAACAATGACTGATACAGATGAGTAAGATGGTGCAGGATGACTCCCGTTACTATTCTAGAAAGATTCAACAATGAAAACTTGCTAAAAATCAAAAAAGAGGAAGATGACAATCAATAGTCAAAAATAATAGTGGTCCTCCACCTCATAAGCAACAAAAAGTCTCATTTAAACAAGGATTTAATGAACAAGCATCATATGATAACAAACAAGACTTTCATAAGAACCACTCAAATTTTGCATTTAACATGATCGATTACCTCTCCAATAGGTTTGTGAGCTCCAAGATATAATAAAAAGACCCTATAGGTAAGTATCTCTAAACCTTTATCTCTCTCATGATGTGCTTCCCCTGTGATGTGTTATGTGTTGTTTAGACCTCCTGGGATGACCTTGAATTCTCCTGTAAGGTTCAAGATACTAGGAGACCACCTCTGTTGTGACCTTTTTCTATTTGTATCATCATTCTTCTATATTGCCTCTCTCTCTAATTTCATTGTTGTGTGTTGTCTTACAGACATAGTATCACGGTTGGTAACTTGGGGGCACCCTCCTACATGACTATCCCTAAGACACTTGTTTTCTCCTCTCATATTTATTATGATGCAGAGTGAAACGCAACGGAGGCTACCTAACAGGAAGGAGCTGCCACCAATACAAATAGCATGATAAAAATCCCTATCAGCTCAGCATCATCATCATATTTCCTAAAAACAACAACAGCATCATCATATTTCGGTCGGGCACAATTATCCTCCTGCCGACTACTGTTCACCTCCTCCGCCTGTCGCCTATCATCATCATCATGATAATCAACGGGCGCAAACATCCTCCGGTTGCACTGTTCATCGGGCGCCAAACACAAGTGGCATCATCATGATATTCGACACCACCTTCGTCAGCAGGATATCCAAATATCCGGTTGCTCCAAATATCCTGATGACGACAACTTAACACCTTCCCTTCGATGCCCTGCTACCCGACAATACAAGCAACAGCATCATGATCTAATTTATCCGGCTCCCTCGAAACCTCCTGATGATGTTTCACAACTTTCTGCCTATGCCGATACCTAACCACTTAGCGACAACAGGATAAACTCGTATAGAGGGATATCTCAATATCCTGATGACGATGACGTCATATCCTGATGACGATGACGTCACACAATATCCTGATGAACTCTTCAACACTTAGTCAAAAAACTAAACTTTCACACCCGCATCTGCTAGCGATATGCGGATGATGAGCTTCTCTGAGAGATGATCCTGACTGCGATATATACACTGAGTATATATCCAACTCAAAACATCCTGATGCACTTGCAACTTGCAAACTTCAATAGTTTCACGACCCGATCCTGATGGCGATGCATTCGCAGATGACGATGCGGCTTGCTCTGGCTGGAAATGCACATGCAGACTCCTGTGTATCCATCCGCTGCATGTAAACACTCAGAACCGCACAATTACACAAAGACAATATGACGACCGGGCCGGATCACCTTCAAACCAAAACTAACAACTTATCTTTCTATACCTAGCACATGAGGATGCTAGGCTGATTCACAGCATGCTCCTAACTGATCTCTTGAACAATGCAATGCATAAACAGAAAACACAAATACAAACTAAGCTATAATACAGGACCATTCCACCGATTCGCAGGATCAACCGGTGGAAGGATTGAAAGTACCCATCAACTTGAAAAACAGAAAGGAAATCAACACAGATACAACTGATACAATCAGATAATGCAAAAGATGAGATCTTATTCAATTGAAATCCAAATGTCCTGCTTTTACAATTCTGCTTCACAATATCTGGACTGATCACCGGTACAGCATACCACCAATACTACTCTCCTGAACATAACATCTATCAAAATCAATGTGAATTCTGTCTAAACCCTAACAGATCGAAGGTATATATAACAAATCCTTCGAGTACTACCAACTCACTTCCCAGCGGCTGGGAGCTTCCAAGCGGCTGGGAGAGAGGACAGCTCAGATAACCTTATCCCGATCTCTAACTGCCTACACATACTCCTATGCTGATCTAATACATAGCATCGGTCCAATGGACCTTATTACATGATAAAGTCAAACATTACTAAAAATAGACTATCCTGTCATCATGCTGATAATTATCCTATATCCTGATCATGTATGTCATCATGCGGACCTATATCCTGATCATGTACGGGTGCTCCTGCATCATACTCCCCAGAAGAAAATAACTCATGTCCCATGAGTTTAGTATGTGGAAGTCCTCCACCTCTACACTTTGCCTTGTCAGTCTTCTAACCTGTTCCAGCTTTGTCTGCTGCTGTCTCTTGGCTGCTCCAAGACTTCTGAACTGTAACTTGCTTTCTGGCAAGTAAATCCTCATGCCTGTCAATGTAGGCTTTGCTCCCACATACCTTGTGTTTGTCAGGTTGCCTGACCAGAACCTCTTTCTGAACTGCCTCTTGAACTGCTGCAATGTTCAACTCTATCTTCCTGTCAATCTTTATAGGACAAGCAATAGTCCCAACTATGACAACATCCCTGTCATTCTTCTGAACTGGTTGCTGTGTGCAAACCTGTTTCTGCCCCTGTTGCTGACCTCTGTCAGTCACAACTGAAACTTTCTTTAGCTTGTTGTCTTTAACAACTCCTTTCCCTGCAGTGTCCTGAACTACCTTTATGCCTACTCCTATAGGCTTCTGCACAAATTCCTTCTTTCCCATTAAAATGACTTTGGCTGCCTTCTGTGCTGCAGCTGCTTCCTGTAATGGCATCAACTTAATAGTCTTTCCATCTTTCTGGATGGTGTAGGTATTAGCATACCCATCATACAGTACCCTCGTATCAAATTGCCATGGTCTACCCAACAGTAGGTGACAACATTCCATGGGCAAAATATCACATAAAATTCTATCCTGATATGCTCCAATCTGGAAATCCACATATGCCTGTTCAGAGACAAAAAGTGAATGACTATCACTCACCCAAGATGCCTTGTAAGGGTGTGGATGTGGAATCCTTTCCAAATGCAGTTTATCCACCATCTCCTGAGATACCATGTTGTCTGTTGAACCAGTATCAATGACAACCTTACATACCTTACCTTTACTCTTGCATGTGGTCTTGAAAAGAGCTCTTCTGTGTGGGGATTCTTTATCAGGTACCTTCATGGTAATCACTGTTTTTCTCATCAGTAGGGACTCTCCACTTTCTGGGTATCCACAATTATCAGCCTCCTGATCCTTTTGATAAGTGTTTGGACTCTGCACACTTTTCTCTTCTTTCTCTTCTTGCACAAGTTGTACTCTCTTGTCATTAGTTCTATCATTTCTGGATGATGAACCTTTGTTTTCTGGACATTTGAAGGATGGATGACCAAACTCACCACAAGTATAACACTTTCCTGAAAATGTAGTAGAACCTCTACCACCTCCAAATCTGCCTTTATTACCTTTCCATCCACCTCTGAAATCAGACTGTCCCTGTCCTTTACCAGTGTCTTCTTGACTCTCATTGGTTTGCCTTGTTCTATGGGCTGATCCTCTTCCTCTATTGTTTTGTTCTTGTTTTCTCTTTAACTTGTCTTCCACTTTCAATGCCAACTGGAAACACTTCTGGACTGTATCTGGATTATGCAGACTTAGATCATCCTGAATATTAAACCTCAATCCATTAAGGTATCTGGCTACCTTCTCTTCTTCACTTTCTTTCACCTTTGTCTTCATACAGAGTTTCATGAATTCTTCTGTATATGAGCTGACATCTAGCTCCTTCTGCTTCAGGTTCTGCTTCCTCTTGTGTAACTGGATACTGTAATCCAATGGAATATAAGCTTCCTTTACCAATGCCATCATCTTCTTCCATGTGGCAACTCTACGTTTTCCTTCCTGTACTCTGTCATCCTGAACAAAATTGCACCATGTCAAGGCAGCTTCTTTCATCTTTGACTGTGCTATCTTCACTCTCTGTTGTTCTGGTATCTCCTCTGTTACAAAGAAATTGTTCAGACAGTCTATCCATTCCATCACTGAATCAGGATCCATCTTACCTGTAAACACTGGCAAATCTAGTTTCACATCCATGGTTCTCCTCTCCATGGCCTTGAGGGCGTTCAACAGTGGCCTCTGGTCTGCAGGAACGACCTCCTCGCTCCAATTAGGGATCTCTTCTTCTTCCCTATCATCTTCTTTACCAGAACCTACTCTGCTCCTCAACTTTGCTAACTCATCTTTCAACTCCTGATTCTGAGCCTTCACGGCCTTGCTTTCTGCAATCTGTTTCTTCACCAGAACTGCCAACTCAACGTTGGTCATCCTTGCTGGAACCTCAGATGTTCCTTCTTCGTCTGACATCCTGCTTATCTTTTCCAGAAGATCCTAACCTTTGCTCTGATACCACTATGATGCAGAGTGAAACGCAACGGAGGCTACCTAACAGGAAGGAGCTGCCACCAATACAAACAGCATGATAAAAATCCCTATCAGCTCAGCATCATCATCATATTTCCTAAAAACAACAACAGCATCATCATATTTCGGTCGGGCACAATTATCCTCCTGCCGACTACTGTTCACCTCCTCCGCCTATCGCCTATCATCATCATCATGATAATCAACGGGCGCAAACATCCTCCGGTTGCACTGTTCATCGGGCGCCAAACACAAGCGGCATCATCATGATATTCGACACCACCTTCGTCAGCAGGATATCCAAATATTCGGTTGCTCCAAATATCCTGATGACGACAACTTAACACCTTCCCTTCGATGCCCCGCTACCCGACGATACAAGCAACAGCATCATGATCTAATTTATCCGGCTCCCTCGAAAACTCCTGATGATGTTTCACAACTTTCTGCCTATGCCGATACCTAACCACTTAGCGACAACAGGATAAACTCTTATAGAGGGATATCTCAATATCCTGATGACGATGACGTCATATCCTGATGACGATGACGTCACACAATATCCTGATGAACTCTTCAACACTTAGTCAAAAAACTAAACTTTCACACCCGCATCTGCTAGCGATACGCGGATGATGAGCTTCTCTGAGAGATGATCCTGACTGCGATATATACACTGAGTATATATCCAACTCAAAACATCCTGATGCACTTGCAACTTGCAAACTTCAACAGTTTCATGACCCGATCCTGATGGCGATGCATTCGCAGATGACGATGCGGCTTGCTCCGGCTGGAAACGCACATGCAGACTCCTGTGTATCCGTCCGCTGCATGTAAACACTCAGAACCGCACAATTACACAAAGACAATATGACGACCGGGCCGGATCACCTTCAAACCAAAACTAACAACTTATCTTTCTATACCTAGCACATGAGGATGCTAGGCTGATTCACAGCATGCTCCTAACTGATCTCTTGAACAATGCAATGCATAAACAGAAAACACAAATACAAACTAAGCTATAATACAGGACCATTCCACCGATTCGCAGGATCAACCGGTGGAAGGATTGAAAGTACCCATCAACTTGCAAAATGGAAAGGAAATCAACACAGATACAACTGATACAATCAGATAATGCAAAAGATGAGATCTTATTCAATTGAAATCTAAATGTCCTACTTTTACAATTCTGCTTCACAATATCTGGACTGATCACCGGTACAGCATACCACCAATACTACGCTCCTGAACATAACATCTATCAAAATCAATGTGAATTCTGTCTAAACCCTAACAGATCGAAGGTATATATAACAAATCCTTCGAGTACTACCAACTCACTTCCCAGCGGCTGGGAGCTTCCAAGCGGCTGGGAGAGAGGACAGCTCAGATAACCTTATCCCGATCTCTAACTGCCTACACATACTCCTATGCTGATCTAATACATAGCATCGGTCCAATGGACCTTATTACATGATAAAGTCAAACATTACTAAAAATAGACTATCCTGTCATCATGCTGATAATTATCCTATATCCTGATCATGTATGTCATCATGCGGACCTATATCCTGATCATGTACGGGTGCTCCTGCATCATATTATTTCCCCTCCTCTAGTGTTTCAATCTAGTGGGTGGATGACAACAAACATTTATACTGAGGCAAACCTAGTGTCCCTTTCGAGAGCAATCAACAAATGGACTTAGTTCCTAATATGATGATGGGGTTGTATATCTTATCCGACACTTGGCTAGTGGAAGCACTCATGCTTTCCGCGTAGTGAATTTCATGATGATTGATGTTGTTGTTTATCATGATGTTGTAGACACTAACATGTTTCTTGCAGGGACATGTTTGTGGGAACATTTGGCAATCGTAAAGTACATGCCACCTCCGGGGGGCATGGGCTTTGCGAAAGATGGTGTTCCCTTGTGTGTTTTATTCTTACCTTAATGTGCTTGATATCGGTAACTAATATCAACCACCTTAAGGTGGGGGCATATATAAGGTAGTCTATCTATTATAGATGTTAGCGATGTGCTTGACCTTAGATGCAAAGACTTGCACCCTAGGGTACTGCATCGTGCATTCTCAGTTTGTTTGCAATCAATCAATCAATCATGTAAGCCCTCTATGAAGGCAGGATATCGAGCATATCCTTTTTCTTAAGCTCTCTGTGGAGGTGGGGATGGTGTATTTCTCAGAGCAGATTGCATCATCCTGTCATTTTCAAAAGTCCTTTGTGAAGTTTTTGTGTGACTAACTCAACCCTTAAGCATGTTTTTGGTGATTGTTGTGGTGAAGCCCAATTGTCGGTGTGTGCCTGTAATGTGCCTGAGATACTGTTGGACCTAGAAATAAGTACACTCCATCTCTTGTCTACCGTGTTTTCTTCATGTCTTCAAGTGTGTGTATTTTGGCGTACTTGTTTTGTGTGGCATGTTTGTTGCCCCATATGCAGAGACCCGCACCCTCGAGTAGTGCTTCCTGTATTATGAGAGGTTTGTTTTCTTTCTAGTACTTGCATTTGCATTTCATTTATATGAGAAAAAGAAAAGAAAAGATATCATTTTTGTCTTCTATGTATTAATGTGTCTTCTATGCATTGACTGTCTTTTCCATGTTCTGTGTGATTGTAATTGTCTTCTCTGTATTTTGCATGCTTATTACTGTTTTCTATGTGATTCGTGTTTCTTCTCCATTCTTGATGTGTTTTTTGTGTTTGTGACCTTACTTTAATGCATGTATTGGCCTCGCATTTATACATACATTAAAGTGGGGGCTAAATGTAACATCGAAAAATGTCCCCTTGGGGGCTTTTCCCTCATAAGGTTTAGCTCCTGGGTCTTTAGTATGCATTTATGACATTTTAGTTCATATTTTGACATCCCAATGGAATGAGACCTAGGTTTCATGACAAACTAGACCTACGAGGACCCCTTGAGCTGTAACCTACCCAAAATAGGGGAGAGGACTTGGGCGCCCGCGCCCTATTTTGGGGCAGCCCCAATTTCTGGGTGTCGATTTATGACCATTAGTTGGTTCTTTTGCTGACACAGTAATGTTTGATTTTTAAAATCTTGGCAGGAACGCTTGTAGGTGCATATTTAAGCATGTTAGGCATTCATTTGTAGACTAGATGGCAATTGTGATATTCAAGTGTTCTCAAGGTGATTCAAGGCTTTCTATTGTGTTGCAAGAGTATACTTGTGTGTTTTGTGTGTTGATATTTGTAGATTTGAGCATCAATCTCCTCATGGTATGAAGCACATCTTGCTCCATGAGAGATTCACTACAAGGTGACATATCATTGTGTTTTCATCATTGATTCATTTAGTTTTTGCCTCTGCCTCACAAGGGCATTAACTCTTTGTCTAACAATGGTGTTCAGAGACTTAAGTGTCCTCCGGGGCTTGACTGAGGCAAGCCTCTAAACAACACAACCCCCAAACCAAGTCTTGTGATTGTAGGTTATAGGTGTCGCATATGAAAAAAGTGGAGTTATAGGAAGGATTGGCAAGCATCAAGAATTTGGGATCTAAAGAAGAGTTAGACAAAGGAGCACTTCCAGGACTAGGGCACCCACAACAGTGTCCTCCATAGATAAATCTTAGGAAACAGAAGTTACAAGGCTAATTAGTGTCGGAAGGATGTCTATATTCCCCAAAAAAGTAGGTACCTTGGACTTGGGCGCCCACACCTTAGTCACCTACTGTTCCACCTCAAAACCCTAAAAATAGGTATTTTTTTATTTGCTATTTTACTCCCATCCGCAAGAGCTTTTTCTGTCTTTCATCAATTTGTTGCCGTATTTGCATAATTAGGGTTTTAATGGTTAATTGGACATAAGAGAAGGAAAAATTGATAATTAATTCCCTAATCCAAGTTTCCCTACATCTGCAAGTAACCTATGGTATGATAGTGCTTTCCAGTTGACCCTAGATCCTTCAATGCTAGGGTGAAAGGAGGATTCAAACATCTAAACAACAAAAGATTAACAAAATCCAATTTTACCCTAAACACGTGTCTTCTCTCCATTTATACTTTGTGTATTGCATGAGTGCTCTCATGTCTTCTTCATGTATTGTGTGCTTCACTATATTCTCCATGTTTTGTTTGCTTCTCACTATATTCTTTGTGTCTTGCATGACTCAATTTTTTTTAGTCCTTACCTCAGATTGGGGGCTATAAATAATCCTTCAACCTTGGGGTATGTTTTAGCTCTATGTGTGTGGTGTGTTTGATGTGCTTCAACATGCTTTAATGCATGTATGGAATCATAAGATCATACATACGTTAAAGTGGGGTTAAATGTTATGGAGTAAATAGTTTCCTTATCCCTTTTTACCTCCTAGTTTAGCTCCTAGGTCCTCGTGTTAACACTTCCCAAGATAAATACTCATCTTAGAGAAATTTCTTACGAAACCCATGTCGAATGGGGCTATGGGGCCCATTATAATCTATAATCATGACCAAATTAGGGCCTTGGGACTTGGGCACCCACTTCCAATCACAACCTAATTTATCAGGATGAAAATTAATGTATGTCATCTTGGGCCTCTCAAAAGGTTTTCCTTTGTCAACTCTCTTGATTTAACTTACAAATGTTAGTGAGAAAGAATATTAATATAGGTTTATGTATTAATTTGTGAGATAGATGGATAACACAAACTTGTGATATTGAGAAAAGAGCATTCAAAGCCTCTATTGTGTTTCAGAGTAGAATTGTGTTGCTCTTGTATTTGTTTGTTGTAGATTTGGCTTCATCAATTCATCTCCTCATGATGTCAAAGATCTTCATCTCTATGAGGGCTTTTCCTCTAAGGTGACATCAACTTGTGTTTTAGTCATTTTATTTCATCATTGGATTTGGCCTCTACCTGTTGATAACTGAGAGGGGGGGGGTGAATCAGTTATCTTCAATAATGAGTTTTCTTTCTTCTTTAACAATTAGTACAATATCAAATCATATAAGCATACATAACAATGGAAGCAAAAATAAACTCAACACACATGACACAATATTTTTGACGTGGAAAACCCTGTTAAGGGAAAAAACCACAGGGTGATTAACCCAAGATTGTATTCTCTGTTAAAAGAATAAGGTAGTACAAAATGGCACTTGGCAATTAGGGCTTACTACCCGAGCACACTACTCACAAGAGGCTCACTGGCTACAATAGTTTATAGAAGTAAAACTAGGTACTTGAACTAATGAGATGCATCCCCATATGCTTAGGTTCAGTTCCGGTTAAGCTCAATATACTGAGCTACTGCACTACATTCTTCCTCTGCCTTACTACTGCTGTTCTGTCACATATTGGACCTCTATCTCTATTTCCACATTATTCTCTACTCTTCTTCGCACTTCACAATATACCTCACACACCTTCATACTGAAATCAATTGGGTATATATATCTGCATCAATGATTTCAATCATCTTTTTAGTCGGCATCCAGAAAACTCAAGATATTTCCAAATTCTGGTCTGTCGACTGAATCCATGCTTACTAAGTGATGTGTATCAAAGAGATGCTTATAGAAGTCATCAATCATGTTGGTCAACCATGAATGATCCCTCAAGAAACTTGATCTCCATTAATTTCGCATCTGGATTAAGGTTTGGTGCTCTGCCGGTCAGTTCTTCCTTAGTCTACTCTGCCCAACACTTAGGTGTTCATATCTTTTCATCCTTTCATCACCAGAGGCTCAATCCCTAGAATGTATCAGTCATGATACTCCTCTTGACTTCCCAAGTCCGTACTTTGCTGAGATATTTCCTCTGAGAGATCTAGACCTGATTGTCAGACCTTGCTGCATGCTCTGTTCTTTCTCACCGGACCAAAATACTCTTCAATCTGAGTTTCAGCATAGACATACCATGTCCTGCGGATGTGTGGGATGAACTTTGTTGCCATCAATGACAACACTCATGAAGCCACACAGTGTCTCTTGCCAACAATCTCCCCCTTTGGCATTGATGGCAACACTAAGTGAAAAATGACTAAGTGTCACACTATACTCCCCCTAGGCTGATGCTCTGTTCTAATGTACACTTTTTTGGAGCTCCCCCTTAGGTAGATTCCACATTTTTCACTGCTACTCACTCCCCCTTTGACATCAATGCCAAAGGGTAGAATCCACACACCAAAAATCCCCAAAAATCCAACTATACTTAGCCACATGAGTATATATACATGTTATACTTACATATATTGAAGTATATCTAAAAAAGTTGTCTTTAACTAGACAAATTGTGTTGCCCAACTCTGCTTCATCCTGTCCAAAATTGAGATGTGACCACTCAATAGGAATGCAAAAGCTTCTGCCCTCTTTAGATCTATTAGATCACTAGTCTGAGTTGTGGTCTGAGCATTAGTTAGGGTCTCATGCATGGCCTCTAATTTAGGGATAATCATCCCTCTAAGTTCACCCATCCTACTTATTATGTTCTTCCTTTCCTTCTCAAGCTTCTTTATTTCATTTATGACTGTAATAGTCTGAAATTCCTAGTTTATTATGGATGTGGTGAGAGGATCAAAATTCTGAGAGAAGCTTGATAGTTTATCCTCTTGTTCTTTCACTTTCTTCTCAATATCCTTTGTTACTTTAGACCAAGATAAAAAAAATTTATATACTTCTCCGCCATCTTTAATAGCATTTTCTAAGCTCTTAATTCCAATATCCATATTTCTCCTATCATTGGTTATAAATCCTTGTATCTCGGAGAATCTTTTTCCCAAAAACTCCTTCTGGACCTTTTCTTCTGCTGACTTCTCTAAGGAATCAAAATGTGTATTAATAGAATTTACAAGAGATTTTAAATTACCGGATGAAGAAGCTGAAAGATCTTTCTGAAAGGATGGCATGATCTTTTCCAACACACTGGATGCAACTTCTATTAGGTCACAGTCTTCCATGTGAGACTTTAGGGGTTTTTCTTTTGCCTTTGCTTGGGCAAAGGAAGCTATCTTCATTGTTTGAACTAGGGAGAGGGAGTCGAAATTGAATGGTCCTTGAAGTAGTTACGGTTCATCAATCTCCATCATTCCTTTGTTCATGAAATCTTTAACAGTTTCTGCAGTGTCTCTTGCTAGAGATAGAGTCTTCTTTCCTTATGTAGTCTCAGAACCATCTCCTGGGGTCTTCTCTGTTTGATCTTCTTCTCTTTCCTTCACCTCTTCTTCTTGACTGATTTTCTCCTCTAATCTTTTTTCTCCTTTAGATCTGGAGTCTGCTGGGGAATCTGGATGAGAGATATTAACTTCTTCATGGACTTCCTCTTCTAGAATAGAGGAATCCAGGTCCTTGGTCTTCTCCTCACTTAACTCCTTTGACTCTTCAACAATTGCCTTTGTAGGATCTTCCTCAGAAGGTTCATCACTTATGTCCTCTATAATAGGAATATTGAATCTTTTGTATGCATTCCAGAGGATGTCTTCTGTTTCTTTTGCCACTTTGTCAGTCTCTCCAAGTATAAGCTGATTCATTCTACCTTTTCTCTGGAACTCATCCTTGCAATCTTGAAAGATCATATTCATTTGTTTATGATTGATTGAAGGATAGAGCTGAATAGCTATCTGTTCCTGGATCTCAAGGTCCTTTGCCTTGGCATTGTTCTTCCTTATTTCTAGTTCTTTCTCTAGGCTTTTGGGAATTAAGATTTGATTTCAATAAATGCCTTATTATAGATATTCAGATACCTGATTGTAACTTCTTGCAAGATCTTTTGGTCAACTTCATTATATTCATCATAGAACTCAGTCATTGGTTTTAGGTTCCCATCCACAGTGACTGATTTGATGATATCATCAATGCGGAGAGTAGGCTTTTCAACAAATTCCTCTACCTTCTCTTCTTTGCCTTGACCAATAGAGGGTTCACCGGTTGTTTTCTTCTTCTTCTTCTTTATTTTCTTGACTTCCTCATCAGTTTCAATTTCTTCATCATCCTTCTGACTTGTATAGGATCTTGTTGCCTTTTTCTTTGTTCTCTTCTCTCCCTTTCCAGAGGTCTGGGCTTCTAGTTTTGATGCCTTTTGGCTTTTAGAAGTGGTAGATGTAGAGCTCTTGGAGGATCTGGTTTAGGAAGGGGCTTGCACTGGATCACTTTCCTTTTCTGCATCTTGTTTCTCTTTCTCTGTCTTTTCCATCTTCTCTTTGTTGGCATCAACTACCTCTTTTAATATTCCATGCCTCTTGGCAAATTCTTCTACTTCCCTTCTTAATATTCTCTTGATCTCTGGCTGTCTAAGTTCAACCTAAACTTTTACACTCAGCTCTTGGTAGGTTCCAAACCTTTCTACCTTAGGATCCTTGGGCTAACTTAGCAGATGTTGGATATGCAGCTCTAGAATTTTCTCATCAACTTCATACCCCATTGGCATGATTTAGACTATCCTTGGCTCCACTGCCTCCATTAGGCATTGATCAGTTTCTACCATAAAGCATATTGTATCCTTATACTCTTCAACTAGTGATTGAGGAATTCTCTCTCTAGCTTGCATCATACTCTAAAAGTTCTTGAAGTAGCCCTAGAGTGCTATATTATGTGCCTTGGCATCACCAATTCCATGCAAATAATCTTTGATTTGTATGGCTATTGGTCTTTCATTTTGCCATATCCAACCACTAGATCTGGGAAGCTCATTCATTAAGTAAAAGAACAAACACAGTATTAGCCCACCATACTTGAATGAGTTTTCCTTGTCCTTCTTGACCTTTTGTAGGTTTTCCAACAGTTGGCTTAAAAGAAGCTCACAAAGATCATAATCTATATTCTCCCTTAACATCTGATAAGCAGTGTAAATTGTAGTTCTGGGTACTAAATTTTCCTTGTTGGAGTGGTATATCTTGTAACCAATTATCATGGAGGCAAACTTCATATCCAGATTAGTGATATCTTCAATTGCCATTGCTCTCTTGTCAAATTTTGATCCTGTTGCCTCACTCACTGTCTGATTCTTAATAGATTTGAAAGTAGGTAACCCACCGGATAAGTGCAATCCAGCAACTGCCCTAATGGCATCCTTGGTTATCTTGAATGGCCTCATTAACCACATAAAGTTGTCATACATTCTACTCAAAACATACCGGACCCATTAATCTTTTGCAAAATAGGGGAAATGGATGCACTGACTGAAATGCATATCCCAGATGGCCTTGTATTAGGGTTTGAGATCAAATGATTCATCTATCAGTTCCTTGTGGTAGATATCCATCATCTTCGATATCCCAAATTCTTTAATATTTGCGTGTATGTAAACCCTAATATCTTCTACATGTAGAACTCCATGCAGAATGCTAGAAAATATGCCTAGGGGATCAACTTCTAGGGATTTATAGGGATGTTTCTTGAATTTAGGGCGTGGCCTATCAGTAATCTTCACAACATTCAGAGTAGCCATCTTTCAAAGATTCAGAGAGAGATTTCAAGAATGGAAAATACCTCTTACGCTTCTAGGGTTCACGATATGAGCCAGATCGAGTTGCTTGGATGAATCAACTTCTACGGTTTGATCTTTGAGAGGTTTGAGATAACTTGTTGTAGAGCTCCTTCTCTCTTCTTTTTGAATGCAAATGTACAAATGATGAACCAAAGAACCCTTTTATTTATGCGCAAACCCTAATTCCATTTTACAATAAAATGCACAACCTAAGTTATTCCAGTTGCCTTATTTTCCTTATTTTGAGAGAGATCTTTCTGAATCACCGGTATACACTATTAGTTGTCCATCTATCTTTCCCCAATCATTCTACTTATCCACAGATCAAGATACCTCAAATTTGAGTCATACCGGATCTAACTGTGATAATCATGTTCTTACCGGATGATTGTTAAACCGGATCAACCTAGGAAGATTAACCTCTTCTAAACTTCTTGCGGATCTTCCATATCTTTACCAAGGCTCATTTAGATGTTTCTCTGAGAACCATTTAATCTACAACTTTCCATATGCCAATTTCATGCACCAATTAACTGGCTGGGGGAACTTGTTTTCTTTTGAGACTCCCCCTGAGCCAGAGCTCATCTATTTAGTTTCCGGAAGGAATATTAGCACCAGATTCTTGTGCAGATCCATCCACAACATTTTATGTACTCCTCTTCATCCAAATCTTGTTCATCTCCCTTTGAATTTCATCTACATTCACTTTTCCCTTTCCTTTGTCTTGGTTTTGATTATGATGCAACAGACCCTTTTTGTCCTAATTCTTGCTTCTATAGAATTTGGCAATATGAACGGATCTATTGCAATTGTAGCAAACAACATTTCTTTGCATGTTCGACTGATATCCTCTTGATCTACACTGATTAGCCATATGTCCCATTATATTGTATGCAAAGCATCTACCATTGAATGCATTGTTCATTTGCATATTTCTACACTCATGAGATTTGTGACCATACCTTTTGCAATTAAAACACTATCCAGAGAATGATGAATTAGTCTAATTCATTCTTCTTCTGCACTGATTTGCTTTATGAACAAAGTTATTGTAATTGTGGTAGTATCCATTGAAGGATGGATATCTTTGAGCATTTGGTTGCCTTACCAGAGGTCTTCTAGGCCCGTTCCTTGGATTTCCTGATCTAGAGTTCTTCTAACCAGATCCAGAGCTTTCACCTTTCTCATACCCCAAGCCTTGCTTGTCATCTACCCTTTTTTGGCTTTCAAGAAGAACTTGAAGCTGAGCAGAGCTTATCTTGAATTTCTCTTTGTATTCATTTGTTTTTTGAAGATCCCTTTTTAGAGTGTCAATCTGATTCTCAAGTTATTCTTCATTATCTCTAGCTTCTTCAAGATCAGATTCCAAATGCCTGATTATTTTATCCATTTTGTGGTAGTCTTCTGACTTCTCCTTGAGAGATTGTTTTAGATTGTCTTCAGTCTTTCTTTTCTCTTCAATCTCTTGGGTGAATTTCATAATGCCTGATTCCATTTCATGTCTTACTATAATGACCTCTTTTGATAGCTTCTCACATAATTTGTTCTTCTTATTCAGATCATCATTAGTATCATTGGCTTCACTTTGACTTGCTAATTGCTAAACAAGTTTCTTTCTCTTTTTCATAGAGATACTTAGTTTCTCCTTTAGTTCATTTATGAAATCATCAGCTTGTTTGAGTCTTTCCCTCAAGTTATTGACTTCAGAGTGAGATTGTTCAAGATCATCAAGGGCAGACTAAAGTTGTTCCCTCATACCATACATATCCATTGGAATTCCTAGATCTTCCTCAAGCTGTTAGGCTCTATTTGGAGGAACTTGGCTCTAATACCAATTGTTGATAACTGAGAGGGGGGGGTGAATCAGTTATCTTCAATAATGAGTTTCTTTTCTTCTTTAACAATTAGTGCAATATCAAATCATATAAGCATACATAACCATGGAAGTAGAAATAAACTCAACACACACGACACAATATTTTTGATGTGGAAAACCATGTTAAGGGAAAAAACCACAGGGTGATTAACCCAATATTGTATTCTCTGTTAAAAGAATAAGGTGGTACAAAATGGCACTTGCCAATTAGGGCTTACTGCCTAAGCACACTACTCACAAGAGGCTCACTGCCTACAATAGTTTATAGAAGGAAAACTGGGTACTTGAATGGATGAGAAGCATCCACATATGGTTAGGTTCAGTTCCAGTTAAGCTCAATATATTGATCTACTGCACTTCATTCTTCCTCTGCCTTAGTGCTACTGTTTTGTCACATACCGGACCTCTATCTCTATTTCCACACTGTTCTCTGCTCTTCTTCACACTTTAGAATATACCACACACACCTTCATACTGAAATCAATTGGGTATATATATCCACATCAATGATTTCAATCATCTTTTTAGTTGGCATCCAAAAAACTCAAGATATTTCCAAACTTTGGTCTGTCGGTTGAATCCATGCTTACTAAGTGATGCGTATCAAAGAGATGCTTATAGAAGTCATCAATCATGTCAGCCAACCATGAATGATCCCTCAAAAAACTTGATCTCCATTAATTTCCCATCTAGATTAAGGTCTCGTGCTCTGCCGGTCAGTTCTTCCTCAGTCTACTTTGCCCAACACTTAGGTGCTCATATCTTTTCACTCTTTCATCACTAGAGGCTCAATCCCTAGAATGTATTAGTCATGATACTCCTCTTAACTTCCCCAATTCTGTACTTTGCTGAGATACTTCCTCTGAGAGATCCAGACGTGATTGTCAGACCTTGCTACATGCTCTGTTCTTGCTCACCGGACCAAAATACTCTTGAATTTGAGTTTTGGTATAGACATACCATGTCCTACAGATGTGTGGAATGAACTTTGTTGCCATCAATGACAACATTCATGAAGCCACATAGTGTCTCTTGCCAACACTACCCTCCTTGGGCACACACTCTATCTAAAAAATGTGTTGGAAGACTTGAATGTCCTTCTAGGGCTTCACCGACGCAAGCTTGTAAAAACCACAACCACCGAACACCTTACTTTGTGTGTGTAGATTTATAGGTGTAGGAATTAGAAAAGTATAGGTGTAGAGAAGTAGTTTGAAGGATAAGATTTCAAGATCTAAATAAATATTTCAAATATTCTTCGGTAGAAGACTAGGGTACGTGTCCCGTAGTCTTCCCAAAATATAGGTTTCGGATCAAGCATTAGGAGGTTATCTGTATCATTTTCTCTATTCTGTGTTTCAAGAAATTCTTCATTCATACACTAGGGTGCCTATCCTAGTGTCCTCCAGGTTTTCAATCTTGAGAATCCAACTTCTAGTATGTTTCTAATCTTCCTTAAGTACTTTCCTATTTGGTCTTTTGTAGCATTTTGTCTACTTATACTAGATTTCATTATAATTATGGCTTGAGGCCTATTTGACCTAGGGTTTGATAAATATCTCAATCTCATCTATATTTTCCATATCATTGTTGAGAGAAAAATCAATAGATGAGTCTTCATCCATCTTGTAGTGACTTGGTTCAATTTTGTCCTTGAATGTTATTATGAAAGGAAGGTTTGATTTGATACACTTTGACACCATTCATCTCTTCTTCTCCTTTCTCACATTTAACACATCAACTAATGCTTCATCTTTTGTTCAAGGGAGAGAATTGGAATGACAAGATGGTGAAATGTTGTTAAGAAAATTATTGGTGATTGTATATTCAGTAATGTTTAAGGGCATTGAACATGTAACCAAATGAGACATACCAGTGGTCTTCACATCCTTAGTGATATCCAAGTTATTTGAATAGGTAGACTAAAGGTCTTCACATCCTTAGCGATGTCCAATGTACTTGAATATTCAAGCAAAGGTGGAAGATTGTTAGGATTCATGTACTATGGTAGAAATAGGAGAAGACCTATAACCATCATCCTTCTCATGACTATTCATGGAGATGAATTCAGCTAGATCTCCTAATATTGAAGGATACTAACCCATGAAGGTTATATACCTTTTAAAATTAGATATGCATCCAAGGAATTCATATAGAGAGCCATTAAAGACATCTATATCCAACACGTAGGGATGCATATTAATGAACTTGTAGAAGTGCTCAAGATATTTTGTATATGCATGCAAAGATACTAAAGAGAAATAACTTAAAGATGCCATAGTGAAATATGATATGATGAAACAATTAATGATAACACTTTACTTTGATGAAGATGTACTGAATGCAAGACTAGCTATGGTTTTATTGTCAAGTCCTAGATCCGAAATGCTTAATTCTAGGCCAAAAGGTTCTAATTACAAACCTTATTTTTGAATTCAAATGAAATAATGTTTCAAAATCAGATTTGAAATGTTTATAATGAAAACAAAATCTAAAACAAGATTTTAAATACAAAACATAGGTTGAAGATTAGATAAATTTTCCAAAATGCAAGGATTTTTCAATATCGTAATAATGAGATAATGTGAAATTGAGATATAAACTATGCAAAATGATGAGTGAATGAAATCTAATCAGATGTAGGGTAGAAAATATATTATATCTAATGCTAGAAGGATGGTAAAGTGTAAGACATGTTAGGTTCACCAAAATGTAGTGTGGAAAAGGTAGACTAGGTCAATGGATCAAACTAGGTCAAACCCTCTTCTACAAAACATTAGGGCATAAATCGAGTTTAGCTTCTACCTAAGGAGGAGACCCAAAGTACATGGATTTTACCCTTTTTTCTATATAGAGTAGTTAAACTATATCCAAGCAATTAGGGTAGGATTAACATAAGTAACCCTAGTTAACAAAGATCTGGGTGAAACAAACTATCAATACCTAAAACCTAGTCTAATATCAGAAAATGTCTCCTTGGGGGCTTTTCCCTCTTAAGGTTTAGCTCTCGAGTCCTTAGAATGAATTTAGAGCATCTTGCATGATAATTTTGAATCCTGATAAGAAAATCCTAAAGTCTTATGGCAAATAGGACCTAGGAGGTGCTATTTTGATGATCCCTGAAGAAAAATGGGAGGGTGGACTTAGGTGCTAGCAGCCTAGTCCTACCCTATTCTAGGTATGCCCTAAATTTTAATGTTAGTTTTATGACCGTTGTTTGGGACCTATGCCGACATCTCAAGTTTGAATTATGAAATTCTTAGTGGAAATCTTTGTAGTTGCATATATAAACATGTTTAGGTTTTCATTTATAAAATAGAGAAGAGGATTGTGAACTTTAGGCATATTTGTGATTTCATGATATTCATTGTTGCAAAGTAGAGCATTGTTATTGTGTTTGTGATTGCAGATTTGACTTCATCTTGTCATGTGATTGAAGAGTCTTCACTTATGTGATATCTACACTTCAAGGTGATATCTATTATGTTTTGATTATTTATCATTTAGATTTAGCCTCTATCTGACTAGGATATGCACTCTCATCTAACAACAATGTTCAAAAGACTTGAATGTCTCTCTAGGGCTTGACTGAGGCAAGCCTCTAAACATGACAACCCCTCCCACACTCCTTTATGATTACAGGTTATAGGTATCGAGTTTCATAAAGTGGAGTTGTAGAACGAGGTTGTAGACAACAAGGATTCAAGATCTGAAAGAAAGAGGATAAAGTTCTACATTTTGGGACAAGGGCACTAGTGCCAGTGTCATTCACTTTTTCAGGAGAAAAAAAAAATTGTGTAGATCAGTGTTGAAAGGAGATCCATATTTCATGCAAAACATACTACCTTGGACAGGTCCACTAATGCAAGTGTTCCAGACTATTCCACATTATGAACTTCAAAATATAGTAAGTTAACAATCTCTATCCTTCACCTTAGTCTGAAAGGATTTGTCATAATTTATTAATTTGCTTATTGTTTTATGTATTTAGGGTTTAGGAGTACTTAAGCATTAAATTATATACATTATTTGATAACATCTGAGCTTCCACATCATTCCAAGAGGTATCCCAACCTGTTAGGTTAATGCTCTCACTTAGTAGAGATTCAAATCGGTTGATATGCCCTTCAATGTTTGAGGATTTTCCTTTAAAACCTAAATCAACCACATTCAAACAATCCCCCTTTTCCTATAAAACATTTTGGTGAACTCGTGTTTTTAAATTTTTGTACCTTGTGATTGTTGTGTGATAGATTTGCATTCATTCATCTTATTGCATTCAAAAAATTACAAAAAAATTGAAAAATTTGAAAACATTTGAAAAAATTGGCAACTTAGGCTTGCATTAGATCTTATTTAAATTACAGAAATTGTGAGAACCCAAAAATTCATAAGCCAATTCTAATTATTGAATTGGACCAATTGTAATAGGTTCATAACAGAGTACATATAGGCAAGGATAGGCAACCACTCACCCACATAATGAGGATAGGACTTCTAACAAGTAGAGTGGTGGCAAGATGCCTCCCACTAAAATAGAGAAAGGTGTCAAATGAAAGATGACACCTCTATGAGACTCCTAACCAACTTGACAAAGTCATATGAACAAGTGTCAAGTTGTAAATGAACAATTCAGTAGGCTTAATAAGCCTAAGTGTATGCATCTATACACTAACACACCCCCTAAGCATAGCTTAGGTGGTCATGGATGAAATGGGTCCTGACTATTAGCCTGTTGAGGTACCCATGTACAATGTAAACAAAAGAAATGAGTCTTGACCATGTAGCCTGATAAGGTACTCAATACAATGCAATCTCTCAGAAATGGAGAAAGGTAGAAAACCTAGTGGGAAAAAACTACCTTCCAAAAGAGAGAAAAGAGAGGGATTTAAGACCTTCTAAAAAGATGTCCCTTGATGATCAGAACATCATGGTGAAGAACTTTGAAGCATGTCGAAGTTGTAGACTTTGTTGATGATGGACTAATGTATGTTGAAATCAATGAATCTCCACGTGATGTAGATCAGGATTTGCGATACAAAATATTGAATGAGTGAACTTATGAACACTGCTCAAGTAGTATACAAAAAGTCAACCAAACTCAATAAAGTCGATAATGCAGATAGTATCATGGTTAGGAGTACTAGAACCTCAAACTATGATCCACTGAATTAATCCCCCATACGAGAGATTAAGATTAGAAGGAATGTTCATGAGGCCTTCCAAAAAGAAGATTCTACTTCATTGAAAGAAGCATTAGCATAACATCATAGTGCCCCCTTAAAGCTAAGAGAATATGAGTAGACAAACTGAGATCGAGAGTGTACAAAGAATGTAGATATGTACAAGGTGTGCTCCAAGACACACTCACATGAGGTGAGAATCACAAATCTATGTTGTCATAATATACCCCCCAATACACTTTATAATTTAGTGTATGTACAATAATTTCTCAAACTCCCTCCCATGTGGAAACACTCATGTAGTTTTTTGTAGCACTTTATGTGAGTACACTTACAATCATTTTTTCTATTGGAGTTCAAAAAAGTTGCATGAATTCAGAAGCTTCTTGTGTACCAATGTCGATGCTGAACTGTGACTAATGACTCCATAGATGCTAGTATCATGAGTATTCAGGAACTTTAGCTAAATTTCTAGATGTGATCTGATGCAACATTTAGCTTCATGTACCATAGGATCTCGATGCAAGATATGAAATGATAAGAATATGTTGCAATATTAAGGGTCATTCACCATAGGCTCTCAAAAAATGTTTGAAGGATCATTCAATCCACTTATTTCTCAACCAAGGATCATTTAATGCACCTTCTTTTAGTTGCAACCTCATTAAGTTAATTTAGGTGACATAATCCTCTATAGTATTTAGAGTTTAGATATGATCACACTTATTAAACTATCTAGATGAGTTGTAATTGAACATAGAAGTAGGAAAAAGAAAAATAGAGAAAATAACTCAATGATATCCCCCTAAGTTTATTCTCCCCTACTTTGCAACACTTTATAACTAGTGCATATAAATGAAATATCCAATTTTGGAACAAAAAAATGCACTTTACAAAGTCTAAAGAGTTCAAAAACAACCTATCCAAAGTATAAATTTATCCCCAAATTTTTTAAGATACCTCCCCAAAATATATTTGATTTACTTAATGTTAGTAGCATAATGTGAAAAGGCTATTCTAACATTAACAAAGCATATTTTTAATGCTTTTGGAAATAAAATGCCTATTTTGTAACATTTGAAAAACATAATTTTAAATGTGTTTCCAAAAAAAAAACTAAGGCAAATTATTTTGAGTGAATTAGGGCAACAAAAACAAAAGAATGGAAGGAGTGCTGGCAGATTTTATGGAGTTGTTGGGGCTAGGTTTCCCAAACCAAACAAATGACAATGACCTTGAAAATAGGCATTAATGCAGAGATAGTGGTTGTCTCAGAGATCAATGCCAACTATGACAACACCACTAGCCAGATTAGAGGCCAAATTGGCCTCTTTGAGGTTAGGAGAGCTGCAAAGACCAAGTCACAATGGAATTTCAAGCTGATGGTTAGTTAACCACTATAGGCACTTGATATCTCAACACCTCACCATGTGGACCATGTACTGCCACATACCCTATGTAGAAGCCGTCAACCTCAAACTGCAACGAATGAAAAGATCTTTGATGATGATCTTTGTTGACAAAAAGGGCCCCACATAGGACACCACTGTATTGACCCCCACAAACACACTGTTTCGTTGAGCCTTTCTCCAGAAGGACATCACAATCTCCTTTGCTAGCAAGGGATGCTCCTCAAGATTGATCACCTTCCAATAGAGCAAGATGCCTTGCAAAGTGGTAAAAGCATCATGTGTATTAGACAAAGCTTGACCAATATCCAAGTCGAGATCTATAGTCATAGTAGTTTGGAAACAAGATGTCATATGGGTGGAAGCTCCTATAGTAGAGGCCAACATGGCAGGTCATAGATCGCAACCTCTTTAGAAATGATGTTTGCATAATGAAATGTGGATGCTTCTATAGCCACATACTAGGAAAGATCACTTTTTTAAGAATAGAGATGGCCACTAAGAAGGTTCATGGTGCCTTTAGTGCAGGAGGGCGCACCTTTGGAAAGGATGTAGGCCTTCCAAATAGAGTGCAAGATTTATATTCAGACCGCCTATATTTTAAACAAGATGCGATCCTTCTATATGCAGGTTGTGAGCCTTGAATATGTAGGTCACTTTTTATTCGAACACATCCACAGGAGTTCTCCACCATTTGGTGAGGACACAACAGGGCATAACAGGTCATGAGTTTGGTCTTCTCCAAGCACAAGTCAACCTTTTCCTTAACTACAATTAGAAAATATTAATAACCAACATTCAAACAAAAAAACACAAGAATCTAGATTAATAAAATTAGCAACTTTGACTCTAAACAGAACTAGCAACGAGCTTAAACAAGCTGTGATACCATGTGAGAACCCAGAAATTCATAAGCCAATGTTAATTACTGAATTGGAGCAATTATAATACATTCATAATAGAGTACATATAGGTGAGGATGGGCAACCACTCACCCACATAATGAGGATTGGACTCCTCACGAGTAGAGTGGTGGCAAGATGCCTCCCACTAAAATAGAGGGAGGTGTCAAATGAAAGATGACACCTCTATGAGACTCCTAACCAACTTGACAAAGTCATATGAACAAGTGTCAAGTTGTAAATGAACAATTAAGTAGGCTTAATAGCTCTAAGTGTATGCATATATACACTAAAAAAAATCATCATTTAGTATTCATTTACATTGCATTTTCATGGTTAAATTGTCAAAAATTGCTTGAAATTGTGCATTTTTCATAAAAACCTAGTTTTGCATTAGCTAGGGTTTGTAGTCAAAATCTTGTTTTAGATTTTACTACCCTTTTTAAATACTCATTTAGGACTAATTTATAATTGTAGTGTTGCATCATAGTAGCTTTCTTGCAAAATTTCATGTCTAGGGTTTGAAAACCTTGCATTTTCACTAGATTTTGGCCGTATCATCTCTCAAGAATTGCATTACAAGCATGTTGTGAGAAATTTTGCTGCATTATTTCACTAATATTAGGGTTGTAATCTTCTTCTCCTTCTTAAATTCCTTACAACACCCTTTCTATTATGCATTTACATTGAAAGTTGGTGAAAAATTGCATATTTTAGGTGTATTTTCATGAGGTTTTGACTTGTCATCACTCTAGACTTGCATCAAAGGAATGTTGTGAATGATATTGTTGCATAATTGGAATTTTCTTAGGCATATTATTTTATTTACCTCTTGAAATTCCTTACAACACCTATTCTTTCACTCATTTGCATTGAAAAAAGTTGAAAAATCTTGCATTTTAAGTCATATTCATACATACTTTTGCATTTGTTTCTTGCATAAGTGGTGAAAATGTTTAAAATCTGGTTTGTAAATCCTTTGAAAACATACACATGGCTTCCCAATAAAACAATAATGCTAGGCTTCCTCCTAGGCCTTATTTGAAAAGATGAGCCACTAAACTTGAAATAACATTTACACCTCATGACAAAGAAATGGTAGATACTGAAGGGCCTCTTTACATCACAGTGAACATAATGGAAAGACCTATGGATGGAAAACTTATAGATACTAATTACATGACTAATGTGGTTATGGAAGAGTTTCTCCTTAAACATGATTTGGCACAAGATTATTACCAATTGTCAGATTTGAGAATTAAAACACATAATGGAGCTTTGATGAATACATTTGGAAAGAAAACCTTATTGGTCTTGGTATATGATAAAGTCATGAATCAATTATTTGATGTTATCCCCTTATCTGACCTCTTCCATGTAAAACTAGGACATTGATGGCTTAAGGCTATGAATGTTGTCCCCTCAACTATTGACAAATGCTTAAAATTCCCTTTGTATGGAGAAATCCATACCATCCACCATAATTCATATCAACCTCTAGCTAAGAGAAAGAATTTCAGTTTTGATTACTTTTGGCCACAAACTAATAGAGACCTTTAGCCACAAAGAGAATAATCTTCCTTGACTATAGATGATACAAACTAAAACAACTAGCTAGAGTGGCTAGGCCTCCTTTACAAACAATAAGAGAGGAACAACATGCATTTAAAGATCCCCTTAGAGAAAAAGGAACATGACAAAATGACATAAGAGAAAACCAAGACTATTATTACTATGATGAAATAATCGGCATGATAGAAGTGGATAAGGGAATGTTTCATAACTCACCTCATCCACATAGAGATGGTGTTTATGTTGAGGTTCCTCCCCTGCCATCCTTACCGGGATTGGGAGGTTTTCATCGACAAAAAAACATTCCAACAAGACCAATGAAATTTGAACATGGTGCTTCCTTCTATAATGTGTAAACCCTTATGGAAAAACATAACAATACCTTTGAAGAGATAAGTAGAAATACAAGAAGGAATAGACAAGCAAGAGAAAGGAGGAAGAGGATACAAGCTTTTGCCCAACGAAATACAAATGTACCTCAACAACAAAACATTCAACCTAACATTGAACAAAACTTAGCTGAACTTAAAACTAATCAATTTAAATATAAAAACAAAAGTTGGGCTATGGTACCTTATACACCTCTCTCCTCTAGCATTTGAGGTTAGCAAGAGGATGATTTGATCATTGATAACCTCTAGTATGAGCTTGCCTACAATTGAGTATTTCTAATCCTTTACCTCCATGTTTTGTTTCTCTCATGATGTCTTATGTGTTGTTTAGGCCTCCTAGGATGACGCTTGATTCTCTCGTAGGGTCAAGGATACTAGGAAACTACCTCTGGTGTGACCCTTCTTCTATCTGTATCATCATTCTTCTATATTGCTTCTCATCTATTTTCATTGTTGTGTGTTGTATCTTACAGACATAACATTGTAGTTAGTGATTTGGGGACACCCTCGTACATGACTATCCCTAAGGCACTTGTTTCTCCTCTCTTGATTTATTATTTACATTCTTCTAGTGGTTCTATCTAGCTGACGGATGACAAAAACATATTAGACTGATATGGAGCTAGTGTCCCTTTAGTGAGAAATCAAAAAATGAATCTAGTCCATACATGACAATGGGGTTGATATATATTATCCAATTCTTGGCTAGTAGAATCACTCCATGTGTTATCTTGATTTTGTATTATTGCACTTACAAAACATAACAATATTACTGCTCTGTACACTTTGTCTATCTTGGTTCTTGCTTTCCTCGGCTCTCTATGTGAATGATTACATGTATTGTTGTTTATCATGATTATATGCATGCTAATACCTATTGTTGAAAGAAATTGTGTGTTTTTGGGAACATTTGGTGATTGTAAAGTACATGTCACCTCTAGGGGCATGTGTCTTGTGAGATCTTGTGTACCCTTGTGTGTTTTCTTCCTACCTTAATGTGTTTGATATCGGTATGCAATATCAACCACCTTAAGGTGGGGGTATATATAAGGTAAGTTGTCTGATGATTTTGGTACTAATAAAGCATGTTTGAAGCCCTCTGCAGAGACAAGATGTTGTATCTCCAAGTGAGTGAACATCTTTCTTTTCTATATTGCAATCATTTAAGCCCTCTGTAGAGGTGGGGATGATGTATTTCTCGAAGAGATTGTAGATCCTATCATTTTCTAAAAGTCCTCCGAGTAGGGGGGACTGGATTTGAGACTATCCTAACCCTTAAGCATGTCTTCGACAATTGTTGTGGTGAATCCCAATTGTCGGTGTGTGCCTATAATGTACCTGAGATGGCTGTGAACATAGCAATAGCTTTCTTCCATCGATTATTTTCCATGTTTTCTCTGTGTCTTCCATGTGTGTGGGTATGGCGTGTTTGTTCCCAAGCATAGTTTCAAGACCAGTGGTGATGAGCTCCTCCTATGCTTTGGGATTTCTATAGCATATTTGTTCTCAAGTGTAGTTTTAAGACTAGTGGCGATGAGCTCCTCCTACACTTTTAGATTTGTTTGGCATGTCTATTTCCCCTTATGTGGTTTTAGGATTGGTGGTGATGTGCTCCTCCTGCATTTGTGTTGTGTGTTTACTTTTCTTGTACTTGCATTTTTCATAAATGAGAAAATTAAAAAGAAATAATCATGGCATTCACTGTATTCGTTGTGTTTTGCATGTCTTCAATGTTTTCTTCTCCATGTTTTGTGTGATTGTAACTATCCTCTCTATGTTTTGCATGCCTGTTACTATCTTCAATGTGTTTGGCATGTCTTCACCATGATTGGCATGTTTGTTGTGTTTATTGACCATACTTTAATGCATGTACTGGCCTTGCATTTATACATACATTAAAGTGGGGCTAAATGTTATGTCAAAAAATGTCCCCTTGGGGGCTTTTCCCTCTTAACATTTAGCTCTTGGGTCCTTAGAATGCATTTAGAGCATCTTGCATGATAATTTTGAATCCCGATGAGAAAACCCTGAAGTCTTATGATAAATAGGACCTAAGGGGTGCTATTTTGATGATCCTTGAACCAAAATGGGATTGTGGACTTGGGCTCTAGTACCCTAGTCCTGCCCTATTTTCAGTCTACCCTAATTTTTAATGTCAATTTTATGACAGTTGTTTGGGTCGTATGCCGACATCTCAAGTTTGAATTGTGAAATTCTTAGCGTGAATCTTTTTAGTTGCATATATAAGCATGTTTAGGTTTTCATTTGTAAACTAGAGAAGATGATTGTGAACTTTAGGTATATTTGTGATTTCAAGATATTCATTGTTGCAGAGAAGAGCATTGTTATTGTGTTTGTGATTACAGATTTGACTTCATCTTCTCGTGTGATTGAAGAGCCTTCACTTATGTGAGATCTACACTTCAACGTGATATGTATTATGTTTTTGATCATTTATCATTTGGATTTTGCTTCTATCCCATAGGATACACACTCTCATCTAGCAATAGTGTTTAGAATACTTGAATGTCTCTCCAAGGTTTCACTGAGGAAAGCCTCTAAACACCACAAACCCCTCCCACACTCCTTTGTGATTATAGTTTATAGGTACTAAGTTTCATGGAGTGGAGTTGCATAAGGAGGTTGTAGACAACAAGAATTCAAGATCTGAAAGAAAGAGGACAAAGTTTTACATTTCGGGACAAGGATGCTAGTGCCAGTGTCCACTTTTTTTGAGACAGAAATGGAAGATACAATGAAAATCAATGTCGGAAGGAGATTTGAATTCCATACAAAAAATAATACCTTGGACAGGGGTGCTAGTGCCAGTGCTCCTGATTGTTTTGCATTCCAAACTTCAAAAAGTAGTGAGTTAACAATCTCTATCCTTCACCTTAGTCTAAAAGGATTTGTCTTAATTCATTGATTTTCTTACTATTTTACATATTTAGGGTTTAGGAGTACTTAAGAATTAAATTAGAGACATTGTTTGATAGTATCGGAGCTTCCACATCATTCTAATAGGCAGCTGAACCTGTTAGGTGATTTCTCTTGCTTAGTAGAGATTCAACTCAGTTGATATGCCCTTAAATGTTTGTAGGAAAGGGAGGATTTTCCTTTGAAACCTAAATCAACCACATTCAAACAATCCCCCTTTTCTTATAAAACACCTAGCAAACAAATGGACATCATAGATTAGCAAACAATTAAGAAACTTCACTCAAGGGTCATAAATCCCACGACATTGGTGCTTGGGCACTCTAGACCTGAATTAGGGTTTTTATAAACTATAAACTTCTTCAAACCTGTACTAGTAAGTTGTTCCTTCTTCCCAACTGACACTTCTTGAAACCTATTTATCTATCTTGCACACATAAAAGGAGGGTAAAGTTTGGGGGCTATTTAGGAGTGTGCCTCAGCCAAGCCCTATGAATGGTGTTTCCACCTCCATAATAGCCAAGAGGATGGGTAAAGAGTGCTTACCCTAGGAGAGTAGGGATAAAATCTAGTGTAGCATGGAATAGTAATGAAAAACACAAAGGAATAAAGTCACCATGAGTATGGAGTCCATTGTATACTTGTATATGACATCACAACTCAACTCAAGAAGTTGATATTGCCTTCAATGATCTTCAAAAGACTTGCAAGATCTTAGTGTCATAACAATAATCCACAAAAGATAGTTTGATAGCAGACTAGAGAGCATAGAAGAACATAAGAATATTCCAAGAGCTTAGCAAGGGCATAGTTATTTTCAAATGAATGATTTAACTTACTTTTATATGGATTCCTGTTGAATTATACACAATTAAACCATATAAGGCTGACCTTAGGAAGGTCCTAGATGTGCCAAGATGACAAGGCAAAAATTTTAGGGAGAGCTAAATGAGGGCCCAGGACACTTGGGCGTTCTAGTCCTTTAGCTAGACACCTCCTGAAAAAGGGCACTTAGAGTATACTTAGTCCTACCTTATTGTTCTTTTCTAGATTTTATGCATCGAGATCAGGTATTACATACTTAGTGCTTAAAATGGTATTAAAATAGGTCCTAAAAGAAAAGGGTAAATATTTAAGACCCATCTAGGAGCTAAAAAAGGTGTAAAATAGTGGTGTAAATGTTTTACAAAATTATAGTTTCAAATAGTAATGTAGAGAGGTCCATCAAGAGCTTCAGTAGTAGCATCATGTGTAGTAGAAGATATAGTAGGTTCCACATTTACTCGCTCTTTATGAGGGCAAGCATCTACCATGTAAATATATGCATTACAATCTTTGTTGTGAAGGATGCCCACAACATTAGATTCATGATGAGGTAAAGGGTCAGTATATATCTCAAGGTTTTTATTAGGAGTTGCCACCAATTTATTGATGTTATCATTAACATCAGTTGTTATATGGTAAAAGGAGGGAAGGATGGAATGTGTGTGAGTACACTAGATGAAACCCTTCCTTCACTAAAACATTCAAGGACAAAACTAAGATTGAGTCACTACAAGATTGAAGAGGGCTTAGCTATAGATTTTGTTATCTTGTTTATCAAGGAAAGATGAGATTCAACCAATCTTTTTATCAAACCCTAGGATAAGTATTTGTGAAACCCTAGTTATGAGATAATCAACTTGAAACAAATGATCGACAATAGAAATCTAGAAACTAAAAGTACAAAGAGGATTGATAATTTGTCAAAACCTGTCTCCTAAAAGCAAAGGTTTCATAGGATAAATTTGGCAACTGTCCAAGTCCAAAAGTGAGATTTGGCCAAAGGTCAAAACTAAGAAGATGCTGCAAATAATGATCAGAAACTAGATCTAGAACCTTGAAGCCATGTAGACTAGGTAACCAACTACCAAAGTCTCTTCAAAGAGATAATCTAGAACTGTTAACAGATACCAACACTCTAATTCTTACACTACCTTCTTGTAGCTCCACTTTTCTTGAAACCTATACCTGTAACCTGCACACAAGATGACAAGTGAGTGGTTTAGGGGTTGTGGTGCTTAGGGATTTGCCATAGTCAAATCCTAGGTTAGAATTCAAGCTTTCCCAACACCATTGTTAATGAGAGAGCATGCTATTATAGGGTAGAGGCTAAAGATAATCCAAATGATGAAATGATTCAAATGATTCAAATAGCAATGATGTCACATTAGAGGTGAAGTGCTTAGGAGGATGAAAGCTCTTCCACTAATAAGGAGATGGATGATGGTGCCATTGATGAGACAATTTATTGTCTCATCTATTAGCTAAATAAAAGCATATATTTTTCTTAAGTAGTGTCATTTCATGTACTAATGTTATTATAGGTTTTTCCTTGTAATCAGAAATTAGTATTCTAAAGATTAAATTTTGTCAATTTGAAACACCAACAAACTTCCTAAAAAGAAACACAAAAAGAGGGAGTTAAAAACACAGTCTTAGTAAAATAGTGATATCTCCCTTGTTTCAAAATGAAATTTAGAATTTCAAGATAATCTGGAAAGTTGGGAATGAGGGAAACAAAACCCATAAACTACTTGAGGAGATTCATCAAAATAAATTAGAATTTTGTGACTTAAATTGACTAAAACAAAACTAGCATGAAAGAAGGTAGTGAAAGAAGGTTTAGTTTTTCTCTCCAAAAATAGGATCTTAGATCCACATTCTTGGTAGATTGATTGCGAATAAGAATTCTATAAATTCATTTTAATCAAGGAATCAAATGGGGAAGAGTTTTATGAAATAATATAGTTCAGTCTTTTAGTAGCAATAGTCCAGATAGCTCCAGATAGTTTCATTTCTTAGCAGTCTTTCAATTTCCTGTTCTTTACATTTCCAGTATTTCCCTTTACAAGTTTCTTAGGATAGATTTAATTCTAGCATTTTCATTTACAAGCTCTTACATTAGGTTTGATTCCAACAATTTATTTCATGCATTTTATTTCAATTCTATTTGTAGAAAAAGAATCTCATGCAAATGAATTATTCTCCCTCTTGCATATCACCATGAACTCCACTCTGGTTTGACATTTTTAATTAAATGATGAGAACTACAGTGACCCTCATCATTTTTGGCACTGTTGCTAGGGAAAGGTGTCATTAAGGAGTTGATGTTGATCTAGTGACAGCAGGTCAAAAGAGAAAATTAGTTTGGCAAGTCTTTTTTAGGTTTATTATTTTAGAATCTCCCCCCCCCAAAACAACAGATCTAAAGGAAGAGGTTCTTGCATGTAAAGGTGACAACTCTTATGCAACTCCCTCAACTAGAGGACCATGAACTCAAGCCCCAGCAAGAAAAAGATTATTATTTGGACACCTTCAAAGTCCAAGGAGGGATGCCTGATTATATTTTTGAAAGAAAAGGAGTTGCATCTAGTCATGAATGCAATAGAATGTGAGGAAGGATTGTGAGATCTTTCCAATCAGCTCATGCATCTACTAGAATCTGATATTATGGAGCAGACCGCCATTTCAAAGGAAGGACAAGCATCAGAGTTCAAGTATTTAGCCATCTTATTCTCATGGTTTTCCTCTCCTTTCAAAATGTTAAATCAATGGATCCATCTTTTGAGAAAAGGATGTTATTTTCCACAACTAGTTAATAATTTTGTGTAACCTATCTCTACATTAATAAGTAGAGTAGGATAGAGTAGGTTTCTTTTGTACAAATAAGTTCTTTGCACATGCTATGTCTTCTTCTCTAAAGCTCAAAAACATGCATTTCTCCATAAAAGTTGTTCCTAAAAGCTTTTGCAGATTTTTTGACATTTGATGACATTTTGGATCTCTCCATAGCTATCAATGGGCTCTATTTCCATCATTAGAATATTTTGGATCTCTCTGGAGCTAGTGAGGAAGAAAAATAGTTAGCTTTGGATAGCTCTGGAGAGTTCCACAGGGCTCTAGAGTAACTCAGAACTGACCATGGAGGAAAGGTAGATAGCTCTAGAGTAACTTAGAACTTCTTCAAAGCATCTCCAATGCACCTCTTAGAAAAAGCTTCAGAGCAATTGCAATAAAGGTGAAGAAATTGGCTCCAAAAGCTCACTATGAGTTCCAAGAGGACCTACAACATTTCAAATGTGGGGGAGATGATGAGACAATTTATTGTCTCATCTATTAGCTAAATAAAAGCATATATTTATCTTAATTAGTGTCATTGCATGTACTAATGTTATTACATGTTTTGCCTTGTAATCAACAATTATAATTCTAAAGATTAAATTCTGTCAATTTGAAATGCCAACAAACTTCCTAAAAAGAAGCACAAAAAATAGGGAGTTAAAAACATAGTCTCAATAGAATGGTGATATCTCCGTCGTTTGTCAACAAAATTTGAATTTCAAAATGATTTGGAAAGCTGGGAATGAGGGGAACAAAACCCAGAAACTGTTCGAGCAGATTTGTCAAAATAAATGAGAAGTTCGTGACTAAAATTGACTGAAACAAAAGTGGCATGAAAGAAGGCAACGAAATCAGAGAAAGAAGGTTTAGTTTTTCTCCCCAAAAATAGGATCTTAGATCCACATTCTTGGTGGATTGATTGGGAATAATAATTATATAAATTCATTACAATCAAGGAATCAAATGGGGAAGAGTTTTATGAAATAATATAGATCAGTCTTTTAGCAGCAATAGTCTGGAGAGCTCTTGATAGTTTCATTTCTTAGCAATCTTTCAATTTTCTATTCTTTACATTTCTAGTATTTCCCTTTACAAGTTTCCTAGGATAGATTTCATTCTAGCATTTTCATTTACAAGCTCTTAGATTAGGTTTGATTCCAACATTTTGTTTGATGCATTTTTTTTCAATTATGTTTGTAGAAAAAGAATGTTATGCAAATGATTTCTTCTCCCTCTTGCATATCTCCATGGACACTACTCTGATTTGACATTTTTAATTAATTGATGAGGACTGTAGTGACCCTCATTAGCCATATCTACGACAAACACAAATTTACAACAATAACACTGATGGCACAGCCTTGCCAGTCACCACACAAATCAAAGCATAAATCAAACCCAAAGAACAATATATGAAAAATGACAGGAGATTCAATCAATAGTGATAGGAATATTGAAAAGAGATTCATATTATTGATTATAATAGTTCATTACAAGGATCATTATCAACCTTCTATAGTTAGCTTATATGCAGAAAAATAAATAGCAAAACCAGAATACCAAAATCTTCTATTCTCATATGTCAACTTCCTCAAAATGTCAAACTCACTTCCCTCTCCTAATAATTGGCCTCTATATCACATATTCATCCTCCTCCCCAAGCCATCAACCACCAAAAATAGCCACCAAATGCAACCATCGCTACTAAGAAGATGCAAAAACTTATTACTGTAACTGTCAATCAGATAAGGCCTTCGACCCAAAAGATGAAAATAAAAATGCTAGAGCTTTTAGTCCTTGATCCCATGACCTCCAAACATCCAAGTTTGCAGCTAGAATAATAATGGAGGCCACCAGGGAATAAATAGACCATGACGCCATTAAGTCATAATGAAATTTGTAGAAATAAACAATCATAACCGTCATTGCAATAGAAGAATGGAGCTGCCAAAGGATACATGTAGAATCACAAAATACAGAGAGGGAAAGAGAATGGGAGAAGCATGAACAACCACTCCAGCAAAGGCAATAATGTAGATTTAATGCTTTTTCTAATTTAGTCAACTAGTTTGGCTAGCTGGGAGATATCCCCACTAAGCACAATTTGTGGCCTTTATGATTTGTAATGAAGAGAATAGAAAGCCATGACCTTCGAAAAGAAATAAAAATTTATTACCTTTGCAATAATAAAATATAATAGCCAACCAAACTTTGGTCATATGAGCGACAGGAGGTCAAAGACAAGTCAACAGGAGAAATGAATAAGCAAGGCGATAGGAGCTTCAGACACACCAAAAATTGTAGAAAATGAAACTTGTTTTATTCACCTACACAACCAAAATGTAAATCAAAACAACAAACCAAAATGAGAGGGACAAGATGCCCCTGTATCAAACTCCCAGGCTGAAATAAATCATGATCTCCAGCTCATGAGGTCTTGAACTGAATGACCCATCCTTTTGATCTCGTCCTTACTAAGTCGTGATGCATCTTCAATAGGATGATTGCACTTCACAAGATACTTGTAATATTCTTTCTTGTAGGTCTTATTCAACACTTGTTGATCAAGAATACATTCTATTTGTTGTGGAACATTGGTTGTCCCAACTTGTTCTTCATGAGATGAATTAGCTACTTCAACTTCTATATCTCCTTTGTATGGATACAAATCTACAACATTGAAAATGGGAGATTTATTCAACTCTTCAGGCAGTGATATCTCATAAGCATTGGCTGAAAACTTCCTTAGTATTTTGTAAGGACCAATCTTTTTCATCTATAGTTTATTGTATGTCCCTGTAGGAAATCTTTCCTTTTGGAAATGTGCCAATACAAGGTCTCCAACTTGAAATTTCATCTCTTTCTTCCTCAAATCAGAATGCCTCTTATACTACAAATTGCTATCTTCAATGTTATTCTTCACCTTCTTTGGAATGTCATGAATGACTTGAGCAAACACTTCGCCATCTACACTTCTTTTCTTCATTCCAGCAAGATCATGAAGCTCAAACACATCTCTTGGATGCATACCATAAACAGCATAAAAAGGACTGAAACCTATGCTTTTATTTGGGGAATCATTATAAGCAAATTCAGCTTGTGCTAATATAATATCCCCACTTCTAGTTGACTTACCAACAAGACATCTCAACAAATTTCTAAGGCTTCTATTGACAACCTCGGTCTATCCATCCATTTGAGAATGATATGCTAAATTGAAACTCAGATTTGTGCCCAACTTCTTCCATAGGGTCCTCCAGAAATGACCCACAAACTTTGTATCCCTATCAGAAAAAATACTTCTAGGAATCCCATGCAGGCTTACAACTTCTTTAAAGAATAAATTTACAATGTTAGTTGCATCACTAGTCTTCCTACATGGTATAAAATGAAACATTTTTGAAAATCTATCAACAACAACAAAGATTGAATCATTACCCCTTTGAGTACGAGGTAAACCCAAAACAAAGTCCATACTCACAAAATCCCAAGGCCTGGTTGGAACCGGCAATGGCTGATATAAACCAACATTTTGACTCTTCCCCTTAGCATGTTGACAAACTTTGCATCTCTCCACATATCTTCTCACATCTACCTTCATCCTTGGCCAATAATAATGTGTGCTCAACTGCTGAAAAGTTTTATCTTGTCCAAAGTGATCAGCAAGACTTCCACTATGCTTTTCCTTCAACAAATTGTCTCTCATGGAGCCTTGAGGAATACACAACTTATTCTCCTTGAATAGAAAACCCTCTTGTATCATATATTCATTCCATGGCTCTTTACTCCTGCAAACAGGATCACTGCAAGCTGCAAATGCTTCTCCAAAATCTGTATCTTCTACATACAACACTTTCAAACTTTCAAATCCCACACTGTTAGTCTTCATCTCACATAACAACAAATTCTTTCAGTTGAAAAGAAGTCAGATAACTAAAAGGGGGGTGAATCAGCTATCTCAAAATTTCCTTAACTTTCTTTTCTTTTTGTTATCTTAATAAACAATGTTGCATCAAAACATGAAAGCATATGTAATCATAACAACAGAAAAAAAATCAACACACATAACATAAGGATTTTCACGTGGAAACCATGTTAAGGGAAAAACCATGGGGGGACTAACCCAAGATTGAATTCTCTTTTTAAAGAATAAGGAAGTACAAAATGGCACTTGCCAATTATGGCTCACTGCCCGAGCACACTGCTTACAAGAGGCACACTGCCTACAAGAGACTCACTGTCTACAGAACTTACAGAAGGTAATCAAGTGTTTGAACTAATGAGAAGCATCTTAAAATGCAAGAGTTTAGTTCTGGTTAGGTACAATACACTGATTTGATGCACTTCATTCTCCCTTTGTTTTAATGTTGTTGTTATGTCACATACCGGACTTGAATTGCTGTTCTCACACATATCCCTACTTTTCTTCACACTTTATTTCATCACTTATTCACACACACACCTATATACCAAAGGCTAAATCCATAGAATATAGTAGTCATGATACCCCTCTTGACTTGTCCAAGTCCGCAACTTGTTGAGTTACACCATTTGAGAGATCCAGACCTGATTGTTAGACATTGTTACATACTTTATTCTTGTTCACCGGACCAAAATAATCTTCAAACTGACTTCCGGTATAGACATACTATGTACTATGGATGTGTGGTATAGACTTTGTTTCCATCAATGACAACACTTATGAAGCCACACGGTGTCTCTTGCCAACAATCTCCCCCTTTGGCATTGATGGCAACACTTAGTGAAAAATGGATAAGTATCGCAGTAACTCCACCTTGGCTAATGCTCTATCTTTTGTACTATTTTACCGGAGCTCCCCCTTAGCTAGATTCCACATTTTTCACTACTCCTCACTTCTCCTTTGACATCAATGGCAAAGGGCGGAATCCACACACCAAAATTTTTCTAAAATGAACCTATACATGGCCACATAAGTATATATATGTTATACTTACATATACTTAAGTATAACATAAGTTTCTTAAGTATATATAAGTTTATTCATTCTTGCTTTACTCCAGAACTCATCTTTACAGTCCTTAAAGATCATGCCCATTTGTTTTGGAGTGATAGAAGGATAAAGCTGAATTGCTATTTGTTCCCAAATCTCTAAGTCTTTTGCCTTTGAATTCTCTTTACTCAATTTAAGTACTTTTTCTAGACTCTTAGGAATTAAGGATATAATTTCAATGAAAGCTTTATTGTAAATGTTTAGGCACCTGACAGTAGCTTCTTCCAAAATTCTCTTGTCAGTATTACTGTATTCATCATAGAACTCTGTTACTGGCTGTAGGTTCCCATCCATAGTAACTGTCTTGATGATGTCGTCAATGGAAAGAGTGGGCTTTTCAACAAATTCCTCTACCTTCTCTTCCTCATTTTTACTGGCAGAGAATTTCCCAGATGTTTTCTTCTTCTTCATTTTCTTGATTTCCTCATCAGATTCTATTTCTTCATCATCTTTAAGGCTTGTATATGACCTCGTGGCCATGATCTTTGTCCTCTTTTCTCCTTTTCCAGATGTCTTGACTTCTATTTTGAAAGCCTTTGAGCTTTTAGAAGTGGCAGGTGCAGAGATCTTGGAAGATCTAGTCTGAGAGGAGGCTTGTACCAGAGTGTCTCCTTTCATTGCTTCTTGTTTCTCTTTTTCATCCTTCTCCATCTTCTCTCTATTTGTATGTACAACTTCCTTTGATAGGCTAAATCTTTTGTCAATTTCTTCAACTTCCCTTCTTACTTTCCTCTTTATTTCTAGTTGTCTTAACTCAACATGTATTTTTACACTTAGCTCTTTAAAGGTTCCAAACCTTTCTACCCCAGGGTCCTTAGGCTGGCTCAATAGGTGTTGAATATGTAGCTCCAAGATTTTTTCATTGACCTCATATCCCATAGGCATTATCCACATAGTTTTGGGCTCAACTACCTCCATTAGGTATTGATCAGTGTCAACCATGAAGCACACTGTGTCCTTGTATTTCTCAACTATGGATTGAGGTATTCTTTCTCTAGCTTGCATCATGCTTTGGAAGTTCATAAAGTAACCCCAGAGGGTTGTGTTTTGAGCTTGAGCATCACCAAGTCCATACATATAATCTCTAATCTGGATTGCAATCGGTTTATCATTTTGCCAAACCCAACCACTAGATCCATGTAGCTCATTCATATAATAGAATAATAGACATAGTATTAGGCAACCATATTTAAAGGAATTGTTCTTATCCTTTTTGATCTTCTGCAAGTTTTCTAATAGTTGATTTAGGAAAAGTTCACATAGATCATAATCTACATCTTCTCTCAATATCTTATATGCTGCATAGATTGTTGTCCCAGACACATAATTCTCCCTACTGGAATGATAGATCTTGTACCTAATTATCATTAAGGCAAACTTGACATCTAGATCTATGATGTCATCTATGGTCATTGCTCTTTTGTCAAATTTAGATCTAGTGGCTTCAGTTATTGTTTGGTTCTTCATGAATTTTAGTGCAGGTAACCCACCAGATGCATACAGTCTGATCACTGCCATGATGGCATCTTTAGTTATCTTGAAGGGCCTCATTAGCCACATGAAATTATCATGCATCCTGCTTAGAACATACCAGACCCAATCATCTTCTGCAAAACATGGAAATTGTATGCAATGTCCAAAGTGTTTATCTCGGAGGCCTTGAATTCAGGTTTGAGTTCAAAACTCTCATCTATTAGTTGTTTGTGATAGATGTCCATCAATTTTGAGTCTCCAAATTCCTCAATGTTGGCATGGATATAGACCCTAACATCTTCTACATGCAATACCCCATGTGGAATGCTAGAAAATGCACCTAAAGGATCAACTTCTTGAGATTTATGAGGGTGTTTCTTGAATTTAGGACATGGCCTATTAGTGATCTTGACAACCATTGGAGTAGCAATTTTGCAATAGATTTAGAGAGAGGTTTTTAGAATGGAAGTACCTTTTCATGCCTTAGGGTTTGAAATAGGAGCCAAAACAAATCGTTGGTTGAATTTGATTTTCTAGTTGATCTTGAGTGAATTGTAGAAACTTTGTTGCAGAGCTCTTATTTTCTTCTTTGTGAGTGTAAGTGTGCACATAATGAGTGAAAGAACCCTTTTATTCTTGCGCAAACCCTAATTTCCTTTTGTAATAAATGCATAACTTAAGTTATCCAGTTGCCTTATTTTGAGAGAGATCTTCTCAAATCACTACGCTAAGATTAGAATCATTGTCAGTGAGGATTGACAATGTATCTTCTTTTCTTCAATCATGCCATAGGTCTACAGATCACATCATTTCAATTTTGAATCATACCCGATCTCTCTATGAAATTCTGCCTTATCAGATGTCTGTTGGAAGTAAATTAACTTGAGGAGTTATAAGTCTTACAAAACTCCATGCGGATCTCACATTTTGACTAAAGATTATTTGGAGGTTTTTCTGAGAACATTTTAATCTGTAGCATTCCATGTGCTGAATCTAGGCACTAGTTGACTAGCTGGGGAAATTCATTTTTCTTTATGACTCCCCCTAAGCCAGAGCTCACCTTTTTAGTTACCAGAAGGAATATCAGCACCGGATTCTAATGTGGATCTATCCCCAATATTTTATGTACTCTTCTTTACTCAAATCTTGCTCATCTCCTTTTGAACTTCATCTGCATTCATTTTACCTTTGCCCTTATCTTGTTTCTAATTATGTTGCACTGGACCTTTTCTATCCCGATTTATACTTCTGTAGAATTTGGCAATATGACTAGTGTAGACACCCAAATTTGTCCCAACTTTGTCCATGTCCTACAACACCTTGTTAAAACATTATCCTAAACATCATAAGCCATTTTTGTCCTAAATCCCACTCTTAATCCCATTTATCCATTAGCCAATTAATTAAATAAATTTTATTTATTTAATTAAAATCCCATTCAATCCCATCTTTATCCTACTTAGCCAATTAATTAAATAAATTTTATTTATTTAATTAATTTCACATGCATAATCCCACTTTCCAATTAATTAAATAAATCTTATTTATTTAATTAATTTTCAACTCCTATCCCAACTAATTCAAATATTTTATTTGAATTAAGTCCTCCATATCTTATCTCATCCTATTCAACTTCTCAATTAATTAAATAAATTTTATTTATTTAATTAATATCCAACTCATATCCCAACTAATTCAAATATTTTATTTGAATTAAACACTCATCTTTCATCACATTCCAACACTTGTCTAGTCAATCATGTGTTACAACTTTTATCTTTCACATGCACAACTAATGGGACCTAATTTTAGTATTTATCTACACAAGCACACCTAAGCCTCATCCTCCTTTGCCACATGTCATATGACTACAATTTCTTGATGTGCAAGGAAACCTAACTCAATCCTATCCATCTATTTCATCTAAAGCCCTAATTGATCCTAGCCATCCATTGGAACCAAGCCTTTCCTATAAATCAACCCCCTCACAAGCCATTAGCATGCATTGAGCCTTAAGCACCCTTATTCTGTCAAATTTTCTAAAAGGGCATTGATCCTCAAGTATCCACATGCTGTTGAAATATCATTAGAGCCTTTGCATCCATCATCTATCTCCTTATCAACGTTATGCTGCGGAATCGAGCAATCAATACAACAAATTGATCAATCAATCGAGCTCATCTTGCATCTTCGAGGTATTGAATTATTTGGGTTTAGGTTATGCATTTCAATTGTTTGATCATTTCCATTTATAAATCCAAATTTTTCGATATACATTTTGGCACGCCCGGTGGGACTCACGTCCCTGATTAACCCTCTTGTTTGAGTTGTTTTTGTGAAGATCAGATTTCTTGGAGCGTCAATCATTCATTTTTGCAGGTTTATGCACTTTGATTTGTAGGTTGAAGATATTTTATATTGCTGATTTTTTTTTAATTTATGACCAGATCTGTTGCAGAGGGTTTTTTGTTTTACACAGGTCCTGTAAAAAGGAGATCTTAGATTCATTGGAAAGAGGACTTCGAGAGCTTTCCGAAAAGTGATTACATTAAAGATTTGGCTCAGTATTCAAAGAGTTATGACGATTTGAAGTTGACCCTGCGATTCTAATTTTTAAGAAATTTTTGACGCGCGACTTTTTGCTGATTTTTTTTAATTTATGACCAGATTTGTTGCAGAGGGTTTTTTGTTTTGCACAGGTCCTGGAAAAAAGAGATCTTAGATTCGTTGGAAAGAGGACTTCGAGAGCTTTCCGAAAAGTGGTTACATTAAAGATTTGGCTCAGTATTCAAAGAGTTATGACGATTTGAAGTTGACCTTGCGATTCTAATTTTTCAGAAATTTTTGACGCGCAACTTTTTGCTGATTTTTTTAATTTATGACCAGATCTGTTGTAGAGGGTTTTTTGTTTTACACAGGTCCTGTAAAAAGGAGATCTTAGATTCGTTGGAAAGAGGACTTCGAGAGCTTTCCGAAAAGTGGTTACATTAAAGATTTGGTTCAGTATTCAAAGAGTTATGGCGATTTGAAGTTGACCCTGCGATTCTAATTTTTCAGAAATTTTTGACGCGCGACTTTTAGAAAAAAAAAAATCATATCTTCCAATCTAGCGAACCAAATCACATTTTATTTTTTGCAGTGACTTGTAAGTGAATCAAAGGAGCTGGAGCAACATTTGGATCAATCATAATAGCAACTTGGAAAGTAATTTTTATGAGGTGCACTCATTCTAATCTCTCATCTCTAATCATTATTTGATCACACATTTAGATTTTGGGCATAAAACAAACAACTTGTTTGTCATCACACTTGGATTTGGGCTTTAAAATAAACAATTGTTTGCAAATTCACATCAAAAAAATTGGGCTAAAACAAACCATTGTCTTCCATCACATTTAGATTTGGGTCTAAAAAGAACAAGTGCTTGAACTGTTTGTTACACATTTCAAGTTTCTAAGGGGAAATTAACAACTGCGAGTGTGAATCAAGTGACAGCTCACTTGGTTTGCTTTTGTCATACCCTTCTTAGGAGGCCTGCTTGGAGACACACCACTCCAAGGGACGACCTTAATCGAGGCTAAATCGAAAGACACCCTCATTGGGAGTTGGAATCTTGTCACTCTTGGCTAAGCCCCAAAGAACTTTATACCTTTGGGAAGTGAAGGTGAAGGGTGGGTTACCCCTTTCTCCTGGCTGTGTGGCAGGATTTCACTTTCAATTCCATAGTCAACCTTGTGCAATAGATAGCCTAAGACCTAATTGGCTATACCCACTTGACTACACATTAGGTTTGTTGATGTGTCTTCCATGTGTGCTTGCATAATCATCACATTTCATTTTCAAAGTCAACAACTTGCTTATGTGTCTTGCGTGAGTGATTCATGTGTGTATATGCATAATCATTTGTTTGAATATTGCCATATCAAGCTCTAAACACTCAAACACATAAACAAATCAATCTAAACACATCATCTAAACATTCCACATCATCATCCAAATCCCTAAGCAAGCACTTGCTAAAAGGACTTAAGACAAACACGTGGTGACAACATGTCTACACTAGAGGACCTAAAAATCAAATTCCAAAGATTCCTCCAAAATCTTTATCAAGGATTACAACCCCTAAACCAAGACGCCATTGAAATATTACAATTCTTCATCCAAAAAGCTCAACCCCACGCAAGCCAATCACCTCAACTACAACACTCCATAGCCCAAGTCCAACACCTTTTAGCCACTAGTCAAGCTCGACAAGTACAACAATCCTTAGCCACTTCCTATCAACCTAATCCACCTTATAGCCGCATGTCATATCCATCCACTTCCTATCAACTTAATCCACCTATCCACCAAGTCAATGCCACATCAACCTATCAACCTCCACCTCAAGCTTATCCAATCCCTCATACCACCATTCCAATGCACTACCAAGCCCATCCACAAGGCAATCAAGTGATATCACAAGAACAACATGCAAGTCCAAATAGCCCTTTGTATATAAATCAATCAGGTCCAAGTACACCTTTTCAACAAGACCACCAAGCACCATTGATAGACCTAAGTCCACCTTTGCAACAAGAAGCACATCCAAGTCCAAGTAATCCCTTGTACATAAATCAAACAAGCCCAAGTTATCCTATGCAAGACTTAATTACCTTTGACAAGGGAGATACCAATCTAGCAAATGCATCTTATGAGTGGCCTTCATTATCTAATCACTCGCCAACACATGAGCCAACTAATCCTATCCCAACACCACCATGTGATCCCAATCATAGTCCATTGATCCCTTTACCTTCCAAACCACCAAGCCCCTCATTACCTTCCTCACCATATCATTATAATCGTTCACCAAAGGATGCGGCTGAGAGAGTTTTACAAAGGATGCTTGAAGCAAAACTCATTGAACTTCCTAAAGTCAAACCATGTGAAGAAAGTCCATATGATGAACATGATTATTGTGCATACCATAGGACCAAAGGCCATAATACAAATCAATGTCCAATATTTGTCTCAATTGTTTACAAGGTGTACCCACCTATAATGGGAAATCGTGCCACATCATCACCCCCATCTAGTCCAAATCCTAATCCATCCAATCCAATTAGGTCTCAACCTAATCCTAGTCCTAATCCTAATCCAACACCAACTACCATTATCATACATCCATTATATTTTCCATCCACCCATACACTTGCAAAGGATGTGATCCATTGGCTACTAGCTAGGAATAAACTACCTCCATGTCAAACACTAATTCATGAGCCTACCAATGAACTTCCAAAGGTCATGTCCAATCCTATAATCTCATCATGTGGTTCACATATCCTTGAGCCTCTTCAAGAGGCTTCCATTAACATACCTAGCCCTTTAAGCCCATCATGTGACCTACAAGCCAACAAGTCTATTCAAGAGTCTCCAACCACAAGCCTAAGTCAAGAGCCATCATGCCTTCATGTTGATAACTATCAAAAGCCTATCAAGTCCACTCAAGAACCTTCCACTTCCATCCAAAGTCAAGAGGTATGTCAAGAGCATAATCTTAAACATGTGGAAACATTAAGCCCTAGTCCAACTCAAGATCAAAACACTTCCATGCAACCCATCCATAACATTTACCTTCTTTATGATCAAGATGATACCTATGAAGAAGCTATCCATGAGCACCTTGATCCTATCCATAATCCTATATCTATCCATGACCAAGATATCCACATTGCTCCTAGTCATCTACCATCTAGCCCTATCCATAATGAGCAAACATCAACTTGTCATGATGAGACACTTGTCCCCCAAGTAAGCATAAAAGATCATACCAATAACTTGGATCAACATGAACATAAGCAAGATCCTAATGATCCTCCTTTCACATTGACCATCGATTCCACTTCAAGTCCACCATCATGTCCTATTGGTCTTACCACCCTTATAGATGAATGTTCTTCCTTAGGACAACAACAACCTTTATCCACTTCAGCGTCTCCATCTAATAACAAACTCAAGTCTAGTGTTCAAACCTCAGCTAGTCCCATTGTCAATCGCATCCTCCAAAACATGAACTACCAAGGCAAAGGTCTAGGCATTTATGAACAAGGTATTTTGGAGCCAAACCATGTCAAAATCCCTCCATGCTCATATGGCCTTGGATACACACCCGAAGGTAAACAAAGCCAAGATGTTGGTAATCCTTTCATGCATCCTAAACCTACCACTTTCCATCACACCCCCCATCATATACCCAGAACATATGTAGCCATTCCATCTCCATCATCCTATAAATGTCAAAAGCATGTGACCATACACCTTCCGCCATCCACCTTGCCTCCACTTTTACCAACTCCAAATATCCCTCCATCCACCTTGCCACCATTGCTTCCAACACCTAACATATATATCATTCATAAGTATCCTTACATCCCTAATCATGGCCAACAAAAGCACACATCACCTAAGCATAAAGCTTCCAATCATTTCATCCACTCCACCCATGCCATGGGATTCAAAAGCAAAAATTTTGATGCCTCTACCTATAAAGCTAAAAGTCCTACCAAAAATCCAAAGAACTATCATGCCTTAGGGCACAAAAATGAAAAATCAATGCAAAGAACCAAATCAAAGCAATCCAAAAAGCTATCCAAGCCCATACCTCCAAAAGCAAAGCCCAAAAGCAAAATGGTTTGGGTTCCTAAGCAAACAGCTAGCAAAGCGAATGAGGCATCCTCATCCACATCTAAGCAACCATCCAAACCCTTACCTCCAAAAGCAAAGCCCAAAAGCAAAATGGTTTGGGTTCCTAAGCAAATAGCTAGCAAGTCAAATGAGGCATCCTCCTCCACATCTCAAGAATCCCAATCACCTACCTCCATCCAAAAGCCTATTTCCATCCAAAACTTCCATTCCCTTCAAAAATCCCACAAGCAAAACAAAAGCACTAAAAATACTAAATCTATGTGGGTTCCTAAATCACTTCATCAACCATCTCCTAAGCAAACATCTCCATTGCTTCCTACACCACCATCTCATCAAAAGCTTCGATGTTTATCATGGTGTGTGCAACCGTTGGTCATGATTCCCTTCCACTCCGCAGCACCTTCACATATCTACATCTACCCATCTTCCATCCATTATCTTGCATATCTCCGCCATGCTATCCCTATGGTCCATGCTTTTGCATAAGCCTACATAATCCACATCATACTCCACTATCCCGATCCATCTATCCTTGCATGAACCTTTCATAATCCATTTCATCATCCACTATCTACCTACTCCATCTCCCATCCATGCAACCCCCTATCAACATCTATGAGCATAATGACATGGTCCATGTGAAGACATCATCCATTTCTAAAGGGACACTATCAACCTTCATAGCACTAGCCACTTGAGTCCCTCCTATCCATTACCATGGTGAAAACCTGGCAAACAGGCACCATGTGTAATTGTCAACGCATCTAAAAAATAAAAAAAAAGAAAAAAAAAGAAAAAAATCAAAAATCAAAAAATCAAAAAAATAAAGAGAAATCCCTTCGTCCAACGGTGAAAACCTGGTAAACAGGCGCCTTGGATAAGTACCATGATGAAAACCTGGCAAACAGGCATCATGTGTAGGTTGATCTTCTATGTCACTTACACTTGGGGGCACATTGTCTCATCCAACCTATCCATTTCCAAACTATCTATCCCATTATATCATTTACCATCCTACCATCCTTAGCCATTACATAAACAAGCCTATCCTATTGAACCCATTTATCTATTCATCCATCCTTCTGCTTTTTGATTTTGATGAAGACATAGGGGCAAAATCTTGAAACATGCTTTGGATATCTCTTGGTATACCTCATACCTTCCTCATCAATCCATATTATCATTATCCACCTATCATACACCTTGTCATGTAAAACCTATCATGTCATCCCATGGTCATGAACTTTGTCATGTAAAAATCCTCAGCATTACCACCTAGAATGGGGGCAAGTTCTTCCTATGCAACATAGCCTTTGAAGATCACATCCTAGCTCCCTTATGATCCATCCACTATGGCATATCCTTATCATAAGCTTTCCATCTTATAGCTTATCCCCATCCATTTATCATGAGCTTTCCACTATAGCCTACCTATTTGTTCATCATGAGGCATGCATCCATCCCTTTTATGGCCTATCTTTTTATCCATCCATATATCATGAGCCTTCCATCCCTTATTGCCAATCCTTTTATCCATCCAATCCCATTCATCCATCTTTGCACCTAGACTTGGTTTTCCCTTGTCATTGGTATCTAGCACAACAGCTACCTAAATTGTAAATCCATTGACATCCCAAAACATTTCAAAAACTACAAAAAAAAAATCAAATATGTCAAAAAATCTAAAAAAATCAAATATCCAACAAAAAATCCAAGCAATAAGATCAATTCAATCATCATCCAAAACAATCCACTCCATCAACATCAATCAAAATCAAAATTATCATCATCAATTCTTCTTATCAATAACATTCATTCATCCATTTCAATCAATCACTTCTTCCAGTCATATCAATCAAATCAATCTAAGCAATGATCTTAAATCCATGTCACACTAATCCATATGAAACAAGCTAATCAATCAAGGAACATTATCCAATCAAATCAACAAGTTTTTGATCCTAATCTTGTCATGAGCCCAATCAATCATCATCAATGGGATATCGCGTTCCCACATCCTTGTGTTGATCTAGGGATATAGCTTTCCCCACAATGACAACACTATCTATCATTGGTTTATGACTTGACAAGGGCAATACCTTGTTTATTTTATATCCTTTGTGCACACTAAGAACACTTGCTTATACTTAGATTGAGTGGACACTCTTATCATCACACCATCACTATCATCATTCTAAACAAATCCAATCATCAAAACAATCAACCCAGCAATAGCAACCATCACAACCAAAGCACATCAAGCCAACCATCAAAACAAATCCTATCAATCATCAATATTAACACTAAAGCAAATCAACTCAAGCACACCAATCTAGCCATCAAAACAAATCCAATCACTTCAGCAAGTCAAAAGAAGCTCAATCCACCACAAATCATCCATCCTTCATCAAATCAATCTAATCAACATTTCATCATCTTCCAACCATTCCAAACAAAAATCCAAATGCAAGCCCATCCTTAATCCATACCAATCATGTTAATTAATCAAGCCAAATTATCCAATCGCAATCCATGGTCTTGATCCTAGCCTTGTTGTAAGCCAAATCAATTAGCCAATTAGCCAATCAACTCAGCACACAACTTTGTGTTGATCTAGGGATATAGCTTTCCCCGCAATGACAACACTCTCAACTATCAACAATCAGCAATTAATCATTGGTTTACAGCTTGACAGGGGCAATACCTTGTTTGTTTTTGAATCATTTGTGTTTGCTTGCTTGCTTGCTTGTGTGTGTTATCTTTTTATCTTGCATTTGTATCACATCTATATCATTCCAGCTAATATTCATATCTTGTGTATGTTGGAATAGCTTTTTGCACTATCCTTTGCATCTAAGGTCATATCATACCTTTTGTGCATTAGGACTTCAATGCTCTAAGTTTTCTTCCTCATACGTTAGACAAGGTTGTATTACGCTAGGGCACAAGACACATCGTCACCCTGGTCCTTATACCTTGGTGCATAACGTCTAGTGCTATATCAAACATCATGGTTGCTCACCTTCATTGCAGCATAACGCATCATCATTTCTTCTATCTATCTACTTATCTTTCTTTTTGCAGCCAAGCCATTTCTTTTCGAGAGCCTACCCATGTTTGTCCAACCCGCCTAACCTCTCGAGGGGGCATCATCATCCCATTTCATCCTATCTTTCCACCATCATCATCCTCATCATATATTTCCATCATCACTATCATTTTCCTCTATCCATACCTTGGCTTCTTTGAAATGATGTTACTCGACACAAATCTTATCATCTCGAACATCATCTCAAAGAGGGGCAAAATGTAGACACCCAAATTTGTCCCAACTTTGTCCATGTCCTACAACACCTTGTTAAAACATTATCCTAAACATCATAAGCCATTTTTGTCCTAAATCCCACTCTTAATCCCATTTATCCATTAGCCAATTAATTAAATAAATTTTATTTATTTAATTAAAATCCCATTCAATCCCATCTTTATCCTACTTAGCCAATTAATTAAATAAATTTTATTTATTTAATTAATTTCACATGCATAATCCCACTTTCCAATTAATTAAATAAATCTTATTTATTTAATTAATTTTCAACTCCTATCCCAACTAATTCAAATATTTTATTTGAATTAAGTCCTCCATATCTTATCTCATCCTATTCAACTTCTCAATTAATTAAATAAATTTTATTTATTTAATTAATATCCAACTCATATCCCAACTAATTCAAATATTTTATTTGAATTAAACACTCATCTTTCATCACATTCCAACACTTGTCTAGTCAATCATGTGTTACAACTTTTATCTTTCACATGCACAACTAATGGGACCTAATTTTAGTATTTATCTACACAAGCACACCTAAGCCTCATCCTCCTTTGCCACATGTCATATGACTACAATTTCTTGATGTGCAAGGAAACCTAACTCAATCCTATCCATCTATTTCATCTAAAGCCCTAATTGATCCTAGCCATCCATTGGAACCAAGCCTTTCCTATAAATCAACCCCCTCACAAGCCATTAACATGCATTGAGCCTTAAGCACCCTTATTCTGTCAAATTTTCTAAAAGGGCATTGATCCTCAAGTATCCACATGCTGTTGAAATATCATTAGAGCCTTTGCATCCATCATCTATCTCCTTATCAACGTTATGCTGCGGAATCGAGCAATCAATACAACAAATTGATCAATCAATCGAGCTCATCTTGCATCTTCGAGGTATTGAATTATTTGGGTTTAGGTTATGCATTTCAATTGTTTGATCATTTCCATTTATAAATCCAAATTTTTCGATATACAACTAGATCTATTGCAATTGTAACAGACAACATTTCTTTGCTCATTTGATTGATATCTTCTTGATCTGCATTGATTAGCCATATGTCCCATTCTATTGCATGCAAAGCATCTACCATTGAATGAATTGTTTATTTGCATATTTCTGCATTCATGAGATTTGTGACCATACCTTTTGTAGTTGAAACATTGTTTGAAGAAGGATGGATTAGTCTAATTCATTCTCCTCCTGCACTGAGTTACTTTATGACCGAAATTGTTGCAGTTGAAGCAGTACCCATTGAAGGATGGATATCTTTGAGCATTTGGTTTCCTTACCAGAGGTCTTCTAAGCCTATTTCTTTGATTTCCTAATCCAAAGTTCTTCCGACCAGATCTAGAGCTTTCACCTTTCTCATATCCCAAGCCATGCTTATCATCTACGCTCTTTTGGCTTTCAAGAAGAACTTCAAGTTGGGCTGAGATTATCTTGAATTTTTCTTTGTACTCATTTGTAGTTTGAAGATCTTGTTTAAGAGTGTCTATTTGATTCTCAATTTATTCTTCATTGTCTCTATTCTCAAGTTATTCTTCATTGTCTCTAGCTTATTCAAGATCAGGCTCAAGATGCATGATTATTCCGTCCATTTTGTGGTAGTCCTCTGTTTTCTCCTTGAGGGATTATTTTAGATTATCTTCAATCTTTCTTTTTTCTTTAATTTCTTGGGTGAACCTCATAACCCCTGATTCCATTTCATGCCTCACCATAATGACTTCTTTTGACAGCTTCTCACATAACTTAGTTTTCTCATCCAGATCTTCACTAGTATCATTTTCTTCACTCTGATTGGCTAATTTTTGAAGCAGTTCCTTTCTCTTTTTCACAGAGATACTAAGTTTTTCTTTTAGCTTATTTATGAATTCATAAGCTTGTTTGAGTCTTTCTCTCAAATTATTGACTATAGAGTAGGATTGTTCAAGATCATCTAGAGTAGACTGAACTTGTTCCTTCATACCATATGCATCCATTGAGATTCCCAGATCTTCCTCAAGCTGTTAGGGTTTGTTCAGAGGAACATAGATTTGATACCAATTGTTGGAAAGCAGGTAGATAACTGAGAGGGGGGGTGAATCTGTTATCTCAAAGTTTCCTTAACTTTATTTTCTTTTTGTTATCTTAATAAATAGTGTTGCATCAAAACATGAAAGCATATGTAGTCATAAGAACATAAATAAAATCAACACACATAACACAAGGATTTTTATGTGGAAACCCTGTTAAGGAAAAAACCATGGGGTGACTAACCCAAGATTGTATTCTTTCTTAAAAGAATAAGGAAGTACAAAATGGCACTTGCCGATTAGGGCTCACTGCACGAGCACACTACTCACAAGAGGCACACTACCTACAAGAGACTCACTATCTACAGAACTTCCAAAAGGTAATCAAGTGTTTGAACTGATGAGAAGCATCTACAAATGCAAGAGTTCAGTTCTGGTTAGGCACAATACACTGATTTGATGCACTTCATTCTCCCTCTATTTTAATGTTGTTGTTCTGTCACATACCAGACTTGAATTGTTGTTCTCACACTTATCCCTACTTTTATTCGCACTTTATTTCATCACTTATTCACACACACACCTACATACTAGAATCCATCTAGCATATATATCTACATCAAGGATTTTTATCAACTTCCTAGTTGACATCTAGAACACTGCAAGTAATTAATCTGCTAGCTGAATCCATGCTTGATTTGTGATACATATCAAAAACATAGGCATAGAAGTCATTAATCATGTTAGCCAACAATGTATAATCCCACAAATTGCTTGATCAACACCTTTTACTCATCCGGATCAAAGTCTGATACTCTGCCGATCAGTTCTTCCTTTGTCTTCTTTGCTTGACTGGAAACCAACACTCAGATGCTCATATATTTTTCATGCTTTATCACCAAAGGCTAAATATCTGGAATACAGTAGTCATGATAGCCCTCTTGACTTGTCCAAGTCCATAACTTGCTGAGTTACACGATCTGAGAGATCTAGACCTAATTGTCAGACCTTGTTACATACTCTGTTCTTGTTCACCGGACCAAAATAATCTTTAAATTGACTTCCAGTATAGACATACTATGTACTGCGGATGTGTGGGATAGACTTTGTTGCCATCAATGATAACACTTATGAAGGCACATGGTGTCTCTTGCCAACACTTTCTACTTAATGCATCAACAACCTTATTCATTTGACCACTTTTATGCTTCAAAACAAATTAAAACTCTAAATATACTAAACCCATTTAGCATGCCTCTGATTCAATTTGTGCTGGCTATTAATAAACTACAAAGCATGATTATTAGTATATACAATGAATTCCTTGGGCAAAAGATAATGTCTCCACTTCTTTAGGGATTGAACCAAAGCATAAAATTCTAAATCATAAGAAGAATACTTCCTTTTTGCATCATTTAATTTCTCACTAAAATAAGCAACTGGCTTACCCTCTTGACTCAAAACTGCCCCTATAGCCAAACCACTGGCATCACATTCAACTTGAAACACTTTATCAAAATCTAGCAAAGCAAGTATGGGCTGCTCACTCACCTTCTTTTTCAGAAATCTAAAATTTCCTTAAGCCTCTTTAGTCCACAAAAATGGTCTTTTACTTCCCTTAATTGTTTCCAAAATAGGTGCTACAACATGACTAAAATTTCTTATAAATTTTCTATAGAAACTAGAAAGACAATGAAAACTTCTTACCTCTATGATACTCTTTGGTGATGGCCAATCAATTATAGACTGAACCTTCAATCCATCCTTTGACACCACAAAACCCAAATAAACAAGTTTAGTTTGCAAGAACAAACACTTCTTCAAATTAATCTACAACTTCTCTTCTTGTAGTCTCTTCATAACCTGCCTCAAATGATCAAGATGCTCCTCCTTTGACCTGCTAAACACCAAAATGTCATCCATATACACAACCACAAATTTACCAATAAATGGTTTCAACACTTCATTCATTAAAGACATAAAAGTACTAGGAGCATTAGACAACCCAAAGGCACAACCAACCATTCATACAACCCATCACTAGTCTTAAAAGAAGTTTTCCACTCAACCCCTGGTCTAATTCTAATTTGGTGATAACCACTCTTTAAATCTATTTTAGAAAAATACATAGACCCACTCAAACAATCCATTAGATCTTCAATCCTAGGGATGGGAAATCTATATCTTATTCTGATTTTATTTAAGGCCCTTGATTCAGTGCACATACGCCATTCTCCTCCTTTCTTTGGCACCAATACTACTAGCACAACACACAGGCTTAGACTTTCACTTATGAAACCTTTCTCCAAAAGTTTAGCCACTTACTTCCTCATCTCTCCATTCTCCATAGGTGTTAATCTGTATGTAGCCTTATTTGGAAGCCTAGCTGCTGGAATCAAATCCATATGATGACTTATGCTTATAATAGGAGGCAACTCATTAGGCAAATCATTAGCAATAATATCCATATTCTCATTCAACATATATTGTATCTCCACAAGTAAATCATCCAACTTCGTAGAAGTCATAACACAATGTGGTTTAGGAACCAAAGTAAAACCAATTTCTTCATTCTTCAAATCTTTCAAGAATTCTTTTCCACTTACCAACATTACCTGATTGCTGTTGGTGTTGTCCTCTTCTTTCTCCTTTATGGGCAGCAATGTATGCTTCTCTCCATCCTTCATAGTTGTATATGTATTCTCCTTCCCATTGTGGACTAAATTTCTATCAAATTGCCACGGTCTTCCAAGCAAAACATGGCACACATCCATGGGCATTATATCACATAAAACATAATCCTTATAACTACCAATCTAAAAATCAACATAGGCCTGCTCACTTATGAAAAATTGATGGCCTTTTTGTAACCAAGTTACCTTATAAGGAGTTGGGTGTTTAACCCTTTTAAGATTCAACTTCTCTACCATTTTATTGCAAACAATATTGTCAATTCTACCACTATCTATAATGAGCTTACAACATTTAACATGAGACTTACACTTTGTTCTGAACAATGCTTTCCTTTGAATTAGTTGTTGACTTTCCTTCTGTGGCTTCAACAATGTTCTTTTTAGCATCAAGGTTTCTTCTGATTCTGCTCCATCCTTGTGATGAATGGGAGATCCTACACTTTCTTGATCAGCCTGAACAACTTGATTGCTTCTTTCAAATTTGGAGTGTCCTCCTTGCGATGATTTAATACAATCCCAACTCTTGTGCCCAATTTGATTGCACTTGTTGTTGGCAAGAGACACTATATGGATTCATGGTTGTTGTCATTGATGGCAACAAAGGTCATCCCACATATCCGCAAGTCATGGTGTGTCTCTACCGGAAGTCAGAATGAAGATTGTTGTGGTCTGGTGAACAAGAACAGAGCATATGGCAAGGTCCGACAGATTGGTCCGGATCTCTCAGAGGAAGTGTCTTGGTGCAGTACGGATTTGGGGAAGTCAAGAGGACTACCTTGAGTGGTATATTCCAAGGATTTAGCCTCCGGTGATGGACAAAGAAAAAGATATGAATAGTTGAGTACTGGATTCCTAAGAGACAGTGAGAATAGAGGAAGAACTGACTGACAGAGTATCAGACTATTTTCCAGATGTGTTACTGTTGATGGTAAAGGTTGTGAAGGCATGAATCATGTTTGGCTGACATGATTAATGATATCTACAAGTATATGCTTGATCCATATTGCTTGGTGAGCAAGGATTTAGCCGACAGAATAGTTGTAAGAAACTAGACTGTTCCGGATGCCGACTAGAAAGGTGATGAAATTACTTATGCGGATATATATAGAGGATGGATTTAGTTGTGAAAGGTGTGATTGTGTGATGGTGTATGCGAATAAGTGCAGAACAGAGCAGAAGTAGTAAGAAAGATCCGGTATGTGAAAGGATAGCAGAATAAAGAACAGAGGAAAGATGAAGTGCAGCAAATCAGTGTACTGAGCCTAACCGGAACTAAACTCCAGCATATGTAGATGCGTTCAATCAGTTCAAGACTGTGATTCTTATCACTTTGTAGATAGTGTGTCTCCTTGTAGGCAATGGGCCTCTTTGTGAGCAGTGTGCTCGGGCAGTGAGCCCTAATTGGCAAGTGCCATTTTTGTAATTCCTTATTCTTCTAACAGAGAATAATCTTTGGGTTAATCACCCCGTGGTTTTCTCCCTTAACAGGGTTTCCACGTCAAAAATACTGTGTCATGTGTTTTCTTATTTCATGGTAATGTTTTTATGTTTGATTTAATGCTGCATTAATTAATAAGAAAGTTCAAAAGGAAAATAATTAGGATAACTGATTCACCCCCCCCTCTCAGTTATCAACAATTGGTATCAGAGCTAAGTTCCTCCTAATAGAGCCTAACAGCTTGAGGAAGATCTGGGAGTTCAAATGGATGCATATGGTTTAAGGGAGCAACTCAAGACTGCCCTTGAGGATCTTGAACAGTCAAATTCTGAAGTCAATGAATTAAAGGAAAGACTCAAACAGGTTGATGAATTCATGAGAGAATTAAAAGACAAATTAAGTCTCTCTATGAAAAAGAGAAAGGAGCTGCTCCAACAATTGGCAAGACAAAGTGAAGAAAGCAATACAAATGAAGAATTGACTGAGCAAACCAAGTTATGTGAAAAGTTATCAAAAGAAGTCATTATGTTAAGACATGAAATGGAATCAGGAACTATAAAGTTTACTCAAGAGATTGAAGAAAAAAGAAAAGTTGAAGACAATCTGAGACAATCTCTTAAAGAAAAATCAAAAGAATGCCACCAGATGGACAGGATTATCAGACATCTTGAATCTGATCTTGAAGATGCTAAAGATAATGAAGAAAAACTTGAGGATCAAATTGCCTCTCTCAAAAGAGATCTTCAAACAGCAAATGAATATAAAGAAAAATTCAAGATAAGTTCTGCCCAACTTGAAGTACTTCTTGGAAGTCAAAAGAGGACAGATGACAAGTATGGTTTGGGATATGAGAAAGGAGAAAGCTCCGGATCCAGTCAAAAGAATTTTGGATCAGAAAATCCAAGGAATAGGCCTAGAAGACCTCCGGTAAGACAGCCCAATGCTCAAAGATATCCATCTTTCAATGGATACTGCCACAGCTGCAACCACTTTGGTCACAAAGCTAATCAATGCAGAAAGAGAATGAATCAGATTAATTCATCCTTCTCCGGACAGTGCTTTAACTGCAAAAGGTATGGACACAAATCCTATGAATGCAGAAATATGCAAGTAAACAAATCATTCAAAGGTAGATGCTTTACATGCGATAGAGTAGGTCATATGGCTAATCAATGCAGATCAAGAGGTTATCAGTCAAATATGCAAAGAAATGTTATTTGCCAAATCTATAATAGGTCTGGTCATAATGCTAAAGTCTGCAGAAGCAAGAATCAGGACAAAAGAGGTCCGGTGTATAATCAGAATCAAGACAAGGGTAAACAAAAGATGAATGCAGATGAAGTTAGGAATCAGATGAGCAAGATTTGGGTGAAGAAAAGTTTAGAGAATGTAGAGGTTGGATCCGCACCAGACTCTGGTGCTGATATTTCTTCCAGAAATTAAAAAGTGAGCTCTGGCTCAGGGGGAGACTCAAAGAAAATCCTGTTCCCCCAACCAATCAAGTGGTGCCGGATGTGGCACAAGATGCGGAGTAAAGGGTTTGAAGATATAAGTCCTAAGTAAATCCAGATAAGATTTCAGAGGTCCGCATGAAGATGCAAAGAAGTTGTGATCCATCAAGTAAGACCTGTTCCGGGAGATGCTCCGGAATCACAGAAGACTACAAAAGGGTCCGGAGAGATCCGGAAGTGCATTATCTTATTTTGCGAATTGGACAGAGTGTTTGGGATGTCCTTGTGATGTGTTATCTTGATTTGTTCATGGTTGAAAGTTCCGTACGATGTTCATAGACCAGGACTGATCCGGTTCTTCAGGTTATCCGAATAAGGCAAACTGGAATAATATAGGTCAAGCATTTATTACCATCAGATATTAGGGTTTGCGGAGCAATATAAGGGATTTCTCATAAAACATTTGCTCATTCTGCACTCAAGAAGAAGCAAAAAGTGGAGCTCTACAACTAGATTCATCAAGCACACCAGAGATCTCCTACCGAAGTCATTGCATAAAGAAATCAATCCAGCTACTCCGTGCAACCGAAGACGCAAAAGGTATTTTCCACTTTCGATATCTTGCTACAAATCTTTTGAAGAAATGGCTACTCCAAATATAGTAAAAATCTCAGATAGGCCCCGACCTGAATTTAAGAAACATCCATACAAGTCATTGGAGGTAGATCCCTTAGGAGCATTTTCCAGTGTTCCTCACGGAGTTTTACACACAGAAGACATTAGGGTTTACATACATGCAAGCATTGAGGAATTTGGGGAATTCAAATTGAGAGATCTCTATCACAAGCAACTGATAGACAATGCTTTTGAGCTTAAACCAGAGTTTAAGGGTATCCAGAAGAAACAATTTGATCAATTCATTCATTTCCCCTGCTTTGAAGAAGATGAATGGGTCCGGTATGTACTGAGCAGGATGCATGACAACTTCCTATGGCTGGATAGACCCTGCAAGATCACAAAAGAGGCAATTAGAGCAGTAACTGGTCTATACTCTTCCGGAGGGATACCTATCCTGAAATCTGTCAAGAACAACATTGTAACTGAGGCCACCGGATCAAAATTTGATAAGAGGGCAATGACCATTGAAGATATTTCGGATCCGGATATCAAGTATGCATCCATGATAATAGGATACAAGATCTATCATTCTAGCAGGGAGAATTCTGTATCCGGAACTGCAGTATATACTGCCTATGAAATGCTAAGGAAGAATGCAGAATATGATCTCTGCGAACTGCTCTTAAGCCAATTAATGGAAAATATACAGAAAATCAAGAAGGACAAGAAGAATTCCTTTAAGTATGGTACTCTTATTGTATGTCTATTCTTCTACTTCATGAATGAGCTGCCCAGATCAAGTGGATGGGTATGGCAGAATGACAAACCTGTTGCAGTCCAAATAAGAGACTATCTACATGGGCTTGGGGATGCCAAAGCAAGAAATACAGCCCTATGGGGATACTTCAAAAACTTCCAAAGCATGATGCAAACAAGAGAAAGAATTCTCCAGTCTCTTGTTGAAAAATACAAAGACTCAGTGTGCTTTATGGTGGACACTGATCAGTGCCTAATGGAGGCAGTGGAGCCAAGGACTGTCTGGATCATGCCCATGGGGTATGAAGTGGATGAACAGATAGTGGAGCTGCATGTTCAACACATGCTAAGTCAGCCCAAAGATCCAAAGGCAGAAAGGTTTGGAACCTTTGAGGAGCTGAGTGTAAAGATCCATGTAGAACTCAGGGAACCTGAGATAAAGAGAAAGGTGAGAAAAGAAGTAGAGCATATTGCTCAAGGCCTAGGCATCTCAAAAGAGGCACTTGATGCCAGCCGGGAAAAGAGGAGGAAGGCTGAGGAAGAAAAGAAAAGTAAAGAAAGTGTTCTGGTTGAAACTTCCACCCGGACCAGATCATCAAAAAGATCTGCACCTCCCACAACCAAAAGTTCAAAACTGGAAGTCCAGGCATCCAGTAAAAGATCTAAGACAAAAGCCACAAGGGCTTATGAAAGCCAAAAGGATGAAGAGGAAACTGAGTCAGATGAGGGAGTAAAAGAAATAAAGAAGCAGAAGAAGAAAGGATCCGGTAAACCCTCCACAGGCCAAGACAAGGATGAAATGGCAGAGGTATCTGTTGAAAAGCCCACTCTATCTCTAGAGAGTGTAATCAAGTCGGTTACGGTGGATGGAAACCTTCAACCAATGACTGAATTTTATGATGACTACAATGAGGCTGACCAGAAGATTTTGCAGGAAGCCACAGTCAAGTATCTGAACATATACAATAAGGCTTTCATTGAGATCATATCTCTAATTCCTAAAAGCCTAGAAAAGGAATTAGAAATAAGAAAGAATAATGCTCATGCAAAAGATCTTGAGATCCGGGAGCAGATAGCTATTCAGCTATATCCTCAAATTGATCCCAAGACAATGAACATAATCTTCAAAGACTGCAAAGATGAGTTCAGAAGTAAAGCCAGGATGAATCAACTCATGCTTGGTGAGACTGACAAAGTGGCCAAAGAGACAGAAGAGATCCTCCAGAAGGCCTTCAAAAGGTTCAATCTTCCTATTGTAGAGGACTTAGGTGCAGAAACAGCTGTGGACTTGGAATCATCTGCTCCGGAAGAAGTGGGCCTTGAACACACTAACATCTCTCCTCCGGTTTCCCCTACAGTCTCTGGATCCCAAGAAGAAGAGAAACTATAGGAGAAAGAAGTAGCAGTTAAAGAAAAAGAGGTTGACAGCACCAAGGATGCAGAGAAAGAGAAGACCCCAACAGAGAAAACCACAACTGAAAGTGGTAAGAGTAAGGAAGGAGAAAAGATTCAAAAGGACAAAACTGCAGAAGAGAAGAAACATCTGTCTCCGGCAAGAGACACTACACAAACTGTTCAAGAATTCTTGACAAAAGCCACTATAGAAATTGATGAACCGGACCTGCTAAAAGGACCATTAGATTTTGACTCTTTGTCACCGGTGCAAACAATGAAAATAGCCTCATTTGCAAATGAGAAAGTCAAAGAGAAACTGCTGAAATCTCACATGGAAGACTGTGAGCTTATGGAGGTAGCATCTGGAGTGCTAGAAAAGATCATGCCATCTTTTCAAAAGGATCCCATAGCCTCCTCTTCTGGTAATCTCAAAACCTTAGTCAGCAGTGTTAGTACACATTTTGAATCTCTAGAAAAATCTGCTGAAGAAAAGGTCCGGAAGGAATTTTTGGATAAAAGATTTTCAGAAGTATTAGGATTAATCTCTAACGATAGGAGAAATATGAGTATTGGAATAAAGAGCTTAGAAAATGCTCTTAAGGATGGCGGTGACATTTACAAATTTTGTATATCCTGGTCAAAGGCAACAGCAGCAATTGATAAGAAAATAAAAGAGGAACAGGACAAACTACAAAGTTTATCTCAAAGTTTTGATCCTCTCTCTTCCTCCATAGTAAATCAAGAATGTCAGACTATTGCAGTCTTGAATGAAATAAAGAACCTTAAGAAGGAAAGGAAGAATATCACTAACCAGATGGGAGAACTTAGAAGGATTATAATCCCTAAGTTGGAAACTATGCATGAGGCCATCAGTGATGCTCAGACCACCACCCAAACAAATGATCCGACAGATCTCAAGAGGGCAGAAGCTTTTGCATTTTTGTTGAGTGGTCACATTTCAATTTTTGATAGAATGAAGCAAAGTTGGGCTACAGAACTGATCCAATTGAAGACATCCTTTGCAGACATTCTTCAGTATATGTGAGTATGTAAATATGCGGCTATGTATAGAAAATTTTTGAAAATTTTGGTGTGCGGACCCTACCCTTTGCCATTGATGTCAAAGGGGGAGTGAGGAGCAGTGAAAAATGAGGAATCCAACTAAGGGGGAGTTTCAGAAATTGTATATAAAGATAGAGCATCAGCCAAGGGGGAGCATAGTGTAAACACTTAGTCATTTTTCACTAAGTGTTGCCATCAATGCCAAAGGGGGAGACTGTTGGCAAGAGACACTATATGGATTCATGGTTGTTGTCATTGATGGCAACAAAGGTCATCCCACATATCTACAAGTCATGGTGTGTCTCTACCGGAAGTCAGAATGAAGATTGTTGTGGTCTGGTGAACAAGAACAGAGCATATGGCAAGGTCCGACAGATTGGTCCGGATCTCTCAGAGGAAGTGTCTTGGTGCAGTGCAGATTTGGGGAAGTCAAGAGGACTACCTTGAGTGGTATATTCCAAGGATTTAGCCTCCGGTGATGGACAAAGAAAAAGATATGAATAGTTGAGTACCGGATTCCTGAGAGACAGTGAGAACAGAGGAAGAACTGACTGACAGAGTATCAGACTATTTTCTGGATGTGTTACTGTTGATGGTAAAGGTTGTGAAGGCATGAATCATGTTTGGCCGACATGATTAATGATATCTACAAGTATATGCTTGATCCGCATTGCTTGGTGAGCAAGGATTCAGCTGACAGAACAGAGTTTGTAAGAAACTAGACTGTTTTGGATGCCGACTAGAAAGGTGATGAAATTACTTATGCGGATATATATAGAGGATGGATTTAGTTGTGAAAGGTGTGATTGTGTGATGGTGTATGCGAATAAGTGTAGAACAGAGTAGAAGTAGTAAGAGAGATCCGGTATGTGAAAGGATAGCAGAATAAAGAACAGAGGAAAGATGAAGTGCAGCAGATCAGTGTACTGAGCCTAACCGGAACTGAACTCCAGCATATGTAGATGCTTTCAATCAGTTCAAGACTGTGATTCTTATCACTTTGTAGACAGTGTGTCTCCTTCTAGGCAGTGGGCCTCTTTGTGAGCAGTGTGCTCGGGCAGTGAGCCCTAATTGGCAAGTGCCATTTTTGTAATTCCTTATTCTTCTAACAGAGAATAATCTTTGGGTTAATCACCCCATGGTTTTCTCCCTTAACAGGGTTTCCACGTCAAAAATACTGTGTCATGTGTTTTCTTATTTCATGGTAATGTTTTTATGTTTGATTCAATGCTGCATTAATTAATAAGAAAGTTCAAAAGGAAAATAATTAGGATAACTGATTCACCCCCCCTCTCAGTTATCAACACTTGTAACATTTCCTGACAAATCCTCTTCCTCTACCTTGAGAACCACCACTTCCATAAGATCTTCCTCCTCTATTTTGAAATCCGCCTCTATCATTGTGGGTTGTCCCACTAGAACTTCTAGCTTCTTCATTTTGATGATGTTGTTGTCCTCTACCAGATTGTTGTCCCCTTCCTCTAAAACCTCTTCCTATCTTTTTTCCTTATTGATTATGCTTCCTTTGCAGCTTCTCTTCTTCCTTTAAGGCAAGTTGGTAAGCCTCTTCTAGGCTTCTAGGAGACAAAAGACTCATCTCTTCTTGTAGACTGTATTTTAAACCATTCACATAATGGGCTATCTTTTCCACGTCTTCTTTAGCATGCCTAGATCTGATGATGAGCTTGTAAAATTATTCTATGTAATCTTTTACTAACATTTCCTTTTGCTTCTAATTTTGTAATCTCTTGAAGAGATTATCCTAATAGTCACTAGGCAAAAATTTAGCCTTCAACTTGGTCACCATCCTATCCCATAAGTTAATCTTTTCCTTATTTCTCTTTCTTCTTTCAGTTTGGACAAAGTCCCACCACATGGTAGCATGACCTTTCAATCTTGTGCAAGAAAATTTTACTCTCTTCTCTTCTGCTACATTCTCATATTCAAAATACTTATCCAAATCATTTATCCAGTCGATTAATTATTCTCCATTAATACTTCCAGCATATGTTGGTACATCTATCTTAGGTTTGGAACCTAAATTCATTACTAACCTTATCAACCTCTCACCAAATTCATCTCTTGGGTCTCCTTGTCCTTCCACATTTTCTTCTCTCTGGGGTTCTTCTTCCTCATCACTGGCATCTTCAATGTCTGGATTTCCTCTCCTTTGTAAACTCTCATGAGCATCCATTCTCTCAATCAAATTCTGCATCAACTGAGAGTCTACTTGGTCCCTTCAGCCTCTTCCTCAGCCTCTACCCATGCCCATCCTTCTTGGAGGCATATTGACCACCCTCGATGACCAGTTTCCATCTAACTTGGCTCTAATACCAAATTGATGGCACAACCTTGCCAGTCACCACACAAATCAAAGCAGAAATCAAACCCAAACCCAAAGAACAATATATGAAAAATGACAGGAGATTCAATCAATAGTGACATGAAGATTGAAAAGAGATTTGTATTATCGATTATAACATTTCATTACAAGGATCATTATCAGCCTTCTATAGTTGGCTTATATGTAGAAAAACAAACAGCAAAACTAGAATACCAAAATCTTCTCCTATTCTCCTATGTCGACTTCCTCACAGTGTCAAACTCACTTCCCTCTCCCAATAATCAACCTCTATATCAGATATTCGACCTCCTCCTCAAGTCGTCGACCACCAAAAATAGCCACCAAATGTAGCCATCACTGCCAAGAGGATGCAGAAATTTATTACTGTAACTGTCGATCAGATAAGGCCGTCAACCCCAAAGAGGAAAATAAAAATGCTAGAGCTTTTAGTCCTCGATCCCTTGACATCCAAACATCCAAGTCTATAGCCAGAATAATAATGGATGTCACCAGGGAATAGATAGACCACGACGCCATGAAGTCATAATGAAATTTGTAAAAATAAACAATCATAACCGTCATTGCAATAGAAGAATGGAGTCACCAGAGGATACATGTAGAATCAAAAAATACAGAGAGGGAAATAAAATGGAAGAAGCACAAACAACCTCTCCAGCAAAGGTAATAATGCAGATTTAATGCTTTTTCTAAATTAGTCAACCAATTCAGCCAGTTAGGAGACATCCCCACTAAGCACGATTTCTGGCCTTTATGATTTGTAACAAAGAGAATAGAAAGCCACGACCTTAGAAAAGAAATAGAAATTTATTGCCTTTGCAATAATAAAATATAACAGCCAACCAAGCTTCGGTCATATGAGCAATAGGAGGTTGAAGACAAGTCAATAGGAGCAATGAATAAGCAAGGTGATAGGAGCTTTGAACACACACAAAAAATTGTAGAAAAAGAAACCTTCTTTATTCACCTACACAACCAAAATGTTATTCAAAACAACAAACCAAAATGAGAGGGACAAGATGCCCCTGCATTAAACACAATGAATACCTTGAATGCTCTTTGATCCAGTATCATAAGTTCATGTTATCCATCTAGTTTTAAACTGAAGTCATAAACTCACTTAGATATACTTTCCTGCTAACATTTACAAATTTAAATCACAAAAGATAACAAGGAGGAACATTTTGGAAGGGCCCAAGCCGACATGCCATTAGTTAGTCCTTACCAATCAAGGGAGTCTTGGGTGGTTGGTGCCCAAGTCTAGGGGCTCAAATTAGGTCAGGGTTAAGCTAAAAAAGGTCCCAAGGGTCTAAAAAATGTCATGTGTGTCAGGTAATTTCCTTCGATATGATCAATAAGAATCTATAATGAAGTAAAAAGGACCTAGGAGGTAAAAAGGCATGTGGCCACTTTTTACTCCATAACATTTAGCCCCCACTTTAATGTGTGTATGATCTTATGATCCATAAATGCATTAAAGTATGGTCAAAGCACATTAGACACATCAAACACTCTCTAAGTTTGAAGATTATCACTAGCCCCTAAGCTTAGGCAAACATAAGAAAACACTTAGTAGTGACATAAGACATAGTGAGTATAGTAAGAAAGCATGCAATACATGGAGAAGGTAGTGAAGCATGCAATATCATGAAGATGACATGAATGTAGTCATGAAATACAAGAAGTATACATGAAGAGAAGACATGATTACGCAATTACATATCCATATATATATATATAAAATGATAATTGAAGTAAATAAAACACACAGTGTGGGGAGGGACTCATCATCACACAACTTTAGACCATGCACAAGTACACAAAACACATACAGTGTGAGGAGGGACTCATCACCAAAAAAACTTTAGAGCATGCCACAAACATGCAAGACACGCAAAGAAGACACTAGAATACATGGAAGACACATGGAATACATGAGCTCTGCATAGTATGCCATAGACACACTATAAATCTTATACATGGCAAGAACGAGCAATAAAGGGGAGCTCATCACTACTCCACTATCTAAAACATGCCTAACACACCTAACAATTGAACTCATGACCAAAACCACCAAAGACACACTTAAGTGTAAATGAATCAAGATCCAACCCCACCTTGCGATGAGGACTTTGTATAAAAGGATATGCACTAGCTCAAGAGATAAACCATCCCACCTCACAATGAGGGATTTGTATAGAAGGATGCACACTAGCTCAAGAGATATGCCATCCCAACTCATGATGAGGTATTTTTGCTTAAAAGGATGTGCACTAGCTCAAGAGATACACCATCCCACCTCATGATGAGGGATTTCAAACATGCTTTGTTAGTGTCGAAATAATCAAGCAAATACCATTATATATGCCCCCATCTTATGATGGTTGATCTCACTTGCCAGTATCAAGCACATTAAGGTAGAGTGAAAACATGCAAGGGAACAAGATATTTCATAAATCCTATGCCCCAAAAGTGACATGTGCCATGATTGCTCAATGTTCGCACAAACACATCACTATCATTTCCTAAGATAATCAACAAGATATGAGCTTTGGTTAGAAAATATTACTCTAAGATAACAACCAAATCAATTCATAGAAGCTATGTTTAAATCATGTATTAGATCACATCAAAGACCAAGGTTACACTTGCAGGTTCAGAGTGGAGTATAGTCATTGAGCTATACTGTAGGTATCTTAGCATAGAGTGTAGTAACAAGGTGAGATACAAAGCTATCTAAGGTGCATAGAAGCAGATTTAAAGTATTGCAAAGGTATGTTACAACAAATTTCACAATACAAATAACAACATAGAGTGATTCTACTAGTCAACCATTAGTAATATATCAACCCCATCTTCATATATGGACTAGGTCCATTTTTGCTTTCTTTATGAAGGGACACATGGTCCTTATCAGTATTTTTTTTTAGCATCCACTGGCTATTAGAGCCACTGATGAATATAAACAATAAAAATGAGAGAGGAGATAAGAGTGACTTGGGTTTACAACACAAGAAGATGCCCCCAAGACATCTGCCATAATGTTATGCCCCAAGGTACAACACACAAAAATATAATAGATGTGAGGAAAGTAGAAGAATAGAGGAACAAATAGAAGAATGATCACAACAAATTCGGTCTCATTGTATGCTTAACAATACAAGAGTATCAATGGTCATCCAAAGAGACCTAAACAACACATAAAATAACACAGGGAGGACACAACACACACACATAGATATATATATATATATATATATATATATATATCTATCTATATCTATATATATATATATATATATGAGGAATTCAAACTTGCGAGCGCCTTAGAGAGGTGCTCCATCAAGAGTGGTAAATTGTCTGAGGAGTTCATACCTGATTGATTCTTGTTTCCAGGGTGACCATATGTTGCTTATTTGTCAAGACCCTATATGTTTAAAATCTTAAGCTGATTAGAAGGGGGAAGTCATTTCCATTTCCCACTAATGTCAGTCACCTTGTTCTTTTCCTTTCTTTTGCCTCCTTAGTCTACTTTATGAGCCTTTCATGATGAGATGGAATGCTTCTCATCGACACCACTTTCTCTTGTTTCAAGTGATTACATATAGGCTATTCCAGTCGCATATCTTGTGCATGTTGGTTATCTCCCAATCCATAAAGGGACAAATGAGGAGGAACCTCAACATATATACATTTTCCTTATGCATGAGAGTGGTCTTCACTTTCTTCCTTATCCATTTCTAGCATACCCACTATGCCATCATAGTCAAGATAATCATCTTCAAGCTCTGTTGTATTTTATTCCACCATATTATTGCCTCTACGCTTAGGAAAAGGATTAGTGAAGATTTGTATATTTTGATTCAGAGGAACTACCAACTTATTTTCATTATCATTCACATTGGTAACTTGTATCATATTAGAATCGATGAGGTCTTGAATTTCATGTTTAAGATGCATACATCTTTTGGTATCATGTCCCAGAGAGCAGTGATAGTGACAATAAGTATTAGCATTGAATGAAGGTCCTTGTGGCCTAGTAATGTCAAAAGGATGAGTAGGAGGAAGCTTCAAAATATTGTTATTCACTTCTTGAGTCACTACCGAATGGAGAGAATTTGATAATGGAGTAAACTATCTCTATTTCTATTTAAATTGAAATGGTGCCCAAGGAGGCTTTGTAATAGCAGACACTTGTGAGTGAAAATTATATGAATGTTGCCCATTAATCTTAATGAAATTATTGTTGCTCTTCTTGAATGAATTTTGAGATGGTCCAGCCGTGGATTGACCAACATGAGCTGATGAGGTGTGATTCTCATACTGACTAGCCGAAAGTTGGTAATCACAGATCAAGCTATGTATAAGTGTTGAAAAGAAATACACTTCATCAACAATATCTTGTCATGTATGTTTGGTTGTAGATTCATAATTAATACCTTCTAAAGATCCTCATTCTTAATTAGATATTGTAGTTACGAGATGAGACTTTGATATCAATTGATGAACTCTGTTAATTTCTCTTTCAAGCCTTGTTTACAATGAACCAAACCAATCAAGGAGATAGTAGGTCCAATGTTTGGTTGGAAGTGTTGCAAGAATTGATCAACTATCTGTGAGAAGGAATTGATTGAATTAGAAGGTAGAGAGCAAAACCATTCCAAAGTAGTATTTTTGAGAGATTGGGGAAAGAGTTTTTCTAATGATTCCTCATTAAAGAAGAAATCACTACACATCACTATGAATGCTACCACATGCGTATTAGAATCACCTAAGTTACAACCGTAATTTTCAAAGTAAGGAGTCAAAAATTTGTCAAGCATTGGAGTTACTAAAATTGCATAGGATAAAGGACAACGAGCATGATATGTTAGTAAAGTAGGTTGAGAGGATACATTAGTTATATTTGTCAATTTATGTTGTAAAGAAGACATACTCTTTAAAAGTTGAATTAAGAGAGTATGATTGGATGAAGGGGTTGTTGAAGCCATATTAAATTTATCACAGGTTCTAATGTTTTTCCTCAAGCTTATGTCATTAGGTTGATAGATTTCTAGGTTTAGGGTTCTTTACAAATTCAAGGAAACACTAAAACCCTAAACCCCCATGCCAAAGTGAAGTATGGAGGTCAAAATCATTATATTTATTCAGTGACTGCCTATCCCCGTTACCTATGGTTTAAGTTACCATGTTATGTCCCCTTAATACATTGTATGACTGGCCCCTCACCAAGTAATTACCTTTTCCAACCCACTCCCTAAAAAATCTTTATTTTAGTTGCCGAGGTCACATCCTACTAACTCTTTGTTGATAGGTGGCGATGGATGGTCTCATTTCTACCTTTCAACCAACAATAAAATATTGACAAACTTAGTACCTACAGAATTTTGGAAGGAGTCACAACTAGTTGATGACTCTCAAGGATAGCAAGCAGTGGGCCCATAATAGATGCAAGAGGTTTTCTTTATATTTCTGTCGTTCTGCCATGCTTCACCAAGAGGACCTTTTGGGTGATTGTGGAATTGCGGAATAAAGTGCTAACTCATAAGAACCATTTCCAATTACCGTAAAAGAAATAATGGTGGGCCATGTTTGGAGTAGGGGCAATCTTAATTATTTCTACCATTCCATCAAACTTTATTCCATAGTCCTAGCTAGTATTTGCAGAATGGCAGAAATATTGATGTATAGAATTCTAAAGGGCTGGGACTGGTGCATAAAGTAGTAAGAATATGACATGTCATTATGTTATGGACATGGCCACCTATTGGTGAGTTGTCATGAATTTCATGCAGTTGATCTGACAGTTGACCGCCATTCTACTAGGATCATATCTCTGGCTGTACCTCTCACCTACAGAACTATGGAATATGATCTTAATTACACTTAAGGGGAGATATTTTCTTGGGATCATGGTTAGGAGGACTACCCAGGTGGCAAGTCGTCATTAGGAAAGTAAAGCATCATTCTCTTACCTCATCAAGGACCAAATCAACACCGTTCAAATCAAGCTAGCTAAGATCAAGATTAACAGCCAGAATTTAAAAGTGTGACAAGGAGATATGTTGGTGCTGATTTGATAGTGTTTCATTACAAGCATTAACTACTTAGGCGTGTACTGAGTCTCCATCACAGCCACCATATAGGAATTTATTAACAGAAAGATTTGGCTTATGTAAGCTTGACCTATAGAAATCTGTGCTTCTACTCAGATTGACATTTCATCTGCTGTGTGATGAAATTTGACATAATGATAGTGCTAAAATGAGGAAACCAAGATGGCTGACCTGGCATGATTTAGCAGAAGAAGTGATGTTCCTAGTTATGCGGGATTATGAAATCAAATATTTCAATTCATTTGTGGTAATCTCCATTGGATTTCCATTTATGACTGAAATGCCTTGAAGTGATTGGAATGATATGTGGATGTATGCTACATCCTAAAATTTCTATAAATAGACAGGTGCTGATGTTACCTAGTATATTGTTTGAAATGTATTTTGATAGTATGGCTTTCCCATGTTCCTATGTGATCTGTGTGGTCCCTTGTTCTATTGGGTTTTCTTCCTTGTTCTTATGGTTATCAATTTGTCTTTACAGAATTAGAAAGACCTAGAATTATCTCCTCTAGAATGGGTGGTGTAGGGAAAACTTGGGAACAATGGCAGCATTTTGCATGCCCTTATGAGCATTTCTTCTTCTTGTTGTTTCATTCGGATTGTGACTTTTGATTCTGATCTCCTGATTGTAGTCATATCCTATGTCTATGATTAGGGAGATTAGTATCAGGTGCAGAGGGAAATCATTTCTCTCTTTACCTTCATCCCTCTTGTACTTTTCCTAACAAAGCATCAGCTCTAGTTGTAGGGATGTTTCCTCTCTAGATATACCATATTAAGATAGGGTGATTCCATTTCATTGTTGTTGTTGCCCCCTTTGCTAGATGAATGGCACTGCCATGTCTAGCCTGATGTTATTTCATCTTGTTTCTTTCTAGTTGAGTTGGTTGGTAACCATTCAATTATGAAAGAGGAATCACATCATTGTAAACAACAACGAACATAAAGAGAAGAACTCTAGTTAATGGGATTTTCTTCTGATATTGTCACTTGCAGTCATTCTGAATTGAGGTGGGTAACTTGGGTGCTAAATTCTCTTATCAAACTGATAAGTGGCATATGATGGGTATGTGATCTCTAACAACATCTATCAAATAGTCCCCCATTAGCATCACTATTTATTTTCCCAGCCAAAATTGAGAGAACATAAAATCTTACGGGTAATTCAGCATATACAAAGGAAGTTGAACATATAGTTGCGACATGGTTACACTAGACTCTTCTCACAACTACATCTTCTTGTTACTAAGAAGTTATAACTTCTTTTAACTTAATCCTAAAGCTTGTCTACTCCCTTATCTTTATAAAGGGGAATTTAGGGTTTGTGAAAAAAGCATTAGTTCGAGGTCATATCTCCAGACTTAGTCTGAAATGTGGGATCCGTCTGATTTGGGAGGAATTGTAAATAGTTTATTATCTGCAATAAATTAGTCATACATTTCTACGTTTTCATTCCGAGTTTTAAGATGTCTTCATAGATCTGCAGAGACTATTATAATTTGTTAAATGTTTTACTTTAAAGTTTTTTTTAAGTCTTTAGAGTATACTATCTCCTACTTCATGTATATAGTTTTGTATTTATGAATTTATTCGATTAAGGATCATATTTATTCATCACCACAATTTTTCCTCTGTTGTATATTTTTCTTGCAAAATTCACTCAAGTAGTAAAATAATTGGCTACGAGAGGATATAAAATGTATTTCGAGTTTACATGGATAACTAAGTATGGTAGACTTCAAGACTAGTAGAGTGTTTTAATATAAGGTATTACAACATCTTTATAGTAAATTAAGTTTTATTATATCATAGTCCTTTGGATGTTTCTCTAAGTTTCTTGACTCTATGGCCCTTGGATTTGCACTTGTCCAATCTAGAATATTATACTAAGCTTACATCCTTTGAATCACCCTCATCATTATTACACAAAAATCATTGCATTTTCCCTTTCAGCAATAGGTGTTAGAAGTTAATATTATTTTACATGTTCCTTTGCAAAGAAACAGAATAAATGCTTAATAAACTAGCCCATCTTTTTCTTTTATCAAAAGTTCTTTAAGCAATCTTATAGGAACATATCTGTCATTGGAGTAGTGTTGTTAAACAAATATTTTATGAACCCTACCCATTCGAGTAGAACACTATCTTCCCCAAGAGGGGAAGGATATCCAAAAGAATAAGGAACACCCTCCTTGGTCTCACAGAGCCTAAAGTGTAGGGGAAAGAGAGATTGAACACCCATGTTTTCTGTTCATTGGCCAATCCCTCAAGCTAGGTCAGTTATTAGATAATGGCTATCCTATAGACCCGTGTGTTTTTCCTTGAGATGTGGTTGGGAATTTAAAACAACCAATAGATTGGTGACTCTACTAGGGAGTGAAAATAAGAACTGTGTCTTGTCCTAAAAATTTTATTCCCTTATTTATTACCAACATTCTTGAAGCTCATGATCAAGAATCTTTTTTCTAGTTGAGCCACTCACAGATGTATGACTCTATTTGAAAATGAAGATGAAATCATGTTCTCTCCTAAAGGGTCTTAGCTAGATAAATTCCCCTAAATATTAAAGGGTTAGAGGTTAGATTTTTATGTTCCTTATAGAAGAAGATTGGTGACTCTAACATGTGTTTTCATGAAAAGTTAAAATAAATACAAAAGCTAAGGCATGAAGTTTTATATCTCAGAATGTTCTCCATAACTCTATTATAAAACAAGTTTCACAAGAAAGTGATATGCTTTCAAATTTTCATTTCTATGTAAGCAAAGGTGGCAACTCTATAAGAAAAGGATCTAGTAATGAAGTCTAGTGTTCTTGATTTTTCATAAAATTAGAACAAAATTTGCACCAGTTGCAAAGGTGCTCCTCAGGTATTTTACAAAGACTTGAAAAACTTCTCCCTAGAAATTTAAAGATGTATATTCAACAATCACACTTTTATTACCAAAGTGAATTTGTCAAGGAAAGGTATAAGGCCATTACCTTTAGTAATATTTATGGGTTTCCAAACCATGTACCAAATGAAGTTAGAAGTTAGATAACAAAGTTCAATAATGATAAATCTAAAATAGCTAGCATCCATTTGCAAGAATTTTGTCACTTAATGGGAGATTTTGAAATAGATGATGAGAATGTAGTCATAAAATTGTTTGTTCAAACTTTTAAAGGAGAAGTTAGAGACTGGTTTGCATGTTTACCCAATCATTTAATTTCGTCATGGCAAGATTTAAAATTTTCTTATATGGAATAGTTTAGGGAAAGAATAGATGTTGGTATGTTAATTAAAAAACTCATGCAGATTGAGAAAGAGGATAAGGAATGAATCCCAGCCTTAAAATGTTAGACCTAATAATGCTATGTGTCTAATCATATATCTAGGTGCATTCAATGAAAATCATAGTTATCGATTGAGAGATAGAAACTGTACCACTATGATGTAAGCATATTCTTTGGCCATGAAAATAGAAAATAATTTAAAACATACAAAGATAAAGGGTTGTGATTTTACAAAAAATAGGAAAAATGAATCTATTTGTCCCCCCATTTGCTAGAGAGAGGGTAGATTGGGTAGTTCAAGTAGGCCCAAGCTAGTATATTAGACTCAGTATACTAAAGGGGATTGCGATTATTGCCAGAGCCAAAGAGTTCAAAATTTATATAAACCCATTGCTCATCCTTCCCCTTATTTTTAGAATAAAAGGAAATCTCTAGAACCTTGTGAGGTACCTTATGAGATAAATGGTGTTGGGATGAAATATTGGCCTCTTTTTATATTGTTTTCATATGTTTTAAGACCTTTTCTATATGGTTCTGCAAAGACTTCATAGACATTATCTCTATTTTATGTTGTTTCATATAGACTTTCCAAAGACTTTGACCCTATGCTGATAAATGAAATAAGGTGGTTATATTATCAAAGGGATGGTTTAAATTGTTGATATGCATGTAATATAGATAGGATTTCATAAGTTTATTATGAGAGGTTGTTTTGTATATATATCCTAGAATGATTAAACCTATGCAACCAGATAAAGAATCCAAGGAGGAGAAATTACAACAGGATGTAGAATAGAGGAATCAATGAGAATGCAGTCCAAGTGCTAGACATAGCGATTGGTGGAGACAAACATGGTCATCATGGCAGAATAAACACAGGGGAGAAAGAAGACTTATTCTAGAAGTCTCACCGAAGTTTATGAATTTTATTTATGAGCTATTATGGTTTGAATTTCTATTTGGATAGGACTATGTTTGTTCCAGTTAATAAGATGATCTCAAAATAATATCCAGATGTTAAGGGATGAATTGATGATCACAATTAGTTAGAAGGTTACTTAAGACTCTTCCATCTTTATATAAGTTAGGAGATGAGTTCTTTGATTAAGTTGGTTGTTATGTTTTACTTTCCATATAGCCATTACTTTGTTATAGTTATCAGTTATTCTAGACATGTTCTAATTTTGAATAAAATTTCAAGAAGATTATGTCTTTGATATGATTTGACTTCAACTGTATGTTATGGGATGTGTGAATATTTGAAGTAGATTTAATCTCTAGAAAAAGTGAGATAGTTCCCTAAGCTGGCCACTTAAGGTATTAACTCTCACTTTGTTTATTCTCTTATTTATTTATCCATTTTTAGTTAAATTGTTTCATTCCATCTCATGTGCTATATTGTGAAGCTAGTAAGAAATCTTGATTGATATTTTGAGTAATTGTGATCCATAAGAAAAGTGCTTGTTTTTAATCATCTAGAGGTTAGTGTTAGCCTTTTCATCATTTTGAGTTGTTTAGATTAAAGCTATAATTTTCTGTTGAATATAGTTATCTTCAACTTCTACTAAGGGTACCTATAGCAACTGGAAGTTGAGACTATTTTTATTGTTTTCCATTTTTGTTTATTATTTTACATTCCTATGCATTTGAGTAAGTAGAACTGAACAAAATAAGAATTGTATAAGGTTAACTTAGAATATAAATGAGTTTTGAAGGCATAGATAATGTAGGCATCATCAAAAGCTTATGCTCCTTGGTTGATAATTCAATGTAGGAATGCAATGATAGTGGACTGTTCAATTAGGTTAAACCGTGAATTTTATTTAAGTCTACAACACATTAGTTTTCCTCTACAAATGGTACCTAGATGCATAAAGAAGTATTAGTTATGAAAGATGCTTTGTCTTACACATATATAGCAAATTGTGAGGATATATCCCCTATTTATGATGATGTAAATCTTATATCAAGCAATAAGATCTCATCTCCTAGAGAAACAGTTTCTCTTGAGTTTGAATGTCAAGGGGAATTTGTTCTTACCAATAATGCAGAGAGTAGTGAGCACATGATAGAATGCTCTCACCAAAGTTGTGATATCTCTGATTCGGACAGTGATGTAGGCTATAAGGATAGTGATAATGAAGAATATGCAAATTTGATACATATAAGAGATAACCCACTCTATGATGAACCTATGAACATATCAGCAAAAAAGGAGATGGAGTTATGTGACTACATTGATAATCCACTCTTTGAAGAAAATCTAGAAGTTAGTAAACTCATATCGGTCCAACACACAAAAATATATGGAACAAAGGCCTCATTAATAAATTAGGACCCAAGTCTTCATCCGAATGATGCCTCCAAAACCCATATTCAACAACAAAATGAATGGCTAATTCAAGAGATGGAAAGTAAACATAGAGTGTCAGATTTTGAGAAAGAAATTGAGTATGATTGTTTTAAGTTTGACATTAACTCAGTAAAGATTGAAAATTCCATCAACACCAACTATGAAATAGATTATGATTGCTTTTACTTTCCAGATATATTCAAGAGGCAAAAATTAGAGGAAAATAGTCATCTCAAGTGGTTAGATATAATTGAACTAAGCATTGACTTTCATTCTGATAGTGTATTTCACATATCTATGGTTCAGAGTAGAGGGGGAAATTTTGAAGACAATAGCTACCCCAACGACTATCAAATCGTCTATGACAGAGGTAAGTTGAATCTCAGTATTATTTTTAGAAGTGACCTAATGAAGTCACTAGAGAACAAAATGTTTGACAGATGCAAGTTTTGCCTCTCTTTTGCATAATGGCCTTGGGCTATTATGTGTTTGGTCTACTCCTCTAGAGTTCTTCTATGATCTCGCTCTATTTAGGATGAACAAACGGCCCCAACTAGAGCCACTATTGGAGCCATATTAATTTTTTTCACAAGTTTTAATGTTTTTTCCTCAAGCTTATGTCATTAGGTTGATAGATTTCTAGGTTTAGGATTCTTTGCAAATTCTAGGAAACACTAAAACCCTAAACCCTCGTGCCAAAGTGAAGTATGAAGGCCAAAATCATTATATTTATTCAGTGACCACCTGTCCCCATTACCTATGGTTTAAGTTTCCCTCTTATGTCCCCCTTAATACATTGTCTAACCGGCCCCTCACCAAGTAATTACCTTTTCTAGCCCATGCCCTGAAAGTCTTTATTTTAGTTGCCAAGGTCACATCCTACTAACTCTTTGTTGACAGATGGTGATGGATGGTCTCATTTTTGTCTTTCTACAAGCAATAAAATATTGACAAACTTAACACCTGTGGAATTGTGGAAGGAGTGATAGCTGGTTAATGACTCTTAAGGATGGTAAGTGGTGGGTCCATAATAGACGTAGGAGGTTTTCTTGATATTTTCTGTCGTTCTATCATGCTTCACCAAGAGGACCTTTTGGGTGACTGTGGAATTGCAAAATAAGTTGCCAACTCATAAAAACCATTTCTGGTTGCTACAAAAGTAATAATGGCGGGCCCTGTCCAGAGTAGATGCAATCTTAATTGTTTCCTCCATTCCATCTAACTTTATTCCAGAGTCTCAGCTAGTATTTGCGGAATGGCAGAAATCTCAACATATAGCATTCTAAAGGGCTAGGACTAGTGCATTAAGTAGTAAGAATATGATGTGTCATTATCTTATGGGCATGGCCACCTATTGGATAGTTGTCCTAAATTTCATGTAGTTGATCCAATGGTTTTCCACCATTCCACCAGGATCATATCTCTGGCTGTACCTCTCACCTATGGAACTGCAGAATATGGTCTTAATTACATTTAAGGGGAGATATTTTCTTAGGATCATGGTTAGGAGGACTACCTAGGTGGTAAGTTTTCATTGGGAAACAAAAGCATCATTCTCTTACCTCATCAAGGACCAAATCAACACCATTCAAATCAAGCTAGCTAAGATTAGGATCAACGGCTAGAATATAAAAGTGTGATAGGGAGATATGTTGGTGCTGATCTGATAGTGTTTCATTACAAGCATTAACTACTCAGGCATGTGCTAAGTCTCCATCATAGCCACCATAAAGGAATTTATTAATAGAAAGATTTGGATTATGCAGGCTTGACCTTTAGAAATCCATGCTTCAGATTTACATTTCATCTATTGTGTGATGAAATTTGACATAATGATAATCCTAAAATGAGGAAACCAAGACAGCAAACTTGACATGATTCAACATAAGAAGTGATGTTCCCAGTTATGTGGAATTATGAAATCCAATATTTCAATTCATTTGTTGTAATCTCCATAGGATTTCTATTTATGAATAAAATGCCTTGAAGTGACTAGAATTAATTGGACCAAAGATGTACAGATGTATGCTGCATCCTAAAATTTCTATAAATACAAAATTGCTGATGTTACCTTGTATACTGTTTGAAATGTGTTCTGATAGTATGGCTTTCCCCTATTCCTATGTGATCTATGTGCTCCCCTATTCTATTAGGTTTTCTTCCTTGTTCTCATGGTTATCAATCTGTCCTTACAGAATTAGAAAGACCTAGAATTATCTCCTTTGGAATGGGTGGTGCAGGGAAAATGTGGGAGCAATGGCAACATTCCGCATGCCCTTATGAGAATTTCTTCTTCCTGTTGTTTCATTCACATTGTGACTTTTAAATATGATCTCCTGATTCTAGTCATTCCCTATGTCTGTGATTAGGCACATTAGTATTAGGTGTAGAGGGAAATCATTTCTCTCTTTACCTTTATCCCTCTTCTACTTTTCCTAACAAAGCATTAGCTATAGTTGTAGGGATGGTTCCTCTCCAGATGTAGCATATGAAGATAGGGTGATTCCATTTTACTGCTGTCACTACCCCCTTTGCTAGATGAATGGCACTACCATGTCTATCCCAATGTGATTAACATCTAGTTTCTATCTGGTTGAGTTGTTTGGTGACCACTCAATTATGAAAGAGGAATCACATCCTTACAAATGACAACAAGCACAAAGAAAAGAAATCTAGTTAATGGGATTTTCTTCTAATATTGTCACTTGCAATAATTCCAAATTGAGGTGGGTAATCTAGGTGGTGAATGGTCTTATCAAACTAATAAATGGCATATAATGGGTATGTGAGCTCTAACAACATCTATCAAACAGTCCCCCATCAGCATCACTACTTATTTTCCCCACCAAAATTGAGGAACACACAATCTTACAGGTACTTCAGCATATATAAAGGAAGTTAAATATATAGTTGCGACACGGTTACACTAGCCTCTTCTTGCAACTACATCTTTTGGTTACTAAGAATTTGTAACTTCTTTTAACTTAAGCCTGAAGCTTGTTTGTTGCCTTATGTTTATAAAAGGGAATTCAGGGCTTGTGAAAAAAAGCATTGGTTCGAGGTCATATCTTCATACTTAGTCTAAAATGTGGGATTAGTCTAATTTGGGAGGAATTCTAAATAGTTTATTTTCTGTAATAAATCAGTCATACATTTCTAAGTTTTCATTCTGAGTTTTAAGATGTCTATATAGATCTACAAAGACTATGTTATAATTTGTTGAATGGTTTACTTTACAATTTCTGTTGAGTCTTCAGAGTATATTGTTTCCTACTTCATGTATACAGTTTTACATTAATGAATTTATTTCATTAAGGATCAGATTTATTCATCGCCACAGTTTTTCCTATGTTGTATATTTTTCTTGTAGCATTCACTCAAGTAGTGAAATAATTGGTTGTCAAAGGATATAGAATGTATTTTAGGTTTATAGGGATAACTAAGTATGGTAGACTTCAAGATTAGTAGAGTGTTTTAATGTAAGGTATTACTACATCTTTACAGTAAACTAAGTTTTATTATATCACAATCCTTTGGATGTTTCGATAAGTTTCTTAACTCTATGGCCCTTGGATTGGCACTAGTCTATTCTAGTATATTATACTGAGCTTACATCCTTCAAATCACTCTCATCATTATTACAAGGAAATCAATGCATTTGCCCTTTCAGCAATAGGTGTTAGAAGTTAATATTATTTTACATGTTCCTTTGCAAAGAAACATAATAAATGCTTAAGAATCTAGCCCATTATTTCACTTTATCAGAAATTCTTTAAGCAATCTTATAGGAACATATCTGTCATTGGAGCAGTGTTGTTAAACAAATATTTTATGAACCCCACCCATTCAAGTAGAACACTATCTTCCCCAAAAGGGGAAGGATTCCAAAAGAATAAGGAACACCCTCCTTGGTCTCACAGAGCCTAAAGTACAGAGAAAAGTGGGATTGAACACCCTTGTTTCCCGTTCATTGGCCAATCCCTCAATGCAGACTAGTTACTAGAGAATGGCTATCCTATAGACATGTGTGTTTTTCCTTGAGATGTGGTTGGGAATTTAAAACAACCAACAAGGGTAATTTGTGGATTTGAGATAGATGCGTTAGATGCTACAATCATGAAATTGAGAGGTGGTTGGTAATAAGTGGATGTGAGAGGTGGTTGAGAATAGGTAGAGGTGATAGGTGGTTGAGAATATGTATGCATTGGTATGGATACATGAGTTGTAGGGTTTTCATAATTAAATCCAACAGGTTTATAATATCTAGTAGATGTTCCCATGGTAGTGGTAGAATTACTACAATCATGTGGATTGGTGGTGAGAATTGATGATGTAAAAATGGATATTCCAATAGTCAGTATGGGGGTTGAGACTAGTGAAATTATATACCTCGGTGGTGACACAATTTTAATGTTATGATCCACTAGGTGAGCTAATTCATGGAGCATGTCAACACTTTCTTTTCCTTCTTGTAACAATCCTCTTATATCCTCAACAATAGGTACCACTTCTTGAGCTAGATGTGCTTGTTCTACAATTTGTTGAAATTTAATTGGTTGTTTGTGCAATTTCTTAAGATGTTCCTCAGGCACATGTATGTCCTTGTTACCCATTTCTTTAAAAGGAGGAATTTTTGGTTCTTCATGTAAAGTTGTTGATTCACCCTTTGTAAAGTGGTTGTATAATGGATTTTTTGATGTTTACACACTGTTGCTATGAATAGAATTAGAAACCATTATTGTATGAGTTCTCCTTACAAAATATTTTCCTAGTAGCGTAGTGGGTTATACAACTCATGCAAAGTCTAATGACACTCAATGCACAAACTAAGAGAACAATTAAAAGTATTAAGGTAGTTATGTTTGTTGAAATACACAATGTGTAATGGAAAAATTTGAAGTTCATGAATGCAAGGTCATGCAATGAAGAAACACTACAACTCAAAATTAGATTTTAATGAGTGTTTAAATGAGTAGCAAAATCTAAAATAAGATTTTGGCCACTAACCCTAGCTTCTTGTCAAAACTAGGTTATATGAAAAATGCAAAATTTCAACAAAACCCTAACAAATGAGATATGCAATTGTAAGGTGTGAGATCATGAAATGATTAACAACTATAGTTTGTCTTATATCTGATGTAAAAATCATATTTTCAAATGCTTCCAATGATATGCAATGAAAATAATGCAAAACTATGCCTTTATGCAAGCCTAGATTGTTTATTTTTTATTTTTTTAAATATATGGAAGATGTTTCAATGAAGAATGAGATGTATGATATGATCTAATACAAAATCTGATTTCAACACTCAATAAGATGCAAGTCCACTAATAACATGGGTTGACCAAAATATTATATGGTAAAAAGAGGGAAGGATGGAATGTGTGCAAGTACACTAGATCAAACCCTCCCTTCACTACAACATTCAAGGACAAAACTGAGATTGAGTTACTACAAGATGGAAGAGGACTCAACTACAAATTTTGTGCTCTTTCTTGTCTAGGAAATATGAGATTCAACCAAGCTTTTAATAAAATCCTAGGCTAATTATGTGTGAAACCCTAGTTATGAGATAATCATCTTGAAATGGATGATTGACAACAAAAATATAGAAACTAAAAGTATAGAGAGGATGACTAAGATGTCAAAACCTATCTCTAGAAAGAAAAGGTGTCGAAGGACAAATTTGGCAACTACCCAAGTCCAGAAGTGAGATTCTGCTAGAGGTCAAAACAAAGAAGATGCTACAAATGATGCTCAAAAACTAGATCCAAAACCTTGAATCCCTATAGACTAGGGTGCAAACCACCCAAGTCTCTTTGGAGAGATAATCTAGAACTGTTCCCAGATCCCTAAACTCTAATTCCTACACTACCTTCCTATAGCTCCACTTTTCTTGATACTTGTTCTTGTAACTTGCACACAAGATGACAAGGGAGGGCTTTAGGGTTTGTGGTGTTTAAGGATTTTCCTTAGCCAAATCCTAGGTTACCATTGAATCTTTCCCAAAACCATTGTTAATGAGAGAGCATGCCCTTGCAAGGTAGAGGATAAAGGTAATCCAAATGATGAAATGATTTAATTGATTCAAATAACAATGATGTCACATCGAAGGTGAAATCCTTTGGAGGATGAGAGCTCTTCAAATTATAAGGAGATGGATGATGATGCCATATCTACAACAAACACACAAATACAAACATAAATCTACAACAATAACACAATGGATCTATTGAATGCACGTTGCTCTAATCTCATAAGTTCATATTATCTATCTAGGTTTAAAATCAAGTCATGAAATCACTTATATATTCGTTGTCACTAACATTATGAATTTGAATCACAAAAGCTAACAAGGAGGAACATTTTGGAAGGTCCCACGATGACATGCCATTAATTAACCTCAACCAATCAGGGGAGACTTGGATGGTTGGTGCCTAAGTCCAGGGGCCCAAATTAGGTCAAGGTTAAGCTAAAGGAGGTCCCAAGGGTCCAAAAATGTCCAATGGAGCAGTGGAACTGACAAAAAGTCTTTGCATCAAAGGAGGATGATTGCATCATGCTTTGATTGAGACATCTAATAGGTGGAAGCTTGATGAGGTTAGTTTGTACAAGTTGTGTCATGATAGAATGAAGAGATTTAAATAAAGGCATAAAATTTCTTATTTTCAATTTCAATTTATAAGAGGCAGAGGTAGGGATGACACTATTACAACATGTTATCTAATGTTATCTGCTGAAATTTTGTTTATCTTGATGAAATTCTTGTTATGTATTTTAAAAGAATGATTATGAGAGCCTTCAAATTGATCAACTGGAGATGATGAGGGATTATGCTCATACTGACTAACCAAAAGTTGATAATCATGAAGAGTCGTGCAAAGACGAGTGAATGAATCATACCGGATCAATAATATCCTATCATGAATATGAGTTTGTACGTTTCTAATAAATATTCTTTACACATAAGCATCTGGAAAAGAATATTGGATTTGTGAAAAAAGGGCTTGATAACGGCCCATAAAATCAATTATTTTCTTCTTCATTCCTTGTTTACAATGAACCAAATATGTCAAAGAGACTTGAGGTCCAATGTTCACTTGAAAGTGCTCAAGGAACTTAGTGACTAATTCTGAAAATGTAGATATAGAGTTAGGAGAAAGCATGCAAAGACAATCCAAGGTTGTGTCCTTGAGTGACCTAGGAAAGAGTTTTACTAAGATCACATCCTTAATGTAGACACCACTACACATAGTGGTAAAAGCTGCCACATGGTTGCTAGGGTCTCCCTTCCCATAATATTTCTCAAAGTGGGGAGTCTCAAACTTCTCAAACATAGGGGTTCTTAGGATAGAATAGGATAAATGGGTACAAAGGTAATGTGTTGTGATATTAGTCTTAGGTGGGATATTACTCATGGTAGCCAATTATTGTTGCATGGAGGTCATGTTCTTCATCAATTGGTTTATGACAGGGTCAAAAGCTAAATCAGGTAGAGATTGAAATGAAGGACTAGGTGATTGATTATGAGTAGCCTTTTGAAATGTAATAGGTGGTAGAGATATAGGTGGAGTTACCTTAGGTGTAGAGCTTGTGTAATTATAAGGAATATAACCATACTAGTGAACAAGATTCCCATTAGATAACTTGACACATGTGGTAGTAGCATTACTTGGCCATGCAATAATGGTAAGGATAGTTGATGAATAAGTAGGAATAGGGAGTGAGGGTATTGATACTAACACTTGGGTCCCTATTTGATTAGGAGAAGTTACATTCGTTATAATTTCAACACAACTAGCTACTGACATAATGTTGTTATTCACTATGTGAGATAGGCCACACAAGACTTCTACTCCCTCTTTTCCCTCTAGCAACAACCATTTAAGATTCTCAACGATAGGGATGGCCTCCTCAACTATATGTTCCTTATTGACAAATTGTTGAATGTTCACCAACTCCATGTCTAACTTTTGTGTTGGGGCTTCATGAGCATGAGTGATAAGGTCATCAATGTCAATAGATTATTGAGCAATTCATATTTTAGGGATAAGTATAGTAGGAAATTGTGTGACTTCATTAATGTTTTTAGATTTAGATCCCTCAAGATTAGAACCCATAATTTGAATGTTTTTCTCACAAATGTATTAGAATTGGTGCACGAGGTCACAAAGCTCATAAATTGACTACTAGCTTTAATAGCACACAAGATTTTGAAATAGAAGAAATTGATGATGTTACCAAGGAAAGATTTGAGTTTTCTTTAAAATGAAGCAATAGTATACCTTTAATCAAATTCAATTAAAATAACAATGCTAACACCAAAATACAACTTTCAATGCAATTTTCAAATCTACGATGTAATTTTCAAATCTAGGATGCAAATTTTTTTGTTTCAATTTTCAAATGCAAGCATACAAAAAATGCTTTTGAATAATAATTAACAAAAGGTATGGAAAAATACAAATACTCTAATAAATGCAACAATATCTAAACAACTTTCAAATCAAAAAACCCTAGGATCACAACTAGCAAGATAATCTATCAATGCAAGACATTAACAAAACCTAGGTTAAAATTATGCAAAATCTAACTATGTATGAATGCAGAGCAACCAAAGAACACAATCCTAATAAGATCTAGGGTGATGAAAAACTAATATCTGAAAGAAAAAGGTGCAATAAATGATGGGTTCACCAAAATGTGATGTAGGAAAGAGATCACAAGCCTAAAGAGTTAAACTAGTTCATCCCTCTTCTACAAAACATTGGGACACAAACTGAGTGTGGATTCTACCCAAGGAGGAGAGTCAAACTATAGGGGTTCTTCCATTTTGTTGTATATAGAAGTACTAAACAAGTTTAACCAAAGACAAACAAACAAGCCAAGACTAAGGTTAAACAACTAAATGACAAATAATAGGCTAATACATGCTGCAAGAAACAAATCATGGATATGAACAAGTACAACAGAGGTAAGGAAGTAATTTAGAGACTACAAATTATACAAAAAATGTCTAGGATAGGGGCACTTGGTTGCCTTGGGCCCTTTTAGGGTTACTTAGAAATTCTAACTCTGTTAGATCTGTAACAACAAACTCAGTCTTCTTCTCGTGTATCACCTTCTGAAACCTGTCCATCTGACCTACACATATGGAAGGAGGGAAATAGTTGTGTTGTTTTAAGGATTTGCCTCAATCAAACCTTGTGTTCGTGTTCCTACCTCCACAATAGCAATTGATAAGATTCTGGAGTGCATTCCCTAGTAGGGCAGAGGCAAAATCTATAACAATATAATAGATAATGATGATAAATTATGATAATAACAACCAGATGTCCAACCTACATTGATGAAGACTTAGTATGAACAAAGGAAAGTGATAAAGATGGATTAAAACTTCATTTAAAGCCTACAAACAACTTCAATAGCATTTACAGGTAGAAGACAATCCAAACATGAAAAAATTGTGACCATAGTACATCATATGAGAGGAAAATTACATTCATCTGATTAGGTGTAAAATGAATTACAATACACACTTTTAAATGTACATTCCTGCTCACCTTCACAAAATAAAAAAACTTTAGGCTAACAAATACAAACTAGAGGAGTGTCCCAAGCCAACACCAAAAGTTAGGGCTAAAAATCCCAAGTGGGACTAGGGCGCTTGGGCGCCCTAGAACTTTAGCCCATAAACTTCACAAAGTGTCTTTTAACATGGGCTTGGGCCTATCCTAAGTTGATCATGTCATGTTTATTTTTTAGGATAAGGATATTTATCATTTAGAGATCAAAAAGGTGTTAAAATAGGTCTTAATTATCAAAAGCAAAAAAATAGGTCCAACCTTGTGATGGAGGTTGATTGTCATTGATGTCAAAAAGGTGTTGAGTTGTTGATGCAAAGTTAGTTGACATTATTGATAAGAGAGATATTTGTGTGATCACTCATGCTTGAGTTATTATGATGCTTCAAGATTATTTTTATTAGGTGTTTAGAGTTATTTGTCATTGGCCTATAATATTAATGCAAATCTTATGATGTTGTTTAATGTTACAGATCTCTCTGATGGTAGGGTTGAAGGTAGTTGGTATGGTTTGATGCCTTGATATTGATTATTAAATTAGATTTCTTAATGTAGGATTATGAACAAATTGAAGATTATTAGATCACTTTTGTAGGAATTAGGACATCAAGGAATTGGTGATTGTTGTTATCATGTTCTAATGATTTGGTCTTGGTTCTCATCATGTTGTTGTTCTTCATGATTCACTTAATAAGGTTCATGTGCTAGGAGGACCAAGATGCTTCATGTCAGCATGAAAAGGAGGTGTGATGTCTTCAAGAGTTGAAAGGATTCTCTTATCAAGGTTTGAAAGGTTATTTTCTTGATCATTTCTTCACAAGCTTCTAGAATTTCTTTGTCATTAAACTCATTATAATCAAATCAAATTCATGATTGACAAGTGTCCATTATACTTAGTTATGCAATGTGTTTGATGTTCATAGTTTGTTTCATCATGGTCTTCAAAAGTTACAGATAACAAAGGAGTTGTCTTTTAGGTCTTCATGTTTGCGATGTTGGTCTTGATGTCATGTCATGCAGGTTATTCATGGAAGAGAACTTCATTATGGGTAATGTGTTATGAATTTGAAGATCTTGATTCATTATAATTACCTATTACTATGTAGAGAAAAAGAATTTATAAATGTGATCATCTGATTATTTCAGAGAGAATCATATTGAATTAATTACAGAGTAATCTGAGTCTGAGTTTTGAGTTTCCTAAAAGATCTATGTTCTAAACCCTAGGTTCTCTTGGCATAGTCTTTCTTTCATAATCAAGGTTCCTATCTTTATTTATACTTTGCTATATAATCAAAGTCTATTTATCATCTGTCAAAAAGACTAGTAAAAAATTAGGGTTTGTTACCTAATGAAAAAATCCTTGAATCCTATTATGTATCTAAGATACTATTCTTTCATATAAAACAAAACCCTAATTTGAAGCTTCTAATGATTATCCTAAAAGCCCTTCTCTAATCGTCTCCTATAATAGTCACTTTATGTTATATTTGCTTGTTGACTTAATATCGTAGGTCATTTCACTTAAATTTACCTACTAAAGGGATATTTAGACATTCTAATGACAAGCCCTTTCTTCTTTTTTATTGATAGAAGTGGTTCTCCATATCAGTGGATTGATGCCAAGTTCACATCGATGACTTATATTTGAAGATTGTTGGGCACGTACTTTTTAATCAATAGTGTATATTTAAATATTAGTCTTCTCCCTTATGCATGATGTTTGAAGTTCATATGGCCATCATTCCTTATGACTACAGAGATAAGATTTTTAAAGGCTATTTTTAGCCTTTTCAAAAAGACAATTTTTTGTGAGATTTAAAGATTTTTTTGGGAAGATTTATTTCTAATTTTAAGACTTCATTTGTGAGCCTCTCGAGGCATTAAAAGCTACAAAGGAGGAGATCTACATGATATAATATTTTTTTAAAATGAGGAAGTTTCTATGAAAAGAAATTCTTTAATGTAGGTGACCGAGGAGTTTTATTGTGAAGAAAATATTTCTTTTAGACATCATTTTATTATGGAGTTATAAGATTAGACATATAAAGTTTTTTTTTTCAGATTGAATATATTTGCAGAGAGAAGGAGAGGAAAATGAAGGGTTTTTGTAGAAAAAGGAATATGAAGAGATTTATATGCAGAATGGATATTTATTTGCAGTAGACAAATGATATTATTTTGTAGAGGAGATGGACAGATAATATTATTTTAATTTGTAGAGAAGAAAATCATATGATATTATTATTTTTATCAAATATAGAATTATTTTTATTCTTGAAATGGTGAAGATGAATATGCAAAGAAAATAAATGTCAAGGGTCATTTTTATTTATGATGTTATTGTAGGTGCTTTGTAATATATATTTTTGTAGGAATGATATATGTAGAGGATGATATGTTTTTAAAGAAGATGATGTGATGAGATATGTTCTTTTTTGAAGAGAAAAATAGAAGGGGAAGAGAGTATGTTTTGTCTGATGATTGAGAAGTATATAAGATGATATTGCAGGTGACTCAAGAACATTTTTGAGAAGACATTATGAAGTACATATGCAAATCAATTGATTTCCATACTAAGAAATTATGATATGTGGTTGTGAGTAATGTATTTAAATAGAGAAGCCCTATGTATTTTTATTAATCTGAGATTACATTTTTTACCAGTGAGGCTTGCATAGTTAGTGAGACCTATCTATTGCTAGTGAGGCATTCATCAGCAAGTCAGGCTATGTAATTGTTGATTTCCATGATTAAGCCAGTGAGGTAGTTTTGAGTGGATTTTCATCCCTATGAGGGTTTTCCACTCGTGAAAACTATTGTTTCTTGGTTCCAATTTTGTGTGATTTAATTGTCATTCATGCTTATATATTTAGTATTTGAATCATTTATTTGATAAAACATATTGTCAAGCTTGATTCTTTCATTTTCTCCTTTTAAGGTTAATAAGAAGTAAATAACCTAGTTTTTGATACAGTACTGATTCAACCCCCCATCTTAGTTTTGATTGTACTCCAACAAGTGGTATTAGAGCATAGGTTCCCCATAGAAGTCTAATTAGCTTGGCTAGGTCCTGATAGTGGAGTACCATGGGAAAGTCCAAAAGAAATAGAGAAAAGAAAAATGTCAAGTCTCATTCTAGTCAAAAGACACCGTCTATACCAAACTCAAAGTTTGATAGAAATGTCTCAAAAGTTTAGTTAGGAGTTCCTTTCTTTGATGGTTTATATTTCTCTATTTGGTGTATTAGAATTCAAGTCTATCTATCCTCTTTAGGGTATGGTGTTTGGATGTTAGTTGATAATGGGTATTTTGTTTCCTCTCAATCACCTAATACTACAAATAACAAAGATTGTTATGAATGTAATCATATAGCAAAGAAGATTTTTCTGTCAGGATTATCTAATGAAGTCTCCTATAAAGTTATGCATTGTGAAATGTGAAACAACTTAGGATGTGTGGAAGGAATTGATAAGAATCTATCAAGCTGATGCACTTGAAGGAGAGGACAACTTGTTATCTAAGAAGAATGACAATGATGGAAGTCATTCACATGAAGGAGATGTGATACAATCGGATTCAGAAGAAGAAGATCACATAATGAGTGATTATAATCAGGAGTATGATGAACAAGAATTGGAGGTTGATGTTGAAGGAGAACTCTTGTTTTCTCTGAGTGAAATCAAGAAGTACAAAAAGGAGAACCAGAGATTAGAGTTGCAGCTACAACAAGAAAAAGTATCCAAAGACAAAGCACTTTCAAACCTTGAAAGAGTATCTTTTGATCTTGAAGAGGCAAGAAATCAGATTATATAGGCTTAAAGAGTTGTTGATGAATCTGACAGATTGATTATAAGTCTAAAGACTGAGATTGAAGAGGCCAAGAGAATAATAAATGTAACAAAATCTAACCTAGAGGTGAAATGAATTGAATATTTGAAATTAGAGGCTGAAATTGTCAATTTGAGAAAAAGATTATGAAGGTCTCAAGGTTCTGTCCAAGAAATATCAGGAGTTTGAAGAAAGCTCAAACAAGTTGCACGAAATGTTGGGAAAACAAAAGCATCATAAGGACACTACTAGTCTAGGTTATGAACATGGAGAGTGTTCCAAAGTTAGAGAGACTCCTAGAAGTAAAATTGATTTAAGTTATCATGCTGCTACTCCTGAAGGCAAAATGCACAATCAAAGGAGAAATTTCAGAAGAACTAGTCACGTAAGACAAGCATATATGTATAGGTATAATTATTCATTTTTTGTATATTGTTATACCTGTAATCATTTTGGACACAAAACAATTGATTACATAAGGAATACTAATCTTGAATGTTTCAAGTGCAATTCTCCTAGTGACAAAGCATATAGTTGCAGAATGTATGGAAGAATAGTATCACTTGGTTTGAACATTGGAAAAGTAAAAAGGTTGAAAAAGTTTGGAAGAAGAAAAATGAATAGAAGAAAGAACCTGTAAAAGTTTGGAGACTGAAACAAATCCAAGTGAAGATAGATTCTAAACTTGTGCATTTTTCACAAGTCACATCATCCATTGCATAACATATAGCAAGAAGTAAGGGGGAGATATCAAATGCTCTATCAATTACCCCCAAGAATTTTTAGGAAGGATATCATTTGATGCTTGTAAATATGATGATTTTGTTTTGTTTATCATACTATTAGATTCTTGACTGATAATGTTTGCTTAGATGCTACTCATATCAGTCCTACGAAATAAAATTTTTAATGATGTTGATAACTATGTTGATCTTCAGTGTATGTCAGTTATATAGGTGATCAGTGGTTCATGTTGTCATTGATATCATAATCCATACATGATATTGATAATATGTCTAGGGGTCCAATGCACAAAGAGTTTGATGATGTTGAGTGTCTTGGTTTATAAATGATCCTATTTATATCTTGTTCATATCATGTTGATACTTTCAAAGGTTGAGTTGTCATGATGTTGGAGTTCAAAGTGTTCTTGATATATTAGTAATAATGTCAAGTGTTGGTTGTCATAGTAAAGAGCTATTCAATTCCAGTTAAGGTGTACTCAAGGAGCTCTTATCAGATGTTAGCATATGTTGGCTAAGGAGGTTGAAGATGGAAGAAGTCAATTCATAGCACTTGTCTTTGCATTTGGTTTTGAAAGTGTTATTGCAAGAAGAACTTGATGGTGTAGTTAGTTTGTTGATGTGTAGACTTGATGGGCTTATTTGAATAATACACTCAAGAGACAATAGTTCTTGTTGATTGAAGAATGTTTCAGATGTGGTTCTGTATATATCAGATTTCACATTGTGTTGTAAAAAGTGTCTTGTGCAGGAAAAAGAAGATAGTCTTCATTCCTTTCAAGATGGTCTTCATTCTTGATCATACCAAGAAGTGTGTGTAGGAGTAGATTAGTTGTAGGTTGTTGCAGGTTGATTATCCATCTTGTTTTCACTATCATAGAAGTCTTGTAAAGGTCATCTCTTGTGTAGTCATCATGTCATCATGTGTTGTGAAGATTGTGATGAGTAGTCTTCATGGTATTATTTTCAGAATTTTTGAGCCTGCATTGTTGTTCATCATGGGTGTTGAAGTGTTTATGATATCTTTGCATGATGTTCAAGTTCATATGTGTCATGTCAAAGGTTTGATTTATCTAAAACCTAAGAGTCATTTTTATGCCATCAAAATCATACATCATGCTTTATTCTTTGAGAGATCTTAGAGATTTGTCATTTAGGTCAAAAAGGGTTGATAATTGTGATAAAATTGTTTGTCATGAAAAGTTTGTTTTGTAACCACAAGTGATGCCATCAGGAGTTTGTATTTGATAGTAGAGTTATGCCAGTTTTTTTGTCAAAAGAAGTGATCAGAGGATCTTAATGATGTCAGTTTCCATATTCATCTTCACACTGGTATTGTGACAAGAAGTGGTATTGTGTTGAGGTAGACATGCATGCTTCATACTAGCAGGATAGTGCTCTTTTGTGCAGACTTTATGATATAACAGATCTTATTTTATGTATGTAGAGTATGGTACAATCTATGGGTAGTTTATAATATTGGTTTGGTGCTTTGTTTGGTGTACATCATATGATGTTTCCCTTAGGTCCAGTGCATCAGGATGTATGTCTTTAGGTGTGTGCTTCATGGTGACTTGTTGCTCTCAAGTTGAAAAGATGTTTCAGGATATTGTCAACAAGGATTAACATCTTTTAGTGGGAATATCTTCTCCTTTGTCATTTGATGACAAAAAGGGGGAGAGAGAGAAAATGCATCATCTAGTTTTTTCATCAATGACAAAGGGGGAGATTGATGGAGGTTGATTGCCATTGATGTCAAAAAGGTGTTGATTTGTTGATGCAAAGTTAGTTGTCATTATTGATCATGGAGATATTCATATGATCACTCATCCTTGAGTTATTATGATGCTTCAATATGATTTTTATTAGGTGTTGAGAGTTATTTGTCATTGGCCTATAATATTGATGCAAGTCTCATGATGTTCTTTAATGTTGCAGATCTCTCTGATGGCAAGGTTGAAGGGAGTTGGTATGGTTTGATGTCTTGATATTGATTATTAAATCAAATTTGTTAATGTAGGATGATGAATAAATTGAAGATTATTTGATCACTTTTGTAGTAGCTAGGACATCAAGGAATTAGTGATTGGTGTTATCATGTTCCAATGATTTGGTCTTGGTTCTGATCATGTTGTTGTTCCTCATGATTCACTTAGTGAGGTTCATGTGCCAAGAGGATCAAGATGCTTCATTTCACCATGACAAGGAGGTGTGATGTCTTCAAGGGTTGAAAGGTTGTTTTCTTGATCATTTCTTCACAAGGTTCTGGAATTGCTTTGTCATTAAGGGTAAGTGTAAAAAGATGGGGGCCAAAAAGTGGCCAAATTGTTTTCAACAAAAATTAATACATAACGCAAGCACATTATAACATGAGTGCATTATGAACTACTATAAATAAAAAAAAGCTTTTCATCTCATTTCATTTATGTTTTTCTCCTCTATACTCGTGGCCTGCAAACCCTAGGAAACACGCTCGCATTTTGTAAAAGACAATTCAACACCAAAATATTGCTGATTCATCACCAAAATGCCACCATGACATTGAGCACACCAAAGAAGTGAGTTTTTTTCTTTTTGTGTTTGAATTTATTTCTAAATAGGTAGGTTTGAGTTCATTTTTGATGTATATTTCGTTAATTGTCAGGAAATGTTAATGCACCTCCTCCTCCTCCTCAAAATCCACAAAATCCTGAGGAGAAAATACCTGCGGAACAACAACCTCCTCCGTCCATTCCTCAACATGCCCCTGGAACACAAGAAAATATAATGGGGCAAATTGAAAACAACAAAAAATAAATTGAAGATGTAATTTCAAGGTTGAAAGATCCTTCCACATCAACCTTCCATAGGTCCATGCTTGCTGAAGCTCTTGAATCTATGTTATCAAATGTAGATTCAATTAGCAAGCAAATATCTATTTGGACGGATAAAAGGAGAGAGTTTAGAGACTATTATGCAGACAAGTTATCATACCAAGATGTGAAAAAATTACAAATTACAAAATTAGACTTGTGTTCAATTTTCACAAACCCACAAACAAATCAACCTCCACCCATTACATGCAAGAGGTTCGTTATCCATTGGTTCAACAATTAAGTGATAAGGGATAATTTTGGGTAGAGGTGGTGGATGGTTTTTGACCATCCTCCATGCAATAATAATGAGGTCCCACAATAGTTTTTGAGGGAACTCTACTACGAGTTTGTCCTCAATAAAGTGCCAAACTATTTTGATATGCGAGACTTCCAAGGTAGAGGTGGGGGGTCAGCACAAGATAGACTAGGGGCACTTGTTGACCCACAACGGGCAGTGAGATGAGTAATCAGCAGACCATCTCATGAGCATGTTTCTATCCCTTCCATTGTGAAGGAGAGTGTTGAGGTCACTACACTTTAGTCCATTAGTGCCTTGACCTAGAGCATCATAGAGCATGCCAGTCTTGTAGCACATAGTGGGTTGGGAGATAGTACGAGGAGTAGGGTCCCACCCCATACTTGTCAAACTTGCAGGTTAGCCTGTGGTTATGATCCCATGGATAGTCAGGACGCAGGTGCACAGGCTACATCTACAGCTGCGTAGATGGTGATGACAGATACCCTCATGAGTCAGACTTTTGGCCTTGATACTCAGGTAAATATTAGCAAGTTTATTGAATTTAATTTATTAAATTTCATTTTTGAAATGCAAGATTAACTAATTTAGTTTGATGATTTTAATGAAATTTTAGGGTCATAGCATTGATACAGTTTTCAGTGGTTCTCCACCTACATATTACACTAGATCATCTACTGTCGAGGTATGTAACTAGTAAACAATTATAAATACTACATGTGAATAGCATCGTTATATGAATGGTATTCTAATATCTAATTTTGGATGTTGAATAGGTTAATATTGGAGATTTCACGGCAACACCTGCCAGTGGTGGTGGACTTCAAAGCTTCATGGAGGTAATAAAATAAATAGTTTAATGAATGAATTGTACTTACTAGATTTTTGTATGTGACTTGTGTGCTTTATTGTGTGTACTTCCATGTTAAGATGAACATGTGTGTATGTTAGGAGCCATGATTTGCATCACTATTATAGTTTTCGTAATTGAATAATGGTGTTTTATTTCCAGATGATGCAGGCTACGGAGACACCTCCTGATGTTCATAGGGAAATGGAGTATGGTGTGACCTCTGCGATTCATAGCTCCATTGCATTGACAGGGGTATGAGATAGATTAGTAAATTTCAATTTACATTCATTGTTATAGTTGTTTATTTTTGAAAAATCAAAAGATTATTGATTTGAAGTTTAATTTCTATCTAGATGGTTTCTATAGGACATGACATCACCATGGCCTATTCCTGCTACTAAGGCAAGTGAGGAGATAGATTGTATAGTAGCGGTAAGTGATTATTTTGTTAAATGTTTCATTTTTTAGAACATGTAATTTCTATATATTAATGTCTATACTTTTTATTGTAACAACTAAAGATGCAAGAAGAACTAAATAGGAGGAGCAGCCCTCGGGTTCATAGTAGACCACCCACATGTGCCTCTCCATCCCCTAGAAGATCAAAGGCTGCCCGTGATCTATTCTCTTCACTAGACAGAAGGGAATGACTTTTTATTGTGTTCCTTTGTTGTATGCCTATATGGCATTTGTGGACATATATTTTGTATTGTAAATAGTTGACATTGTATGCCTATATGGCATTCTTGTAACCCTATATGGCTATTTTGTATATATGTTATACTTATATCGATAGATATTGATGTATGCCTACATGGATATTTGGTTAATACAAATATTTTTTATTGATAGCATCCATACTTGTATTATAAATCCATGTTTGAATGGATATTTGTAAATGGCTACTTCAAATATTTAAAGTCCAATTGTATTACATAGGATGTTTGTTGATCCAATAAGCTAGCTATTGTTATTCAAGTATCACCTAAACCTCATTTTGGAACTAAAAGATAAAAGTTGTATTTTAAAAAAAAATGAATCATCATGTTGAATAGAAAATATTAATATTCTTTATGAGTTGGTCAACTGAAAATATTCAACCGAGTATGCTGATCCATATTTTTTATGAGTTGGTCAATTGAAAATATTTCTTAATTTCTTGTTATTATACCATATTGGGATGCAAAGAGTATGTTTGTTGTTTTGAATAAGATAGTCAAAATCATATGCTTATGAGCATCTGATGACCATTGTGTTTATTAAATATAATTCCTCTTGCATATAAGGCAAGGTTATGAGATTACATTGAGTCTTACCTAATTTTAGTATGCAACATAACATTGGGGCTATAGGCTTCCATAAGTCATACCTTAGGGATTTTTAGTTTTAGGCACAAATTTGCTTTAAGATCTTAGGCGCATTTCTCTATTTGCACAACCTCAAAACTCCACCTAGAACTCAAGGCGCCTTTCATCATCCAAACAACCTAAAAACTGAGCCTTGATATTGAAAGGATGTTTCAAAGTATAAAGGAGGGCGCCTTAAGGGAGGCAATTCATCTTGATTTAAAGTGAAGTCTAAACTTTAAATACCTCTAGGCACATTTTTGCCTCTCTCTAAACTATCCATTTTGGCACCTTGGTTTAAAGTGAAGTCTAAACTTAGTGAAGATTGTGTGTAGAAAGATATCACCTTGGATATGCGCCCAAAGTCATCCTAGATGATCCATTTGCACCTAAGGGTCAATATAACATAATATAACTTAGGAAGATTTTGAAAATCATCAAAAGAAGCCTTTTCTTGTCTCCACCATCCATTTTGGGTGCCTAGAGGAAAATGAACTTCAAATCACTTCCAACTGTAGCACCTAGTGTTAGAACCTTCAAAATGACTAAATCTTACTGTAGATTAGGAAACCAAATCAAAGGTTAAATACAAACTAAATGCAAATTTAAAAACAAAGAGTTTATACCTAGATAAGAAGACCCAATCTCATCAAGGGGAGAGGAAACTTGCACCCAAGAATTCCTAAGACATGATAATCTCTAGATATTGATCCAAATGTGAAATGCTATATCAATGTGCAACTCACTAAAAGACTAGGTCATTAGATCTTTTGGCATGATAACTCTACTTGAAAAATTGGATCCCAAAATGGGTTGGAGGATGAAGTATTTATAGATTTTTGAAAGGGATTTTGATCCAAGGGTGGAGATTGGTTTGGAAGATCAATGGTGGAGGATAAAAGTGATGTGGAGGGCCTAGATTAAATCTTGGAGGAATGGAGGGCTAGGAATAAAAGTATATCTTTTATTCATTTTGGGAAAAGGGGTAATTAAATAAGTATGGGTGTGAAGGATTATTTTTGAATTAAAGATTCATATGGGGAGTGTAAAATGAATTAAAAATTCATTTGGGGATAACTGGAGATAAATGAGGTATGGGGGTGTAAGAGGAATTAATTGTGATGTGGGATGTATTTAAATAAAAAATTGACTTATGTCGATATATTTCAATTTTTTATTTGGAGGATGTGGGAAAGGGTGCTAAACTAGGTTTGACCACCCAAATGAGAGGTTAGGATTAATTAAACATAGGTTTTATTTAATTAATCCTAGGGCTAGGATGAGGTAGGCTAGGGTAGGCAATTAAATAATACCTATTTAATTGTCTAAGGTAGGGATAGGTCAATTAATAGGCTGAATTAATTAGTTAAACATGATTTAGCTAATTAATTAGATTTAGTGAGGAGAGGGAAATTGACCAAATAAATATTGCATATTTATTAAATCAATTGGCTAAGGTTTGAACTATTGAATTAATAAATTAATTCAATTGTTAGGGATAAAATGATGGAAAATTAGACGATGAAGGGATAATTAATTAAATAAAAATTTAATTAATTGAATAGAAGGGAAATTGATAGTTTGGGGATGTTGGCAGTCGGTTTGATGGTAAGAGACATTTTTAGGTGTCTACATTTGCCCCTCTTTGACGTGGCATCAGGACCTAGGAGGGAAGTGGCATCAGGTCGAAGAAAAATATGCCCTAGCTGCCAGGAAGGAATAAGATGGGTGAGGGATGCCCCCTCGAGAGATCGGTAGAAAAAATCAAATTTATAGGGTAACCTCTCGAAAAGATGCAACGGGAGTGAAAGTTGGATAGGGGACGAAAAAATAAGATGACAGGAAGAAAAACGGAGGAAAAAGGTTGTGATCTGCACCCTGGAGGGGAAAAGGAGTGGGCAGAAGGATGACATTGCCCACTATATTAGGAGAAGTGGGCCCTTAGAGTGCCACATTTGCACACATTGACTTTTGAAAAGGAGCGAAGGAGAGATGGCAGAGCGTAGCCTCCAATTCCCTTGACTTTGACATATTTCTGAATGGTTCCGATCATTTGGCTGGGCACCGAAGGCTGGACCCCAGGTAGGGTTTAACCTGGACTTTTCAATTTTTTTGCTTTAGTCACTTTTTTGTGTTCTGGAATTAGGCTTAGATCATGTAGTGCCAAAAGTTAAGTGGATTAGCGCTATCATCTGGATTGGCACTATCCTCTTGGGTAGCATAGAAGCGGTTTGTCACCATCTGTCTGGCATTTTAGCGCTATTTTCTGAAATAGCGCAATGTTGGAAAGTGGTTAGAATTTTGCGTTTTAGTGCCAAATGCATGTTAGGGTAGCACTATGTTGTAAACTAGTGCCATTTTGGGTAGTAGTGCTATATTTTATTTTAGCACTCTATAGGGGATTAGCGTAATATATGGTATATGCGCTTGTGGTAGAATTGGCACTATTCACTAGATTAGGGCCAAGTGACAGGGCGACGCCATTTGGTAAAATGATGCTAAGTATGTTGCACAGTAGCGCAATGTGTAGGAGTAGCGCAAAGTGTCTTGCACAGTGGCGCTATTATCTATAAATGCGCCATTTAGAAGAAGTAGTAGTGCTATTTGTAAAAATGGTGCAAAGCATGGAATGTTTTGGTGCCAAGTGATTTTGGCATTTGAATATTAGAAGAAAGGGGATGTTTTGGAAAAATGATAGGTAGATTTTTTACCAGAATGTTGTGGATGTAGGATACGCAATCGTTTATAGTGCATTCACTAGAGCGATGCTTGCCATCTATGATGGCATTGTTTGATCAGTTTGATGATGCAACATAGGCCTGACTAGCTAGGTTAGGGCATCTTACAGTGGCACTGATGCTAGTGCTACAAGCTCATAGAGCTCTGATGACAGCAGTCGTGGAGCGGTACTATTTAGAGACATGCACCTTTTTGTTGCCGACTAGTGAGATCACTATCACGCTTGAGGATGCTTATCGCATCCTCAAGCTACCTATTTGTGGCCGGCGAGTGAGGTATGACACGAGGAGGGGGAAGAGGGCCCTGATCAGAGTATTTGGTGAGTCTCACATTGTGTTATCAGCTGATGGTCAGGAGATGAGCTACGAGGGGACACTAGCGATGGGTGCCGATCCCTTTGCCTTATTCCTGTGTGCTTTGATTGGTGGTGTGGTGATGCCTGATAGGAGAGGCTGGGGTTTTCTGGTTGGTTGGGGGGAGATGATTGAGGGGATGGTGAGGCATGAGACTGTGTATGCTTGGGGGCCAGCAATGTTGGGGCAGCTATATCATGAGATGCATATAGTTGTTTATCTTTATGATTAGTGTTGTCAACTGGGGTGACTCTATTACACATGTGGATTTGGGAGCACATTACAGTTACCTGACTGATGTGTGGGTACTATCAGTGGCCATTTGAGGTCTTTGTATTCTTATATCGAGATGCTGAGTACACTTATACTAGTTAGGTCGGTAATGGAGATGGATGTTGGATGATGTTATTCGAGTGATCTAGCGACCTTACATTAGAGTGGACCCGTGGCCAGACGATGATTTGCAAATGCCTTTTACTTTTCAGCAGCGATACCTGATGGGTCCAGGAGACCACACCATAGACATGTATCTACCCTCACAGGTCATGCGGTAGTTTGGATTGCAGCAGGATACCCCACAGTAGATGGCCATCTTTATGCGGACCCGTTGAGATGCGCCCTTCTGGCCTGCAACCATACAGCCACAGACCGCTCCAAATGACTTTGCAACTCTACGGCTAGTGCAATGCGATTGGGGGAGCATGGTCAAGGATGCAGGCACTACTCTTGCATATGACATATGGTGGCAGATGCAGCGGCTGACTCGGTTTACGAACCCAGTAGAGGAGGCGGTCCCGGTGGAGGAGGCAGCAGGCTCAGGTGATGATGCCTCTGATGGAGATGATTTTCTGGAGGAGGGTGAGGAGATCATCGCAAACTACATCATGGAGGTTGGGAGGGATGGAGAGGAGAGGGTGGTTGTGGGGGTAGGGGCAGCTGATGGATGTACTGGCCACAGTAGCAGTTGGATAGGTGCCCCAGTAGCAGGGGGACAATAGATAGCTGTACAGTAGGTGCTTGTTGAGTAGGTTTAGATTGGAGTGGGGTGACATCATAGAGGATCTCAGTGGCATGGGGGACAGCCGAGGGCGGATAGGGGCGATATACCCCCACCATAGGTAGCATAGCAGCAGCAGGGGAGGCAGGCCCTTAAGGGACAGGTGGAGAGGTAGAGAGGCTCACACCTCATCAGTGGCCTCAGGGTGAGGAGGAGGAGATGGAGACTTTGCAAGCATAGGTGGCCAGCCTGTAGGAGGCATTAAAGAGCTATGATGCAGAGTTGGTTCAGTTGCGAGGTATAGTGGCCTTATTGGATGGGGCTGATGGACAAGTGACTACATTGCAAGCACATCTATTCTAGGCTCAGGGTGAGATAGTCACTTTGACAAGGGAGTGGGATGCGGTGCTCGCGAGAGCACAGCAGGCAAAGGCCCAGGGTGACACAATAGTTTTGACTAGAGAGCGAGATATGGCACTTGCCAAGGCCCAGCAGGCAGAGGCTACGGTGGGTAGCTTGCAGGCTTCAGGTGCTGGTATGGCCCCTGTTTTGACATTGATGCAGACATAGTTGTCCTAGGCATAGGCACAGCTGTTGGAGGCTAGAGGACGGACATATTATTATCGAGCCCTATACCATGCGGTAGTGCCTGCAGAGTAGTATGTGCTGAGTTATAGTCAAGTCAGTGGATCGTGGACAGCTAGATCACATAGATCTAGATCAATTCAGTCTGTCTAGCAGATGATGCCTCCTCCCTCGCATGTGCCCTAGCAGGTTCCATAGGTGTAGGTATAGTCACAGCCACAGCCACCGCCGCAGCCACTAGCAGGACTACAGGCACCACCGGGGTTAGGATCCCCGAATCCCTCAGAGAGAAGCTCCTCTATGTGACCTTATATCATTGTAGCCCTTAGAGGCATTATATCAGGACATTATATTTTTTTATGTGTATATATGAGTGATGTACATTTTTTGTGATGATGATATATGATATGATGCTTTTTGATGGTCTATGTGTTTTTTTATGATGTTCTATTATGATTATGATGATGCCTATGTTGATGGATGCAGTATGCTTTATGGATTTATATGCTATGGATGTGTTGTGTTTATGCAATTATGTTTTTGAGGTTATGGATGTACCTATGATGGTTGCAATGATGGTTTTCTTATTTTGATATATGTATGGTTTGTGATATATGGACTATATGATGTATAATGCAAATAAATGTTCAGATTAATAAACATTTATTATGGATGTAACATGCAAAGGCAATGGGAATGTATGTTTATCTTTATAAACACATGTTATGTATGGAAATATGGAAATGCAACTAGATGATTATAAAATGCAGTTGAAGGATTATGATTGTGATGATGTAATATAACCTAATGTTTATGAGATGATATATGGAATGCAGTGTGATGATACTAATTTTTAACATGCACATATGTGATGACAAACTTAAATGAGTATGATATGATTTACAATGTTTTAAATGATGTATAATGTGCAACTAAGTGATTCTAAAATGAATTTAATGAGATGCAATGCCATTAAAAAAAGAAATGAACCTAAATGATATGAGATGCAAAATTTAACAGCTTCTAAAAATGAACCTAAAATGATATGATATGCAACTTAACAGATTTAAAATGAACATAAATGATATGATATGCAACTTAACAAATTCTAAAATGCACCTAAAAAGATATGATATGCAAAACTAAGTGATAGGTGAGATGCTTAAGTCTTGATACACATGATGTTCTTTGTTGGACCCTGGGTGGTGGGGCTGTACATCAGGGGATTAGGTGGGGAGTGGTCAAGGGTGGATGAATGGGTTATGGATAGGATTGGGAGTGGTTAGATTGTGGGGGAGTTGGAGGTGAGGGAATTGATAGGTCATAGGACACCACGTCATTGAGGGGTGGGGGTGAGGGATATGATTTGGTTCGGGATGTGTTGTGTGTGAATAAGTTGGAAGAGTGAGGGGATTTGGTAGGGTTAGGTGGGGATGGGGGTTTTAGGTGATTATGAAATCTAGGCCCAAATAGTGTATTGATTAGGATGATGTTTTGAGCTAGTAACAGTAGTTGCATATTAATTGAGAGCATTTCTTAGTTTACTATAGCAATATAGGATGTAATTCACAAAGGTATGAGATGACCTAGGTGATGATATATATCCTACGATTGCATGGACTAGACCCACAAACAATAGGTTGATTTCATGCATGCCCAAGGTAGTATAACCTTGCCTGCCCTAGGAGGGGGACTCATAGCGATGACTGTCCATAGTGCATATAAGGTATTTAGTGCCTGGATATGCCAATGAGGCACGTCATACTAGAACCGACCCAGGCTTCAAGATATGAATACTATTCTTGGAGTAATGAAACCAACCCACAAGCACGTCATACAGAAACAATGACCTTGTCTACTCTAGGTGTTGTCCTCCAATTACCATGATATAATGAGATCAAGGTAGCTTTGGAGATGACCTAGAGTGAGACAAAAAGATACAAATAGCCTTTGTGTGCTCTTGCCAAGATACGTGATGATAAAATGACAGATTCTTATCCATTGTGGGAAAGACATATCCTAGGACGCAGATCATTTGGATTTGATTGGAAATTTTTTGAAAGACGGGCAAAAGAACAGTTTGGCCAAGTGTAGGATTATAATTCACATGGTGATTGATGATTTTTGCGTTAGGGATGATGGTTCAAATGTATACTTAGCGTGTGTATCATATAATGGGTCTAGCAAGCTCAGTGAGTGGGGACCATCCAAATAGGTTGGATGGGTGTATCTTAGGTACCTGAGTAATGGAAACTTCCTTCGTATTCCAGACTGCCTACATACCCTGTGTCCACAGGATCAAGGTACTTTCAAGATGTGGGTGAAATGAATATGTAGTTCTGGTATGACTTGATGATGTGGGAATGGTTTAAGATGGTTGTGCTGTGATGGGTATTGATCGATGGGAGCGATCGATGTGTGAGCGTGATGTTGCATTTGTTTTTGGATTTTTGATGATTTTGTATTATTTTTGGATTTTTTTATTTTTTGATGTTTTTGGATTTTTTTATTATCAGCTATACAAATGGATGCTTACAAGAATCCTCATTTCGTGGATTGGGCTTGGGTGAGATAGTGCAAAATGGGTGATAGGACTTGATGTTTCATAATTCCAAGCCATGGGATGTGTGCGATATGGAGAGTTTGTGACGGAAAGAGGACTTATTAGATGGTAGAATTGGCCACTACACACAATGCCTGAAATAGGTTTTCACCATGGTACTTATCCAAGGCGTCATCGAAGTGATTTTCATCATTGGAAGTTTTTCATTGCACTCAGGTTTTTTTCTAGATTTTTTTATTTTTTTGGTTTTTTGATTTATTCTATTTTTTTGATATTTTGATTGGGATACTCAATGGGTTATGCATAGAATTTCTTTAGATGTAGGATGTTCATAGGCTCATCCAAAGGCTGGCCCTCAGGTGTTACAAGCTGGTATGCTCCTGATCCATAGCTAGCTATGATGACATACGGTCCTAACCAATTGGGTTCGAACTTACCTTTTTGAGGGTGCTCCTATAAGTTTTTCTGATTTTCCATAAGGACTAGATCACCTACTTCAAATTTTTAGTTTCTAATTCCCTTGTTATAACTTCTCCTGAGGTGATTTTGATAAGCCTGTAGGTGGTTCAACGCATTCAGATGTTTCTCATCTAGTAGTTCTAGCTGATGCAACCTTGTGACTCGGTATTCCTCATCAGTGATTATGTTTTGTAAGGCTACTCTTAAGGACAGGAGCTCGACCTCGATAGGTAAAATGGAGTGGCTCCTATGGGGGTGTGGATTCTTGTGTGATAGGCCCATAGGGCAGGGTTGAGTTTGAGGTGCTAGTCATGGCCAACTTCATTGACTGTCTTCTTTAGAATGCAGAGGATGGTTTTATTTGAAGCCTCTGCTTGACCATTTCCTTGAAGATAATATGGGGTGAAGAAGTGGTGTTTGATGTCAATTTTTTCACACAAAGTGTGGAATTTTTGGTTCTTAAATGGTTTTCCATTATCGGTGATGATGGAATGAGGGATACCATAGTGACAGATGATGTAATGGAGGATAAACTTAGATATTTGGGTGCCGGTGGTGTAGGTGAGTGGTATTGATTCCACCCACTTGGTGAAGTATTTGGTAGTGATGATAATGAACTTATGGGCATTAGATGAAGGTGGATGGATTTTTCCTATGAGGTCACTGTGAGAAAGGTAATGATGTTGTGATTGGTTGCAATTCTTGTGCTAGTGTGTGAATGAGATTGCCATGTTGTTGACATGGTAGGTATTTTTTGATAAACCGGTAGGCGTCTCTTTCCATGGTTGGCCAATAGTATCCGGTCCTCAGGATCTTTTTAGTAAGAGCTAGTCCACTTGAATGTGCCCCACAGATACTTGCATGTACCTCTTGCAAGGCCACTTTAGCTTCCCTCGAGTCTAAACATTGTAAAAGTGTCCCCTCAAGACTCCTTTTGTATAGGGTGTCTCCTAAAAGGGTGAAGCGGGAAGCTCGGCGGATGAAAGATTTTCGTTGTGATGTGGATAGGTTAGGAGGGATGATGTTGTCATGGAGATATAGGTAGGTTTCTTGTTACCATGAGGATAGGGGACCAATGACTTCGCACACAAGCTCAGATTGAGGAACATTATATGTAGGGATAGGGAGTTCTTTGATCAAGAATTCACACCTCTTGCGGTCTTTTTTCATGTCGACCAAAGATCTGATGGTAGCCATGGCATCTGCAGCTTTGTTATTTAGCCTTGGGATCTTCTCAAAGTGGATGTCATCAAAGTAGTCTTTGAAATCATTGACCATCTTTTTCTAAGGTAGGAGTTTATCATCCTTGGTCTTGTACTCATTGTTTACCTACTGGATGACCAATTGAGAGTCTCCATACACTGTCAATTTCTCAATTTTCCATTTGATTGCCATCTAGAGGCCTGTGATAAGAGCCTCATACTCTTCCATGTTGTTGGTACATGGGAATGTGATTTTGAATGACTTGGGGATTGTGTCACCTTGAGGGGTAACAAACAAGACGCCTGCCCCCAAGCCTTTATGTGTGTATGATCCATCAAAGTACATCTTCCATGTTTCTAGTGTTGGTTCTATTGTCAAGATGGCTTCATTAGGGAATTCCATCAGTGTAGGATGTTCTGCAGGAATGGGTGCTTTGGCCAACTGATCGGTGATAAGTTGTCCTTTGATGGATTTTCTCTTAGTATATTCAATGTCGAATTCAATGAAGATCATGACCCATTTTGCCATTCTCCCAGTAAGAGCAGCTCTATTTAGCAGATACTTCAGTGGATCAATCTTGGCAGTAAACTTGGTCTTGTTATTGAGCATGTAGTATCTTAATTTTTGTGAAGTAAAGACAAGGACTAGACATGCTCATTCAATTTGTGTATAGTTGAGCTCATAGGATATGAGAGTGCGGCCGATGTAATAGATGGCTCTTTCCTTCCCTTGCTCATCATGCTGTGCTAACAAGGCTCCAATAGCTATCTCTGTTGCTGAGATGTACATTAGGAAAGATTCACCTTGCCTTGGTGGAGTTAGAATAGGGGGATTAGCTAGGTATTCTTTGAGCTAATCGAAGGTAGCCTGACATTGGTGGTTCCAGACAAAAGCTATATCTTTTCTAAGTAGGTGCTGGAATGGTTGACATTTATCAGCCAATTGAGCAATGAACTGATGAATAGATTGGAGTTTTCCTTGTAGACTTCTGAGCTACTTGAGTGTTTTTGGAGGAGGCATTTCAGTGATGGCCTTGACCTTTGCAAGATCTACTTCAATTCCTCTTCTAGAGACTATGTATCCCAAAAGTTTTCCTGGAGGTGACCCCGAAGACACATTTCTTTGGATTGAGGCAGACATTGTATTGCTCTAATCGATCAAAGATCATTGCCAAGACATCTAGGTGTTCCTCTCTTGTCTTTGATTTCCCTAGAAGTCATCTACATAGTCTTCCATGATGTGGTCGAAAAGGTCATGGAAGATGACAGTCATGGCTCTTTGATACGTGGCTCCTACATTCTTTAGACCAAACGGCATCATGACCTAGCAGTATGTCCCCCATGGGCATATGAAAGCTATCTTATGTTGGTCCTCTTTTGCGATCCTGATTTGGTTATACCTTGAAAAGCCATCCATGAGGGATAACATCTCATGTCCTACCATGAGATCCACTATCATGTCAATGTTAGACAACGAGAAGTCATCCTTTGGGCAGGCATTGTTGAGATCCTTGAAGTCAGTAGAATAGCAGATTCGGCCATTAGGTTTGGCTACTGGTACCAAGTTGGAAACCCATTTGGGATAATGGATTGGGCGAATGAACCCAACATCTAGTAGTTTCTTTATCTCTACTTTGACTAAGAGGGCTACTAAGGATTCCTTTTTCTGAGCTTCTATTTTACTGGTTTCACATCAGGGCGTACTGCAAGGTGATGGACAACCAAGGCGGGATCAAGCCCTGGCATGTCAGCATAGGTCCACTCAAAATTGTGGTTTCTGTGTTTGAAAAATACTAGGAAGTTTTCTTGCTCTACTGTGCTAAGAGATTCTACCCTAAAAGTGATTTTCAGCTCTTCTTCTGTCCCTAGATTCATTTCTTGGGTTGGCTCTACCAGGACGGGTGATCTATCTGGATAAACCTTGTCTATTTTAGGAAGGCCCATGCTTCCATCTCTTAGCACCTCATGGAAGTTTTCACCAGGAGATACGTCTTTTGTTTTTACTTTTTTGGGATCTGGCACTACGGCGGAGCGGTTTTCACCACCAAATCCATGTTTGATTTTTAAATTTTTATGACTGGAAGTAGGGTTTATCTCCCTGAAATAAGCATGGTATCTAATTCCATGATGTATCCTGCTCTGTGATCTCCTATGGGAAGTGATCTCTGGCCCCCATTATTTCAGCGATGGCCTCATCGTTTGGTGCTATGTCGAAAATAGGAGGTCCCCGTTGGTCCCAGTCTATGAGATCAAGGTAGACAAGTGGTAAGTCATTGGATGATGAGGCTAGGGTAGTGATTGTATAGATGGTGCATATGGATGAGTCAAAGAAATTGGCAAAGTCACTAAAGGAGTCTTGAAGGTCCGTTTCATTGATGTTGTCGACTTCTAGGGAGACCATAATGACCTCGGCTAAGATACATTCGCCGGTAGTGAGGATATGTTGTCGTTTACCGTATCCTAACCCTTGAGTATAGGGATTTCTTGTCACTTGCAGCAGTTCCACAATCCTCTATTCATGAAGGTCGATACCACCTTGTCCCTTATAGCCCATGCTTTTGACAATTTTAGACCCTTTACCATAGATTTCTGTTGGGATGGTGGGGGCTACTTGCTCAGGCTTTTCATCCTTATATAGCCATGATGAGATATCTTTTCAAAGATGGGTGATGGTTTACACTTGATGATGATAGTGTTGGCTGCTTCTGTCTTTGGGATGCCAAAGGTTTTAGGATTAGGTAATGTGCCCACACAAAATGTACAGTGTAGGTCATATTCCCCACATCCCATGTCGCTGAGCTTGATCTTGACCTCAGGTGGTGATGGTGCTTGGGATGAAGTGGTGGCAATATTGGTGGGGTCGATGTATGAGGTGGAAGCTATTAGATTGGCTTTGGTGGTAGCTTTGTTGTATGGGTAGAAGGTATGGTCATGACCTTCAAAGAAACTACAGTATTGGAATGGACGGGGGTCGACATAGATGGTTACCTCTATGCCATTGTGAGGGAACTTGAGGCATTGATGGAATGTGGATGGGACAGCTTGCATGGCATGAATCCATGGTCAGCCAAGAAGAATGTTGTAGGGGAGGTCAAGATCAAGTACCTGACATTTTGTTTCCAGTAATTTCTATCCCACTTGAATAGGGAGCTTGATGGTGCCTTTAGATAGCCATTTAGTGTCATCATATCCTTTGATTGTGATGCACTCACTGGTGTCTACTACCACATCTGAGTATCCCAAGTGTTTTAATAGTTTAAGAGTGCATATGTTTAGGCTGGAGCTACCATCTATTAAGACTCTTTTAATGATGTGTTTGTGGATACGAACTTCGATATGTAAGGTGTCGTTATGTAAGTGTTCAGAAGCGGGAAGGTCCTTTTCTAAAAATGTGAGATGGTGGGGTGTGGCAATATGTCCTACCATGGCTTGGAATTGGGTCACATTCAAGTTGGTGGGAACTTGAGTTTCCAAGAGTGCTTTGTCAAGGATGTCTTTGTAAAGGGGGGATGTACGGAGCAGCTCAAGTATGGATATTTGTGTGGGGGTCTTTCCTAGATGCTCTAGGAGGTTATACTAATTGGTAGGTGATGGGCGTGTGTTTGGACGAGGGGGGAGGGGATCTAATGTGGATGCGAGCATTTGTTCATTGGTAGGGGCTGTGCGGATGGATACATGGCCATGATGGGTTGTGATAGCGCAATCAGGTGCTTGTGCCCGAATGGTGATTGTGTTGACATGGTGAGATGATGGCTCTATCCATCCTACGATAGAGTCATAAGACGCGGGAAGTGGGGTGATGTTGTATGCTTGATTGGATGAGGAGGCTTTATTATGGTTAGGCAGTGGATCCTTTTAAGCTCTGAGATTGGCATAGCGATGGTTGGGTGGTTTGATCAAGGTTGACTTGATTTTGATCTATAAGATCTTGGATGCAATGCTTTAGTTGCATGTAGTCTGTGGTTTTCTGAACCACAATACGATGGTATTCGCAATAATCATTTTCATTGTACCATGCGGCCTTGAGCTCATTCTCTTGACGGGGTCAAACAGGTGGGAGTGTGATCAAACTTTTCTTGAGACATCTGTCAAGGATGTCCTCGATGGGTTCCCCTAAGGGTGTAAATTGCCTTCAAGGTTTGCGTGGTTTAGTTTACCCCCTTTGGTTATTTACATTGGTTGCATATGTATGTGCAGGTGTTTGATTTTGTACATGTTGGATGGCTTTAACATCTATGATGCCATCGTTCAAAGTGTTCTTGTTCTTCCCCCAATAGCGTGGCTTGTCATTTGATTACATGTTGGTGTTGTTGTTTGTATTGGGGCTATTGTTATGGGGTTTGTTGTTATTGTTGTTGTTGGATTTATAGTCATACAATTTGATGGAGCCCTTGGTGATGAGGGCCCATTCGATGGTAGTACCTTTGTCGATGACTTCCTCAAAGGTAGATGCACAAAGGATTTGTAAATGGAACCCTAATTCCTGATTGAGGTTGGTCACAAACATGGTGACAAGTTGTTTTTTAGGAATTGGCCACGGGAGTTTGCTTGCTAAGCTTCTCCACCTTTGCAAGAAGGAAGCAAAGGCTTCTCTATTCTTTTGTTTGGTGTTGCAAAGGTCTGTCATAGACATTTTGTGCTCAAATTTGTAGGAGAAATGGTTTACAAATTTTTCTGCAAGCTCATGGAAAGTCCTAATGCCTGGGGGAAGATGTGCAAACCATTCAGCGGCTTGACTACCGAGGCTTCTCGGATATAGTCTCATTAGATAGGTATTGTTATTTGAGACTTCTAAGCAAGCGATGTAGAACTCCCTAAGATGATCCCTAAGGTCTCCCTTTCCCTTGTATTTGTCAATTTTAGGCATTTCAAAGTTCTTGGGGAAAGGGGGCATGTACAATGTGTGATCAAATGGATAGGGGCAGATATCCTCAAAGGAATAGCTCTTTTGTTTGCCCCCAGTTTGCATGTCATCTACCTTTTGGATCAAGGCCTATACAACATTTTTGAGATCCTATGGTGTTTGTGGTTGGAGTGTGTAGGCCTATTGATTGGTGAGATGTTGGAGATGGGGTGGGATTTGATGTTGGAGATTTGTTTGGTTGAGGTTTTGGTACTGCAAGTTAGTGTTTTGGTTGATTTGTGCATAATGTTGTTGATATGCATAGAGTTGTTGGAGAATATGTGGTGGTATTTGGGGATTGGGATTATGTTGGTTTGATGATGTGATGGGGTTTTGTAGATATGTGGCATTGGATGGATTGACGTTAGATGGGTGGACGTTGGATGAGGTGGTCATATTGTAAGGTGGTTGTGAGAATAATTGTCTTAGGTAAGTGATGGTTTGTGGGTTGGGTGGAGGCACACTTGTGGAGGTACTTGCATGCGTGGTGTTCCCTTGTATGCCTAAGGTGATTTGTGGGATGGAAGAGGTTATGTTAGTTGTAATAGTGGCTGTGGTGACAGGTTGGGATGTGGTAAGATTGGAGGTACTTGTGGGAATCATAGATGTGGTAGCGGTAGAGCTTGTGGAGGTGGTAGATACAGTGGGTGTTGACATTTGAGAGATGATGGGTTGGTTGTTTGATGTAGATGGTTGGGAGGATGTGGTAAGATTGATGGTAGAGGTGGATGGTTGGGATAATGTCGTGTTATGGGGTGGTTGCACACCAATTTTGAGGAGATAATCGAGATATCTATTTGGATCCGACCTTAGGATTTTATCAAGTAAGTCCATGTTGTTGGCATCTTGCATAAAGCTCAAGACATCTAGATCATCTTGGGACATGGTGGGGAGGTTTTGTGGTGGTGGTGGTGGTTGTAGTTGTAAAAAATGGAAGGGGTTTTCATTGGGATTGTATGTTGGGATGTGGAAGAATGTTGGTGGGTTGAATGTTTGGTTGATGGGTATGTTGTTATTGGTGTTAGACATTCCTATGCCGCCATATTGTCTGGATTTTGCCATTTCTTGATTCTTCCTGTGTTGTGATCTAGTTATGGGTATGCACATGTGTGGATTTGATTTCTAGAAGTAGAGTGAGATGGGGATGGGGACCTTAGAGAATTAGATTGATTGTGTTGGACCCAAAGATGGATGTGGTAATGAGATGGAGAGGGTGAGTGTAGTAAGAAGAAGGATTGAAAAGAAAATGAATGGCATTGACTTTTGCACAAATTTGGACCAAAAGTGGATGATAGATGATGTTTTCTTGAGGATGATTTTGATGTTGATTTTGATTGATTAGGATGTTGTTTTTCAAAAGGATATGATGGTCAACAAATTGAGCTTTAGGTAAGATCTATACTTTGTGTCGCAAAAATGGATGTTTTTCTTTGTTTGGGGTAGACTAATGACCTTACACAAAGAAGGATGATTATTTCACTTGGAAGGTAGACTATTGACTCTCCAAGCAAGATATGATGTGAAGGATAAAATCTAGATCTAGCTTTGGCTCAAAAGGATGATGATTTTTTTTGATTGGTTTGATTTGGAAGATTTTGGATATGTTTTGGATTTGATTTCTTGCAATAAGGATTTTTGTTTGGTCCAAAAGGTATGCAAAGCTCAATGAGGATGAGTGGATATGAATTCGAGTGGATTTGATATAGCAAAGGGTCCAACAATGATAGTGATTAATCCTCTAAGGTCAAAGTGAAGGTATTATTTGGATGGATGGGGTACAGATGGTTTTTAGGAATGTGACTATGGATTATGGCAGAGCAGATGGTGAAGATCACAACTAAATGGATCTTAGTCTCAAGCAAGTCAATCTGAAAATAATGCCAATACACATGTGAAATGGCACCAAAATCAGACAGAGATGGCTCTGATACTGAGTAGTGTTGGTCGAGGTCTTGAGAAAGATAGATTTTGATGGCAATTTTGGATTTGTTTTGTTTGGAATTTGATCAAATGATTCTCATTGTTTCTTGGCAAGTTGTTTCAAGACAATTTTAAGCACATTATCACACAAAATAACAAAGATTTTTTCGTTTGTGAAAAAGATGTGTAATTTTGTTATACAAACACTTTGTACAACCTAAGGCAAGGATATGACAGTATTTGTTGAATCCTCTAGATGCGCCTATTCAAAGCGGGTAGCTCCAAGATCTTGGTAGCATTGGATCCTCCTTGCAATTGCACACACTTCTCACGCATACCAAGATCTTAGTTTCCTATAAAGCTTGTCCCTCACCAAACCTTTGGATTATCCCTGCTACCTCGGCTAAGAACCACATGAATCAGGGCCGCTTCAAAGGTTTCCCTTCTGCGTCAACAAATAGAAAGTTTTTGACTTGATAAACAAAGGTTCTTAGTAAGTGCTTTCATTCAGGTGATTATACATGTGGCAGCGCTACTCTCTATTATGGAGTCTCCCAGCCTCCAAGGGTTACGCCTTGGAGGGTTTTGGGGGAGGTTGGCTGTCGGTATAACACAACACCTGTTGCTTGTGACTTTCATCCCAAACACCTTATTTTATATAGTGGCTTGAAAGATCTTGGCTTTAGCTTGTTGCCACTTGGGTCATTCGCACCTTTCAAAGTGGGGTGGTAGGCCCTCTAAAGATTAACAAAAGCAACACAACCACAGAAAATACTTTTGATCCCCAAGTTCATACAAAGATGCGAGGGTAGAGCATACGTATTCTTGGTGTTTGTATCACACTAAACATGGTTCATTTTAGTTCTTTGGATTATGTTGGGGATATTTAATGCAAGTGTTGTGAGAAGCTTTTGATTCCCAAGGTCACCAAATGGTGCGAGGGAAGAGCATACACTTTTCACACTACAAACACAAACCACAAAAACACATCACACAAATTAGATTAGTTTTCTTGATTATATGAGTGAAGAATGCAGATTGTTGTTCTTTTTAATCCAATGATTCTATTGATACAATTTGTGGTTCTTTCTAAAGCCCAAAGTCAAAATATTTTGATAGTTGTTGGCACACAATTTGTGAATTTTAGAACACCAAATTAAAATGTTTGGCACACACACACACAAAAAGATCTGTTTGTTTATTTGTTGATTAATTTGAACCAAATTGAAATATTTTTGATTAAGCTAACATGCAAGGGTTCCTTTTAGTTTCTGGTGACAAAATTTTACACCATTTGAAAACTTTTTCAAATTAAAGACAGATCTGTGTCTATTTGTTTCAATTAGGTGAGATTCAGGATGAGTTTCACAATCATGGCATCATTACAAAGAGAGGCATTCATAATTGAAATGACGCTTCAATGAACAAAATGAAGGCACAGTTTCAATGGATGCTCACCTAATAGCTCAGGCTGCAATAACTAGAGACACAGTTTGAATAAGTTACAACTGATAGGAATGAAGATGGCTACTATCAAAGGCAAATTCTACAAGTCATAGCAAAGAAACTCCAGTCATAAAACTCACGTAGGCAGAAATAGGGTTACACATTCAGAGTTTCATCAGTCACAGTAACTCAAGATGCATAGGAATAAATGGTGCGGATATAGAAATAAAGAAAGCAATGGAGAACACAAAATGTCACAACCCACATCAATGAGGAATGGAAAAGAATGAAGCGGAGGCTGCCAGATGTAAGTGTCAGCATCAATTTGAGAGTAGCTAGAAATCAAGCGGAATGCACCACGTGGAGTAGCCTGCGTGCAAGAGAGGAAATACTTGTCTCATTTAATAAAATACAAATGTCACGGGATTTTATAAGAGAGAGTCTTTCATTAAATCATATGGTGGGTCCCTCATGAAACGAAGTCACGGGAATAAAAGTTAAAGCCACAAAAATTAAAAAAGCCACTTTATTTGTTTTATGAAAGAAACTCAAGAGCCAGCGGAAGTAACCACGTGGAGACACCCGCAACAATAGAAAGCAAGTTAAAATGAAGCGGAGAAGGGCACGTGGCTGCAGCAGAAGGTAGAGAAGAGTTAAAAGAGAGTTCAGCGAAAGAAGCCATGTGGAGCCGTCCGTGCACAGAAAATATAAATGCTTGTTTCATTTAATTAAATGCATCAATATTACGGGATTTTTTATAAGGAAAGTTTCTTTTCTTATTAAAATAAGATGTGGGTCCCTCTTTCATAACAGTTAAAACTCTATGAAATTAAAATGAAACAATGAATGTGGCTCACATTTTTATTTTTTCACGGAAAGTTTCAAAGGAAGATGTGGAATGTGACAAATGGAGGCATCCGCGGCAATGAAAAAAAATAGAAGATTCAGTGGAAGCCACCATGTGGTGCAGTCCGTGCACGGGAAGGAAATAAAGTTTGTTTCATTCTAATAGATACATTTAAAGCAAGCTTACGGGAGTTTTAAAGAAACAGTTTTAAATATAATAGGGTCTATGAAGCCATGAATCATCTTTTAAATAAAGATTTATCTTTATTTTAAATGTGATGTGGGGCAAAATATTAAAATGAGACTTTATTATAATGTAAATTATGATTCACGTGAAACATAAAGGTGAAACCCTAAATGTGAGCAGCCAATTTTAGTTTATGAAGCAAGTTACAGGAAAATAGCAGCGGGAGTCCTCTTTCTCACACAGAGATATTTTTCTAGCCATGGGAAAAATAGAAATTGTAGTTCAGTTATGGTTTTTGGTGGCCACTTCAGTTCAGTTTCAAATGCCGGATTTGGTGCTGGATTTTTAGGGATTCAGTTGTGGATTTTTAGAGAGGCCGTTGGGATTTCGTTGAGTTATTTCAAGCTACAAATAGCCACATCTGGGACACATTCAAAAAGAGTTCTAGAGGTTGAAGGTTCTTCTTCAAATATGTTCAGAGTTCTACATTCTATAGATCAGAGAGTCAGAGCAGCAACAGAGTTTCTTCTTGCCTTTGCAGTGTCTTTTCATGATGAATGTAACAATTATTTTTGTGCAGCAACTTTTGCCTCTATAATTTGTGGTCATTCAAATAAATGAGATATGTTCTGTGCATATTGGATATCTCTATTTCTTGTCTCTAATTTCTCTGTTTCTCTGCCTCTATTTAATATATTTCTCAAACTAGTTTTAATCATGCATTGATGCTCTTTAATTCCAGTTAAATCTTTCAAAGTTTAAACACTGTGCAAATAATAGTTCAAATCCGGCAGATCGCCATAGATTAGGCATTTTATTTTCAGGAAATCTTGTTTCCTTCTGACCTTTTTCTCAAACCCCATTGAAGAATGGAAGAACTAGCTTCCTTAAAATCTGGAGGTCACTCTGAGGAGCATTTCCACGTCTCAGAGTTTCCCATGTTGCTGTTGGATTACACCCACAGATTTATGCATCAACAGTTTTTGGTACACCCGGTGGGACCAGATTCGAAGATTTTGCTCTTTGTTTTCAGTGAATCTTTGCCTTGCATTCTATGGTTTTGATGGAAAATCACAAAAGTATCTGCTCATAGGAGCATGAATCATCCATCTGGTGACTGTATTGGTAACTCTACTGGTGGATCTTTCTTGAAACTTTGCCTCTGTAGATCATGGTAGCCCCTGGTATATATGTGCACCTAAATATTCAAAGAGATCTACCCTTTGTGACTTGGGATTCAAGTCCTCTTGTTCCTCAGCACCAGGGTCAAGTTCTTGACATAGCTTGGAAGGCATTACCTCATTTTCTAGGAGATGGCTCTGTTTGCCCTGCAAATCACATTCAAAATGTTGCAAATCTATGCTCTATTCACAATATTACAACTGAGAATCATGCCCTCTTGTTGCTTACATCTTCTCTCAAAGGAAAAGCAAAAGAATGGTATAGAAGTTTGCTGCCTGGCTCTATCACTGGATGGGATTAGCTAGGAGGACTCATCTACAATCAGTTTAGAGACAAGATAGATGTCAGCACTCTCACCCAGAACCTGATTACACTCAAGAGGCATCCAATGGAGCCCATACATGATTTCAATTCAAGATTTGATAAGGTATGGAAGAAATTCTCTGTAGACATAAGGCCCCCTTCAGTCTTTGCTTTCTTGTATTATTTAAAGGCTTTAGACCCTGAGATCTCTGTCATGATACAATCCCTAGGAGGTGAAACTCTGCCACAATCATATGATCTTGCCATTAAGACTGAAAGTAGCCTCATATTGTCTGGTAAACTGCCTCCCCTGCCCTTAGAACAACTGATGCCTCATGCAAATAGCCTATCTCAGGTTCTTTCTTGTAACCAGATGCATACAAATTTTAGTCCACCCACCCTCCCTGCTGATTTGACAAATCATGAGGAGATGAGTGCTATGAAATAACTAATTAAAACCCTCTCCCATTAGATCAATGAGTTAAAAGGTCAAGTTATGTACCCTGCTGATCCATATGTCATGCCTCCAACTCTTTATGAACTGTCATACCAATGTGATCTTATTACAGAAAAAATCCTTCCTCATAACAAGAGAATACCCAATTGTCTTGAAAATTATCCTCTACAAGCTTCCATAGCTATAAATCAACCTATAGAAGCCATTGACCAGGTTCTCTGTCACTTTGACATTCAAGAAAAATCAAGTATCAAGAATCAAATTACAAGCAAGAAAGTGGCTCGTGTGTGTCTTTCTGATATTGAAAATCAAGCATATGTGGCAAAGGAAGATCCAGAGTTACTATCAAATCTTAAATCAGATTCAAAAGATGCTTATGAGGAGAGGTTTCTAGAAGCTGAAAAGTACTCTAAGAAGGGCTTTGAAGCTGAAAAGTATTGGGTCCAGACTGACATTGCATCTGTATCTCATTTTAAGGAAAAGGTTGCAATTGATATTATATCAAAGTCTACAAAGAATGAATGTTTTTATTATTGCAATGAAGTTTCACACCTGCAGGAAGAAGACACAGAGATTCATGAGCAACACTTGGAACATGATGAGGATTTGTTCTCAGTTTTGCAACAAGGATACCAGCTTCTTGATGTGGAAGATCCTATAATTCAGCAAGTTTTCACTAACCTTGTTGAGGGTAATCATGGAGGAAGTTCTGAAATAGCAGCTGATGCCAGAGCTGATTTGTTTTCAATTCTTCACGATGGTTACTATCTTATTTTTGATGAAGACCCACCAAAGCAAGGAAAGATCCATGATAAGGTGATATCAAGAGATAGCTGGAATAAGCCATTTTTCTTACACAATGAAATTCCTATCCGATTCAAGACTATTCTGGGTAGTGTTGTTACATGTATGCCTTATTTTGATGCCATCTTGAGTTATCATTTAGATAAAGAGTCAGTAAAAGAGGTCATTGATAAAGTTCAGTTGGTAGAATCTCTTAACTGCAAACAGAGGAAAAAGTTTCAGTGTTTTATTTTCCCTCCCTGCCCTTCGCTGAAGCAAGAACAGCATGATGATCAACATGACTGGTGTTTTGAAACAAAAAGAGAATGTCCTGAGTGTAGAGAAGTAAAAAGGTACAAAATATTGTTGTATTTATTTATACAATTTATCTGGTTCCTTTTCAGTTTGATGTGGATAAATTAGAGCAACATAATTAGACAGGCAGCTATTTTTCTGTTCCGGTGAATAGATATGTTCCTATATGTTTCAATTGTCAGTAATTTGGTTTCAATGTTTAGAATAAGCTACAACAGTAGCAATAGTTTAATTTTCAGTTAGTTTTGTTTTCAATAAGTCTTAGCTGCAGATGTGGTTAGTCTCTATGTTTCGATCATGTCCTGAAATAAAAGATCTATGGTTCAGTTTGTCTCATCTCCCAGTGTCTGAGGTTCAGTTTTATGGTCAGTTGGTCTCAGCTGTAAAGTAGAATGGTGGTTCAGAAGTTAGTTTCAGTGCTTAGTGTTAGTTTTAGTGGTGGGATGTATTTTGGGTTAGCGGTGTTTCAGTTCAAATTCATACATTTTCAGATTTAAATGTGTTTTTAGTTTAATAAATGTTTTAGTTTCAAAGAATGTGACTCTATGCCCAATGATCAAGGCACTGTCTGCGAAACCAGAGGTTCTGGAGTTTGAAATGGGCAGGCCCATTTTCCCAGTAAGTCGCCAAAACTGGTGACAAAATTTTGCACCATTTGAAAACTTTTTCAAATTAAAGATAGATCTATGTCTATTTGTTTCAATTAGGTGAGATTCAGGATGAGTTTCACAATCATGGCATCATTACAAAGAGAGGCATTCATAATTGAAATGACACTTTAATGAAGAAAATGAAGGCACAGTTTCAATGGATGCTCACCTAATAGCTCAGGCTACAATAACCAGAGACACAGTTTGAATAAGTTGCAACTGATAGGAATGAAGATGGCTACTATCAAAGGCAAATTCTACAAGTCACAGCAAAGAAACTCCAGTCATAAAACTCACACAGGCAGAAATAGGGTTACACATTCAGAGTTTCATCAGTCACAGTAACTCAGGATGCACAGGAATAAATGGTGTGGATATAGAAATGAAGAAAGCAGCGGAGAACACAAAATGTCACAACCCACATCAATGAGGAATGGAAAAGAATGAAGCAGAGGCTGCCAGATGTAAGTGTCCGCATCAATTTGAGAGTAGCTGGAAATCAAGCGGAATGCACCATGTGGAGCAGCCTGCGTGCAAGAGAGGAAATACTTGTCTCATTTAATAAAATGCAAATGTCAAGGGATTTTATAAGAGAGAGTCTTTTATTAAATCATATGGTGGGTCCCTCATGAAATGAAGTCACGGGAATAAAAGTTAAAGCCACAAAAATTAAATAAGCCACTTTATTTGTTTTATGAAAGAAACTCAAGAGCCAGCGGAAGTAACCACGTGGAGACACCCGCAACAATAGAAAGCAAGTTAAAATGAAGCGGAGAAGGGCACATGGCTGCAGCAGAAGGCAGAGAAGAGTTAAAAGAGAGTTCAGTGAAAGAAGCCATGTGGAGCCGTCCGCGCACAGAAAATATAAATGCTTGTTTCATTTAATTAAATGCATCAATATTACGGGATTTTTTATAAGGAGAGTTTCTTTTCTTATTAAAATAAGATGTGGGTCCCTCTTTCATAACAGTTAAAACTCTATGAAATTAAAATGAAACAATGAATGTGGCTCACATTTTTATTTTTTCACGGAAAGTTTCAAAGGAAGATGCGGAATGTGACAAATGGAGGCATCCGCGACAATGAAAAAAAATAGAAGATTCAGCGGAAGCCACCATGTGGTGCAGTCCGTGCACGGGAAGGAAATAAAGTTTGTTTCATTCTAATAGATACATTTAAAGCAAGCTTATGAGAGTTTTAAAGAAATAGTTTTAAATATAATAGGGTCTATGAAGCCACGACTCATCTTTTAAATAAAGATTTATCTTTATTTTAAATGTGACGTGGGACAAAATATTAAAATGAGACTTTATTATAATGTAAATTATGATTCACATGAAACATAAAGGTGAAACCGTAAATGTGAGCAGCCATTTTTATTTTATGAAGCAAGTTACAGGAAAATAGCGGCGGGAGTCCTCTTTCTCACACAGAGATATTTTTCTAGCCATGGGAAAAACAGAAATTGTAGTTCAGTTATGGTTTTTGGTCGCCACTTTAGTTTAGTTTCAAATGCTGGATTTGGTGCCAAATTTTCAGGGATTTAGTTGTGGATTTTTAGAGAGGCCGTTGGGATTTCATTGAGTTATTTCAAGCTACAAATAGCCACATCTAGGACACATTCAAAAAGAGTTCTAGAGGTTGAAGGTTCTTCTTCAAATATGTTCAGAGTTCTACATTCTATAGATTAGAGAGTCGGAGCAGTAACAGAGTTTCTTCTTGCCTTTGCAGTGTCTTTTCATGATGAATGTAACAATTATTTTTGTGCAGCAACTTTTGCCTCTGTAATTTGTGGTCATTCAAATAAATGAGATATGTTCTGTGCATATTGGATATCTCTGTTTCTTGTCTCTAATTTCTCTGTTTCTCTGCCTCTATTTAATATATTTCTCAAACTGGTTTTAATCATGCATTGATGCTCTTTAATTCCAGTTAAATCTTTCAAAGTTTAAACACTGTGCAAATAATAGTTCAAATCCGGTGGATCGCCATAGATTAGGCATTTTATTTTCTAGAAATCTTGTTTCCTTCTGACCTTTTTCTCAAACCCCATTGAAGAACAGAAGAACCAACTTCCTTAAAATTTGGAGGTCACTCTGAGGAGCATTCCCACGTCTCAGAGTTTCCCATGTTGCTGCTGGATTACACCCACAAATTTATGCATCAACTGTTTCCAAATGAAATGTTTGCTAATCTAAAAATACCCTGCAAAAACTTGTTAGTGTCCACAAGATGATATGGATGACTTGCAAAACACTTGTCAGTACCTGCATAGGATGCAAAGTCAGTTTGTACAAATAGTGCTAAAATAGAGTCCTAATAGCACTACTGCGGACAAAAAATGATGCTACTGATAGAGACCCATCAAGAAAGACCTGATTCTAGACAGATAGCACTGATTCACAAATATGCGTTAATACCAGATACAGAAGGTGCCAGATTTCATAATAGAGCTAATACAACATAGAGAAGGTGCTATAATGAGAAACAATGCTAATATAACATATATAAAGCACTGATACAGACAATCATGCTACTATGGATTTAAGAAGGCTCCACTATGCATGCACCTGAAGGGTCTGGTCAACAGTGAAAATAGCATCGATCTAGGTGCCGATAGCACCAATACATGTCTGAACGTGTCCACCCTGCATAACAGAGGTTTTCCTGACCAAAACAGAGCGTCAAACTATAAAAACTGAGATCCTATCAGCTTTGTTAGTCTATCAAATAGAAAGGAAGACAAAAGAAAAGACGAAATACATGTTTGGGACTTTAGGAAAAATTTAGCATGAACTCCCCTTGTTCCTTCCAATATTCCTGCAAAATAGAGAGCAATTAGACAAAAAAATACAGTAGGAAGAACATGGATGAACTGGACACGTGAGTGAGTATTAAGTAGAAATGTGTTGCACAAAATAGCGCTAAAATAAAATATAGTGCTAAAATATGTCAGAGATAGCACCGCTGCGCAGGGTATATAACGTTGCACCTACAAAAACATGTCCTAAGCATAAAAACTCACACAAACAAATTAGATTTGGACCTTGTGGGTCCCACTGGGTGTGCCAATGTAGATTAGGAAATCAAATCAAAGGTTAAATACAAAATAAATGCAAATTTAAAAATAAAGAGTTTATACCTAGATAAGAAGACCTAGTCTCATCAAGGGGAGAGGAAACTTGCACCCAAGAGTTCCTAAGACATGATAATCCCTAGATAATGATCCAAATGTGAAATGCTATATCAATGTGTAACTCACTAAAAGACTAGCTCATTAGATATTTTAGCATGATAACTCTACTTGAGAAATTGGATCCCAAAATGGGTTGCAGGATGAAGTATTTATAGATTTTTGGAAGGAATTTTGATCCAAGGGTGGAGATTGGTTTGGAAGATCAATGGTGGAGGATAAAAATGTTGTGGAGGGCTTAGATTAGATCTTGGAGGAATGGAGGGCTAAGAATAAAAGTAAATCTTTTATTCATTTTGGGAAAAGGGGTAATTAAATGAGTATGGGTGTGAAGGATTATTTTTGAATTAAAGATTCATATGGGGAATGTAAAATGAATTAAAAATTTATTTGGGGATAAGTGGAGATAAATGAGGTATGGGGGTGTAAGAGGAATTAATTGTGATGTGGGATGTACTTAAATAAAAAATTGACTTATGTCGATATATTTCAATTTTTTATTTGGAGGATGTGGGAAAGGGTGTTAAACTAGGTTTGACCACCCAAATGAGAGGTTAGGATTAATTAAACATAGGTTTTATTTAATTAATCCTAGGGCTAAGATGAGGTAGGCTAGGGTAGGCAATTAAATAATAGCTATTTAATTGTCTAGGGTAGGGATAGGTCAATTAATAGGGTGAATTAATTAGTTAAACATGATTTAGCTAATTAATTAGATTTAGTAAGGAGAGGGAAATTGACCAAAAAAATATTACATATTTATTAAATCAATTGGCTAAGGTTTAAACTATTGAATTAATAAAATTAATTCAATTGTTAGGGATAAAATGATGGAAAATTAGATGATGAAGGGATAATTAATTAAATAAAAATTTAATTAATTGAATAGAAGGGAAATTGATAGTTTGGGGATGTCGGGAGTCAGTTTGATGAGAAGATACATTTTTAGGTGTCTACAATTTGTTTAATCTGAAAATGATTGAGGGTGGATTTGTGTCAAATCATTTAAATGAGTTTAATATGATTACCAGTCAATTAACTTTTGCAAAAGTGAAATTTGATGAAGAGGTGAGGGCTCTCTTGGTTTTATGTTCTTTGCCAGAAAGATGGAATAGCTTGGTAATGGTTATAAGTAACTCTATCTCTGGTTCAAAAACTTTAAAATTTGATAATGTTGTTGGTGTTATCCTTAGCGAGGAAATTTGACAGAAAAGTACAGGTGAGAGTTCAACATCGGATAATGCTTTGACTATAGAGAACAGGGGAAGAACAAAGGAGAGAGGAAAAAGGCCAACAAATCATGGGAAATCACAAGGGAAGTTGAAGAAAGGCAGATCCAAATCTAGAGGAAAAATGGATTGCTGGCACTATGGAAAGCTAGGACACTTGAAGAAAGATTACTGGTCTCGAAAGGGAAAACAAGGAGATGGACAACATGATGACAGTAAGGAAGATAATGTTTCAAGTAATAAATTATAGGTTGCTTTAATTCTATGTTTAGATAATGCTAATGATTCTTGGGTAATAGATTTAGAGACTTCATTCATGCCACACCCCATAGGAAATATTTTTTAGATTAAATTCAAGGTGATTTTGGACAGGTATATTTAGGCGATGATGAACCCTATCAGATTGTTGGAAAAGGAAAGATAAAAATCAAGTTGCAGAATGGAAATGAATGGTTGCTACAGGAGGTAAGGCATGTTCCAAATTTGAGAAGGAATTTAATTTCTGCAAGACAACTGGGTAGTGAAGGCTGCATAGTTACCTTTTAAAATAAAATCTAGAAGGTCAGTAAAGGTGCAATAGTAGTAGCTAAAGGTGAAAAGGTAGGCACATTGTATCTGTGTACTGGTAATACTTATTCTACCTTAGCTGCTATAGAAACAATTACTACTGAGATAGTTATAACACTTGCTGTAGGGACAGAAACATAATTGTGGCACCATAGACTTGGGCACATGAGTGAGAAAGGGATCAAGATCCTTCACTCCAGAAATTTTCTACCAAGTCTAAAGCATATTGACTTGGAGTTCTGTAAAACTTATGTTTATGGAAAATAGAAAAGAGTCTAACTTCTCAAAGCTGGGAAAGAGGAGAAGAGTGAGAAATTAGAGCTTGTGCATTCAGATGTATGGGGACCAACTCAGGTATCTTCTCTTGGTGGCTCTTGCTATTATGTTACTTTTATTGATGATGCAACTAGGAAGTGTATTTGAAAATTTTAAAAAGTGGAAACCTTTGGTTGAGAATGAGATAGGAAAAAAGTTGAATGTCTCAAATCTGATAATGGAGGTGAGTATTGTAGTAGAGAATTTGAGAATTACTGTTCATATAATGGAATCCATAGGCAGAAAATAGTTCCTAGAACCCCATAAGAAAATGGTGTCTGAGAGGATGAATAAGACCATTATGGAGCATGTAAGGAGCATAAGATTGCATGTTAGACTACCCTTACACTTTTGGGTAGATGTTGTACATACCATTGTTTATTTAATAAACAGGGGACCTTCAAATCCTTTTGATGGTGGCATCTAGAGGAGGCATGGATGGGTAAAAAGGTAAACTATTCATTTCTAAAAACCTTTGGTTGTGAAGCATTTGTCCATATTGATATTGAATATAGAACCAAGCTTGAGGCCAAGTCTAAAAAATGTACCTTCATTAGATATGGAGTAGATGAATTCAGTTATTGATTATGGGTTATGAAAATCATAAAATCATTAGGAGAAAAGATGTTATATTTAATGAGAAAGTCATGTATAAGGATTAGCTGCAAGAAAAGAAATATGTGGTGTTGGATGAGATTCTAGAAAATAAAATACAAGTGGTACATGATGCTCAAAAACAACAAGTTATCCCATAGACTCCTGCAAGTATTAGACATTCTATAAGGATAACTAGACCTCCAGAAAGATTTTCTCCATCATTATATTCTATATTATTAACTAATTCTAGTGAACTTGAAGGTTATGAAGAAGCAATGCAGATAGTTACCAAAAAATAATGGGAGCTAGGCACGAAAGAGGAAATAGATTCCTTGCTGCAATATCAGACTTGGGACTTAGTCAAATTGCTTATGGGAAAAAGAGCATTACTAAAGAAATGGGTTTATAGGTTAAAGGAAGAAGATGGAGGCAAGAAGAGATATAAGGCCAGACTCATGGTAAAAGGTTTTGTACAGAAAAAAGGTATAGATTTTGATGAATTATTTTCTCTGACTGTAAAGATGACTTCTATTAGAACTATTCTAAGTCTTGTGGATGCAGAAGACTTGCATCTTGAACAACTAGATGTGAAAACAACTTTTCTCCATGGGGATTTGATGGTGGAAATATACATCTAGCAACCACATGGATATGAGGTCAAGGGTAAGGAGGATTTTGTGTGCAGGTTAAAGAAGAGTTTGTATGGCATGAAGCAAGCACCTTAGCAATGGTATTTGAAATTTGATAGTTTTATGGTTGAACAAGGTTACAAAAGATGTCATTTTGATTATTGTGTTTGTTTCAAAAAATTGGGTAATGGTGGCTATATTATCATGTTGCTTTATGTTGATGACATGTGACAAGGTGTCATTGTACCTCATCATTTAATCATTTTTCAGATGTCAAAAATCTAGGGTTGTGTCCTCGGCTATCTGCAATTAGGGATTCTACAGTCACCAGTTTTCCTAGCTAATCTTAATGACTTCTACTAATTCAAAGAGATTGATTTGTCTACTTAGTAAATGAATTTAAGGAATGCTAAAAATAGAATTAAACATGAAGTTACTTAAAGCAATCTTAAAATCTATCTATCAAAATTAGTAAAATACTTTTCACAACAAAATTTGAAATAACAAAACAGTGGTACTAGCCTTCTGCCTTGGTGGTGAGAGTGGGCCCTTGCTCCACACCCATGGGGCTGAAGGCTACAATAGGGACTCAACACAAAAGAATAAGATCACAACTAAATTCAGTCCAATTCCATTCGCTTTGCATTCATGAAAAATATTGATATCAAAGAACTGAGATTACCGAGAATCAGAATAAATCAATCATTGTATATTTCTTCTGTTGTTTCTATAAGCATATATAAAATGAGTGATGGCATATCAGTTATCTTATCTACTAGTTCTTCTATGAGATGACATCCATCTCTTTATTATACTAGCTGTTTAACTATGGAAAAATAATCATGCAATAAAAGTAGATTGAGTGGAACAGAAGTCCACTCTGAATTCTAAAAAGATAAAAACTCCAATAGTTAACTAAAGATGACCCTTCACCACTCAGGTGATGATTTGAGTGAAATGAGGGGTGTCACGATCACTACTGAGAGTGCCTGATTGGTAGATTATGCTGGAAATATGCCCTGCTCTCAGGAGGTGCTGGAGATATTTGTCCCTATCTGGAACTCTGGAGATATGTTTGTAGCTCTAGAGATACCATTGTGGCCTTCTTGTTCAACTCCAGAGATGCTCCAAACTCCCATCCAGCTCTGGAGAGGCTTTTCTCTTTACTTCAAAACTTCTGGTGTCATGGTATTCTGGTATTGTCTCCGGAGATCATTGAAGACTACCTCCAGAGATGCACAAAATTGCCGTTCTAAGCATCTACACTTGTTGATTCAAAAAGAGAAGTTTTCTATATTTTTCCATCAATTCCATGCACATTAGTCCCTCAATCAAAAATTATGATCTTAAGTAATTTTTCTCAATTAATCATTATCTAGAACGATCTTTTCTAGCTAATTCAGGTGTAGACATTAAGAAAGATGGAATCAGGAAAGAGAAAAAGAGAGGTAAAAAGATGTATTTTATGGGTGCTACTTGGCACTCATCATCCCCCCATACCTAAGTTTTGGTAGGTCCTCCTACTTCTCACAATCTAGATTTATTCTGGTGAAGCAGCCTGTCAGTCAAGCTATAATATTGTGCATAGGTAGACCAAGTGGTGTGGTTGGTATTACCATTGCCTTTTTATTGATCAACCTGCCTCAATGAATCCTACAATTTCTCATCTTCCATATGCTCAGCCCAGACAGGGAGTGGTTCAATTATGAGAGGGGGCGTGAACCATCCACCTATCCATTCCTGCTTATGTTTATCCATCATTTTGGCTATTTATTTTTCTTTCCTCATAAATAATCTTAAGTTTGCAAGGGTGACCACTTCTCTCATTTTCTGCTCCGAGGTCAAAACATTCCATCTTTTCTTTACTATGGCAAGTACTGGATTTTCTAAACTATTCATGAAAAGACCAAAATTGATAGAGGACTCTTGCAAACTTTTTAGGTATAATGGTAAAATTTTGTTCTGACTCTTAGGGTGGTAGATATAGGACTTGAATTGGGTCTTAAAAGCATTGGGATTGGGACATTCCTTACTGATGAAGAGATCTATTCTTGTATCTTTCTTGAGATGATCTTCCATTTGTTCATTATAGATCTGATGATTACTCATTAGGGACATAAATGCTTTAAGTTGGAATTCCCCCACAAAATAATTAAGAATGACAGTTATATCATTAACACAGAAACCATACAGGTATAATTCACATAGGAAATTCTTGTCCTCATCATTACTCCTTGTATATGCTGTCATGAATCCTTCTACTATCTCTGTGTTCTCAATCAGGTCAGATAGGACTAAAGAGAATTTCCTCTACAGGACTCTTTCATGTAAGAACATAGAATAGCTGGCACTTGGGGGCCTGTAAGATAGAATTTCAGAAGAAAGGGAGGCCATCTCAATGATTTTTCCTTCTAGAGTTTCTATTCTTTTTCTCTTGGCAGTGACTGCCCTTTGTAATTGCAGCATAGGCTTGAAAGCCTCATATTCTCTACATTTCTTCCCCCAATGGAACAAGACCTTAGGAATGTCAATGTGGATTGGAGACACATATGGATCTATTTGTATCTCCTTCTCATTGGTTGCCCTTGGGCCAACCAACTCCTAAATATATTCCTCTTGATCATCTAGTTTGTTGTTGGCCCAAGTCAACTGTTTATCTTGGCTATGCATTTTCTCAATTAATGCTGCCATTATGATGAGGCCATTGTCTCTAGCCATGGTGAGCTCAGAAACACTATGTACTGCCTCTTTCTCTTTTTCTTCCAATAGTTTGACTACCTCAATTTTCTAGGCCTCCAATTCTGCTTCTTTCTCCTGGATGATCTTGTTTTTGCTCTAGAGCTCTGTTTGTAGATTTTCAATGACTTGTTTTTATTCCATTTCTACCTCCATTCTGACCTTCTTGAGGTCAATAATAATTTGATTCTTCCCCCAGAGTAGTCTCTTTAGGTTGTCAATTTCTTCTAACAGTTGTTGTTCTTTTGAAATCTCAACATCCTCTTGCTCAGAGCGGTAAGGGAAATTTTTTTCTTCTGCTTCTATTTGTTGAACATTAGGGTTTTCCATGGCCATCTGCCCTGCATTGTCAACCGTACCCATTTGCCCCATTTCATCTTTTCCTATAGACTCCCTGTCATGAGGGTCCTCTTGGTGTTCCTCTACTTCTGTTAGCAACGATGAAGGCCCAGCCTTATCCTCATATGTTCTAAAACTCAGGAGTACCTCAGCTAGGAGAGTAGTATCTTCCTCAGCCTGCGAGAGCTATCTTTTCATTTTTCTTCTCCATATCAAAGGTGGGGCAGGGGCCTCTAGAGTAGGTCTCTTAGCTTCAGAATCTAAGGAAATAGTAAGAGTTTGTCTATATTTTGTCTCCAAAGCATGTGATGGTTCTAAAATTGGACTTGACCCTAGATAGATGGATGGCACTAGGGAAACTTCTCTTTGTCTTCTCTTCCTAACTAGAGGGATCTCATCTGAATCATGAGATGTTTCTTCAGCCCCAGGTTTTCTCTATTTTCTATCCTGACCTCTCCCTTGTTAATTCCTTAGGGAAAGATTCATCAGTTAGAGTCATCTTTCTCCTAACTGATCGAATCATGTATGGGGTTTGTTTAGGAGAAGAATCTCTAATTTCTTTTCCTTTCTTCTTTTTATTAGGAACAAGGGCTGCAAATGAAGTTGCCTCCTGTGAGGACTTCTTTCCTCTTTGAACAGCTATGGAGGAGGTTGAAGGCTCTATTTCTTCTTCTTGGTGGGTAGAGGAACCCTCACCTTCTGTCTGTGCCCTTTCTAGTTCTCTGTTCTGGGGATTTTATTCAAGAAAGTTTTGCCATAATTCTTCCCCATTGGCTTGAGACAGGAAGTAGTGTTTAACTACTAGAAAAATGAGGCCATGATGTTCCATGGGACCATTGTTTTGCTGATATTTTTCTACAGTTGCCCTCATGGTAGAATACAGGAAATTGGGAATGTTTATGCTAAATTTAGGGTGTCTATTCCCATGCCTTAGAAAAATCAGCATTTTCATTATTGGTCCTAAAACTAAAGAGAATTGACCATCACAAGTGAAATATTTCATTAGATAGGTAGCTACATATTGCCAAGGGTTTGGAAGTGTGGACCTAAGAATTTCTTTTACTTCATTTTTATTTGAATGCAGTTGTATTGCAAGTTCACCTTGAATAGAGAAATTCTTAATCAAATCAGTATATAAGGTTTTCAGATGATAAAACCTCTCACCTTGTTTAGGCAGCCCAAAAATATGATTGATAGTGGTTGAGGAGAGATTGATTTAGACTCCTTTGATAGTTGCTTGATTGTCCCTTAGATTTCTTAGGAATTCATCCACTATATCTTCTTGAAACCCTTCAATTTTTTCTAGAAAGTCCAACAATCCTACAGTTCTTAGAATGTTTGTTGCAGCCTCATCTTGCAAAAGACCCGCAACACTCTCTGGTTCAGACTTCTTCTTTACCCCCATTGCTAAATTGGTTCCACGTTCTGTGCTTAATTCCTCACTCTTCTATCTACAATTTGTATCTTCTTCTTAACTCTGTAGGCTCTGGATGACTATTTAATTTACTCTGTTCTTCAGGGTATTTCAGAAGTTTGAATGAGGATTATGATGTCTCTTAGCTTAGGCTTATGGAAGATTTGTAGATTAGTTAGAGTACCTAGGTGGTCATAAATACAACAGAGTGATAGGACACTCTAGAGGCAAGGTGACAGTATAGCACAAATGGCGGCATGCATGAATTTGGAAAAGAAAATGATGGCAGGAGGACGTGTTATAATGATGGCACCCAAAAATAGAAAGACAAGACAGTTGCTATTTAATGCTTAATTTAAGATAGAATTACCTGAACCATTTTTAATGATGAGGAGCAATGTACATGGCAAAGATGTTGTGGCATTTATGAGACTGTACGCGACATGGCACATGAGTAGTTTTGGTGGCTTGAGATGATGCCAACTACTTCATTGGTATGCAACCTACAATCATTCCACCGAGTGGTTTGAGAATCCACGTTCCTTGGGTGATGCCAGCACCGTCTTTGTAAATACCCCTGCAATTGAAATATGTGCTAATTTTATTTTATTCTTGTCATAAAGAAGAGGATGAGTCATGATGACCTCATCATTTGATGTTTCCACCTTATTACTAGGAGAGGTGGATTTCTTCCCCCATTATTGTTAGTGACTCTTTATTGATGGAGTGCCAGAGGTGCTCCTAGTTTGTGAAGCACCGGAGCTGCTCCTAGTTTGTGAAGCGCCGGAGGTACGTTTGACTATCTCCTGGTACCTGATCACCTCCGTAGCTAGATTGTTTTCAACTGTCCTAAAGAAGGGAACTGCCATTTGCTGGTTTTCAACTCCCTTGGTCGAGAAAGACAACCATTTACTAGTTTTCCATCTCTCTTTTTTTTTTTCTTTTTTTTTAGAAGGCCGCCATTTACTAGTTTTCAACCTTCCTTTTTCCCTTTTTTCCTTTGTTTTTTAGAAGGCCACCATTTGCTAGTTTTCAACCTTCCTTTTTCCCCTTTTTTTTTCTTTTTCTTTTTAAAGTCCAACAATGTGACAGAGGAGGTATCCCCTGTATCAAAACATAAATCATTAAGAAACTCTTCTTTAGTAGATGGTCATTTATAGAGTCTGATTCGGTGACCATTTACTAAGAATGTGTCTGTGCTTCTGTCAATAGGTTCCAATAGTTCCATTTTCAAAAACTTCCTTTATTTGGTAAGCACCCATCCAATGAGTTTGTAATTTTCCTTTGGACTCTTTGAATTTAGAATCATAATGAAGAACCCAATCACCTAGCTGAAATGTCCTCCTTTTCATGTGTTGGTCATGCCATTGCTTCCTTTGATACTGAACCAGTTCTGTTTGCTGAATGCCCTCTGTCCAAATTTTATCTAACTCATTGAGCTAAAGAATTATATTTTGTTGAGTTATAGACAATGGAAGGCCAATATCCAATACAGTTTTAAGTGTCTGGAGTTCAAATTCTATAGATAAAATAGGCTTTTTCCCATAAAACAATTCATATGGTGAGAACTTTGTTGTGGACTTCCAAGTGGTATTGTAAGCCCAAACCGCTTCAGGTAATCTGTTAGCCCAATCTTTTCTATTCATTGCTACTATCCTTGTTAGAATATTTTCAAGTTCCCTATTAGTTACTTCTACCTGCCCATTGGCTTCAGGATGGTAAGGTGAAGATTTTATGTGCTTGACTTGATATAAATCTGTGAATGCTTTGATTACCTGTAAAGTAAACTAAGGTCCTCTGTCTAAAACTATTGACCTTGGGGCTCCAAACCTTAAGAATATCTTATTATAAAGGAAATCAACAACTTTTTCTTCTTGTGCAAATTGTAATGCTTGAACCTCAGCCCATTTAGTAACATAGTCTGTGCATACTAGAATGTACTCCTTGCCTGATGATGGTGGAGAAATTGGTCCCACAAAGTCTAAACCCCACTGCTCAAATGGTTCCATCATGACTTGAGGATGTAGTAACATTTCTTGGGTAAAGGTTGGTTGTCCCATCCTTTGGTACTGGTCACAATGCTACACATACTTCTTTGTATCTTTATGAAGAGAGGGCCAGTAGTAACCAGCTCTAAGGATCTTGTGGACTATCTGGTGGGAGGAGTAATGGCCACCAGATGGTTCATCATGACATGCTCTTAACACATCAAAAATCTCATCAGCTTTTAAACACATACGTAGAATGAAATCAGGACCACATTTAAATAGTAAACCATTCAACCATTTGTAAGATAAACTTTCTTTAACTACACATTTTTTTGTTTTGAGGTAAGATGGGATGGATACAAGCCTATAGCTAAAAGATGTCAGCAAACCAAGGTACAATAGAGGAGATAGCAAAAAGATGTTCATCTAGGAACTTGTCCTCCACTGTTTGGTTTTCTCCTCCTATATGCAATCTTGACAAAAAATCATCAAACAAATTAAACTTTCCTAGATTATCAACTATGGTAATTGTTGATGCATTTTTTCCTCTGACCAGAGCCAAACAGTCAACCTGGTATTTTCCTTGAAAAGCCTTTGGAAAATGTTGCCTAAAAATGAAAAGTTCCAAATTGCCTAAAAACCCTTACCATTGGAAAGAGCTTGAAAAAATAGGCAGGTTTGCTTTTTACAGTACCCTAAAATTCAGCCAAATGAAGAAGTTATTGACGGTCAAAGTTTTGGTCAACATACAGTTCAAATATGCATTTGGCAAGCTTGAAAAAGGAAGTCAGCCTTAGGAAATAATGAAAAAATTAAGTTTTATGCATTTTTGAATGTATATCGGTCCAGGGAAATGCATATACATTCAGGGAATCTTCCACAGGTCCTTGGGAATATTCCCCATTTGTATATCCACGATATGCAAGGAAAGACACAAGAGAAATATATAATGTACATTTGTGGCATATTCCCTAGAATATTCCACAGTTGTATGTCAGCAGGCTTGTATATTGGTTTGTATGTTCGCAATATACAAGAGGAAATATACAAGGAAAAGATACATTGCAGGAATATTCCTCAAAGATTCCCTGTTTGCTTGTCTAGAGATTTGTATATTGCATTGCATATTTGTCATACAAGCCCAATGTACATTTGCTATAGTGCCGCGGGGAATATACAAGAGATTGTTGCAAGGGATATACAAAAGCTTTTGTATATCGCAGAGATGCTTGATGTGGGGCCCGCGCATATACAACAAAGAGGTTCGTATGTCTCCTACATACAAGTGATACATTGCGGGAATATTCCTTTGAAGATTCCCTAGTTGTATAAAGGGGTTTGTATATTTGAATGTATGTTTTCATACAAGGCCAATGTACAAGGAAACATACATCTACTATAGTAGATATGTATTGGCTCAAGAATAAAAGGAGATGTATATTTCACATTGTATGTCTTCTACATACAATCGAACATGCAAAGAATTATACAAGGCTGAACATACAAAAGGTGGGGACCGCAGGTTTACAAATGAAATTGCAAGCAAGAAGTGCCGCAGGGAAATATAGAAAGGAGTTTGTATATCTCAGAGATACAAATGGTGGGTCCCGTGAAGATACAATGAGGTTTGTATATCATATACATACAAAGATTCAAATGCTACAGTGGAATGTATATCGACTTGTATGTTCACACATACAAGCCATTATACAAGGAAACATATACAATCTGGACCCGAATAGAAGTTTCAATATATTCTATGTTGTTCTTGGGTCCACCTTGTATAAAAGGTGTTTGTATGTCTTGACATACAGAAGACAAATGGATATCATTTCTGCCTCATTCAGGCTCCGGGTCCACTTTGTATGTATGAGGCCATTTGTATATTGCGATATACAAGAAAAAATACAAAGAGTGGAGATGCAAGCTAGACCTGGCAGAACAATGAAACACAACTCAGTGGTGTTTTGGGGTCTGTAGCCTGTATATTCAGACATACAAAGGTGCAGATACAAAGTTATATGCTAGGCATTTTCAAAGAGGTGGGGCCCGTATATACAGTGGGAAATTGTATGTATATACAATTTCGAACATACAAGAGATATACAAGGCTTGATATGCAAGGCGCCATGTATGTGTAGAAGGAGTTGTAGAATAAATTTTTGAGTGCCGATTCAGGTGCTAAGATGCAGTGATATACACAGAAATGCAAAAGTAGTATATACAGGTAGTTGACCGAAAGTTTGACCGCCTGTATCTTCCCCATTTCAGCGAATTTTGACATACTGTAAGAGGCAAAAGTACATGTTTTTGCCTCGTCTTTCATTTGAGCAGGTTTTTGGGGGAATTTTCTAATATTCAATTTTTAGATCTGAGGATGCATGTTTTGAACGATGAATATTTCAGTGACGACTTTTAGCAGATGAAGATATTTTTGGGGCATTCATTGTTGCATAAAGATGATACAGCTCGCATTGATGGTCAGAAATATCTTCCCACCTTCCTCTTCTAAATATTTTCATCTTTTCTATTGCAGATCGATGAGTAAGCTGCATGCATTCAAGACTCCAAAATATCTCATATCTGCCCAATTCTAGATTTTGACGCCATAACTGATGCCGCTGGGTTGTAATCGAGGGAGATATTTTCATTTCTAGCTCATAGAGCAAATTTTGTAACTGCCCTAGGATAGTTTGGAATGCTATATATAGGCATTCGAATGTTGTAAAGGTGTTGGGGAAATTTTTTGGCATTAAGTCTTTTCATATGTTGTAACCGTGCCTTTCTATTGAATATATGCAAGTTAATTTTACCTCTTTACTGATTTTTCTAGTTCTGTGTGAATCTGCATATGGTTTGTCTGTGAATGTTTCATTCCTCTCAGTCATATTGCTTCTCACCTCTACTAGAGTCATCTAACTTGTGTATACCTACTTGCTATATTTGATTACATTGTGCATCTTCTCAGTGTTTTGGAAATTTCTTTAAATCTGTCTGGTGTATCACCCTTTTATGTTTTCAAGTTTTTATTCATTTTCATTGCAAGCATTCTCTCTCCCTTTTCGCCCCAAAATTCTGTAGTTTTAGGTGATAACTAGACAAGGAAGCCGACCTTCTCCAAAGGTCTGATCTCACTTAGCAAAGTCCCACACTTAGAGATCAGTCCCATGTTATTCCAGTTTGCAGAGGTTTCACAACTGTATGCAGGGGTGCAAAACTAGGTGATAACAACTTTGGCATGCCTAATGGGACTCAAGAAATCTAAGTAACAATCAAATTAACAACCATTATTGCTGGTTTTGATGTGCAACCAGTAATTGTAGACCTTTAAGAGGTTAAAATTTACACATATGGCGACTCAGACTGAGGAAGGGACAAGTGGATCAGTTCTATCGTTACATATTTTATGAGAAAGGTACAAACCAGGAGTTCAAGTTCAGGCTCATTTGAATATTTGCAACTCTCTCCACCCAGAAGACCGAGCAGAGCTGCAGCAAGGACTCCAGTTTCCAAAAGAGTATAGTCAACTCCACCAGGTTTCAGAGCAGTTGCTTCTGTAGTTCCCACAGTAACTCAAGCAAATCTACCTACAGCTTTTCAGGTGGCAAGAAATTAGCCATTTGTGACTTTTGATGGGGGGAGTCCTTTGAATCTAATGGTACATGATGTGATACCAATGGCAGCTTTGAAGAATCTACCCTATTTCACAGGGGAAAATCAGACTACTCTGATCGAGCACATTAGAGACATATCATCTCTGTGTGGGGTTCATCATGTCACTCAGGAGAATGTAGCCATCAGATTGTTGGTTGCCTCTTTCAAGGGGAAGGCATTGTAGTGGTTCAGGAGTCTACCAATGCAGACTAGAGGAACCTGGGATGATCTAGGAGAGAAATTAAACAAACAATTTCAAGAAAAATTAGATAATCTATCACTGGTCGAACAGATGACCACCATAAAGAGAGCTCTGCAGGAGCAAATGATGGATTTTAACTTCAGATTCCAAAAGACATGGGACAGAATCCCTGTCATGGTAAGACCTCCAGCTGAATATGTATTTCTATATTTTTTGAAAGCCCTGAATAGTGATATTTTAGTAATGATTCAATCACTAGGAGGTAATAGTTTACCAGATGCGTATGAATTAGCAATTAGGGCAGAAAATAATCTCATTCAGGCTGAAAAAATAGCACCCAGACCACCAGTGCCTATCTTTCCTAAGATTCAAGCTTCCATGTTTTACCCCTATGCCTACTATCACAGCATTACCTAATACTGTCAATTCTGAACCTTCTGCCCCTAGTTTATCTCAAGAGTTGACCGAGATTAAAAATAGTCAACAAAAGATTGAGGGTATCCTTCAAACTTTTGGAAACGAACTGGTAAACATAAAGAAGCAACAGTCCCAGAAGCCCTTTTAGCCTTATCAGCAATCTAGCTAGGGGCAGAATCAACCATTTCAAGGCCGAAGTCAGCCGTATCAAGCTAATAGGCCGCCTTATCAAAGCAACTATCAAGGTGCCAGATAGAATGTAAATCAAAGGCCTTTTCTACCTTATAATCTAGCACCTATTAACACCGTAAGGGACCTTGTCCCTTCTCAGAACAACCTAGCAGCTGAATATGAGTGGTGCTACCCATGCAATTAGCCACACAGTCAAGCAGCCTGCTCAAATGGAGTCATAAATCAGGCTTTAATGGTGCAAAATGTGTCAGCCTCACAGCCAAGTACACCAAATGATGGGGTTGTACAACAACTGGAACAACCTCAGAGTGATTCTACTTTCATGAATTGGCAGCAAGGTGAATTTTGTGGCATAAACAGCGATAACACCTCAGTTGCAGCAAATACAAGAGCAAAGAAAAGGGGTTATGAGGTAGAACAAGCAACAAATAAAGGAAAAGCATCTGCTGATGTTCCTGCACCCAAAATTCCCCATATTCTACAAAGAAATAACCCAGTAAAAGCAAGGGAGATGCCTCGTTTGCAACCAGACGTCGCTGCTACAAAATCAAATCAGAAGGTGAGTGCCATTCCACCTTTCAATATTATTGAAAATATGAAAAAGATGAATGTGACAATGTCTATGTGGGATTGTTTAGCCATCCCGGGCCAAAAAGACATATTGCAATCTACCTTGTCTGATTTGAAGGTGTCCAAAGATACAACTGTTGACCCAAATAGGGTTGTCCTTACTAACTCCTCTGAGGATAATGGCAAACAGCCTAACAAAAATACTAAGCCACTCCCATTCTATATATCATTGATAATTGGAGATAAATTAGTTCATAATTGCATGGTGGATAGTGGAGCAAGCAGTTCTGTGATGCCTAAACAAATTGCAGACCAATTAGGGCTCAAGCACCAGCCTCTTGAGAAGGGTGTACTCCAATTAGATGGCATAGCTGTTAGTACTGTGGGTGTAATAAAAGACCTAGGTCTTACTCTACATACCTGTCCCAATGTTTCCATCTTCCAAGAGATCTTCATTATTGATTTGCCTCCCTATTTTGCCATGTGCTTATTAAGAGAATTCACATCCAAAATAGGAGGATACCTATCCTTTGACTAGTCCCATATGTTTTTTAGGACCAAATATGGCACTAAGGTGACCCTAAGATCTGAATTGCTTTCGAATCATCACATAGAGCCCTATACACTAAGTGTGGTTAATGCAAATCACATTATTTTTGATGATCCTGAACTTGTGGTGGCTCAAGAGTTACAAGCTGAGAGTATACCAGAGGTGTTATTAAGGGAATGGTCCTCAGAAGATGTTGTAGATGATTTTGAAGCACATATTCAAGAAAATGGTATGGGGGACTATATACTTCATGAGCTTGAGGTAGCAATTCCAAGTATGGTAAAAGATGCAGAACAATAGACAGAGCAGCAAGGAGAAGTATGGAAGATGTACTTTGATGGCTCAAGGAGTAGAAATGGATCTGGTGGTGGTGCAATGCTAGTGTCACCACAAGGTGAAAAATATTATGTTGCTTTCCATTTTGCCTTCTCATGCACTAATAACACTGTTGAATATGAAGGATTAATTTAGGGTTTGTAGTGAGCAAGAAAGAGGAAAATAGGCTGTTTGCAAGTATTTGGGGATAGTGAACTTATTGTAAATCAGGTAAGAGGACTACATCTTACCAAAAATGATACCTTGAAGTGCTATAAGCATAGGGTATGGAACATGATTGAGGAGTTTGATGCTTTTAATCTGATTTCCATTCCAAGAAATCAAAACTCCCATGTTGATAGATTGGCTGCAATTGGGGCACAATTTGATATCCCTAGTGACATTCAAAAGGAGAAAATGTAGCCTCATGTAAAAATAGTGGATAGACCATCTATCCCTGAAAATAATGTTCATTGGTAGGTCTTTGAAAGTGATGAACAGATTCTAAGATTCCTATTAGAGGAAGATGAGTTTTCCATGATGAATCAGGATAAACTCAAACAATAGTATGGCAATGATCAGATTATTCAGCTAAAGACAAATAAGCTACCCAAGGGATTGGTGACTTTGGAGTTTAATTTTGTCACCAATGATCAGATGAAGAAGACTAAGACTGGTATGCAAATAAAAGAGGAACATTATGAGGAGTTAGAAATTTTTAAGGGAAAACTCCTCAAAATAGGTAAAATCTATTTAGCTAAGGATAGGAGAGCTTTTATTGCTCTTTGTCAGGAATTTAAGGAGGTATTTGCTTGGGATTATTCAGACCTAAAGGGATTTGATCCTCATATTGTCCAACACACCATAGAATTGGAACTAGGTACAAAGCCTGTAAGGCAGAGGTAGAGGCCCCTAAATCCAAAGCTAGAGCCCCTGATGATTAAAGAATTGACTAAGCTAATTGAGGGAAAGATCATTTTTCCCATCAAGCATACTTCTTGGGTCTCAAACCTTGTCCCTGTGAGGAAGAAGAATGGAGAAATTGGGTTGTGCGTTGATTTCAGGGACCTAAATAGAGCCTCTCTAAAAGACCACTACCCACTTCCATCAATGGAGTAGATTTTACAAGTAGTGGCTGGCTCAGAGAGATTTTCTTTGCTTGACGGATTTTCTGGTTACAATCAGGTGTTAATCAAGGAGGAGGATTAGTTTAAAACTTCTTTCACTACCAAGTGGGGCACCATGACCTACAGGAGGATGCCTTTTGGTCTCTCTAACGCTGGCTCGACCTTTCAAAGAGCCATTGATATGGTGTTCAAGGGTTTGCTATACAAATTGGTGCTGGTGTACTTAGATGATATAAATTTTTTTTCAAAGAATGCATCTGAGCATTTATCCCACTTAAGGCAAGTTTTTGATAGATGCCGAGAGTTTGGGATATCCCTTAATCCAAACAAATGCATTTTTGCTGTCCATGAAGGCAAGCTATTAGGGCACGTTGTCTCAAAAGAAGGCATTACTATTGATGCTGAAAGAGTAAGGGCCATTTTGGAGCTGCCTTTACCAAGTCATAAGAAGGGATTACAAAGTTTTATTGGCAGAATTAATTTTCTACAAAGGTTCATCCTAGATATTGCAAACCTTTTGAAACCTTTGACATCCATGTTGAAAAAGAATATAGCCTTTAATTGGACAAAAGAGGCTAGACTCAGTTTTGAGTCTATAAAAGAAGCATTGTTAGTTGCGCCAACTTTGGTACATCCTAACATTTCCAAAGATTTTATTCTATATGCTTATGGCAGCCTAGAACAATCTCTGCGATCTTAGTGCAGAAGCAGAGTAGCGGCTTTGAGCAGCTAATTACTTTTTTCAATCAGGGGCTGGAAGAAATGAGCAGAGGTACAACTTTGTTGAGAAGCACGTCCTTGCAGTGATACGGAGCCTCAAGAAATTTTGGCATCTTGTTTCCAATAACAAGATACATTTAATGGTGGCTCATCCCAACATGAAAGAGTTCCTATTGAGTAAAGATGTTAATAAGAAGAGAGCGGGTTGGATCACCAAGGTCATGGAATATGACATGGATATCCAAGTAACCAAGCTTGTCAGAGGTAGAAGACTCAGTGAGCAACTTGCTACCAGTTCTAACAAGGAGGATGAGATGCTTTTGACTATTGAGGATGCACCTCAAGATAATGTAGTAGTAGCGAACACAGGCTGGGTTACTGATATGACTAAATTTTTGCAAACTAGCAAATGTCCAATAGGTCTAGATAGAACTAAAAGAAGATATTATAGATTGCAATCGATTCCCTATGTTTTAATAAATGACATCCTTTTCAGAAAGGACTTTAATGGTGTATTGTTAAGGTGCATTGATAAAGATCAGACTGACAAGGTACTACATGAATTTCATGATGGAGTAGCGGGGGGTCATTTTGCCCCGAAGACTACTGCCTAGAAGATAATGAGAGCTGGATATTACTAGCCCAACCTATTTAAATATGCCCATGCATGGGCAAGGAAATGTGTAAAGTGTGCCATTTTTGCAAGAAAGGAGAGGCTGCTAGCCTTACCTCTACGGCCAATTCAAATAGAGCAACCCTTCATGAAATGGGGTGTTGACTTTGTAGGACCCATTAATCCACCATCAAGTGCAGGCCACAAGTGGCTTCTTACAGCTACAGATTTTTTCACAAGATGGACTGAAGCAGTAGCTCTAAAGGAATCAAATGAAAATGTTGTTTTAAATTTTTATCATGACTTGATTTCTAGATTTGGAGTGCCTGAGTCAATAATTTCTGATAATGCTTTAGCCTTTGTTGGCCTAAAGATAACTGATTGGGCTGTCAAAAATGGGATCTATCTAAATACTTCTTCTAATTATTACCCATAGGGTAATGGTTTGGCTGAGTCTACCAACAAAAATCTCATAAAGATTATTAAAAGACCAATGGACGACAACCAGAGGACCTGGCACACTAATTTGAAATATGCCTTATGGGTAGATAGAATAACTCCTAAGAGGTCCATTGGAAACTCTCCATATATGTTAGTATATGGGAAGGAAGCAAGATTGCCTATCTTTGTAGAACTGCTAGCACTAGACATCATGAATCAGCTAGAAGTGTTTGAAGAGGAAGATCCCATGGCTGTCAGATATGCTCAGCTTATGGAGCTTGAAGAAATCAGAGACAAGGCTATGAAGACTATGGAATATCATCAGCTTCAAACAAAAAGAAATTTTGATCAGAGGGCCACCCCCAGAAGATTTAGAATGGGTGACATGGTGCTTAAATGGGATGAATTAAAAAGTAGACTAGGAAAGCACTCCAAATTTGACAACATGTGGAGTGGTCCATTTCTCATTACTGAATGCAAAGAGCACAATGCATTTCAGTTATCAAATATGGATGGACAAAATCTGCCTATCCCAGTCAATGGGATACACCTAAAGAGGTGTTTTGAGGTATGAGTGCCTTGTAAATCAGTAAATTAGGTCTCTATGCTTTCAATAAGTGCTGCTACACATTAGTTTAGATTAGCTTTTGCTTTCCCTAAATGATGTCTAGCATAGTTGAAAGAGTTTACTTTCAACATTTTGTCTTGGTTTGGCCTTTCAAGTGTTCTTCATTGCTTCTATCTGGTTTTGCTAAGGTCAGAAATATCTATATTTCAGTCTCTATGTGACTCTATGCCCAATAGATGTATAGGCCACTGATCTAACTATTTAGCAGACAAACATCTCATAGAGGTCGCCAAATTGTTGACCCATTTTTTTGTCTGACCAAAGCCAAATAGTCGACTTGGTATTTTCCTTGAAAAGCCTTTGGAAAATGTTGACTAAAAATGAAAAGTACAAAATTGCCTAAAATACCTTACCATTGGAAAGAGCTTGAAAAAATAGGTAGGTTTGCTTTTTACAGTACCCTAAAATTCGGCCAAATGAAGAAGTTATTGATGGTCAAAGTTTTGGTCAACATACAGTTCAAATATGCATTTGGCAGGCTTGAAAAAGGAAGTCGGCCTTAGGAAATAATGAAAAAATTAAGTTTTATGCATTTTTGAATGTATATCGGGCCAGGGAAATGCATATACATTCAAGGAATCTTCCACAGGTCCTCAAGAATATTCCCCGTTCGTATATTGGTGATATGCAAGGAAAGACACAAGAGAAACATACAATGTACAAAGGCAAATGTACATTCGTGGCATATTCCCCAGAATATTCTGTAGTTGTATGTCAGCAAGCTTGTATATTGCTTTGTATGTTCGCAATATACAAGAGGAAATATATAAGGAAAAGATACATTGCGGGAATATTCCTCAAAGATTCCCTGTTTGCATGTCTGGAGATTTGTATATTGCGTTGCATATTTGTCATACAAGCCCAATGTACATTTGCTACAGTGCCGCGGGGAATATACAAGAGATTGTTGCAAGGGATATACAAAAGCTTTTGTATATCGCTAAGATGCTTGATGTGGGGCCCGCACAGATACAACAAAGAGGTTTGATGTCTCCTACATACAAGTGATACATTGCGAGAATATTCCTTTGAAGATTCCCTAGTTGTATAAAGGGGTTTGTATATTTGATTGTATGTTTTCATACAAGGCCAATGTACAAGGAAACATACATCTACTATAGTAGATATGTATCGGCTCAAGGATAAAAGGAGATGTATATTTCACATTGTATGTCTTCTACATACAATTGAACATGCAAAGAATTATACAAGGCCGAACATACAAAAGGTGGGGCCCGTAGGTTTACAAATGAAATTGCAAGCAAGAAGTGCCATAGAGAAATATAGAAAGGAGTTTGTATATCTCAGAGATACAAATGGTGGGTCCCGTGAAGATACAAAGAGGTTTGTATATCATATACATACAAAGATTCAAATGCTACAGTGAAATGTATATTGACTTGTATGTTCGCACATACAACCCGATATACAAGGAAACATATACAGTCCGGACCCGAATAGAAGTTTCAATATATTCTATATTGTTCTCGGGTCTACCTTGTATAAAAGGTGTTTGTATGTCTCAACATACATAAGAGCATGTACAAGCCAGATTTCAAATGGATATCATTTCTGCCTCATTCAGGCTCCGGGTCCGCTTTGTATGTATGAGGCCATTTGTATATTGTGATATACAAGAAAAAATACAAAGAGTGGAGATGCAAGCCAGACCTGGCAGAACAATGAAACATAGCTCAGTGGTGTTTTGGGGTTCGCAGCCTGTATATTTAGACATACAAAGGTACAGATACAAAGTTATATGCTGGGCATTTTCAAAGAGGTGGGGCCCACATATACAAGGGGAAATTATATGTATATACAATTTCGAACATTCAAGAGATATACAAGGCTTGATATGCAAGGCGCCATGTATGTGCAGAAGGAGTTGTAGAATGAATTTTTGAGTGCCGATTCAGGTGCCAAGATGCAGCAATATACACAAAAATGCAAAAGTAGTATATATAGGCAGTTGACCAAAAGTTTGACTACCTGTATCTTCCCCATTTCAGCGAATTTTGACATACTGTAAGAGGCAAAAGTGCATGTTTTTGCCTCTTTCATTTGAGCAAGTTTTTGGGGGAATTTTCCAATATTCAATTTTCAAATATGAGGATGCATGTTTTGAACGATGAATATTTCAGTGACGACTTTCAGCAGATGAGGATATTTTTGGGGCATTCATTGTTGCACAAAGATGATACAACTCGCATTGATGGTCAGAAATATCTTCCCACCTTCCTCTTCTAGATATTTTTCATCTTTTCTACTGTAGATTGATGAGTAAGCTATTTGCATTCAAGACTCCAAAATATCTCATATCCACCCAATTCCAAATTTTGACACCATAATTGATGTAGCTGAGTTGCAATTGAGGGAGATATTTTCATTTCCTGCTCATAGAGAAAATTTTGTAACCACCCTAGGATAGTTTGGAATGCTATATATAGGCATTCAAATGTTGTAAAGGTGTTGGGGAAATTTTTTGGCATTAAGGCTTTTCTATTTCCAAATAGGGTTTTCATATGTTGTAACCATGCCTTTCTATTGAATATATGCAAGTTAATTTTACCTCTTTATTGATTTTTCTAGTTCTATGTGAATCTACATATGGTTTGTCTGTGAATGTTTCATTCCTCTCAATCATATTGCTTCTCACCTCTGCTAGAGTCATCTAACCTGTGTATACCTACTTGCTGTATTTGATTACATTGTGCATCTTCTTAGTGTTGTGGAAGTTTCTTTAAATCTGTCTGGTGTATCAGCCTTTTATGTTTTCAAGTTTTTATTCATTTTGATTGCAAGCATTCTCTCTCCCTTTTCCCCCCAAAATTTAGTAGTTTTAGGTGATAACTAGAAAAGGAAGCCGGCCTTCTCCAGAGGTCTGATCTCACTTAGCAAAGTCCCACACTTAGAGATCAGTCCCATGTTATTCCAGTTTGCAAAGGTTCCACAACTGTATGCAGGGGTGCAAAACTGGGTGATAACAGTAATATCAAATTCTTGCAATAGCAATAACCACCTGATGATCCTTACACATGCTACTGGCTTATTCATTAGGTACTTGATGGCTGTATGATCAGTGTGTACAAATATTTTATATCCAGTGATGTAATGCCTGAATTTATTTATAGCATAGATGACTACCAAGAATTCTTTTTTAGTTGTGGTGTAATTTCTTTCTACAGAGGTAAGGTTTTTGCTGATGTAATAAATGGCATGCATACTCTCTCCTTCCTCCTTTTGTCCTAAAACTGCTCCAATGGAGTCATTTGAATCATTAGTCTGTATGTGAAATGGTAAAGTCCAATTAGGTCCTCTCAAAATTGGAGTGACAGTAAGCTTCTCTTTCAATATTTCAAATGCTGATTGACAGTCTTCTGTCCATAGACATTCTGTGTCTTTTTTAAGTAGGGTAAATAGGGGGCAACTATTCTGCTGAATTTTTCTATGAATCTCCTATAGTAGCCTGCATGACCCAGAAAACTTCTAACATCTGTCTAATTTTTGGGTGAAGGCAACTGTGTGATCACTTCTATCTTGTTTTGATCCACTTTGATCCCCTTTGCTGAAATGTGGTGTCCCAAAACAATTCCTTCCTACACCATCATGAAGCACTTTTCATGGCTAAGGGATAATTGATTTTTCTCATAGCATTTTAGTACATTCTCAAGGTCTATGAGAGCTTCTTCAAAATTATCTCCATACACAGTAAAGTCATCCATATAGATCTCCATGCATTCATTAGCTAGTTCAAGAAAAATAGCTAAAACAAGTCTCTGAAATGTAGCTAGGGCATTGCACAGTCCAAAGGGAAGAACTATGTAAGTAAAAGTTCCCCAAGAGCAGGTGAAGGTTGTTCTGTCCTAGTCTTTAGGTGCTACTTGAATTTGGTTATACCCACTGAATCCATCTAGAAGAGAAAAATACTTCCTCCCAGCGAGGTTGTCCAACACTTGGTCAATGAATGGTAAGGGAAAGTAGTCCTTTTTTGTATCTTTGTTGAGCTCCCTATAGTCAATACACACCCTCCATTTCCCATTCTTTTTAGGCACTATGACAAGGGGTGAGACCCATTAACTATTTGAGATTGGGTATATAAACCCTGCTTGTAGTAATTTTTCTATTTCATTTTTAACAATGTCTTTTAAAGCAGGATTCAATCTTCTCTGGGGTTGTCTGACAGGTTTCGTATCCTTAGTGTAATGGGTACAGATCTCAGGAGGTATTCCCCTCATATCTTGGTATTCCCAAGAAAAAGTTGTTGAATGAGAAATTAGAAGTTGGATAAGTTTTCCTTCCTGATTTGTTGTTAACTGAGTATTGATATTAAGTGTTTTCCCTGGTAAAATCATGACCTGTTTTGTGATTTGATCCATAGATGTAGTTAATCTGTACATTGGAGTCATGGTATTAAGAGGACAAGAATGTGGAAGAAACATGTGGAAAGTGGCTAAGTCTCTATAAAAGGTTTCCCCACAAGGAATGATGTTGGCGAGGGTACAATGAGAAGAAGTAAGAAGTTGTCTCCTAGAATCTTGGGCAAGCTCCATCACATCCTTATTGATTAGGATGTGAGTGATGTCTTTTGTTGTATTATAGTAGATTTCTTCTTCTAACTCTCCCAGATGTTCCCTAATGGTTACCATAGCTACTGAGGCACTATTTTCATTGTTCTCTAGTTCATCCACCCATATTCTTCCTGTATATTGTATTGATGGTTTAGCTAGAGGATACAGAGATGTTTTCTTCAAATCTATCACATTAGAAATGACAATATCCCCAGTTTGACAGTCAATAGATGTTGTTGCTGTAGCCAACCATGGTCTTCCTAAAATCAGTGGGTGAGCATTTCTCTAGTTTCTTGGTTCTAATATCAGGAAGTCTATTGGAAAGTCCCATGATTCTGTTACAACTGGTACATCAGTTATTACTCCTTTTGGGACAGCTACTAACTGGTCAGCAAGTTGAAGGATTGTGGTTGTGGATTAGATACCTGATAGAGCTAATTTGTCCATTGTGTGAACTGTCATCACATTAATTGTTGCTCCCAAATCAACCAAAACATTTGAAATTTCTACCCCTGAGATGAAAATAGTTATGATAGGATTTCTAGAGTCTCCATATTTTGGGAGGATCATTTCTCCCATCAACAAATCTACTACTTTTCCTTCCACCTATATTGTGGAAGGAAAGTTTTTCTTCCTACCCTATGTTTTGATACAATACTATTTAATGAACTGATTTAGTTTTGGTACATCTCTGATTGCTTGGAGAGGAGGAATTTTGATGTTTAGTTGCTTGATTTCTTGTTAAAGTTCTGATTCCAGGTTGGCTTGGACTTGTTTTTGTAAGATCTTTTTTCTGGGGAACATACTGTTTAAGTCGTTCTAGGTATGGTGCTAGTTTTTCCATCTCCAGAGCATCTCTGGAGCTCTTGTCAGAATCATGTTTAGGAATGTTCTCCAAAGTCAATCTTTTAGGAGCAACTCTGGAGTTATCCAAGGATGATTCTTTTAGCACTTTTTCATTAGTAATCTCCTCCGGGAGTTGAGTGGATGAATTTTTAGGTTCCTCATCATTAGTTACTTCAACTATAGTTGGAGGAGATGGTCTTGGGAATGCTTTCCCAGAATGCAACTGGAGATTATTTAAATATATAGCATTAATACCAGCCATATTTTCTTGTTTTGTCATGTAAATAGTTGCTCCCTATTTATTTCATGGGTTTGGTATAGGCTGAGCTATAAAGGTGGTTGGCTAACTAGTTCATTTTGTGGTTGACCTTGTGTGTTGGAGGGTCCAGTTAGTAAAGCTTGTTGTCGAGGTTGGAAACATCTAGGTTGTCCTTGGTATTTTTTATTATATCCCTATTGAGAACCCCATTGAGGTTGCATGTTTTGTGATCTAAACTATGGTTGTAAACGGTGAAATAGATTTGATCAATAAAGAATAATAAAACCCAAATACAACAATGAAATATGAAGGAAGAAGGATAAATAACCACAAAGAGATACTTACAACCTTTACCTTTCAACTGCCATTGCTCACCTATTCTTTCTTGATCTTGAGTGATGAAGATTGGCCCTCAGGGAGCTTGCTTCCTTGCTTCGATTCCTCAAGATGACAAGGAGACATGGCTGTGATACTTGTTGTGTTGAAGATGAGCTTCAAACACAAGGATAATGGAGGATATTGGAATGGCTAGAATGTGGAGATTTGAGAAGAATGTGGGCATGATAAGGATTCTAGAATGAAGTTTCTAGAAGAAATTAGACATGGTAAGGATACCTGAAAGAAGTCCCTCCTAATTGCTTACAGAAGGGTCTTATTTATAGATTTTCTAAAAAGGCAATGGAGGGTGAGGATCAAAAGATGAGATTAATGGCTCTCATTTTTTATGAATCATTAATTCATAATGGATGAATTAAAAACTCTTTTTTTGAGAAGAGTGGGTAATGACAATTGAATTTTAAATTGAACTTAGTGGAGGACAATTGAATTTTCAATTCAATAGTGGGGGACAATTGAATTTTTAATTCAATAGTGGAGGACAATTGAATTAAAGATTCATTTAGTGGGGGACAATTGAATTTTCAATTCAATAGTGGAGGACAATTGAATTAAAGATTCATTTTTGGATAATGGAGGATATTAGCTAATTAAATATTAAGAATATTTAATTATATGCACAACATGGTGAGGTGGAAGAGATGAGGTGGATTGATGAGGTGGATTTAGGACTTGAGACATTAGAAGAATTTAGGGAATTTAATTAAGTAAAATGATTTTATTTAATTGTAGGATAATGAACCAATCAAATAAACTTATAATTTTTATTTAATTGACAGAAGAAAATAAAAATTAAGATAAATATCAAAATATTTACTTAATTCAACCTGAGCCAATTTTAGGTGTATATATTTTGCCCCTCTTTGAAGCAATGTGTTTTATCATGTTGTTTCAAAGAATAAATAGTCTGATAATGATACATGCCCCAGTTTGCCCCTGGTACAGGTTATGATGATAGGATGCCCCCTCGGGGGATTGGACGGGGAGAAGACGGAAGGCATGAGACAGACAATCTCACGATGAGATAAGTTGACAGGAGATGAAATGGTTGGATGCAGAAGAAAGCGATGAATGATATGGAATTCAAGATAAAATGATGACACACACAAGCAAGTAAGCAAGCATGCACAAATGGTATAAGCACAAACAAGGTATTGCCCCTGTCGAGCGGTAAACCAACGATATAGGTTGATGATGTCTGGTTTCAGGAATGAGATATGTCGTATAAGACTCTGGGTCTAGTTTCAACAATATAACATCCTATCTAAGACATTTGATATGATAACAATATACAACAGTGTTGTCATGGTGGGGAGTGATGTATCCCTAGAGCAACACGAAGGATAGTTATGACTGATTGATATGGTTTACGACCGGACAAGGATCAAGACCACTAATTGTGATTGGATCATTTGACAAGATTGACTTGACTTGATTGGCATGGATTAAGGATAGACTTGCAATTGGATATGGTATGGATATGGATATGGATAAGGATATGAGACGCAATTTGATATGGTATAGAAATGGATATGGATATTTGTCACCTTGATATAGCAAGTATTTTGAAGCACTTTCATCATTGGGCTTTATTATGTTGTAAGAAAATACAAGCATCTAGCTATAATTGAACCGAGATGACCTAAGTATTGCTTACATAGATTTTTGATTTAGCAAGTCAATACAAGCATCTAGCCAAAATTGAATCTAGATGACCTGAGTATTTCTTGCATTTTTCAATAGACAAGGATTGCCCCTTTTCATGTTTAGACCTCAGAGTCCTCAATGATCTTTTGTCGATCATGTCGTTAGACAAAAGTCATCACATTACTAAAGTTTAATCCACAAGCAACAAACAAAGAAAAATTATGTCCCCATCATAGCATCTCTAGCTATTGGCATCTTTGAGTAGCATAGGAAGACATAATTGATGAAAATTCAAGACCTTGTAAGTTAACCTGTTGATAAAACATTCTTGCATTAGATGTGTCTTTTTGCCATAATTGAGATAGAATTGTTTTGAGTGTTTCAGTATGGTGCTCTGCTTTGTTTTTGTTTTGGACAGGTTGATGTTATGCGTTGAGAACTTTGTTCTAGGTGTCTAGTGAAGGTATCGCAATCCTTTATTGGTTTTCCCTTTCAGAATGATGGCATTCAAGAACCCAAATCCGCAACTACGTCAAGGAGTTGCCCCCAGTTTAGACTAGGATCAACTTATTATGGGTGAGATGACCACAGATGTGGAGAGACGGACCCTAAGGGACTGACCTAGTGCCTCGGGGGCTCATTGCTAAATGGCCTTGCCTACGTGATGATGCAGAGGCAACGTAGTTCGGGGTGAACCCTCATGGACCTAAGACCTAGGTGATGGTGGATCTGTAGAAGTGGTATGGATTTGGATAGAAAGACCAGATATGGGACTAATGAGACAGCGGAGCCTCAGGGGCACATGGATAATGGCCTTGCCTATGTGATAGCTCAGAGGTGACATAGTTTAGGGCTTGGACCATGGATAGACTAGAGGATAGACGACAAGATATGGGATGGACAGGGAAGCGGAGCCTCGAGGGCGCATGGATAATGGCCTTGCCTACATGATAGCTCAGAGGCGACGTAGTTCGGGATGTGGACCATGGATGTAATAGAGGATAGATGACAAGATATGACATGGACAGGGAAGTGAAGCCTTGAGGGCGCATTAATAATGGCCTTGCCTACATGACAACATAGAGGCAACGTAGTTCGGGAAGAACCCTAATGGACCTAAGATATGGATCAGATGTGACATGATATGGAATAGATATGGGTCAAATAAGACATGATATGGATCTGATATGGAACAAAAAAGACATGACATAGAATAGATATGGATCAGATATGGAACAAATATGGATCAGATAAGACATGATATGGAACTGATATGGATTAGATATGGATCAGATAAGACACGATATGGAACAAATATGGATCAAGAAAGACACGCTATGGAATAGATATAGATCAGATAAGACAAGATATGAATCAAATATGGATCAAGAAAGACATGATATGAAACAGATATGGATCAGATAAGACACGATATGGAACCGATATGGATCAGATAAGACATGATATGGAACCGATATGGATCAGATAAGACATGATATGGAACCAATATGGATCAGATATGACATGATATGGAACAGATAATACTAATGACAAGGAAACACCACAGATAGGTAGATGTATGAGTGAATGGATGATAGTAGATACGGATGGTTAGGTAGATGGGCAATAGTGGATAGAAGGAAATAAGGATGTGATCTCCAAGGACTATGTCGCATAAGTGTAACATGCCCCATTGTAGGTAGAGTACGTAAGATTTTTTCATGACAATGCTAAGGATGATAGGAGGATGAGAGGATAATGAAGGATCTATATGTTTTAGAGGGATAAGGTATGTCAAGAGACATTCAAAACATTTGTCAACATTGTGCCCCCAATCTTTATCAAGACCAAAGAATAGAGGAAATAAAGTTTGGATGGATGGATGAGACATGATAGGTATGTAATGGATAGAGGATAGGATAGGAAATGGTACGAAAGGAAATTGGTAGGAGAAGAGTGATATGCTGATGAGATAAGGTGCCCCCAAGTGTAGGTGACATGGAAGATCAATTTTACACGTGACGCCTGTTTGCTAGGTTTTCATCATGGTACTTATCCAAGGCACCTATTTTCCTAGTTTTCACAATTGGATGAAGGGATTTTTCTTTACTTTTTTTTGTTTTTCATGTTTTTTGTAGATAGGAGAAGCTGGATATGGATAGACTCAAGTATATAGTTCCTTGAAAGGTGAGAGTCCCGCTAGGTGGATACTGTCAAATGGACCATGTCAAGTGTTCTCACAGATGTTGGTATGGGATCGTATGAAAGTGATATGGCATAGGTAGATAGTGGATTATGATGCAAAATATGGAGGGAAGGCTTATGCAAAAGCATGGACCATAGGATGAAGAAGATATGTAGAATAATAGTGGAAGGAAAGGGAGATGGAGGTATATGAAAATATTGTGGAATGGAAGGGAATCATGACCAATGGTTGCACATACCATGGTAAACATTAAAGCTAGTGATGGGAAAGTAGTGTAGGAAGCAACAGAGACTTTTGCTTATGGATGAATGACGTAGGCATGCAGGGTTCCACATAGGCTGAGTATTGTCCTAATTTTTGTTCATCAGGTGAGATGGAAGAATTTGAGACTTATGGATGGGATGGGAGAAAGTAGATGGTTGAGATTCTTGAGAGGTGGATGCCTCTTGTAACTTTAGGGCTTTTTACTTGGGTACCCAAACATTTTTGTTTTTAGATAGTACCTGTGAAGGTAGGGGTTTGGGTGTATGCATCTTTTGCGTAGCTTTTGGAAGAAACATTTGTTTCTTGGGGACCCACACCTATTTCTGTTTAGCAATGAGGTGTATGGGTGCATGCAGCTTTTGATATGAATAATTCTTTGATTCATGGTTTTTATATCCTAGGTCATGAGGACTCTTAGGATTTTTGACTTTGTAGGTAGAGGAATCCACATATTTATTATTGAATCCCTGTGGGATGGTAGAAGTGGGGTTGGTGAAAGCTCCTTGTTTAGACAATATGTGCATTTGTCGGCCATGATTGGGATATGTAGAGGATTTATAGATGGATGGATAAGGTGTTGGAAGAAGCAGTGGTAAAAGGCACGGAGGGGTGTTAGGATTTGGAAGTAGCAGAGGTAGATTGGATGGTTGAAATTTAGGAGTTGGAAGTAGCAGAGGGAGATTGGATGGTGGAAGGTGTATGGTCACATGCTTTTGGGATGTGTATGATAAGGGAGGTGGGATGGTGACATATGTTTTGGGGATATGACAGGGTTTGCGATGGAAAGTGGTAGACTTAGGAGTGGAGGAAGAACCAACATCTTGAGATTGTTCACCTTGGGGTATGTATCCAAGGCCGTATGAAGGTGGAGGAACATTGAGATGGATGGGTTCCAAAATACCTTGTTCATGAAGGCCTAAGCATTTACCTTGATAGTTCATATTCTGGAGTATGCGGTGGACAACAGGATTATGTATAGGTGCACTAGCAGCGAGTTCCTGATTGGATGGAGAAGGCAAGATAGCAGATAATGGTGGTTGGTGTTCTAAGAGAGAACATTCACGCATGAAGGTAGTAAGACCAAGGATATATGGTGAAGGATTTGTAGCTTGGTCAAAAATGGATGGTGAAGGATCGTTACTTGTTGGATCTTCTACGCTTGCTTGGGAGGCAAGTGTCTCATCAAGGGAAGTGGAAGTTGTTGGATCACAGATGTGACTAGGTGGAATATGGATAGGAGTAATGGAGGTTTCTTGCTCATGGATGGGTATGGGATCAAGTTGTTCAAGGACATCCTCTTCATAGGGCATATCTTGATCATAGAACAGGCAAAGGTTATGGATGGGTTGGAATTGGATTTCCTTCTCATGTATAGTTTTGAGGATATGGATAGGATCAAGTGGCTCCTTGAGAGGTTCATTATTATGGATATCATCTTGATCATAGAAAAGCCATTGGATCTCTAGCTCATGCATAGGATCAAGTTGCTCATGGATAGCTTCTTCATCAACGGTAGTATCTTGATCAGGGAAAAGATATAGGTTATGCATGGTGGGAAATTGGACGGGGGTGCTTTGATCTTGATTTGGACAAAGGGTGGATGTTTCCACATGCTCTAAAGTCTGCTCTTGACATAAATCATGGGTTGTTTGAATTGAAGTTGAGGTAGAAGACTCTTGGATAGGCTCTTGGTTGACGATATTGATGTTTGATGGACCTTGACTTTGGTTCATGGTAAGAGGTTCTTCAATAAGCTCAAGGGGTTGCGGATGACATGAAGGGGTTGTAGGATTTGACATGGCATTGGAAGAATCTTTGGTAAGGTCAAGGACTAGATTTTGGGGATATGGTTGACTTTCTGCTAGTAGCCCTTGGATCACATCCGTCATACGTGTATGGGTAGATGGATGAGTGGATTTGTCTTTCTCCCTAGCTTTTCTTGCGTTGTATAAATATGAAAAATATTTTTTCCACCACTCATCTAACTCTTTTTTGGTGTGCCATTTAAAGTTTGAGGAACTAGATGATGGTGTTGGCGTAGGACTGGTATGCTTTGGGATATGGTGAAGGAGGACTAGGAGCCAAAGTGGTATGCGATTTCCAGATTGAGATGGTGCTTGCTTTGTCATAAGTATGGGAAAAAGATATATGATTTTGGGGTGAGGCATAGCTAGTACTGGCACGTTCAGCTTGCAAGCTTGTCAATTCTTGTTGTAAGACGTTGATTTGTTGAGAAATCGCTATACAATCTTGCGGTGAGGGATCTAAGTTTATTTGCAATCGTAGATATTAGAGTTTTTGATCAATGTATTCCCATTGGTTTGCCATTGACACAAGACTGAAAAAGCTTACTAGTTTTAAATGTACAGTAGTAAATACCCTGTAACAGAGTGTAAATGTGCCAGAAGTCAGGTCAAATGCGCTAGAAGTCAATTCAAATGTGGAACACTGGCAGAGTTTCAGATGTGCCACAATAGATGTTAAATGTGCCAAAAGTTAGGTTAAATTTGTAATACTAGCAAATGCACCACAACAGAATTTAGATGTACTGGAAATCAAATCAGATGCGCCACAGGTCATTGCAAATGCGCAATTCTAGTTTTTCTTAGAATTTTGGGAAAAATTTGTAACATTTTCAAGTTTTGGTTTGAAAAACTTGGTGTTTGTGATAATTTTGATGTTTAATTATGGCAAAAACATAGCAAACAGATAGAAGTTTTCCATGATTTTTATCTTATGTTATTTTTTTGTATTTTTGGACTATTTTGACTCAAAAACAAGTACACCCTAGGCTAGATAGGACAGTAGGGGATTTTGGCTTGCTAAACAATTTGGTTCTTAGTTAGGGCAACCGTTTGAGTGGTTACACATGCGGCGGCACTACTCTCCATTATAGAGTCTCCCAGCCTCAAAGGGTTATGCCTATGAGGGTTTTGGGGGAGGTTGGTCATCGGTGTAACACAACAGCACTCGTTGCTTGAGGTTTTCACCCCAAGCACAATTTATTTTAAGTGGCTCGGTAGGGCTTGGCTTTAGCCTATTACCACTTAAGGTCATTCCCACTTGGACACGCATGCATCCAAGGGCAGGCCCCCCTAAAGGTTTGACAAAAAGAATGACAAGTCTGGCACTTTGATCACCCAATTAAGGGGAGAGAATAAGCCTATTGTCATTCACGAGTATAGAGAATACTTGTTAATCCAACCTGGTTAAAAATAGAAAAACTAAATGAGTTAATCTACTTGTGCACTCACACGATTGTTAACTTAGAAGTGATTAAGACATAGCAACGTTCTTTTTCCTGATTGTTAACTTGGAAGTGATTAAGACATAGCAATGTTCATTTTCCCATTTGTAAAGATAGCAGTGATCTAACTAGGAAAATAATCAACAATGCAAAGATAGAAAATGGGTCCAATTACTTTCTTCCTAGTTATGAGCTATGTGGAAGTTGTATGCAATGCACTTGGTTACTTTTCCCTTAATTAGTCTAAATGAACTAGACAAAGCAGCTAAATGATCTAATCCAGCCACTAGTCTTGCAAAAATGATCATTAGCTCAAACACACAAAATCATAAACCCTAAAGACAAAAAGTAGAATCAGAAGCGCCGCACTGCAGTCTGAATACACAGAAACAGAGATTGCATGAGGCATTTTACAAAAGTGCTAAGACAGGTGTCAAAAGCACTGTAACAAGAGACATATGCACTATTTTAATAGATGCGTCAAATCAGAGGACATACATGCAGAAAGAAACAATCGGTCTGCAGAAATTTGCATTTTCTAACCCTAGTTTGTTAAGATTTGGATAAAAATATATGTAGATGATTTCTTAGCTCAAATCTAACCTCACCATTGCGTCTGGGGGGGCATTTCCATAAATTTTGACTACAAATTTGCCTAGATTTCATGAAAAATAGAGTGTTTGGCAAAGAAAACAACTTTCTTAAAATTCACTGCAAAAACATATGCGCCATTTTAGAGGTCATATGCGCAATTTCTGAGGTCATATGCACCATTTTAGAGGTCATATGCACAATTTCAGAGGTCATATGTGCCATTTTAGTGTATATGCACCATTTTGGAGTGTATATGCATCATTTTAGAGGGTATGCACCGTTTCGGAGTGTATATGGATTGTTTCAGAGTGTATGCACCATTTTGGAGTGTATATACACCGTTTGATAGAACATATGTGCAAAAAGGTGGGGTAAATGTACAACTTTGACAAATATGCAATTATACAGAGTACATACACAAAAAGATGGGGTAAATGCGCAACTTAGATAGATGCGCAATTATACAGAGTATATGCACAAAAAGATGGGGTAAATGTGCAACTTAGATAGATGTACAATTATACAAAGTATATGCGCAAATTGAACTCAGGTGCTAAATTCAAGATTAGATGCTCAACTTTAGAGGTTGGATGCACAACTACGGAGGTCAGATGCGCAACTGCAAAGGTCAGATGTGCCAGATTATCATATGCACAACTTTAGAGATAGGATGCGCAACTGTGGAGGTCGAATGTGCCGAAAGACCAGATGCGCCAACTCAGAAGGTAAATGCATCATTTGGGAGGTTGTATGCGCAAGAAGACTATCTGTTCTTCACCTGCACGGACCTGCAACTAAAAACACTCACTTTTTTTATTAGTAAAGGGGCAAGAGCCCCACGGTGGGTGCCAAAATGTAAAGGGTGAAATAGATTTGATCAATAAAAAATAATAAAACCCAAATACAACAATGAAATATGAAGGAAGAAGGATAAATAACCACAAAGAGATACTTACAACCTTTACCTTTTGACTTCCATTGCTTGCCTATTCTTTCTTGATCTTGAGTGATGAAGATTGGCCCTCAGGGAGCTTGCTTCCTTGCTTCGATTCCTCAAGATGACAAGGAGAAATGACTGTGATACTTGTTGTGTTGAAGATGAGCTTCAAACACATGGATAATGGAGGATATTGGAATGGCTAGAATGTGGAGTTTTGAGAAGAATGTGGGCATGATAAGGATGCCAAAATGAAGTTTCTAGAAGAAATTGGACATGGTAAGGATACCTGAAAGAAGTCCCTCCTAATTGCTTACAGAAGGGTCTTATTTATAGATTTTCTAAAAAGGCAATGGAGGGTGAGGATCAAAAGATGAGATCAATGGCTCTCATTTTTTGTGAATCTTTAATTCATAATGGATGAATTAAAAACTCTTTTTTTGAGAAGAGTGGGTTATGACAATTGAATTTTCAATTCAACTTAGTGGAGGACAAATTGAATTTTCAATTCAATAGTGGAGGACAATTGAATTTTCAATTCAATAGTGGAGGGCAATTGAATTTTCAATTCAATAGTAGAGGACAATTGAATTTTCAATTCAATAGTGGGGGACAATTGAATTTTCAATTCAATAGTGGAGGACAATTGAATTAAAGATTCATTTAGTGGGGGACAATTGAATTTTCAATTCAATAGTGGAGGACAATTGAATTAAAGATTCATTTTTGGATAATGGAGGATATTAGCAAATTAAATATTAAGAATATTTAATTATATGTGCAACATGGTGAGGTGGAAGAGATGAGGTGGATTGATGAGGTGGACTTAGGACTTGAGACATTAGAAGAATTTAGGGAGTTTAATTAAATAAAATGATTTTATTTAATTGTAGGATAATGAACCAATCAAATAAACTTATAATATTTATTTAATTGATAGAAGAAAATAAGAATTAAGATAAATATCAAAATATTTACTTAATTCAACCTGAGCCAATTTTAGGTGTATATAGAGTTGGCCACTGTTGATTTCTCCGATGCTGATTTTACCAATTTTGGTTTTGCCAATGTTGCTTAGCCAATCCTACTGTCCCCAAGGAGGATTATTCTAAGGCCCATGCCAAGTTGGATTCCATTGATTATTTCCCCAATTAGAAGGACCCCTGTAAGAAGGCTGGTTTGGATATTGATTATAAGGGAAATTCCCAGCTTTTTTTTGTCCCACATAGTTCAATTCTTCTTCCATTACAACATTCTTCTTACTCAATCTTTTCAAGTCTAGAAGTTGACTACATTGACTGGTTGGATATTCCCTATCATACATCTGACAAATCTCTGAATTGTCCAAAGGGCATTCTCTCAATAGATGTTTGTTTCTACACCTAAGACAATAGATGGAGAGTGTTTTAGTTGTTCTAGTTTCTCCTTGAATTCCATCCAGTGTGGTATTTAATTGTACTAGAATATCTATTTTTAGATTTGCAATCTCTTCCATTAACTATCCTATTTAATTTTTCCCTTTAAAGGTTGTGGATGATCTCACTCCATCTTGGGTTCTAGAATAGTTCCTGCAGAGTTCTATAGCAGGTATATCCATTTTGTTGATATTTCCTTTTCCCATTAGATCCAGTGCCTGTTTTGATTCTTTATCCAATCCTTTTACAAACAGGGTTCTGGCCAAGGAGTGATCTACTAGGTTGCCATACCTTCTCAAGGAAAAATTATACCTGTCAACATAGTCCTCTAAGGTTTCTTCCTCTCCTTGCATAATTTTAAACAATTCTTCATTTTTATTACTGGATCTATAGTAATCTTGGTATTTTCCCAAAAAATATATTTCCATCTGATCCCAAGAATGGATAGAGTTCTGGGGTAAACCCATAAACCATCTCATCACAAAATCTTTCAAGGTTAAAGGGAACAGTTTGAGTTTTTGGTTATCTGATCCATAATCATAAGTTTGGTAGACTACTTTGAATTCAAACAAAAATTGATCTGGATTCTCAGAAGAAAGTCCTCTAAAATTTGGCAAGTGTGCTGGTGAGTTATTCTTCATAGGAGCTTGTCTCTAGTAGCCAAAACAATAGGATATGAGAAGGTTCTTGGAGCCTAATTTTCCTCTTCTTCATGATTATCATTGTCCATGTTTAGTACTAGTTCTTCTCCCTAAGGTTCTAGGAAATTAGGGTCTATCAAAGGATCTGCCTAAAAATTTTGTTGTAATTCCCAGATATAATCAGTGAGTGGAAGATTTGGAGGATCTAAGGGATTATTGATTTGAGTTGTATCTTCCAAAGTAGGTTCTAGGTTTCTTTCTTCAACAAGATCTTGTGCCACCCCACTACTTTCCCCTATGGCATGTTGATGGGGTATTTATTTTATATATCTTCCTTTCGAATATCTAGCTCTCACCATACAGATCTATCCTAAAAATTGTGTTAGCTCACTTTCCCTAATTAACACAAGATATCCCTACCAATGACACAAAAAATGACAAGGTGTCATTGTACCCCATCATTTAATCATTTTTTAGATGTCAAAAATCCTAATGAATTCTACTAATTTCAAGAGATTGATCTGTCTACTTACTGAATGAATTTAAGGAATGCTGAAAACAAAATTAAACAGAAAGTTACTTAAAGAAATCTTAAAAACAGCAACATGCATCTATCTATCAAAATCAGTAAATACTTTTCACAGCAAAATCTGAAATAACAAAACAGTGGTACTAGCCTTCTGCCTTGGTGGTGAGAGTGGGCCCTTGCTCCACACCCTTGGGGCTGAAGGCTACAATAGGGAATTGGCACAAAAGAATAAGATCACAACTAAATTCAGTCTAATTTCATTCACTTTGCATTCATGAAAAATATTGATATCAAAGAACTGAGATTACCGAGAATCAGAATAAATCAATCATTGTATATTTCTTCTGTTGTTTCTATAAGCATATATAAAATGAGTGATGACATATCACTTATCTTATCTACCAATTCTTCTATGAGATGACATCCATCCCTTTATTATACTAGTTGTCTAACTATGGAAAAATAATCATGCAATAAAAGTAGAATGAGTGGAATAGAAGTCCACTCTGAATTCTAAGTTTGAGTCTTAATACATTGGGCAGCAAGGCCCTGAAAATATGGATATTGAATAAGTTTTATCAGTAACTCATGCAAAAACTTCAAAAAGATAAAAACTCCAGTAGTTAACTAAAGATGACCCTTCACCACTCAGGTGATGATTTGAGTGAAATGAGGGGTGTCACGATCACTGCTGAGAGTGCTTGGTTGGTAACTTATACTGGAAATATGCCCTACTCTCAGGAGGCACCGGAGATATCTGTCCCTCTCTGGAGCTCTGGAGATATGTTTGTAGTTCTGGAGATACCATTGTGGTCTTCTTGTTCAGCTCTGGAGAGGCTTTTCTCTTTACTTCAAAACTTCTAGTGTCGTGGTATTCTAGTATTGTCTCTAAAGATCATTAAAGACTACCTCCGGAGATGCACAAAATTGCCGTTCTGAGTATCTACACCTATTGATTCAAAAAGAGAGAAGTTTTCTATATTTTTCCATAAATCCCATGCACATTAGTCCCTTAATCAGAAATTATGATCTTAAGTAATTTATCTCAATTAATCATTATCTAGAATGATCTTGTTAGCTTATTCGAGTGTAGACATTAAGAAAGATGGGATCAGGAAAGAGAAAAAGAGAGGTAAAAAGATGTATTTCGTGGGTACTACTTGCCACTCATCAACATGCTTGTTGCTGGGTCTAACATGCAACATATTAATGAACCTAAGAAGAAATTAGTAAATTCATTTTCTATGAAGGATTTGGGTGTAGCAAAACAAATCCTTGGTATGGGGATCACATGGGACAAGACAAATAGAAAATTATTTTTGTCCCAAAGTGAGTATGTAGAGAAGGTGTTGAAAAGGTTTAACATGCAAAATGCAAAAGCAATTAGTACACCTTTGCCTAGTCATTTTAAGTTGACTAAGGAAATGTGCCTAAAGACACAATAGGAGGAAGACAAAATATCTAAGATACCATATGCATAAACATTTGGCTTCTTGATATATGCAATGGTATGTACAAGGCCATCTATTGTACATGTAGTGGGATTTGTGAGCAGGTATATAAGAAATCTAGGAATGGAACATTGGAATACTGTAAAATGGATTCTCTAATATTTGAGAGGTATTACTTCAAAGAAACTATGTTTAGGAGGAACAAATTCTTGTCTTAAAGGATATGTTTACTCTGATCTGGCCGGTGATATTGATAGTAGGATGAGTACTATAGGGTATATTTTTACTATAGGAGGTATAGTAGTCAATTGGATTTCAAGTATGCAAAAGGTTGTTGCGCTTTCAACCACTGAAGTTGAGTATGTTACTGCTACGAAAGCTAGCAAGGAGATGATTTGGTTACAACATTTTCTGGAGGAATTGGGGAAATGGCATGAAAATAGCCCTTCATAAACTAATAGCTAGAGTGCCATTCATATTTCTAAGAACTCAGCTCTACATAAAATAACTAAGCATATAAAGCTCAGATACCACTTCATCCAGTCAATTTTGGACGATGGGTAGTTGAAGCTAGAGAAACTTCATACAAGCTAGAATCTTGCATATATGTTCACAAAGGTAGTTACACGGGAGAAACTGATTTCCTCATTAGTTTCTATTGGCCTTCATGACTAATAATGGTGGATATAAGAAACCAGCTAGGCATGTAATCCAGTGGGAGCTGCAAGTTCAATGGTGTCTTTCAGGATTAGTCTCCAAGTGGGAGATTGCTTGGTGTGGAGCCTGATAAATCTCCAAGTGGGAGATTGCTTGGTGTGGAGCCTGATAAATCTCCAAGTGGGAGATTATTGGTATGTGGCGACTGATCATGCAAGTACTATACACTAGTAATGTATCCTTGCTGGGGTCGATTGTTAATTTTTGTTAACTGACAAAAGAAAAATGACATTGCAAAACCCTAATTCTAGAAGCTTCCAAAAAGCTTGTTATAAGTGGCTGGGATGTATGTTACGGTGATGTATTCGTGAGATTGTAATATGTTTTGCACTATATAATAAAATCATTGGATGGCTAAGTTTCTGTGGATGTAACCCATATTGGGTGAACAATGTTAAATTTCTATGTTGATCTCTTTTGTGTTATTCCTCATTATTATATTTGGGTTATTTAATCTGCATATAATTGTTAGTGTTTATTGCTTTGATCTACCTAAACCCTAACATTTAGGATGGATGGAGGAAGTACCAACATTGTTAGGTTGTTGAGCTTGAGGTGTGTATCCAAGGCCATATGAGGAAGGAGGGATTTTGACATCAATGGGCTACAAAATACCTTGTTCATGAGAGCCTAAGCCTTTACCATGGTAGTTCATGTTTTAGAGCATGCGATTTACTATGGGACTAGGTGTAGATTGGACAACAGACTTGAGCTCTTTGTGGGATGAAGAAGGTGAAGTGGTGGACAAAGGTTTCTGTTGTCCTAAGGAAGAACACTCATGAGTGAAGGTGGATAAACAAGGCGAATATGAGGGTGCATTTGCAATGGAGTTGGTGGTTGAGGTGGTAAGATCATTAGGACCTTTATTATGTTCATGTAGATTTTTATTTGTGTGATCTTCTATGTTTATTTGTTCTTGGGAGGCACATGTCTCATCATAGGAGTGGAAGTGTTCGGATCATTGATGCGTAAGGTGGCAAGCTCTTGACCATGGAATGCATAAAGTAGGCTAAGAGGATCATCATAGCCTTCTTAACCATAAGTGGGATCATGATCATATATAGGAGCTTGATCATAGATAGGATAAAGTGTTATGGATGGGTGGAATGGAAGGGGTTTGATCTTGAATTGAATGTGGGGGTAATGTTTCCTCATGCTTAGGATTATGCTCTTGACTTCCTTGAATGGAGGTGGAAATAGAATTAGATAACTCTTGAAGAGGCTTAATGGTGTGTGGACCACATGATAGGATGGGAGAATTGGACATGGCATTCAAAGGTTCTTTGATAGGCCCATGAATGGGTGTTTGGCATGGGGATGATTTATTCTATTCAAGTAGCCATTGGATCACATCCTTTGTAAGTGCATTTGTGGAAGGACAATATGATGGATGGCCAGTGAAGGTAGATGATGTGGACTTGTGATTAGGATGAGGAGTTGAAAGTTCCCATGGTGGAGGGATAAGAGGGATGGATACTGTTGGCTTAGGGTTCAAATTTTAATTAGGTGGAGTGTCAAAGGGATTGAATGGATTGGTGGATATGGACAACGCCTTAGGCTTGTTTTTGTAATGTTTGATTCTAGGATGTGGGGTTAATTTAGGATTAGAATGAGGTGGTATAATATACTTATAGGATGGATGAGGTAAACTTATGTTTCCCTTGTCAAAGGTAGAATGAGAATTGGAAGGCTCTTCATCTTGCTGCCAAGGTGGACTTGGATAGACTTGTGAGTAGGCTTGGGGTGTTGGAACCTTGTGCTCTAGGATTGCCATGGAATGACACCTATCTTCATATCATTGTATGTCATCTTGTGGGACTAGGGCCATGTTGTCAAGTACTTGTCTAGGATGAATGATGGTTTGGAATGGAAAGATTGGATGACTAGGAATGTGATAGGGTATGAGATTGATTGGATGACTACTACAATGATTGGGATATGATGTAGAAGGATAACAATTGAAATTGAATGGACTAGAATGAAGATGATTAGGATAATGTTGGTTGGATAATGTGAAATGACAAGGATATGATTAGGATGAAGGTTGAATGATAAATATATGATTAGAATATTATTAGGAATGATTAGGATTGATGTTGTTTGGATAAGGATGACGATGTGATTAAGATGATGATTAGAGGCAAGTTTATTTGATTAGAATGAAGATGATGATGATGTGTAATGATTGGATTTGATTAGAAAGAAGGTGACAAGAAATGATTAGGGTTTGAATTATGATGACTTGGATACAATTTGGATATGATGCGGCTAAGAAGGGTGATTGGGATGAAATTGATTGGATTTGAATGTGTTGGAAGAATGTTTTGAATGATTTGGTTATGTGTTTGGTGTTTAGCTTGATTTGGAAATGTTCAAACAAATGATCACACATGTACAAACATGAATCACTCATGTAAGACACATAAGCAATTTTGAATTTGAATTTGAAGAATGTGATGATGATTAAACAAGCACATGTGGAAGACACATCAACAAGCCCTAGAATTAGTCAAGTGGGGTATGGCCAGTTAGGTCTTAGGCTAGATTGCACAAGGTTGACTAAGGAATTGAAAGTGAAATCCTACCACACAGCCAGGAGAAAGGGGTAACCCACCCTTCACCTTCACTTCCCAAAGGTATAAAGTTCTTTGGGGATTAGCCAAGAGTGACAAGATTCCAACTCCCAATGAGGGTGTCTTTCGATTCAGCCTCGGTTGAGGTCATCCCTTGGAGTGGTGTGTCTCCAAGTAGGCCTCCTAGGAAAGGGTAAACAAAAGTGAACCAAGTGAGTTGTGACTTGATTCACACTCGCACTTGTAAATTGCCCTTAAGAAATCAAAATGTGTGTTGTGAAAATGAAAGGATGAGACATGTTTTTGATTCTCAAGATCACACGAAACACATGAGAAGAGCATACACACCTCTAATCGAAATCAAATTCACCAAATAGTTTAAACACAGGTTCATTTTAGATCCCAACTCAAAATGTGAATGAAGACACCTATTCATTTTATTCCCAATTTTGATGTGTGATGAAGACAAATGTTCATTTTATAAGCCCAAAATGAAATGTGAGACAAGCAAGATTATGATGAATGAAAGATTAGAATGTATGCACCTAATTAATTCACTATCCAAGTTGCTATGTATGACTGATGTAACATTTTTCTAGCCTTGTGAAGTCACCTGCAACCCACAAAACTAAAAAAGAAACAAGTAAACTAGCCAAGAGGACTATTATGCAAAAATCCAAGAAACTGATGAAATTTGATGCAAATGAATAGATACAAGAAAATTGATTGCATGAATAGATTCTAGATGAAATTCTATGCACTTTTAAAAAAGCTAAACTTTAACTATGAAAAAATATAGTTAAATGATACTTTCATATAATAATTCCTTCTCAGCTACATAGTTCATCCTCTTAGCTTTCCGGTGAGTCCTCGTTTACGTGATTTTGATGTCGTATGTGAAAGTTATGATGAAAAGAAAAAAAATGGCCTATTTAAGGCACTTGGAGGGCAAGAGGACAGGTCAAGCAGTTAATCAAATTGCTAGCAGTTATGAATTGAGTAGTCACATGATATGGTTTTCTCCTCATAGTTTAGTGCTTAAGGTTAGATCTTCAAAGTTTATGTTAAGTAATGCCCTTGGTCGGTCATGTGACCAAGGGCCAAGTTAAAGAGAAAAAAAAGAGGGGTTGGGATCGCCATCTCCTAGTCACGACTGTGACCAAGCCATAAACAAATCCCCGGTGATGGTATGGGAGCAAGCAAAAGACCTAAAAATGTTTGTGGAGTGATCCCATTGATCCAAATGGATGTAGAAGGACGTGACTAGGGTTTTCATGCAGGAGGGGACTAGTGGTCAAAATCCTTGGCGGAGGTTGGATTTTGACAAAGGCGATAGGATTTGTTGATGAGGAAGGATATGAAACAACGGATGACAGATTCCAAATGGAATTCAAAGACTTGTAAGGCAGTGATGAAGGAAGTCAAATGGTAGAGCAGCCATGGATAGGGAGGAGTCGAAGACTGCAGAGAATTCTATAGGGAGGTGAGTTTGAAGTGGTGACAAATTTAAAATGTCGGTGACTGGAATACAGTGGGCAGAGATGTGAACAATGAAGGACTTCAACAGTGTTTAAAGAGTGTAGAAGTGGCTAGGGTCACCAACAAAGGTGATGATAGGTAGAGATTGGGGGTTTTTAATACATGCATAAGGTTTTTAAAACACAGTTGATCCAGGTGGGGATTTAGGGTTTAAGTCAATGGATCCTCACAATTTTAAGACAAATCCTACAACATCAAATGTTAAACCTGCAAAAATCAAACCATTACAAACACTAGAAGATATCAATAAACACAAGGAAATGATGATGCCAATAGAGAGGGCATCTGCACAGGGTCTACATGGCTCCATACGGTACAACCCTGCGGTAGGGGCTAAAACTAAGAAAAAATTGAAATTTTTTTTGCTAGTGAAATATAGGATATTAAATGTCATTTTTTTATTCTCAGGCTTCCTAGATGCACTTGTGAGGTCTGTTTTAGGCCTAGGAGCAACCTGCAAAAGTCAAGTGTCTAAAACTGACAAAAAAAAAACATTAGATCTACATGGATTCATGTCAGGTTCACCATTTTGTGTTAGGGGAAAACTGGTTTATAGTCAAAAACAGCAAACCAATTAAACCCTAACTAGCACAATAGAGGAAAAGATAACATAGAAATTGAAAACACAAAGCAAATGTAAACTAAATCTCTACATTAAACCTGATTTATCTCCATTGCTCTTCTCCACCTTGCATAGGCATGCAAGATTTTTAAGGTTGATCATAGAGGAATGTTGGGTAGTCATTCCTGTAGCATAATAATACTTGGAAACTTGATCATGAAAATAGCTTGTGAAGGGCTTGATTTATAGAAAAGGCTCATTTGAATCAATGGTTGTGATTGCAAGTTGATTTGTTCTATGTGGATGGTCCAGATTGATTAGGATTTTCCCACTTCAAGAGGGATTCTAGTCACATGACAAGTGTGCAATGGATGATAAATGAGACCTAATTTAAATAAAAGATTATTTAAATTAGTTTGACATGTGAGGGGGTTAAGTGGAAGATGTAGGATGTGACATGTGTTGCAATGTGGTGAGAGGTGAGGGATTTAATTCAAATTTTTAATTTGAATTATGTGAGACATGTGATAAGGGGGAATTAATTAAATAAATGGATTTATTTAATTAATTAGAATGTGATTAAGTTGGAATTGAGAGTGGAGTGACCTAGGACCTAGGGAAAAACATTTCAATGTCATGTCGACTAGGTGTAGACAAGACATGGACAAATTCTAGTGTCTACAAGAACAATCTCCAAGGTAGGCATTATAAACATACATAGAATAGGTTTGGACCTAATACAAAATTAGCTAAGGAAAAGATGTAAGAATGTATGCAGATCACACCATGCCTTAGTTGGGACTCAAACATAATCTTCCACACCACGACAAGCTATCATAATCTTTGATTCATCTCCCTAGATGATGAATTCAACCGGGTTAGCCAAGACTGATGTTAACATAGGTATTCTCAAGAACATGCTTCATGCATGATCTTAATTCCACCTTGTGGACAAATCCAAATGTAGGAGAATGATCAGGAGACATCTACAAGAACATTGTAATCACAAGGAACAACCACACAATCTCTGACCACTCTATCAATGAGATTCTTGAAACTGGAGCACAAGAACAACACTATCAACAACTATCATAAATAAAAGATAGCTTGTAGACCACCAAATCACGAACCATTGCAGTTGAAGGAACTTCACCTCACCATAGACTTACTTCCAGAACTACATACCAAAATACTTAGATGTGGAGGAATGCTGAGCAAAACACTTTCTCCCTGTCACCGCCAAACACACAAAAAAGTTGTTTTCACTCTGGTGAACATAACTCACTCAATTCTTCATACCGGAGGCTCAAACTTATAATATAACATCTTTAGATAAGCTTCTAAATAACTTCCAATTTGTAAGTAAAGATAATTATTCTACAGGAAATGCAGAGGATTCTTCCTGACTGTTCTTCTGCATGTAATGCATTGTTTCTATTGTAACACATTGTTATCACCGGAGAGGCTAATTTTCTCAATATCCTCAACAAAGTAAGAGCATAGTTGACACCAATGAAAACATAGATATGTTGACATCAATGAAAACACTGATTAGGCACATACTTGCAACAATGTCCCCCTTTGTCATTGATGGAAACATATGATGTGAAAAACTAAAAAGACCATCATGATAAAAATTCTCGCCTTTTCTCTTTACACATCTGCATTATTTCTCCCCTTGAGTTTTTCACATGATTTCTCTCCTACTTAGACATCAATGGCAAAGGGGACATACTTACATGTTGCTGCTCTAATCCATTTACTTTACCAGAAACATTTAGCTACTCCCCCTGAAAGGTAGCCTTTAGAACATCAATCTAGATCAAAGAATGACACTTTGAGATCCACTGGATTGATGCATTCCTATTCATCTTAGTTCAAAATAGGAGGGGTAATGACCACTATCTTTTCTCTAAGATACTCAAAGGTATCTTTAGGTAGAGGCTTGGTGAAAATGTCTATAATCTAAACCTTTGTGGACACATATTCCAACTTCACTTCATTCTTTGTCACCTTCTCTCTTAGAAAGTGATACCTTATTGATATGTGCTTTGTTCTTGAGTGCATCATTGGATTCTTTGAGATGTTTATGATAATTGTATTGTCACAATATTGCAATTGAATCTTCATACACAAGTCTTATATCCTTCAATATCTGCTTCATTCATAACACTTGAGTGCAACAACATGTTGCTGTACTATACTCTGCTTCTGTAGTTGACAAACAGATTGAATCATGTTTCTTGCTCAGCCATGAAACTAATATATTACCCAAGGAGAAAGCACCACCACTTGTCCTCTTTCTGCCATCAACATCTCCAGTCCAATTTGCATTTGTATAAGCACTGAGACTTAAAACATTGCCCTTTGGATACCATAAGCCATATAATTTGGAGTACCTTTCAAATACCTAGGGATTCTCTTCACTGTCATCACATGTGATTCTCTTAGATTAGCTTGAAACCTTGCAACAAGAAAAACTACATGCATAATATCAGGTCTAGTTTGAGTTAGATAAAGCAATCCTCCAATCATGGATCTATATTTTTTCTGATCAGCCTTAGGTGATTCATCAATTTTTCTTAACTTACAACTAGTCACCATGGGAGTACATACTGGTTTAGAGTTTTCCATCCCAAACTTCTTCAACAACTCCTTCACAAACATAGATTGAGATATGAAGATTCCTTTATCTAATTGATTAATTTGCAAACCCAAAAAGAAATTCATTTCACCGAACATGGACATTTCAAATTCACTTTTCATCTCACCGGTAAACCTTATGCACATACCTTCATTTCCTCCAAAGATAATGTCATCAACAAAGACCTCAACAATCAAGATCTAATCATCATTAATTTTAAAGTATAGATTGCTATCTGCAGTACCTTTACTAAATCCCACTTGCAATAAATACATGTCTAACCTTGCATACCAAGCTCTAGGAGCTTGCTTGAGTCCATATAATGCTTTCTCCAGTCTACATACCATATCACCTTGATTTGACAATTGGAATCCCTTTGGTTGCTCAATGTATACTTCCTCTTCTAATTCACCATTCAGGAAGGCAAATTTCACATCCATCCAATATACCTTAAAGTCTTTGTGAGTTGTAAATGCTAGAAACATGCTGATTGCTTCAATCTGAGCTACTAGGGAAAAAACTTTCTTCAAAATCTATTCCTTCAATCTAAGAATATCCTTTGCATACAAGTCTTGCTTTATTCCTTACAACTTCTCCATTTTCATTCAGCTTGTTCCTGAAGACCCATTTAGTTCCAATAACATTTTTGTCAGCAGGTCTAGGAACTAATTCCTAGGTTTCATTCTTCTCTATCTGCAATAGTTCTTCCTCCATTACCTTTACCTAATTTTCATCATTGCATGCTTCATTAATAGTTTTTTATTTAATCTTTGAAAGCAAATAGTAAGTGACTTGTTCTTCTGTAGCTCTCCTTATTGTTAGCACACCTTTGTTCTTGTCACCTATAATATGATATTCAGAGTGATTGATCCTTACATACTTGGGAGTCTTGATAACACATTTCGAAGCCTCTTCTTCATCCTAACTATCTTCTTTCTTATCTTTCTCTTCATTCACTATAGTCACAGGTTCATCTAGTTCATAAAAACTTAGTTCTGATATTCTTTCCTTGCCTTTGTCTACCTTCACATTTGCACTCTCAACAATCTTTTTGACCCTTTTGTTGTAGCACCAATAGGCCTTACTCTTGGTAGAGTATCCAAGAAAGATTCATTCATCACACCTTGCATCAAACTTTCCTAGATCTTCATCTCTCCTTATGTTACATTTGCTTCCAAAAACTTTAAAATATCTTACTGTGGGAATTCTTCCATACTACAATTCATAAGGAGTTTTAGTACCATTACCTTTCACTTGAAGTCTATTTTGAATGTAGACAACAGTGTGAATAGCTTCTTTTGAAAAGACTTTCAGAAGCCCTTCTTCCTTTATCATTGTCCTAGCTGCCTCCTGAACTATCATGTTCTTCCTTTCCACGGCTCCATTCTACTAAGGTGTCCTAGGTGTAGATAGATGTCTCTTTATTTCATGCTCTTCATAGAAAATATTGAATTCATTTGATGTGAACTCACCTCCTCTATCATACCTCAAGCACTTAATCTTCAAATTTATTTCATTCTAAACCTTCACCTTGAAACATTTGAACTTCTCTAGGGCTTTTGATTTATCTCTTAGAAAAGTAACCCAAGTCATTGTAGAATAATCATCAATAAGCAAAGTGAAGTACCTATCACCTTGTAGACTTCTCACCCTTATAGGACCATAGAGATTTGTATGCACTAGATCCAACAAACTGGCAAAAAATTGTTCTTTGCTCTTGAAACTTGTCCTTGTCTACTTTCCCAAATGACATTCCTTACAAATTGAGTTGGAGGGTTTCACAAGTTTTGGTAAATCTCTCATAGCCTAGCTTGAACTGATCTTTACTAGACTATCAGAGTTTATATGACACATCCTTCTATGCCACAACCAACTTTCATCTACTTGAGCCAACAAATAATAATCATTAGTTCCTCCCAATTGATAGATGTTACATTTTATCAGCTTACAGGTACCAATCACAGTTCCAGAGCTTTCCATGATCTTGCACCCATTATCTTTGAATCTCATGTCATATCCTTTTTTCACACATCTAACCAACACTCAAAATATTATGCTTCAAACCCTTTACATATAGGACATTGTCAGTATTATTCTTTACATCAAATGAAATAGATCCTTTTTCACAAATCTTACCAGCTGCATTATCTCCAAACCTAACCAGTCCACCATCATACTTTTCCTAACTTACAAACTTACTTTTGTCACTAGTCATATGATGTGAGCATCCACTATCAATAAACCATTCATCCTTATCTTTCTCACCCTCAGCCAAAGCACTTTCTTCTACTAGTTTTTCATCCTTCACACAACTATTAGAATTAGTAGACACATGATCTTCTTTAATAGCAATAAAAATGCATTCATTTCCACTAGTATTAGCATCATCAGATTCATCATTAGTCACCCCTTCATCATCAAAATCTCTAACATAGTAGCACATCTTTGGAATTCTAGGCTTGCTCTCATATTTCATCTTATTTCTTTCAATTCTTTTAGGACATTTGGAAGCATAATGACCTACTTTACCACAATAGAAACATTTTAAAGGTAATTTACCTTTGAACTTACTAGAGCCTCTTTGTAGCCTGTCAACAAAGTTAGCTTCTATTTCATCAAAGTCATCATTAACCCTGTGTTTATCAGCTCTAGAGATCTTTGCCGAAGTACTGGCTTTAAAAGCCAATTCAACTTGAGGTAGGGCATCACTAAATTCTCTCATCTCAAAGGCTATAATCTTTCCAAATAATTGATCTCTATCAATAGTATTCACAGTCATAAATTCTTCAATTGCAACTAGCTTGTGACTATATGACTTCAGTAGTGATCTGAGAATTTCCATCACAACTTCCTTATCACTGAGAGTTCCTCCCATACCCTTTATTCTAGTGACAAGTCCATCAACTCTTTGCATAAATGCTATTATGTTTTCATCTTCATTCATCTTCAAACCCTCTTATTTCACTTTCAGACTTTATAGATTGGCTTCCTTTACATAATCATCTCCTTCATACATATTTTTTAGTTTCTCCCTTACCTCATTAGCAGTTTCAAGGTTCACAACTTTTGTCAACACTGAGTCACTTAAGGAACTTAGCATAGCATCCTTTGCTTTTGCATCCAACTCATATTCTTTGATTTCATCTTCATTCATCAAACCATTTGGAGGCTTGGTATATTTTTCTTCTGCAACTTTCCATATTTTATAACCAAGACAAAGAAGATGGCTTTTTATTCGTACCTTCCAAAGAGCATAATTTGTCCCATCAAAATGCAAAGCTTCCTTGTTGTAAGACATCCGAGATCTTCCTCAAGCTATTAGGATTTCTTCAAAGGAACCTACTCTAATACCAATTGTTGAACTATACCAGACAACTGAGAGGGGGGTGAATCAGTTATCATAAAACTTTTTAACAATTTTAATCATCAACTTATCAATCACATATATTCAGATATAACCATGAAAGCATAAAATTGAATCTCAACACAAAAGCATAATCAACACAAGAGACACCAAAATTTTATGTGGAAAAACCTAAAAGTGAAAAACCACAGTGGGTGTTAGCCCACAAAAATATATAAGTTATATCAATATCAAAAGTCAGAGCATCACTGCCTATAGGATCACTACCCAAATTGGTCACTGTAAAGAAACACTCGCTTCCTATGAATGGCTCACTACCAAAGAAAGGCTCACTACCTATGGGTGGGTCATTGCCAAAGGAAGGCTCACTGCTAAAAGGTTGAACTGAGATAACAACATCTACTCCATGCCAAGGTTTAGTTCCATTGAAGCACAAAACACCTTTGCTCTGCTCTACTACCTTAATTCACTTTAACTTCCAATCTTTACACTTGGATACATCTCACAACTCAATTACAAGTTATTATACACTACATCAACCTTGGAATGATCATCAAGGTTAGCATTACAATCATCAACCATTGGAACAATCTCTAAGGTCGACATTATAAAAATACATAAAATAGGTCTAGACCTAATACAAAATTAGCTAAGGAAAAGACATAAGAATGTATGCAGATCATGCCATGCCTTAGCTTGGACTCAAACACAATCTTCCATGCCATAACATGCTATCACAATCTTTGATGCATCTCTGTAGATGATGAATTCAACCGGGTCAGCCAAGACTGATGTTAACATAATTATTCTCAAGAACACGCTTCCTCCACAATCTAAATTTCACCTCGTAGACCAATCTGAATGTAGGAGCATGATCAGGAGACATCCATAAGCACATTGTAATCACTAGAAACAACCACACGATCTCTAACTACTCTATCAATGAGATTATTCAAATTAGAGCACAAGAACAACACTGTCAACCACTGTCATAAATAAAAGATAGCTTGCGGACCACCAAATCACAAACCATTATAGTTGAAGGCACTTAACATCACCACATACTTACTTCCAAATCCACATACCAAAATACTCTGATGCAGAGGAATGTGGAGCAAAACACTTTCTCCCTATCACCACCAAACATAGAAAAAGTTGTTTTCACTCTGGTGAACATAACTCACTCAATTCTTCATACCGGAGGGTCAAATTTAGAATATAACATTTTCAGACAAGCTTCTAAATAACTTCCAATCTATAGGCAAAGATAATTATTCTACAGGAAATGTGAAGCATTCTTCTAGACTGTTCTTCTGCATGTAATGCACTGTTTCTACTGCAACACATTATTATCACCGAAGAGGCTAATTTTCTCAATATCCTCAACAAAGTAAGAGAATAGTTGACACCAATGACAACATATATATCTTGACATCAATGACAACACTGATTAGGCACATACTTGCAGCAGACCCTACTGGCAAAAGGGGTGACCCTGCCATTTTCATAGCCGCAGAAAAAATTGAGTTTCTCAATCATTTTAGATCTATTTTCACCTATTTTTCTTCCAGTTTGCATGATTTTTGATGCCTAATATGGAATTGACTATTTAATGCACCCACACATGCATAAATAGCTCCATTTGATCACAAATTAATTCTTCAATCAATCTCATGCATTCTCTCATCTCTAATTCCTCTTTAGTGGTAAGCTATAATTGAGTTATCACTCCATAGTTAGTTGAGTTCACTAGGAAATCAACCTTGTTAATTCCCCAATCAATCCTTATTAACTAACCAATAAAATGAAGTAAATTCTCAATTAATTCCACCTACCATCCCTTCTTCTAACCTATAAATACCCCTCACCTCTTCATTATTTTCTAAGTTAAGCAAGTTGGAGAATACTCTTCTCATCTTCACAAGCTTTTTCAAGCTTCTTCACAGGCTTTTGAGCCTCTTTCTTCATTTATTTATTTATTTTTGTAAAGCTTTAAAGATTTCATTATTGCATATCTTCAAATCTCTTCCACAGAGGCAAACTCATTGTGTACACAGTTCTTGCCAGTTTTTGCTCTCCAACTTAGCATTCTAATGCTCTTATAAGATGAAGGTGCCTTTTTCTTTATTTGTTCAACCAAGCATCGTTACACTGCTTCATTCTATGCCATTGTACTCAACCAAATATCTCATTGAGTTCATTCAAGCTTCATTAAAGCTTCTATTTGCTTCTTTGTGTCATTTTGTCATCAAGAGGATCTCCTGCTATGATGCAGGGGCAACTGTTTAAAATTTTGAAAAGTGTCTTGACAATGGATTTTTGGTTTGAATGAATGGGTCAAGTGACAGAAGCTGATAAAGGAAGCTCCTATATCCAAGGTGACAGGAACAATACAAATAATTGTTTATTATATTTTACAATGTTGGTTAAGCAGTGCAGGTGGTGATGATTGTGGGAAAATTAGTTACTTGTTATTTGGAGAAGGATCTGGCCATAATGTCTTAATAGATAGGAGACTATTAATAACATTCTATAGTAACCAAAGGATGGTTAGTGGTGAACAGTGATGAGTAAAGATAAGAGAGTGGAGGTGTGTAGCAGCCGGTGGCTATGCAGGTAGTAATTTCTAGCCATGTTTAAGGTAGAAGAGAGAGAGGTCAGTGGTTTCTTATCTTGGTAAGGTGGCCAAAAATAGGTTGAAAGGCATTAAAGAGAGGAAGAGGCTGATAACAATGAGGAAAAAGGCTGACTTATGAGGAGAGGCCACACACATGCATAAGAAGGTCAATTGGTGTGAGAGAGTAACAACATAGAGGCCCTTATAAAATCTAGAGAGGCTGATTAATATAATAAAGTGCTAGTTATTAAGGAGGGTGACATAAATTATTAGTAGGCTACATACACATTAATGAGGTTGGATATATCAGATAGGAGACCATCAATGCAGAGGGGGAACGACCAGAAAAAGAGGTCTTGGATAGAAATATCAAAAGGAAGGCCACATAAATACACAGGAGGCCAATTGGTAAAGGGGACAATTTTAAAAATAGGATGAGGAGGCACATAAGGAATAGAGGGAGCCGATAAGAATCAGAATAAGGATGATTACTATGGAATAGGCCATGAGTAAATAGAGAGAGGCCACGTAGATGATTCAGAGGAGTACGAATGAGAGAATAGAAGGAGGAAGCATATGGGTCGATAGGCGATAAAGAGGAGAGTGGTGTTACTATAGGAGCAAGGAGGTTGAAAGAGAAATAGGCCACAGAGAAAAGAAGGAGACTACTAGTGGTCAATGCAAAAAGAGATCATAACAATTAGGAAGAAGTAATTAGAAGGAAGGTTAGAATAGATAAGTGGAGTAGAAGATTCAGAGGGAGGTTGCAGAAGGTTGTGAAACCGTGGTATCAGATTAGTATCAGAGCATACGTTTGTAGAGATGTTGTATTAGATTAGTATTAGAGCTCAGAATGATCTACGTGTGAATGCTTAATGTGTTATTGACCTTTTAAAAGTTGTGCATTGTATATTTGTCTCTGATTGATAGGGAAGATTGGAAAGAGAAAAAAGCCTTAAGGAGGTGCCTGAAAGATGAAAGAATATAGAAGAATGCAGAAAAAAATGGAGGAAAAGAGTCTCACAAAAAGAGACAAGAGGAAAGAAGATAAGAGAATGACAGATGAAGAATTCAAAAGAGTACTAGTAGCATTGAGGAGAGATGTGATGATGTTAAAACAATGGTATGAAGAACAAGAAGAAAGCCAAGGATATTATTGGGTATGGCTAATGGAAAGGAAAGTTAAATGGCTAGTAAAATAGATTGCTGAGAAAAGAAAAAGGAAAAAGATAAATGCCTTGAGAAGAGAAGAGAAGGATAAAATGAGTGCCCACAAAAGTTGGGATAGAAGAGGGTTGCCATTAGAGAAACATGGACTGGAAGAGGTCAAAGAGGTTCTCATTGAAGAGAACATGAGAAAAGAGAAAGAGGAAAAGGTGCAGCAAATAGCACTTGAGATGAAGAGAAATGAAGAGGGAAAAATGTCCATGATGAGGGCATTGAAAGAGACATTAAGGTCTCTCATTTATTTGCTAATGTTATGTTTGCAAATTTGGATGCAAGTATGAAGAAAGTGATGAAGCGGGTCAAGGATGAGACCTTGAAGATGATGGAAGTTGGGGCAAGAATAGCTCCTGAAGAAAGAGGGTACAAGGAAAGATCGATGGCAGCAGGATGCCAATAAGAGTTTGCAGCAGAGGTGCATTGCAAAGAACCTAAAAAGAAAGAGGTGATTGGTGCTAAAGATGTCTAGTTGGATGATGCATATGTCGAGGAAACCCTAGAATTTCATGATGCATGTGAAGATGTTGCAATAGAAGCTCAAGATGCTTGGAAAGAAGAAAAGTTGAAAATCTAAGAAGCTAAAGGTGGATGTAGTTTGGGACAGCAGATCCTTGCAGAAAAGAATAAAGGTAAAATTGTTGCTTTTGGTCATGAGAATATGGATAGGCAAGTTGATAAGGAAAAGAAATTGGAAAATGTAAATGTGGTTGAGGATCATGGATATGTTGTGCCATGCTAGCAAAAGAAAAAGATTTATGTAAGGAAACAGTTGAGTTGTAAAGAAGTGAATGCCTTTGATTATGTTTATGCTAACAAGCAAGTGCAAAGAAAAAAGAATGTACAGATGAATAAGTGACAGCATGATGCAAGATGGAGTTGGCCAGCAAAGAGGCCTAGAGAAAAAGATTAGAGGATGAAGACAGAGAAAGTGAAGAGAAGCTCGAATGTAGCAAGGAAAGGACATCAGTCCAGTGCTACAGTGTGGATTGTGAAGCAAGCAGCAGCAAAAAAATGTGTTACAGAAAGGACAATGAGTTGGAAATGGGTAGGAAAGAACCAACCCCAAGAAACTGGAAGCATGAGGAATCCAGGAGAGGATGGAAAGAAAGAGAACGAACACATAGTGAAGTTGCAACAAGAGAAGCCAAGTGTAGGCAAGGTAAGAAAAAATAAATCTAATCTTTATGTTGAAATTCCTGATGATGAGGAAAATATGAGAATATTATTAGATGAAAAAGACATAAGGAGGAATAAATATTTGAGAAGGCAAGAATGTAGGTATGCTAGAAATGAGGAAAAGTGGAATAGAAGACTTGTATGGAAAAATATGACACCAGAGGTATGTGTTGAAAATGAAGATTTCACCAAGCAAGCAGCCACAAAGGAAGAAAATGATGATGGAGCAGCCATAGTTCTTGAGAAAGAAGAAGACAAACAAAAGAAGAATGAAAATAAAGTAGATGGAGTAGCCATAAAGAATGTTGAAGAAGATTTATGGAGGCAGTTAGAAGCCATTGAGAAAGAATGGGATGGGAAGATCAAGGGTGTAAGCATGAGTATGACAACAGAGAAGAATAAAGATGAGGATGTAGAAGTAGTTGTAGAAATAAAGAGTGAAGATGATGCAGATTTGGAAGGAAAGATGATAAAAGATGAAGTTGAAAATGATGTTGTGTTGCAGCAGTTGATCATGAAGGAAGAATGGTTGGAAGACATGACAACTAAATATGTTGAGTATGATGAAGGTATAATAAGTGTTGAGGATGCATTAGATATTGTTAAAATTTTTCCATTTGATTATGATTTTTTCAATGAAACAAGAATTGGAGTATGGAGGTGGATTGTAAGTGATGTAAGAAGCCATGTGAGAGCAACCTATAGTGTTGCACCAAAATGTTGGGAGATGGAAGCATATGAGATAGAGAAATTATGGAAAAGGAGGAAGAAAAGGTGGTTTAAATTCACCAAGGAACACATGTTCCGAAGCACATGATCTTTGTCCCTCGAGACTTTGATGCAGGGGCATCCATTTGAAAATTTGAAAATTATCTTGACAATGGATTTTTGGTTTGAATGAGGGGGTCAAGTGATATAAGCTAAGAAAGGAAGCTCCTGTCGCCAAGGCAATAGGAACAATATTAATAATTCTTTATTATATTTTAGAATGTTGGATAAGTGGTGTAGGTGGTGTTGATTGCGGGAAAATTAGTTACTTGTTATTTGGAGAAGGAGTTGGCCATAATGTCTTAATAGACAGGAGACTATTAATAAGATTCTATATTTAACCAAAGGATGGTTAGTGGTGGACAGTGATGAGTAAAGACAAGAGAGTGGAGGCATGTAGTAGTAGGTGGCTGCATAGGCAGTAATTTCTAGCCATGTTTAAGGCATAATAGAGAGAGAGAGAGGGCGGAGGTTTCTTATCTTGGTAAGGTGGCCAGAAATAGGCCGAAAGGAATTAAAGAGAGGAAGAGGCCGATAACAATGAGGAAAAAGGCTGACTTATGAGGAGAGGCCACCCACATGCATAAGAAGGGCAATTGGTGTGAGAGAGTAACAATAGAGAGGCCGTTATAAATTGTAGAGAGGCTGATTAATATAATAAGGTGGCAGTTATTAAGGAAGGTGGCAACCATGAATAGAAGAGGTGGCAAAAATTATTAGTAGGCTATATACACAATAAGGAGACTGGATATATCAGATAGGAGGCTATCGATGTAGAGGGGGAACGGCCAGAAAGAGAGGTCATGGGCAAAAATATCAAAAGGAAGCCCGCATAAGTATACAGGAGGCTGATTGGTGAAGGGGCCAATTTTTAGAATAAGAGGAGGCATCACAAAAGGAATAGAGGGGGCCTATAAGAATCAAAATAAGGCTGATTACTATGGAATAGGTTGTGAGTAAATAGAGAGAGGCCGTAGATGATCCACTGGAGTACGAATGAGAGAATAGATGGAGGAAGCATATTGGTCGATAGGCGATAAAGAGGAGAGCAACGTTACTACAGGATCAAAGAGGTTGAAAGAGAAATAGGCCACAGAGAAAAAAAGGAGACTACTAGTGGTAAATACAAAAAGAGATCATGACGATCAGGAAGAAGAAATCAAAAGGAAGGTTAGAATAGACAAATGGAGTAGAAGATTTAGAGGGAGGTTGTAGAAGGTTGTGAAACAGTTCTATCACGCTGCTACAAAAGGAGTCAAGCTTCCCAATATCAAGGATTTCTGAGGGTAGTGGAATTACACAAATCTTCATTTATCTTAGATTCCTTCATTGTTTTGTTCAATTAATAGTAATTAAAAAACTAAATTTGCTCTTGCAAATAGTAAACATTTCTTTTTCCTTGATAATTAGATCTTGCATGTTAGATTAGTTGTTTTCATATTTCTAGATCTAGATTATTAGAAGAAGCAATTTCCTTTTCTTATATTAGATTATTTCAAAACTATCAAAAACTTAAAAAAATAGGTTAAAATTGCGTTAGGAAAATTCATATTAGATTGCATACATATTTCCCTTTCATAGATTAAAAGCACTTTTCATTTCAAAAATATTAAAAGAAAACACAAAAAAAATGTTTTGCATATCATTTACCTTTGCATGCATATAGAAACCCTAGAATAGACAAACTTGCAAACCCTCGATACCATCATGAGGTAATCATGGTTAAACAATCCAATCAAACCCTCAATATCATCATGAGGTAAAAACAAGTTGAAACATAGTCAAAACCCTAAATCTAGTTAAGGTTATTAATCACACAACTACCTCGATCTTGGCTCATGAATGTGCCTAGGAGTGAGAGGAGAGTGGGTGAGGGCTATCCATGACAAGATCGAGGAGATCCACCCATGACCACAACAAGAAAAATTTGTTCTACCACAAGGAGACCCATTTGTCCTCTTATTGTTAGAAGAAACTACACAACTCCAGATACAACAAGAACTTGTTCAACGCATATAAAGACAAGTGGACATAAATGAAAGAAACCACTTACCCACACAGAGGTGGAATCTAAGAAACTCTAACAGGAGAAGAGAACCTAGTGACCCTTCAAGTCAATGGGTTATCTCAACTACAACTTCAATCGAACAAAACATTCAACTTAGCACACAACAACAAAGGCCACAATACATGCCAACCCCTCTCCATGAAGTCTAGCTCTCTAATGAGCTAGACCCCCACCGTGTCTTGTCTCCTCTTGACTAGCTACTTCCATGTGAGAGAGAGTGATGTGGTGAATTACCCCATGTCAAGGAGGGAAGGGTCCTTGTGCGTGCCAAAATCTAACCGAACAGCCCCAAGCAACCAAAGTCATGATTTTGAGCATACGGAAGCAAAGCAAGATTATGTCTTGATGGTTTTTCACATCATGTGCTGCCATCAATGTTAAAGGGGGAGATTGTTGCAAATATGAGTAGTAGGTGTTGTCATTGATGTCAACACATAAGGAAGTTATTTGAGTAAGTCTAAATAAGTATCTGAGGAATTGGTACTTGTAAGTGCAAAATTGCTTTATCTCTTAAGAAAAGTGTAGTATTTTGCTCCGCATATTCTGTAGATTAAATATCTTTGCATGTGGATTGGAAGTAATGTTAAAGGATACCTGTAAATGCTATGTTTCAAGTTTGAGCCTCTAGTATGAAGATTTGAGTGCGTTGTGTTCACTAGAGCAAAAACTACTTTTCTATGTATTTAATGGTGACAAGGAGAATGTATTCTGCTATGGATCTCTCTGCATTCAAGTTTCACAATCTATGGTTCTAGAATTAAGCTTTGATGTTGTTATATGCCTTTAGTTAAAATGGTTTGTGATTTGGTGCTCTGCAAGTGATCTTTCATTTATGACAGTAGCCGATAGTAATGTTCAAGTGCTCCGGTTTGAAGAATCTTATGGATAAAGTGTTTAGAGGTTGTACGGATGTTCTTGGGGATTGTAACATGCATGTGGGAGTCTATAGATCATGTTGCTACCTTTTTATTGATCCGTAAAGTATAATCAGGATTGTGAATGAAGCATGCCCCTAAAATTTTTAGTGTTAACTCCAGTCTTAGCTGACTTAGTTGTTTTCACTACTTGTGGATATGATTTGAAGATTTTGGAAGCATATTGTTGCGCGGAAGATTGCATTTGTGTCCTAGCTAAGGCTTAGGGTGATTCTCATTCATTTCTCTTCTTCTCTAATTCATTTAGGTCCAGACCTATCTTAATGTATATATGTATGTTTTCTGACCTTGAAGATTATTCCAAAGGTTGATGACTATAATGCCGACCTTGATGTCAATTCCAAGGTTGATTAATTATATAATGACATGAAATGAAATTGTGAATTGATGTAAGGATGTGAAAATGAAAAGATAATTGTGATGTGAAAAAGTAAAGTAGAGCAGAGGATACTTATTATGCTTCAATGGAATTGAACCTTGGCATAGTATAAATGCTACTATCTCAGTTCATCAATTTTGGTAGTGAGCCACCCCATTAGCAATGAGCCTCTTCTTGCAGTGATCCTTTTAAGGCAATGAGCTTTTGTTTTTTAGTATTGTTATAACATATTATTTTGTGAGTTAACACTCACTGTGGTTTTTCCCCTATGGTGTTTTCCATGTAAAAATCTGGTGTCTCCTGTGTTGAATGTGCGAATGTGTTCAAATTTATGTTTCATGTTTTCATGGTTAAAATACAAATTAAGTGTTTTAATTGGTTGATGTGTTAATGGTTTGGAAATATTGGTTACAACTGATTCACCCCACTCTCACTTGTATTGCACTTTTCAACAATCCCATGCTATTCTACATGCTACACTAAAGTAGGCCAACCTATCTGGTGATAAGAATAAAGTGAATTTAAAAGGAGGTAAAAATTAAGGAGTTATTTTATGTCCACCCCAACCTATTTTCATGTTTAAATCTTAGCGAGAAGTATATGGGATTGTGTAAAAAGTGTAAAGTAGGGGATGACCTAGTTGATGATGATTAGTGAAGCAGATATATAAATAGAGATTTGTTTTGATGCCAAAAAAAGTGAGATCAATGGTGATGTAATGTTGTCCATTAGAAGGATGTATGTGATGCGACAAGTACCTACACAAGCAAATTGAGAAAGAAAAGAGTAGATTTTGTGATTAAAGAGGACAATAAAACTATGTTTCAAATCAGTAAAAGAAGATTTTGATTGTGCTTCATTAGAACTGTAATGTTATGCACGTGTAGATGCAAATTTAATAGTTCATAATTAGCAGTGAGCCATTCCATTTCTGTCTTTCTTCTCTCTCTTTCTTTCTTAGTGGGCAGTGAGTCCACCTACAGTGAGCATTTCTGTGTTACCTTAACCTGTTATAATATATTGTGAGATAATCCTCACCGTGGATTTTCCCTTTTTGTGTTTTCCATGTCAAATCTTGGTGTTCATGTGTTATGCTTTGTTCTTATATTTTATGTGCCTAAATTTCCTTTCATTTATTGACTTAGGAAATGAATTAAATATTTAATGTGTGAATGGTTTTATATAATACTGATTCAGCCCCCTCTTAGTATTCTACATGTTCAACAATTGGTATTAGAGCAAGGTCCCTTGGATGAATCCTAACTACTTGAGGAAGATCTTGGAGATTGAACTCTTGGCATCTAGAAAGTTTCCTACTCATCTAGATGAGATTCTTGCTGTAGAATTTTTAGAAGATGAATGCATGTCTACAAGTACTAAAGAACTCAAAATTGGTCTTGAAGAACTAGACAGGACTTAGGAAGAAATCATAGATTTGAAGGAGAATGTCAAAGATGAAAATGAGTGTATCAGAAATTTGAAAGAGCAAGTCAAGAATCTTAAACAAAGGCATAAGGAGCATAGTAAAAAATTGAGGATACCAAATGAATCCATGATAGATCTGAAAGTGAAAGTTGAGGAAAAACAAAGAATTGAGGAATATCTGATCTTAATGATGAAAGGTAAATTATAAGAAGATTTTACAAAGCTTGAACAAGGATTTGTGAAACTAAAATTAGATATGGAAAAGGCAAAAAGTTGTGAAAAATATTCAAGATAAGTTCTACAAGGATTGATGAGATGATTGCAAGTCAGAAAGATGCTAATAATAAAGAAGGCCTAGGGTTTGAAAAAGGGGAAAGTTCAAAAATAGGACAAGCTTCAAAATCTAAAAATAGGAAGAACAATGGAAAGCATAACTAGATTCAGAAGAAAGGAGCTAGAAGACCATTGGTCAGACAATCCAATGCTCAAAGGTACCCATCTTTCGATGGTTATTGTTATTCTTGCAATAAATTTGGACATAAGGCTAGACAATGTAGGAGAAGAGTGAATCAAAATGTACCATCTTTCTCTGGCCAATGTTTTACATGCAAGAGACTTGTTCATAAGGCCATTGAATGTAGAAGTCAAAGGATGAATGGTTATAACAATGCTAGAATGATTCAATCTTTTAATGGAAATTGTTTTACATGCAATAGATTTGAGCACAAAGATAGCCAATGCAGATCTAGAATGAATGGAAGGAATAATGGTCAAAATCAAAGGAATGTTGTGTGCAACAACTACAATAGGCCTAGACACTTTGCAAAGTTTTGCAGGAGCAGAAGCATGAGGAAGGATACACTGACACATAAGAACAAACTAGTTGAAAACGTTGATCTAGAAGAAACCAAGAAGGAGATGAGCAAGATTTGGATTAAGAATGATGTAATAGAGGTCAAGGATGTATATGTACCAGACTTTGATGTAGATGTTTCCTCTAGAAACTAAACTAAGAGCTTTGGCTCAGGTGGAGCATGAATGAAAATCTTTCCTCCCTTTGCCAAATGAGTGGTGTTGAGGCCAACATGAAGATATAAACTAAAGATTAGTATGATTAATCATTTGAAGAAAACTCTGGTAGAAAATACTTGATTACAGAAGATTGTGGGGTAATTCAGATTAACTGTGAGTTGTAGTGGAAGTGTTAGAAACTTTTTGAAGCAAGGCATTTATGACAAATTAGGTTTGGTTGATAAGGGATTATAAGTAAATTTGCTTGATGGAAATTCACATTGCAAATAAACACTCAAGTGAAATAGGAGATTCTAAGTACTACAACAAACAAGAGATCATTGCATTCAACATTTTATAGAAACCCTAACCAGAAGCATTTTTCAAGGTATTTATAGACATCTACTCTTATTAAGTAGTGAAAATGTTTAAGCCTCAAGTGATTGATGTGTTAGATAGACCTAGACCTAAGTTTAAGAAGAATCCATTGAAATCCATGGGAACGGGTCTAGATGGCATGTTTTATGACGTGCCCTACGATGTGCTACATAATAAAGATATCAAGGCTTACATTCATGTGAATATGGAAGAGTATAATCATGTCAAGTTAGGACAAGTTTGGTTCAATTAATTAACTCATGATGAATACAATCTAAAAATAGAATTCAGTGCCCTAGATGAGAAGAAATTAGATGTATAGAATAATTTCCCTATCTTTTTCTTTGAGAATGCTTGGATAAGATATGTGTTGAGCAAGATACATGATAAATTCATGTGGTTGGATTTCCCACACATAATCAACAAGGAGTCCATCAAGGCCGTAATAGGGTTATCCTCCATCGGTATTGTGCCAACTTTGAAATCTATGAAAAATGATATGGTAATGAAGCTTATAGGGGTGAAGTTTGATAAAAAGGGTTTAATAGTCAATGATATTGAAGATCTAGTAGTTAAGTATGTATCAATGATGATTGGGTATAAGATCTATTTCACTAACAAAGAGAACTTTGTTTCTGCCACCAGCATATACACATCATATTAGATGGTAAAAAAGAATGTTGACTATGATCTCTATGAACTCCTCCAGCAACAACTTTTAGATAATTTAAAGAAGACCAAGGAGTCTAAGTACCCATTGAAGTTTGATACTCTCATAATTTCTCTGTTGTTTTACTTTTTGAGAGAGATACCTGGAGCACAAAATGTGGTATGGCTCAGAAATATTCCAGTGGCAATTTAGATTAGAGACCATTTGTAGAGAATTGGTAGTATTGATGTTCAAAGTGCAGCCCTATGGTGCTATTTCAAAGTTTTCCAAGAAAATATGCAAGATAGGGTTAGAGTCCCTAGGAAAGTTGTTGACAAGTATGAAAAAGATATCACTTTTATGGTAATCAAAGATGAGTGCTTGATGGAAGATATGGAACCTAGAACTGTATGGATACAAGAAATGGGATATGAGATTCTGGAAGATACTTTGGTTGGTTTGGTTGAACTAATGCTCAACAAACATTGTTACACTGCTGAAGAGAGATTTGGGACTTTCAAAGAAAACTCTATGAGAATTCATATGAAACAAAACAAGTAATAGTTAGAGAAGAAAGCACAGAAAATAGTTGAGGAATTTGCAAAGATGGCTGGTATATCCAAGGAGAAATTACTGTTGAGATTAAGGAACAGTGAGAGGGTGGGGTGAATCAGTGTTTTGTAAAACTTATTACCTTGTTCCTTTATTAATTTACCAAATACATCCAAAAGAAAGAAGCATGAACATAAGAACAAAAAAATAAGATCACAACACATGAGCAATAAGATTTTTATGTGGAAACTTGGTTAAGGGAAAAACCATGGTGGGGGTTAACCCACAAGAGATTTATACTTTGTTATAAGTATTACAAATGAGAAGGCACATGCCTTTAGGCACACTACCTAGAGCTCACTACTCAAGAAGGCTCACTACCTACAAATCAATTACAAAACTTTATTGGAATGTTTGAACTGAGGAATAGCATATAACAATGCAAGATTATAGTTTCGGTTGAGTTTAATACAATGACTTTGCACGCTTCATCTCTCTTTGCCGTGGTTCACTGCTCTGCCATGATCCAGAGCTTAGATCTCTTCACTTCACACTTGATTCTACTATACTTTGCACTTATTCCTTCATATTCATAACTACACACATCAAAATGCTCAAACTGAGTGATTATATATATCCGCTACATGAAATTGTATCAACTACAGTTAGCCTTAAGAAAAACCTAGAGACTTTTTAAGAGCACTGTCCTGTCAGCTGAATCCATGCACAAATACCAATGTAGACCAGAACTTATGTGTCTAGGTCACCTCACATGTCAACCAATACAACTAGATCTCATAAATTACTTGACCAATCACTTCTCTTCATCTGCACAAGGATCAAAGACCTAGTTGGCCTGTTCTTCACCGAACTGAATTGTCTAACCAAAAACTGATACTCATATGCTTGTAACTTACACTCCCTTCATCACTGGAGGCTAAAATCTTGGATTTAGGTACCCCTGAAATCCCTTAACATTCCCTCAGATCTACAGCACAATATGATTTCCTATGGAGAAATGCGGACCAAAATGTTAAACCCTATCATATGCCCTATTCCTGTCTATCCAGACTTAGACAAATCTGCAATCTAGCTTCCGATATGATCCACTGATGAAATGACGATGTGTAAGATAGATTTAGTTGCCATCAATGATAAAACCTGACATGCCTAGTAGTGTCTCTTTCCAACAATCCCCCCTTTGGCATTGATGACAACACTTAGTGAAAAATGACTAAGTGTTAGAATGGCTCCCCCTTACTATATACACTTGTGATTTCTAATGCTCCCCCTTAGATTAATTCTTCATTTTTCACTTATTTTCCTCTCCCTTTGTGACATCAATGGCAAAGGCTAGGATCCACATATCAAAATTCATCCAAAAATCTTATGTACATGGGTCAAAACTTCAAGTATATACTTCCGCATATGAACACACAGTCCTTAAGTCTTGTTCATTAGCAAAAAGATATCACCAAAAATGTTGTTCAATTGTGATAATTCTTTATCCCATTTCTTGTTTATGCTATCCAAATTGGATATATACCCACCGAACAAAAATGCTTATGATTCTATTGCAAATATGTGCGTAAGTGGTGTTGTCATTGATGTCAACATATCCTTGTTTCCATTGGTGTCAATTGTATCCTATTTTGCTATCTGTAAAGAAGACCAGATTGTTGAGGATATTGATAAAATTAATGACAATCAATACATGCGAACCATACGTCTATGTAGAGGATTGTCAGAGGTTACTCCAGTTAAGAATTGAGAAGTCCACATGAAGATTTGAAGAAGTTATGGCCATCTAAGTAGAACCAGGTTTTACAATATTCATAAGAGACAGTGTGACAGTAAGTTGGTCCGGATTGCTCTGCAGTGAAATACTATGGTTTGCAGATATGAAGGCATGTTTGGGAAGTTAGTGTGTATCATCAACTCTAGTGGTTCATGGTTTGGAGGTCCGCAAGCTATCTTTCTAGTTTGACAGTCATGCTAGATAGTGTCCTTGAGGTTCCAGAGGAAGATACAAATGTTTATGGTAATATGGTTTAGAGTGAATGTTATTGGTGATTTTAATGTGCTTGTGGAGCTCTCTGGATCGTGTGGTTACTATGTTGGAGGTCCGTATTGAAGTTTGAACTTGTTGATTGAAGATTTCTTCTTTGAGGTTGATGTTCTTCCCAGTCTTGGCCGACCGGATGATCCTAAAATGTTGCGGATGATTTAAGAGCATTTTTATGAAGTGTGGCATGGTTGTAGAAGCAAATTCAAGTCTCAGTTGTGTTTGGCTGACAATGTGATGATCTGCGTCAAGTTTAGCCAACCTTGTTGATCATTCCAAGGTTGATGAAGCATATAAAAACTTGTTGAAGAGTTGTTGAAAAGAATCCTTGTATACAATGAATTAAATCTGAAGAAAGGATCAAAAGCATAATAGATAAGAAGAGGAGTGAAGGGAGTATAGAGTCAAGAGTCAGTGAAGAAGAATTTCAAGATAAGAGTAGAAGTTTTTGAGCCTTCAAAGGGACTGATTCAAGCATGAATATAGATGCTATTTCTTATTTCATTATTTCTATATAAATCATAATTTCTTATAGGTAGTAAGCCTCTTCTTGAGCAGTGAGCTCTAGGCAGTGTACCTGAAGGCATGTGCCTTCTATTTTCTTATGTACTTTTAACAGGGTATGCATTTTTGTGGGTTAACCCCCACCGTGGTTTTTTCCTTAAACAGGTTTTCCACGTCAAAATTTTGGTGTTATGTGTTTATTTTGTTTCTGCTCATGTGTTGATTTATGCTTGAATGTCTTCATCATTAATCTAATTATAAAGAAGATTTAAAAGTTTCAGAAAATGTTAAAATTTAGGGACAACTGATTCACCCCCCCTCTCAGTTATCTGGACTATTTCTAACAATTGGTATCAGAGCCAAGTTCCTCTAAAAGAAGCTTGGCCACTTGAGGAGATCCAAGATGTCAATCTACAAGAAGGAAAGTCCAAGATTTGATGGAACAAATTACTCCCTCTAGAAGGTATGCATGCAGTGTCATCTAGAATGTATGGGTGATAGCTTTTGGATAATAACCAAGAATGTGTATAAGATTCCAAAGAATGGACCTTCAAATATAGATGAACTTAGAGATGCTAAATGCAATACTCGAGCCAAAGAAGCATTGTTGAGTGCCTTGTCTGATACCAAATTGGCAAATGTCCTGGATTTGCAAACTGCTCATGAAATCTAGAGTAAATTGGAAAATCTGTATGAAGGTGACAAATATGTTAAATGTGCCAAGCTGTAAAACCTGAAGGGTAAATATGAAAGGTTGGTAATGAGAGAAGATGAAAACATTACTTGCTACATGCAGAAAGTAAATGAACTTGTGACCAGTATCAAAAATGCAGGCAGAGTATTGGATGAATCAGAAATTGTCACCAAGGTGCTCAAGTCATTACCTATAACTTATAAGCACAAGGTTGTAGCCATTGAAGAAATTAGGATTGTAACAATAGTCACAAGGGATCAGTTAGTTGGCAAGATTTCAACATTTGAAATGAGTGAGTTTAGTGATTCTCTTCCCAAGTCTGAATCTACATTCAAGGCCAGTGTGTATGGAAAGCAAAGATATGATCTAGGTGAAAGCTCTTCTGCAAGATCAAATAGATTTGTGAAGACAAGGAAGGATCTTGAAGATATTGAAATTGAAACTATAGATCTTAAAGCTCTCATTGCCAAACAGATGCCAAGAGGATCTAGTAAGTCTGAAGGAAAGATGCCACTCAAATGCTTTGCTTGTAATAAGATTGGTCATTTTGCCTCAAGGTGTCTGGAGAGGTATTCAAAACCAAACCCTAATAGGTAAAAGGGTTAGAAGAATTGCTATCATGTCCAAGAAGCTGGAGAAGAAGGAGTCATAGATGATGAATCTGATCATGGAGAAGGTGATTCAGTGTTCATTGCTATTAAATAAGAAGATCCAATGTCTACCGAATCTGCTAGCTCTACAAATGTGGAAAGTGCCTTGGCTGCTCAGGTTGTTGAAAAGGATGAATGGGTGATTGATAGTGGATGTTCTCAACATATGACTGGTGACAAGAGTAAATTTGTGAGTTTTAAAAATTATGATGGAGGACTTGTGAAATTTGGAGACAACTTAGTTGGTAGAATCTGTGGTAGAGGATCCATCTCTTTTGATGGTAAGAATAGGACCAATAATGTTCTATATGTGGAAGGAATAAATCATAATCTTCTCAGTGTTGGACAATTGGTTGACAAGGGCTATGTTCCTTGTTTCAAGGATAGAAAATGCAGGATCTTGGAAAGCTCCAGAACTAAAATTGCATCCAGTACTCAGACCAAAGGTAACATCTTTCACTTAAGTAGTTATGGTAAAATTTATTTGATTACTCAAATAGATCAAAATTGGTTATGGCATAGGAGGATGTGTCATGTGAATTTTGATAACATTGTCAAAATAAGTTCCACTCAAGCTATAAGAGATCTTCCAAGACTTGTGAAACTTGATAGTATATGTAGAGAATGTCAATTGGGTAAACAGAATAAAATTTCACTCAAAAGTAAGGAACAAGGTTCAAGTGGGAGATTGGAACTGGTACATACTAATCTTTGTAGTCCTACTAGAATTAGGAGTGTGCAAGGAGATATATATTTCATGTTGCTAATTGATGATTACTCTCGAATGATGTCGATAACTTTCCTAAAAGAAAAATTAGAAGCTCTTGATAAGTTTAAGGTGTTCAAGATGATGGTTGAAAATGAGATTTGTGGGAAATTGAATTGTCTGAGATTTGACAGAGGTGGAGAATTCACTTCTGGTGAGTTTGATGCTTTTTGTGAAAAGCATGGAATAAAAAGACAATTATCTGCTCCTAGGACTCCTTAGCAAAATAGAGTTTTGGAAAGGGAGAAATGGACCATTCAAGAAGCTGCCAGGACCATGATGATGGAAACAAATGTTCAACTTTATTTGAGGGAAGCTGTGAGTACTGCTGTATACACTCTTAACTAGGTGCAAATCAAAGGAAATTCTAGTAAAACTCCTTATGAACTATGGTTTAGTTATCCTCCTACTGTGAGATATTTTTGAGTTTTTGGTAGTAAATGCTATATCAAAAGAGATGAGGACTTAGGCAAGTTTGATACAAGAAGTGATGAAGGAATATTCTTGGGATGCTCTACTCAAAGTAAGGCTTACTGGTGCTTCAACAAGAGGTTGAAAAAGATTGTTCAAAGTACTAATGTTAAAGTTGATGAAAGCAAAGAAGGTCACTCCAAGTATTGCGGATATGATTCAAATAATCAAGATGAAATTCAAAGTCAAGGAAGGCAAGATCAAATTTAGACTTAGATTTAGATTAATCCAGGAACTCCAGTAACTCAAGAGATTAGTGCAGAAGATGAGGAACAAGTTCAAGAAATAGAAGTTCACACAATTCCCAAAACTCCCAAGTATGTAAGAATGAATCATCCTAAAGATCAAATCATAGGAGATAAAAATAGAGGTGTTCGAACTAGGAGAAGAGTTGTTGAAGATCAAGAAGAGATTTGTTTGATTTCAAAGATGGAACCTAAATCAGTAAGTGAAGCTTGCAATGATGAAAACTGGGTTAAGGCAATGGAAGAAGAATTGATGCAAATTGAAAAGAATCACACTTGGGATTTTGTTCCTAGACCTGAGGACAAAAATGTGATTGGAACCAAATGGGTCTTCTAGAATAAACTGAATGAAGATGGTGAGGTTGTAAGAAACAAGGCAAGGTTGGTATGTAAATGTTATTCTCAAGTGGAAGAAATTGATTTTGATGTAACTTTTGCTCCAGTGGAAAGTATAGAGGCAGTCATATTATTTCTTCTTTTGTTGCTTTCAATGATTTTAAAGTTTATCAAATGGATGTCGAATCAGCATTTCTAAATGGAGATTTGGAGGAAGAAGTCTACATTGAACAACCCGAAGGATTTCAGTTGTCTGATCAGGGAAATATGGACTGCAGACTGAGAAAAGCATTATATGGACTTAAGTAAGCCCCAAGAGCCCGGTATGCATGATTGGATAAGTATTTTCTCAAGCTAGGATTTAGAAAAGGTACCACTTATAGTAATCTATACTTCAAGATTAATCATGAGGACATTCTAATTGTTGAAGTCTTTGTTGATGATATCATTTTTGGTAGAAATGAATGTATGTGCAAAGCATTTGCTGATCAGAAGAAAAGTAAGTTTGAGATGTCAATGTTCAGTGAGATGAATTTCTTCCTAGCTCTGTTAATTGCTCATTCGAATAAAGGTATCTTCATATCTTAGTCCAAGTATGTGAGAAAATTGTTGAAGAAGTTTGGAATGGAAGATTCAAAACTAGTAGGTACTCCTATGGTAATCGGATGCAAGCTAAGCAAAGATGATGACTCCCCAAAGGAAAATCAGAAAAGGTATAGATCAATGATTGGAGGATTACTCTATCTGACTTAGACTAGACCTGACATCATGAATGCAATTGGCCTTGTTGCTAGATTTCAAGCTGATCCAAAAGAATCCCATGTTGTGGCAGTCAAAATAATTTTTAGATATCTCAAAGGGACAATTGATTATGGACTATGGTATCCAAAGGACAATGACTTCACTCTTCTTGCATATACTGATGCTGATTGGGTAGGAGATGTGGATGATAGAAAAAGTACTAGTGGTTGTGGATTCTTCTTGGGAAGAAGATTAGTCTCTTGGATGAGAAAAAAGAAAGAGGTAATTTTTATGTCTATTGCACAGGCAGAGTATATAGTAGCAGCAAATAATTGTTCTCAAGTTATGTGGATGAAGCAAATGCTGAAGGACATCAGAATTGTGTTTGAGGAGTTAGTCACAATTTTCTATGATAATTCAAGTGCTATAAGCATTTAAAAGAATCCAGTATTGCACTCAAAGACAAAGCATATTTCTATCAAGTTTCATTTCCTAAGAGAGAAAGTTAATGAGAATGAAGTTAAGTTGGAGTTTGTGTCTTCCAAAGATCAAATTGTGGATATCTTCACTAAGCCTCTTCCCAAAGATACTTTTGAGTATCTTAGAGAAAAGTTAGGGGTTATTACCCCTCCTATTTAGAACTACGATGCAATAAGGTGCATCAGTTCGATGAAATTCATATTCATATTTTGTGATCTAGATCGATGTTAAGAAGGTACTACTCAATGGGCGAGTACTCAGTATGCAAATTTTAGGATCAATCTGAAGCAAAAAGGGAGAGAAGATAGAAAATATGTACCCTTTTGCATTGATGTCAAAGGGGGAGAGAAGTCATGTGAAAAACTAGTTGTTGATGTAAGGGGGAGTAGTAAAGAAAGTAGTTACAGAAGTGAGAAGAGAAAGGGGGAGAAGTTCTTGTCTTGATGGTTAAATTTTGTTTTTTCATATCATATGTTGCAATCAATGACAAAGAGGGAGATTGTTGTAAATATGTGCTTAAGTGGTGTTGTCATTGATGTCAGCATATGCTTGTTCCAATTGGTGTCAACTGTATCCTATTTTGTTATCTGTATAGAAGACCAGATTGTTGAGGATATTGAAAAAATTAATGACAATCAATGCATACGGACCATATGGCTGTGTAGAGGATTGTCAAAGGTTGCTCCAATTAAGAATTGAGAAGTCTGCATAAAGATTTGAAGAAGTTATGGCCATTTGAGTAGAACCAGATTTTGCAATATTCAGAAGAGACAGTGTGATAGTAAGTTGGTAATATGGTTTAGAGTGAATGTTATTGGTGATTTCAATGTCCTTGTGGAGGTATCTGGATCGTGTGACTACTATGTTGGAGGTCCGCATTGAAGTTTGAGCTTGTTGATTAAAGATTTCTTCTTTGAGGTTGATGTTCTTCCCAATCTTGGCCGACTGGATGATCCTAGCATGTTGTGGATGATTTAAAAGAATTTTTTTGAAGCATGGCATGGTTGTACAAGCAGATTCAAGTCTTAGTTGTGTTTGGCCAACAATGTGATAATCCACGTCAAGTTTAGCCGACCTTGTTGATCATTCCAAGGTTGATAAAGCATATAAATACTTGTTGAAGAGTTGTTGAAAAGCATCCTTGTATACAATGGGTTAAATCTAAAGAAAGGATCAAAAGTAGAGCAGAGAAGAAGTGGAATGAAGGGAGTATAGACTGAAGAGTCAGTGAAGAAGAATTTCAAGATAAGAGCAGAAGTTTTTGAGCCTTCAAAGGGACTAATTCAGGCATGAATATAGATGCTATTTCTAAGTTCATTATTTCTTATAAATTATAATTTCTTACAGGTAGTGAGCCTCTTCTTGAGAAGTGAGCTCTGGACAGTGCACCTGAAGGCATGTGCCTTCTATTTTCTTAAGTACTTTTAACAGGGTACGCTTTTTTGTGGGTTAACCCCAATTGTGGTTTTTCCCTTAACTAGGTATTCCATGTCAAAATCCTGGTGTTATGTGTTTATGTTGTTTCTACTCATGTGTTGATTTATGCTTAAATGTCTTCATCATTAATCTGATTATAAAGAAGATTTAGAAGGTTCAGAAAAGATTAAAATTTAGGGACAACTAATTCACCTCCCCTCTTAGTTGTTTGGACTATTTCTAATAGATTCTACCTTTTGAAGAATAGTAGGATCAATAGTAGTAGCAACAACTTGGGATTCTGCCAATAGATCATACATAGTTTCTAATTTAGGGGCAATCAGTCCCCAGAGTTCATCCAATCTACCCAAAACTTTAACATTTTCTTTCTCTAGGTCACTCAATTCATTTCGCAAACTCACTACTCGTCATTCATTTATAGATACAGACTTAGTTAAAGGACTATATGACTGAGAAATGTTAGACAATTTGAGCTCTAAGTCCTTAATCTTCTTCTCAATATCTTCAACAAATTTAGATCAGTTTAAGCAAAACTTATAAATCTCTTCTCCTTCAGATAAGGAATTTTAAATACTCTTTACACTAGTATCAAACCCTAATCTATCATAACTAATTGTTTTCTTTATTTAAGCAAACCTCTTCTCATTAAATCATTTTTGACTTTAACTTTTGCTGACTTCGCTAAGGTTTCAAAATGAGAACTTACAGAGTTTATTAGATTTTTCAACTAGCGAGAGGGATATACTAATGAGTCCTTCTGAGATGTGGGCATGATTTTCACCAAAATCTCAGATGCAAGGCAAAGTAACTCGCTATGTTCTATATGAGATGTTAGGTTTTCTTCTCTGCCCTTAGCTTGTGCAATAAAGGCCAAATTTATCTTCTGCACTGGTGACAAAGTATAAAAATTGATTGGTCCTTGTATTATATCCTAATCTTCTTCAATTTGTTTATCACTTTCCAAAATTTCTTTCACTCCTTCTGCAGTGTCTCTTGCCCAATATGATGTTATAGATTTAAACTCTTCAGGGCCTCCATCTTCTCCATTTTTTGAGTCAACCTCATTGTCTTGCTCATCATTTTCATTCTCTTTCTCTGCTTCTACCTTCTCTGTATCATCATCAAAAGCATCCTTGCTTTTATCTATCTCAAAAATATCTTCTACATTCTCTTCTAGAGGATTTGGTGTATCATCAGTGGTAGTATTGTCAAATTCCTCAACATCTAGAGTGGAGGAATCAATTCCATCATCAGTTTATTTTTCTTGATCTTCATTATTTCTTCATCTTCTTTATTCAATGCTTCTTCTTCTAGAATGGAGACATCATCTACTCTAGTTTGTTGCTCATTTTTCTATAGCTCTTCATCATTCAGAACTGATGCATCCCCAATATCAACTAGTTCTTCTATAACCACATAAAACTTATTCTTGTCCAATGCTTTCTTTAGAATTTGTTCTATTTCTTTAACAACTTCATCAATGTCTCCAATCATCAGCTTATTCATCCTTTTCTTGCTTTTGAATTCATTCTTGACGTCTTTGAGAATCTTATCTACTTCTTTTCTAGAGATCACCAGACACAGATTGGACATTACATGTTCCCTTAGCTCCAGATCTTTTTATTTAGTAGCTTCTTTTCTCATTTCTAGAATGTCTCTTAAACCCTTTGGGATTTCTGCCAAAATTTCCACTAGAGCTCTATTGAATACATTCAAATATTTTATAGTAGCATCCTCCAAATTTTTTTGTGAGCATCATTGTAATGATCATAGAATTTAATCATTGGTTTTAGGTTTCCATCTATAGTGATTGTCTTAACAATGTCCTCCACAAAAGGAGTTGGATTCTCAACATCAGCCTCTGACTTATGCCTCTTACTTGGCTTTTTGCTTATGGAGGGCTTCTCCTTAGAAAATTTAACAACTTTAATGCCTGAGGCCTCCAACTCTTTAATCTCATCATCTGAATCAGTCTCTTATTCATCCTCCTTCTCCATACTGCCATATGACCTCTTAACCATTTCTTTTGTTCTTTTTCCTTCCTTACCGGTAGGATTTTCTTTCGATTTCTCTGCAATAGGAGAAGGTGATGCACTGGAGGTTGAACTAGTACTCCTAGTAGACCTTGACTTGGAAGGAGGTTCTACCAAAACACTTTCCTGTTCCCTATCCTGCTTCTTCTTCTCATCCTTTTCTGTTCTTTCCCTGAATTGCCTCATAGCTTCCTTAGTAAGGCCTAGATTCTCAACCAACTTCTTAGCTTCTTTCCTTACTTTCCTTTTGGTCTTAGGAGCCTTGAATTCAAGATGCAGTTTTTGTGAAATTTATTCATAAGTTTCAAATCTCTCTTTAGTTGGATCCCTAGGCTAACTTAACAAATGTTGTGCATACAGTTCCAACACATGCTCATCCACTTCATACTCCATGGGCATGATCCACACAACTCTAGGCTCTACTGCTTTCATTTTGCATTGATCAATAGTAACCATAAAATAGATGGTGTCCTTATACTTTTCAACAACAGTTCTAGGTATTCTAGCCCTAGCCTGCATCATACTCTAGAATTTTTTTAAGAATCCCCAAAGTGTAGTCTTTTGTGCATCATGACTACCCAAATAACTCAAATAATTCCTAATTTGGACTACTAGCAGTTTGTCATTTGAACAAATTATATTTTTGTTTCCTAGAAGCTCACTCAAGAAATAGAAGAAGAGACACATAATTAATGTACCAAATTTGAATGAGTATTTTTTGTCCTTCTTATCTTGCTTAGGTTCTCCATGAGCTGGTTGAGCAATAGTTCACAAAGATCATAGTCTGCACCTTCTTTTACCATCTTATATACAATATAGATGGTTGTTCTAGAAACTAAATTTTCTCTATTAGAGTAATATATTATGTATCCTATCACCATTGATGCGAATTTGACCCCATGATCGTCTATGCCATTTATCGTCATGGCTCTCTTGTCAAATTTTGATTTGGTTGCCTCGGTGACTTCTTGATTCTTCACAGCCTTCAACAGAGGGAAGGTACTAGTTGAATTTAGTCCTATAACTACCCTTATTGCATCCTTTGTGATTTTGAATGTATGATTCAACCATAGAAACTCATCATGGATACAGCTCAAGACATACTGGACCCACTCATCGTCTACAAAAGTTGAAAACTCAACAAATTGTATGAACTTCTTGTCTTCCAGGGCTTTGTATTCTGGTTTGAGCTCAAAATCATCACCTTTTAAGTGATTCATGAATAGATCAGCAAACCTTGAGTCGCCATACTCCTCTAGAGGCATGTGAATATAATCCCTAATGTCTTCTGTGTGATAAACTCCATATGGAACTCTAGAAAATGCTCCCATAGGATTGACTTCAGTGGACTTGAAAGGGTGCTTCTTAAATTTTGGCCTAGGCCACTCAGTGATGTTGACAACTAGAGGAGTAGTCATTTCAAAAGATTACAGGTTCAAATCTTCACAGAGAAACACCTTTTTCTTCATAGAATTAGGGTTAGCTTCCAAATTTGTTCTTCACACTTTAATTCTCTAAAATTCTAGTTTAGGTGCTCTTCTCCTTGTTCTTTTTGAATGTAAAGTGATTCAAGTGTTTGAATGAATGACCTTTTATCCTCCACAAAACCTAATTCTTCATTGTAATAAATGCTCTGCCCTAATACATTTAGTTACACTATTTCTGCATACAGTCAATCTTTAATTGCTCCGCAATCAATCACATTAGCTTCTTCTCTTCTAGAATTTGTTTCAACAGATCTGCAATAGGCTTCTTTATCTTCATTCATCATGCCAAATTCATGCACCCACTTACTGGCAGTGGGAATTAGATTTTAAATGCATCTCCCCTTGAGCCAAAGCTCCTAATTCAATTGTCAGAGGAATTATCAACACTGGATTCCAGTGCAGATCCATTGTCAACATTCATTTCAGCCATGTTTTGTTCATTTCATTCTTAATATCATTCACATCAAATTTTCCCTTGTAGTTCTACTTTTTTCTTCTACAAAATTTAGAAATGTGTCTGGATTTGTTGCAGTTGAAACACATAATCTTATTTTTCTGACAATTACATATTGGAGCAAATTTAGATTAGCATTGTATTGCAATATGCCCAAACTTATTTCAAGTAAAACATCTTCCATTGAACATTTGTTTGTTCTTAGGAGGATTCCTTAATCCACTTCTGCATTCCTCAGCCTTATGACCTATCCTTTTGCAATTAAAGCATTGACCAAAGAAAGATGATGCATTTTGATTCACTTGGCTTCTGCACTAATTAGCTCTATGACCATACTTATTACATTTGAAACAATTGCCATTAAAAGATGGATACCTTTGAGCATTAGGTTGTCTTACCAGAGGTCTTCTAGAATTCCTTCTTTGATTTCTTGCTTTATGATTTCTTTGATTGGATCCAGAGCTTTCACCTTTCTCAAATCTCAGACCATGCTTATCATCTACCTTCTTCTGACTATCAAGTAGCACCTCAAGTTTAGCTGAGATTATCTTGAATTTCTCTTTATATTCATTTGCAATTTTTAGGTCATGTTTGAGAATGACAATTTTTCTTTCAAGTTTTTCCTCATTGTCCCTGGTTTCTTCTAGATCAAACTCTAGATGGCCAATTATCCTATCCAATCTGTAGCATTCTTCTATTCTTTCTTTCAGAGATTGATTCAGTTTTTCTTCAATCTTCTTCCTTTCCTCAATTTCCTTGGTTAGACTCATCACCTCAGATTCCATCTCATGTTTTAGGACAACAACTTCTTTTTCTAGCTTCTCACATTCTCATCTTCTCCTTCAAGGCCTCATCCATGTCATTATCTTCATTCTAATTTGCTAGCTAATGAAGTAGTTGCCTTCTCTTTTCATTAGATTTGCTCAGTTGCCTTTTTAAGGTCTCAATGAAATCTTCAACATCTTTAAGGTTCTCTTGTAGATCTCTGATTTCTGCTCTAGGCAGATCAATATCATCTAAAGCTACTTGAAGTTATTGATTCATGCAATCAGAATTCTTGAATGAACCCATTGAAAACACCTTCCCAGATATTCCTCAAGATCTTAAACTTCTTCTAAGGAACCAAGCTTTGATACCAATTGTTGAGATTAAGGAACACTGAGAGGGGGAGTGAATCAGTGTTCTGCAACACTTATTACCTTGTTCCTTTATTAATTTACCACATACATCCAAAAGAAAGAAGCATGAACATAAGAACATAAACAACAAGATCACAACACATGAACATCAAGATTTTTACGTGGAAACCCAGTTAAGGGAAAAACCATGATGGGGGTTAACCCACAAGAAATTTATACTCTGTTAAAAGTATTACAAATGGGAAGGCAGATGCCTTCAAGCACACTACCCAAAGCTCACTACTCAAGGAGGTTCACTACCTATAAATCAATTACAAAAGTTCACTGTAATGTTTGAACTAAGGAATAACATCTAACAATACAAGATTATAGTTCTAATTGAGCTCAATATAAAAACTTTGCACACTTCATGTCTCTCTGTCCTTCTTCACTGGTCTGCCATGATCTGAAGCTTAGATCTCTTCACTTTGCACTTGATTCTGCTATACTTTATACTTATTCCTTCATATTCACAACTACACACATCAAAATGCTTGAACTCATCAATTATATATATGCGTAACATGAAATTGCATCAACTGCAGTCAGCCTTAAGAAAAACGTAGAGACTTTTTAAGAGCACTATTCTGTGAGCTAAATCCATGTACAAATACCAATTTAGACCAGAACTTATGTATCTAGGTGACCTCACATGTCATCCAATACCAATAGATCTCATAAATTACTCAACCAATCACTTCTCTTCATCCACACAAGGATCAAACACCTAGTCGGCCTATTCTTCACCGGACTGAACTGTCTAACCAAAAATTGATACTCAAATGCTTGTAACTTACACTCCCTTCATCACCGGAGGCTAAAATATTAGATTTAGGTAGCCCTAACATCCCTTAACATTCCCTCATATCCACAACACAATATGATTTCCTGTGGAAAAATGCGGACCAAAATGTTGAACCCTGTCATATGCCATGTTCCTGTCTATCTGGACATAGACAAATCTACAATATGACTTCCGATATGATCCATTGATCAAATGCAGATGTGTAAGATAGATTTAGTTGCCATCAATGACAACAACTGACATGCCTAGTAGTGTCTCTTGCCAACAATTACAATAAGCTAAAGCCAAGAGGGAAGAATCTGAAGAAGCCAATGTTGCAGAAGATCAAAAGAAGAAGACTGAAGGAAAGGAGCCTGCACCTAGCACCAAGAAGTCAACTAGAATCTCAGCTTCCATGGTTGGGGCATCCAAGGCCTCTTGAGCCTCCATTATTTCTAATGCAGAAAAGAATGATGAAGCCAGTACTTCCAAACCAACAAAGAAAAGAAGAATCAAAAGAAAAGGGCACATAGATGTATATGTTAGTCATGGTGTTATTGAAGACAAAGAGGAAGAACAAGAAGAGGAAGCACATAAATTAGTCCTTGAGAAAAAGGGGCCACCCTCTAGTAAAGAACAAACACCAGCAAAGATGACTAAGATTGATATTTCCACCATAGAAGAAGAAGAGTCCTCTAGAAAGGGTAAAGGAAAGAAGAAGAAGAAGGATATGAAAGGTAATGCCACCATGACTCTTGAAGCCATAGTCAATGATGTTGCTGATCATGGAAACCTAAAGCCTATAGTAGATCTGTATGATGAGGGCTCTAATGATGACAAGGCCAACATTGAAGTTGTTACGATAAGGTATTTAGATATGTTCAATAAAGATTTGAATAAAATTACTAGTGAATTAACTGATAGTCTAGCCAGTATTTTAACTACCAAAAGAGATGAGGCAATTGATAAAGATACAGAAATAAAAGAAACTATTTTGAAGAATTTTTTCCTAAGTCTTTTTGGACAAGAGAAAATTAGAGTCACTCAGAGGCTCAGTAAAGATTTTAGAACCAAAAGAAGAACCAATACTTTGATGGTTGGGGACAAAAAGGAGATTGAGAAATTAATAAAAAAGATTGAAGAAATAACATTGAATGTGCTCAATGAGCTTCAAATTCAAATTGTTACAAACACTAATGGAGAGGAGAAGAATGTACAATCTTCACCAATGCCTTCAAACTTAGTGGATCAAGGTGTGATCCCTCCTCTAGAAAACTCAGAAAGTAATGAAGTAAGAGAACCCATTGAGGAAAGGATTGCAGAGAATGAACCATCATAACAAGTTGATAACTCCTCTAGTCTGGAAATCAATACTGAACAACAAAATCCTGCTAGAGAAGAGCATCTAAAAGTTCCTGTTGCAAATACATCTTTAGATGTTGAAAGGAGAGACACTGTTGGTGAAAGCTCAACATCTTCACCATTGGATTCAATCAGATAATTTTTGATAGAGAAAAGAGATTTACAAACTCTGTCAACCTCTAATTTGTTGACAGTGCCTTCCACTAATGGTCAAATAATCTTGGCTAGCATGTCCCCCTGTAAAACCTCAAATTGAGAACAATATTTCAAGCCACAGCTCAAGAAGAAATATTGAAATCACATATTCAAGACAATGAGCTAATAGAGGAAGTTGTAATAGTTTTGAGAAAGTTTTGCTCGATGTAGAGAGAGATACTTCATTGACTCCCATCTTGCAAATGAAGAAACTCATGAAGTCTACGAATAATAAGTTTGAGTCTTTTGAGCTTGCGGCAAAGAAGAAAGTTAGAGAAGAATTTGATAGTAAGAGGTTTATAGAGCTGAATGATAAGTGTTGTAAGGAACAAATTTTGTTAGACAATAGAATTGAGAATGTTAAGACACCAATTAATGATGCAAATTCCTTATATCAATATTGCTTAACATGGCCCATAATTACAAAGGATTTAAAGGACAACATAAAGAATCTTAAGAATCATCTTCCAAGGGTTTCCAACACTTATGAGCCTTGGAAATATCCAAGTGGAGATCTGACAGATAAGATAGTAAAGGCTCATGTAAGTATAAATCAATTGAAAAATCAAAAGGAGTCTATGAAGGATCAAACAAGCCAACTAAGAGAAATTGCAAGCTTCAAGATAGCTACCATGATGGGTCTAATCAATGAACTAATCAATAAGGTCAGGAAAGTGACAGATGCTCTTGATATGGTAGGTAAGGCAGAAGATATGTTATCCCAAATTAATGGGCATGTAAAAATTTTGAAGTATGCTAAGGCTAGATGAGATTTAGATGTAGCTTAGCTAATTATTATCCACAAATACATCCTACCTAAACCTTACCAAGTCTTGATTTTTAATGCACATCTCTAGAATGTTATAAGATATCTTTTTGAAATTTTGGTGTATTTATGGAGATCAATTATTTAAGGGGAGAAATTTTTAGTTTGTATATGCTTATGCTCTCTAGACAAAGGAAGATCTGGTAAAAGTTCATATCCTTTGCCATTGATGACAAAGGGAGAGAGAAGCAAATGTGAAAAAGGTACTTCTGGTGAAGAGATGTAGATGTGGAAAATATCTCTCTAAGTGGGAGAACTTAGATCATGTGTTGCCACCAATGAGAAAGGAGGAGATTTTTGGACATATAAGTTTTGGAGAAACTTCTTGCATAGCAAAGTGCATGATAGTCAAGAAGTGTTGAAGTGTTGTCATTGATGGCAACAATATTTAGATCAGTAAGGCCAATTGTAAGACTATCTTCCAAGTGCATAGAGATACACTTTTTTGATCCACATTTCTCACAATTTGAAGATTTTGTTCTATGGTTTTGGAATATTATTGAGGACTATTAGAAGCATCTAATTCTAGGATTTCATCTTCCTATGTGTAAGGTCGCCTAATCCTTCTAACTCATTTTAGATATAGGTTCAGGTACGAATACATCTCCTATGAAGTCGTATGATGGATAAATTTAGAATTACTTTAATATAGCATTCAAACAATTCTAATCCATTCAAGGTATTTGATTTTATTGTTTAGAACATACTTTTCTAGTGTCACCTTTTATCACCCTTTAGTAATGAAATAGAATATTCCACATCATTTTATACATAGTTTATTATGCATTTGATCCTTTAACTCACACTTTGTTGCATGTATTTAAATATGAAGATTTAAAAATAATGTGGGGGAATCAATCATTAAATTATGTTTCTCCTTGACCTTTTTATGAAATGATAATATTTTTGCAAATTATTACTATTATATTTATTTTATGTTGTATCATTTTATTTGTGTAATAGAGCTACATTGTACCCTAATTAAGATATGATGTTTATATTTAAAACAAGTAAATGAATTTTAAAATATTGGATAAGGTTTTATTTTGTTTCTATCTAAAAGAGTTGATTAAAATATATGTACATATAAATAAATAAATGAAGTTAATAGAGTTTTAATTCTAGGCATTTAAATAAGAAAATAAATATGTTTTATGGATAAGATTTATATTAGCAATTTTAGTAATAAAATATAAAATTCATTTTTCTTTATTTAAATTATATTTTTGAGTTTTATGTGTGTGTGTGTGCATATATAAATATATTTATACTTCTTTTAAATATAGAGGAATATATATGATTTTTGCTTTATGATTTAAAGATAAACATACAAATAAAGATATATTATGCTTTTATTTAAAAGAGATTTTTTTTAAAGAAAAAGGTAGTGTTACTTTATCCAAATATCTAGGATTTTATGTTTTATACTATTTTTGGCATGTGAGGTAGGTGTTGGCATAATACTCATATGGTATTACATTGTTAGTTTATGCATATTAAATAAATGTTAGTTTATAACTTAGGTTTTGGGAAGTTACTTTCCGGTAAGAAGTTATATATGGGAATAACAAGGCTTTAAAAAGCCAATGTACTGTATTGTAAAATCATCCAAAAGACAATAATATATTATTCTATAGTTTTTATTTTGGTTTGACTAGATGTATTCTTGCTCACCCATTTTAATATGGTATCAGAGCATTGTTGATTCATGTGCCTATGTGTTGAGATTGTGTTGTCAAGATTATTTTTAATTAGGTGATGGTAGATTTGGAAGAAGATTTTCACTAGAATTTAATGGGGCTTGAAGATCCTCTATTTCATGAAGCTTTCTGGGTGTAAGGCATGGAGCAAAGGCATGAATAATATGAAAGAGGCATTTTAATTATCTATTGGTATGTTGTTTTGATAACAGTTCAGTAAAAATTTGATATCTTTTTTGTTTCTCAACGAAATTTCAACATTCAAAATGTTTCAAAAAGCAAAAGAATATGAGCATAAAACCCAGAAACCATTTAAAGAATTTGACAATATTTCATGAGTAGTTTAAAGCACAAGTTTGGCATCTGAATCTGCTAAATTTGACTAAGTTGGGCCATTGTTTTTAAAATCATCGAGTGTTGAATTTTGATGGTGGCCGCTACAATTTTTAGATTTAAACATAATTTTTTTTTCTGCATTAACTATTGTCAAGCATTAAACATTCCTCTGAAGCATTGAAGATTTGATGAGGCATTTGTCAAAGGCATCTGGCATTCATTTTGAGGCATTTTGAAAGACTACACAGGGAGTTAAAACAAGTTAATTTACATGAATGCTAACCACAGAAGTTTGGTGAAAGTGGCTAAAGTGTCTACCTATGTGAAAGAATGAAACAACATCTGGTGAATACAATTATTGCAGCATATAGAAGACATTCTTCAGGTGAGTTTAAAAATTGACTAAAATTTATTAATGTTATGCTTTATGAAATGTGAGCCAATGTGAAAAACAAAAAGATGTGTTGATGGGTAAAAGACATACATGAGAAGTAAAAGAAGCATTTATAAGTTTATATTTCATGAAGTGTAAAACAAAGATTAAAAAGTTTTCACCTGAAGTAAAACAATTTTGTTTGGAGAAAGTTAAAAAGTTTTAAAGAAGAAATTTATAATTTCTTTTGGAGAAAATTTTTTAAAAGGGAGACATAAGTATTAAAGAAATGGTATTTAAAATATTTACTTTTGAGGAATTAGGAGAAATAAGGGGAAGTATTTAAAAAGATTAATTTGGAGGTAAATTTAATTTTTATGGTAAGATTAGGTTTTAACATTTGAAAATGGCCACACATTATGCTTGTGGTTCTGATGCCATCCATGCTATCATTGATATAAATTTGAGAGACTTGCATGCTTGTACTATTAAAGAGACTAAAGCAAATGGATAGAGTATAAGCATATCATATTGGAGGCAGGCGACATCAGAGGATGGAGGATTTTCCATCATCTCAAGTTATCTTCTCTCTTTGAGATGATGCTTTGCATGAGAAGCATTTTTAGTTTTGGTTGTTTTGTTTTTTCTTTGTTGATGCCGACGGAGCTGACAAATTTGAAGAATCTATGTTTTGTGAAGATTTTGTTTTGGAGACAGGTTTCAGATTTGGTGTTGAGCTCAACATGGATTATTGTCCAGTGAGCTTCAAAGAGTATATGATCAAGAATTATACCTTTTTGCGGTTGCTAGACAATGGCAGAGATTAGTTGTATCTCTTAGGGTTCATTGTTGAATAATTCTCAACTCTGTGATTTGAGATCTTGAGACTAAAGAGCTCAAGAACACAGCTTGAAGCTATGTCTTTCTGAGGGTAGATGAGATAGCATGATGGAGCCCCGCTTGGTTTAGGATTTATTCTTTGGGAGAAGATCTTCTACAAAATATGTATTCATGTTATATAATCAGCTTTGTTGAGTATTTTAGCATTCAGGGGGGTCCCTTGGTACTATTGCAGGAACAATGTAATAAGGGGGGAATGTTGGCATAATAGTCATATAGTATTACATTGTTAGTTTATGCATAATAAACAAATGTTAGTTTATAAGTTAGGTTTTGGGAAGTTACTGTCAGTGTAGGTTTTTATTTCCTAGTTGGGTTATTTACTTTTCTCTATATTCCTAGGTTTTTCCTACACTTCTATTAATCTCGCTTAGGTTAATAAAGCATGTCTTATTAGGTGAGTGGTTGTGAGGTGTCACCTTCCTACATGTGAGCATCCATTAGCTATCTTGGGAAGATACTTGCTATCTTTAGTCTGATAGATGGTTGCTCCTCATTGGTCGGTGTTACCACCTCGTCCCTCTTCCTAGTCTATATAAGCATGCTACCTGGATTGTATCTTATATCTCTTGCTTTTGCATCCTCTTAATGCTATTTTGCTTCTAGCATTTGCATTACTCTCTGGAGACTAACTCTGTATTGCTATTTTGATTTCGTATCATTTCGATTCATAGTTTATATATCTATTCTTTGCACTAGATTTCTAGGTTAATAATCTTTTCAGATTCTAACATGGTATCAGAGCCTTGCTATGTGCAAGAGTAGATTTTAGTTTCCTTATTTGAGAGATTCGGCAGGGGGTCTAATTAAGCTTATCGTAGTTTTTCAAAAAACTTAGTATGCTCTTCTCTTGCATCTTTGGATGATCTTGAGAATCAAAAGAGTTTGACAGAAGCTTTTTTAATTTTTGGGGTTTGCATATGTGTTTTATGAAATCTGGGTGATTGTAGCATTTTTGGTTATACTGGTAGCATTTCCAGCTTTTCCAACATGTCCAGGAGGCTTGAGAAAGTCAAATTTGGCTTTCCTTTCACTGAAATCAGAGATCCTCATACACAGTTGCGGAATCAGGGTTTCGAGCTCAAATCTAACAACCAACTTGCATATTTGGTGTTTTCAATCAATATTGCAGGTTCCAGCATGCCATTTCTTGTCTTAGGTAGCTGATTCAACCTTTGCATGTCATTTTTTGTAGCTAAAGGCATTCTATTTACACTGGATCAACATCTTCTGTACATTAGCAAGAAAAATGCCTTCTAGGTTTTGTTCATAGCATAGAAAAACCATCTGGGTATTGTTGATGACTGTTTTGATGCAATCATAACAATAAGTTAAAATTCACATATAATGAACTGAAACTATACTTGAAAGACAAGAAGGAATCATTTGGTGATTCAACTAATCCCAAGTCTACAATGGTTCGGTTGGTCAAGTTCAGTTGGTCAATGTGAAGCTGTAATGTTCAAGGGGCCTTACGTAGTTTAGGTTTGTTTTGTGGTTTACTGGACTAAGAATATGCAAAGAGGTCATAGATTTCAACAAGTATTCTGTTCATTTGCATAAGAGTGATACTGGGCTGCAGGTTTCAGAGGGTTTTCTTGAATTTTTTGCAGCTTTCTTCTTTATCTGTTTATGAAAACTGTCTACTTATAGCTCTGTTATGCATGCTTCTTCAAATTTGAGACAATTTCCTTTAGATTTCTACTTTTCAGCTAAATATTTCAGATGGGTTGGGAAAAGTTAGAAAGATCTACTCTATACCTCACTTAATCTACTGAAGGATCTAAGTGTTTCTGTTATGCACTATGTAAACACTACAGTAATCTGATCAAATCCACAGTAAAAACCCTAAATGTAAGTTCTGAGCATTTTCACAAACATACATTTAAAATTGCAAGCTCTCAAAGAAGATATTCCAAAACACAAAGAAGAGCAGGAGAACACTCAGAAGATAGATGCAGAACTCCAGATTCTATTGTATTAGAAACGAATAGCCATACATGATTTACAATGTAAGAATGACTCTTAGTTTCATTGATCATACTACAGAGAACTTACAAGCTTTACAGATACAGTAAGGCAGCCAGACATTCCACGCGCACCTTACTGCAGACAAACAGGCGACCTCCTTCTTCTACTTCTAAACTATTCTAACTTGCTGTATGTTCCTAAAAAAGAAATTCTGTTGTAGCCACTATTGCTTTCCTAAAATCCCTGTTGTAAAGTATTACAGTGTAGAGAGGCACAATATAAAGATATTTTGATTGTCCTCACTACAGCAAAAACCTAACTAAACCCCTGGTTCAAACCCCTGGTTACAGCAATAAACACAGGTGAACCAGCTCTTCAAAATATCTCTGAGCAGTTGTCAAATCTGGGCGAAATATTGCCCCTTCTGAGAAGTTCTGGCAGCTGGGTAATAACTTTTGTTTGTCTGTTGCAGTAATACCTTCAGCTGCAACCCTTCTCCTCACTTGAATGGCTTTGACTTTTGACATTTCATCCTTATCTTCTTGCTCCTGAGATCAGATCTTCTGCCTCCATGAGGTCACTGCGCTGACTTTCCAGCTGCTTCCTCAACTGCAAGCCTACAAGACAAGACAAGCAATAAGTTTCACATTTATCATAAAAATAGTATGAAATTAAAATAAGCGTTCAAATCTAGGTGACAGCGCAAGATTGAGAAAATCGGATCCAGAATCCTCTCAAAACGCGTCCAAAATGCGCTCAGACTGCTCAAAATTGATCAGGTCAACTATCGCTGACTGAAAAAAATACCAGAGGCGCCAAAAAAAACACTTTAAAATGTCCACCGCCTCATTTCCCGCCCATCGGCATGATCATCGCTGTCGGTGCATCAAAAAAAACATGTTAGCCGACATACTTCATCATCATGATATTTCGCTTCTACATATTGGAGAAAAGAACAACATCATCATCATCATACTGTTGAGAAGAATAGGAGGATGCGAATATGATCATGCTGCCGAGGAGAGGAAAATGATGGTGACGTCATCATGATATTCGGGCTTCATTGAAATGCTAAGGATGATGTCATCGTCATATCCGGTTAAGATCAGGGGGCTAACTGTGATATCGGGTCACCCAAGGAGCATGATCAGGATGATGAACATAATATGATCCTTTTGCGGCCAAGGCAACCCTCTCGAAAGATCAGGATGATGATGATCATCATCATAATTCACGAAATGGATCGTGCTTGAAAAAATCCTGTTTGAAGGAAAAAATGCGATGATGATGATCATCAGGATATTAGCCTCTGTAGAACATAGAATAAGACATCATCATCATAATTTGCGAACCAGATCGTGTTTCGGAAAATATCCTGTTGAAGGGAAAAAATGATGATGATGATGATCATCAGGATATTTACTTCTTCGTTTATCAGATCGGGATGACGTCATCATGATATTCGGAGCCTTCGTTAAACTTGAACATGACGTCATCATGATATTTCGCCAACCGGCTCATGTTTGGGAAAAATCCTGCCGAAGGGAAAATGTGATGATGATGATCATCAGGATATTTGCAAAAGGTTGTATTTCATCGGCAGGAGGACTTGGCGAAATATCGGGCGTACAAACAAGATCATGATGATCTTGACGATATGACAGGATAAAAATATGATGATGACCCTCCTCATTGAATTATCATGATGACGTCATCATGATGTTTCATTTTCGGAGCACAAGGATGAGTTAAGGTCATCATGATATTCGGGCTAGGGTGATATTGCAAAATATGATCATGCGGTTGAGGAATGCAATATCAACTTCTTCTGAATAGATAGGGTGATCATCATGATATTTCGCTAACCGGAGATCAGGAGGATATGAAGATGATGATCCTCTTTGTCGAATTATCATGATGATGTCTCCATCACTTAGCGAATTTCAGCAAATGATCCTCGTGAAAGATCAGGATGATGATCATGATGTTGCAAAAGAGACCAGGAGGATATGAAGTTGTCATCATCATATTTCGAACTTCAGCAAATATCATGATGATGACGCTCCGATAGGTTTATAGCATGCGCATGTAAATATGTCGAAGGTGGATTTTTCTAAGTCTGGGTGATCAGCATGATATTATAAGATTAGGTAATGTTGAAATATCATGATGATGCTCGCGATACAAAGGACCACTCGACGGGGAACTTACCTTGACTTAAAGTTGATATCATCATGATATTTGAACCTCAGGATATTATCGAGGGGGGGGGGGCATTTCAAATATGATGATGATGTCCTCATACAGCAAAACCAAGTTTATAAAATATGACGCTCTTAAGAAAATCATGATGCTGCATAATGCGCTCAAGGCCTTTTGACGGGTAAAGGGTACTACCACCTAAGATTGACGTCCGGATACTGCGACTGCATGATTTTTATCGGGTGATAGACCAAGATCATGATGATCCTGTCAACATGACTTAGGATATAAAAATATGATGATCCTCCTGCGAATATCAGGTTTGACCGAAACTTTGACCGTCCATAACTTTCACATATGGACGAATTTTCAAGTGAAGTAAAAGGCAAACCTGCATGAAATTTCAAGCTTTTTCTAAATATGAGGTCACAGCAACAAAATATGAACTTTGACAAACTGACCTCATGATGATGACCTACCCCATGCAATATCATGATGATGATGCACCTGACCTTCATTTTTACCAGACCGCCAGAAAACAGAAAAAACACAAGCAGAAGCAAAAAGCAAACATCAGCAGGGGTCCCCATTTTGCTAAGGAGCATAATGGGGCGTGTTGTGAACATCACAACAGGTATCTTTCTATTTTTGCATGCAGTCTGTATATTTTGTAGAAATGTGCTCAGAAAGCTACAGCAGGACCCCTCTCTATTGGCAGTTGCAGTTTTGAAGGCAGTTTTCAAATGCTCCGTTCTTGCTCATACAGACTCCTTTTCCCACGATTTTTTTTTGGCTATTTTTTTATGCTTTATGCACTAGTGCAGACGTTTTTTGATTTTGATGCCAAAAGCTTTTCGAAATTGCAGATTCTCAGTCGTGACATTGTACAGTTCTTATTTTGGGAACTTCAGAGGATCATAACTTTTACATATGACCTCGTATCGAGGCGATTCTATTTTTGAAAGTGCATGATTTTTTTAGTAGATCGTAGTGGTGCTGTTTATTTCTTTGGATATTATGGCAAAGTTGTATTTTCAGCATATGCTCTTCATAAGGGTTTTGTAATGCATTGAAATCAAGACCACTTAGTATTTATTACTAGTGGTAGTTGTAAATGCACTAATATAAAGTGCCAAATCATATTTTCTTACAGGGGTTCTTTGATTGAGTGAAAAGGGGGGGTTGTCTTAGTTGGGTTCTCTTCTTTTTGGCACTTCTTCTCTGCATTTCTTCATCATGGATCAAACAAATCTGCCCATCCTAACTCCATACAATTTCTTTGAGTGGAAATCACGCATGAAAATTCACTTAAGGAAATTTGGATTAAATAGGATAACTATGGGACTTGAAATTGAACCTGCTAAAGATGAAGATAAGCCTAAGTGGTTTAACAAATGTGATGAAGCATATGGAACATTGTGTTTGTCTGTTTCTCCTAATTTGCTCTTTCACATTGAGTCTTTGAATACACTAAATGAAATCTGGACAAAGCTAGAAAAACTATTTGGCACAGAAGATTTAATGAGAGGTCATATGTTGGAAAATAAATTAATTAGTTTAAGTCCAGGCAATTTCAACACAATCCAAGATCTATTCACTAAATTGAAATCACTAAGGCTATAGTTAAAATAATGTGGAATTGAAAAGAAAGATGAACAACTGATTCTTAGTATTCTCTCTAAGCTAAGTTCAGAATATTTTGTGTTTGTTTCTACCTTCTATGCTACTAAGGGTGCACTTGGTACTTAATTCACCATGCCATCTTTAGATTATTTTGTTGTTAGTCTCACTCGGGAATAGGACAATCTAGTCTAGATGGGCACTCTTAAGTCCTCTAAGTCACATGCGTTGGCTGCCAACCAAGGCATAAAAGAATAGAAAGGACAAAGTAGTAACAACAATAGTAAGGATAAGAAATAGAAGAATAGCAAGGAGAAGAAGGATCAGATACTGGCTGTTTCAAAAGAAACTAATGAGACTCAATCTTCTAAGGGTGACAAGCCTAAGAAAGAGAGGGTCTAATGTACCTATTGTAAAAGACCTGGTCATGATGAACATAAATGTCTAAAGAAACAAATTGATCACTTGACACACATTCTTGAGAAGAATAATATTAGTGTTCCTAATTATATCAAACAGAGTTCTAATGAGGGGTCTAATAAGGCAAAAGAAAACAACAAGGGGAAAGGAAAGGGCAAGGCCCTTGTTGCAGTTGCTTCTTCACCATCCACTTGGGTTCTTGATTAGGGTGCTTTGCACCACATGGCTTCATCTAAGGAAGAACTTGAATCTTTGGAGCCGTGTACTATGCCTTCTATTTTGATGGGTGATGACACTCCTATTGAGGTGTGTGGGAGAGGGTCTATTGATGTCGGGGATGGCACATTCCATGATGTTCTTTGTGTGTCCTCATTATCAACTAATCTCCTATTAGTATACCAGATCACTCACACAGGTTCAGGCAAGAGGGTTGAATTCACTCCTGATTCAGTGGAGATTCATGAGTTGCATAGTGATTCTATAGTTGTAGTTGGGAGAGTAGATCATTAGTCACGGCTCTATCTATTTTCTCACTTTGTTCCTGATCCTCCTTTGACTGTTTTGCTCACTCATTCTGATGATGTGAGTAGACTATGACATGAGCAGTTTGGCCATCTTAACTTCTACTACTTGCAGCAGCTCAACCAGTAGAGCATGGTCACAGGGTTGCCTTTAGTTTAGTTTTCAGGTGGTGTTTGCCAAGGTTGAATTCTTGGTAAGCATCCTAAGGAAAAGTTTGACAAAGGTAAGGCATGGAGAGCTTCACAGATACTGGAGTTAGTTCACAGTGATTTGGTTGGTCCATTTTAGCATCCTTCTTTCAGCAGGGCTAGATATGTCCTCACATTCATTGATGACTTTTCTTGATATACTTGGGTGTACTTTCTCAAACAGAAGTCAAAGGTATTTGATCATTTTCAAGACTTCAAAACTTTTGTAGAGAAGCAATCTGGGAAACCCATCAAAGTTTTGCACACTGACAATGGTGGTGAGTATGTCCACCATCGGTTTAAGAGGTTTTGCACTTTAGAGGGGATTGATTTGCAGCATTCAGTTCCACACAATCCTCAGCAGAATGGTGTTACAGAATGGAAGAATAGGTCCTTGATGGAAATGGTGAACTACATGATTCACTCTAGATCTCTTGCACCATAGTATTAGGCAGAGGCCATTAACTATGCTTGTAATATCCAGAACCGTGTTCCTCACCAAGTCTTGAAGGGAGTCACTCTTTTGAAGCTTGGAGCGGTCAGAAACTATCAGTTAAGCACTTTTGAGTTTTTGGTTCTCTTGCATGGGCCCACATTCCTACAGAGAAATGCAATACCTTGGATTTATAGAGAAAACCTTGCATATTTTTAGGTTATCCTGATGGTGTGAAGGGTTATCGATTGCTCCACCCTACTACACATGAGTTGTTCATTGAGAGGAGTGTTCAGTTTGAGGAGGGCTCTTTGAGCTCACTTTCTGTCACTTCTCCAACTCCTTCTACTTTGACATTGGAGTCACTTGGGATACATGACAGATCTTCTGATGAGTCAGATTCACCTGAGTAGTCTTCTACCTCAACTTCTGATGCAAAGAGCGATTCAAAGGACTCACCTCCTTCCTCTCCTAGTCATCATTTAGAGGTTGATGATTCTCCTCCAGATTCACCATCTTCTGGTCCACTTTGGGCTAGACAGACCTTGCAGTCTGTAGGTGATTAGGTTGGGCATCAATCAGACACTAGGCAGACTCATTCACAGTTCCAGGATGCTCCACATGTCTTCATTGCTACTGCCTCAGATCCATAGTCTTTTCATGAGGCTTCTGGTATTCCTGAGTGGGATACAACTATGCAAGAGAAGTATAGTTCCTTGATGAGGAACCACACTTGGGATCTTGTCCCTCTTCCTAAAGGAAGAAAACTTGTTCGATGTAAGTGGATCTATCAGACAAAATTTGTAGCAGATGGGTCAGTTGATAAGCATAAATCTCGCTTGGTCACCAAAGGATTCTCCTAAGTTCCTGGGATTGACTACTCTAAGACTTTTGTGCCAATTACCCTAATAAATTTCATCTGACTTGTTCTTGCCATTGCTGCAGCTAATCATTGGGAAGTACACCAGATGGATGTGAAGAGTTCTTTTCTTCACGATGACCTTCAGGAGGAGATCTACATGGAGCAGCCACAAGGGGTTCATTCAAGATTCTTCACTTGTGTGTCATCTTCGGAAGTCTCTCTATGGCGTCAAATAGGCTCCTCGAGCCTGATATACCAAGATGGACTCCTTCCTTCTATCAGTTGTGTTCACTCAGTGCCATTTTAATCCCAATGTCTACATTCTGTAGCAGGATGATTCACTCCTATTTCTAGTTTTATATGTTGATGACTTGCTGATCACAGGGAGTTCTTCATCCACCATTGGGGCTGTCAAAACTACCCTTCATGACAGGTTTTTGATGACTAACTTGGGCTTGTTGCATTACTTTCTTGGGATTAAGATCTTTCAGTCTTCTTCTGGGATCACCATTACACAATCCAAGTATGCTCTAGATTTGCTCTCGAGGTTTCATATGGCTAACTGTAAGCCTGCTCTGACTCCCTTTCTTTCTAGAGTCAAACTTGAGGCTCAGTGTTCTTCTCCACTTGTTGATGGCACTTTGTACTGACAGCTTGTTAGGAGTCTCATTTATCTAACTCATACGAGACCTAACATTTCATATGTTGTAGGCATGGTCTCTCGATTCATGCAGGAGCCTCATGAGCTGCACTATAAAGTAGCCAAGCGGATCCTTCACTACATTCAGGGTAGTCACAGTTTTGGGATTCATTATGCAGCAAGTATTGAGCTTGACTTGATGGACTACACAGATTCAGATTGGGTGGGTGATTCTCAGGATCGTAAGTCTACTTCAAGTTACAACTTCTCACTCGATTCAGGTCATGTTTGTTGGTCGAGCAAGAAGCAATTTTTTATGCTCTATCTTCTACTGAGGCTGAGTATCGGGGGGCTGTGAATACCGCCACTGAGGTTGTTTGGCTTCAGAATCTTCTCACTAAGTTTGGTATCCAGATTAGATGGCCATCAGTCATATTTTGTGACAACCAGAGTGTCATTCAGATCTCACAGAATCTGGTCCATCATCAGTGGACCAAACACATAGAGGTCCACATGCACTACATCTAGGAGCTCATCCATGTCCACATCATTGACCTTCGCTATTGTCTGACCTCTGAGCAGGTTGCTGATATCTTCACCCAACCCTTCACTGAGAGCAAGTTCCTTCATTTGTGAGCTTTGCTGGGGGTATGGGATGCTTCATCTTCTGGGGGGGCTTCTTCCTCTCACTCAGAGTCCTGACTCTCTCTACTTTTGGGGGGGTCTCTTTTCTCTGTCTTTTGGGGGGAATTTTATGTACATGTGTACCTCATTAGGCTTGATTTGCCAGGACCCATTTCTACATCCACCTAAGCTTCGCTTATGGGGGGTGTTAGTGTATGTTTTTATTTCTTAGTTGCATTATTTATTTTTCCCTATATTCCTAGGTTTTTTCTACACTTCTATTAATCTTGCTTAGGTTAATAAAGCATGTCTTATTAGGTGAGTGGTTGTAAGGTGTCACCTTCCTACATGTGAGCATCCATTAGCTATCTTGGGAAGATACTTGCTATCTTTAGTCTGATAGATGGTTGCTCCTCATTGGTCGATGTTGCCACCTCCTCCCTCTTCCTAGTCTATATAAGCATGCTACCTAGCTTGTACCTTGTATCTCTTTCTTTTGCATCCTCTTAATGCTATTTTGCTTCTGGCATTTGCATTACTCTCTTGGAGACTAACTATGTGTTGCTATTTTGATTTCGTATCATTTGTATTCATAGTTTAGATATCTATTCTTTGCACTAGTTTTCTGGGTTAATAATCTTTTCAGATTCTAACAGTTACTTTAAAAACAAGGCTTTAAAAAGCTAATGTACTGCATTGTAAAATCATCAAAAAGACAATAATATATTATTCTATAGTTTTTATTTTACTGTGCAAAGATGGTTTGACTAGATGTATTCTTTCTCACCCATTTTAATAGTAGGATCATCGATAAAGTCATCTTAGAGAGAGTTATGGTTTAGAGCATAAGTTGTATGCATATATTATTTAGTTGATTAATTTATTAGATAGGTCTTCTAATAATGATTAATTTATATAGTTGATTTATATATACTTGTAGATAAATATACTTTAGTTAAAGAATTTTGTTTTGGGAAAGATTCTTTTAATAACTGTTTAATTGATTTTATTATTAATTTATAATTGTAACTCTAATTATTCCTTTTTTTCTTCCTCTGAAGTGGCAATTCTTGTCTTTTGGAAACTAATCTTTTCTTGAAGCTTTTATTATTTAAGAATTGTTCCTAATATAGAATTTCTTGTAAAGGACTTGTTCTATTCTTGAGTTAAGATAAGGATTCTATAATAATTTTCAAATCTTTCATTAAATAGCTATTGTTATAATTTCTGGTTGATTTTATTTGTTTCTAAATTTTCCCTATAATTTTAGAGTGCATATATTGAGGTCGATAATGTCTACTTATTATTTAAATAATTTTAAATGATATCTTATGTTTTTGAATTTACTAAAGACTATTTCATATTTTTACATGTTTAAGTATTAGAATTAAATTAATTTATAATTAAAATTATATAATTTAGATTTTGATATATTTTGATAATAATAAAATAAAGAAGTTATTATATTCTTAAAAAGAAAGGTTATATAAAAATAAAGAATTAAATTTTCTTTGTATAAAGATTTTGACGATTTAGCTTTATTAATTGCTATTGTTAAAAGTTTCTAAAACCATTTGAGAAAGTTTATTAAAATCTTTTATGAAATGTAAGGAAATTATCTCTTGTTATTATAAATATATGTATATATTTTCTTACCTGAATAGTTTTTGGGGGAAGATGGGATAAGAACTATTGATTTCTTTTTTTTAGAAAATGAGTAATGGACTTCTGCTATGGGATTATTTTTATTCTTTATGTAAGGAGGGAAGAATTTTTTTTTCTTTGATTAAATAACTAAGCTTGATAAAATTATTGATTTTTTTTTTCAATCTTGTGATGAACCTTCTCTTAGAGTAATCTACTCTCATAGCTTAGTGAGATTGTCTATGCATTTCATGGGGAACACTTCTGCTCTGAATTCCTAACATTTTTCCTTTTAATCTACTTAAAAGTATAATAATAGGTTGGTTTGTGTATTCCAGATTCAAGAATTTTCTTTTGTTATTTTTATTTATTTTTATTTTTTTTATTTTCATTTGGTTAAACTCACCTACAGATAGAATGTTTAACTATTTTGCTATGGATTATTGTTAATCAAATCCATTTTTTTTATAATAGATAGAAATTTTAATTATCTAGAAGTTGAAAAGATATAAATTTAATTAAATAATGTTTTGGAAGTAATGGTTCCATATATACAATTTAGTTTGATTCAAATAGGTATAATTTCTTTTCTTGGTTAAAACAAACTCCATAGAATTGTTCTTAATTCCCTGTGTTAGCTGAAACATGTGTTCAAGATTATTGATTGTTGCTATGGCCTATGCATACTTTCTTAAATATATATCATTCCTTATCTTGAAATCTAAAATTATAGCAATGTGAATCAGTCTTCTAGTTGTGTTTGAGTTACAATTATATTAATTGATCTTTTCAATAAATTTCTTTGCAAGCATTTTGATTTTTCTTTTGTATTTTTCTTTGTAACTGTGTGGGTAATTTTAGTAAAAACTACTCATGCATCTTAAATAATTTTCTCAATTAAATTCTCGGTTTTGTTTGTCTTTATCTCACCTTTCCAAAACATCTTTAATTTAAAAATTTCATTGAAAAACAAGAAAGTTATGAAATATTTACTACTAACTATTTTTTTAAGGTTGTTTTTATTTATTATTTCATTTTATGTTTATTTTTAAAATGGTTTAATTGATTGAATTAAGTTGAGATTAGATTGGTGACAAAATAATTTATATAAATACATTTCCTTTTGAATGCATTATTCCTATTACATTTAGTATAGTTATTTCTGAGATAAAGGAATAAATTGTGCTTGTAATAGTAAAATGATAAGAAATAGATTTGGTTTTCATAAGAGATAATAAGAATATTTATTATTAATTACTGTTTTTGTATCCAAATTATTTCAGGTGTATTATCTTAAGCATTATCATTTGATTCTTACTAATTAAATTGATATTACTATTATGATTTAATTAAACTTTATTTCTTAATCATTGCGAAGTATTTTTTTTAAATATAGGTATTATGCTTGCATCTTGGCAAATCATCTTACTAAATGAAGTATTGTGGCTGCCCAATTAAAATTCTAGATTTTATTTAAAATTATTATTATTTAAGAAATAAGTCATGGGTCCTTACCGTATTGGATGTGTTTTCATATCAATATACGAGTTCTATAGATTAAGTTGTCGATACAATAATTTCATTATGTTTTAGACCTAGTGAACTAAGATTTGTGTATATTGGTTAGTTGTTGCCTATAGAATATTTGTTATGTGAATAGCTTGTTAAACATCTACTAATGTCAAGAAATCTTGCCCAGCTGATCTTGTTTGCGTCTTAATTTTTAAGATAGAGTCTTGCTTCCAGTAAAAAATCCCATAAGGATTATTTATTTTCCCTCTTTGAACAAATGCATTTAAGCCAATCTTATGATTGCAAGTCAATCTTTGAACAAATGTATTTAATCCAACCTTATGATTGCAAGTCAAGTTACCCTAAACTACGAAGCCTCTGCACTGTGTGTACATAGGCAAGGCCATTACTGATGAGCCCCTGAGGCACTAGGTCAGCTCCTTAGGGCCTGTACGGTTGTCATCTTGTGCATTGATACCTATCATGTTATTATTGATCTTGTGAGACTAATACTTTTATTTAGTTGTACAGTTTCATGTAAGTTACATGTACATGGTGTTAGTGCTTATAGTGTATTTTATGAACATCGCAAGAATGTAGAATTTTACAAGAGTAACGACATCACATCAACTTTAGCTATCTCAAATTGACACAAGGTAAATTGGTGGTATAATTGAATAATTTCATTTTTGTTATTACATTTAGTTAATGTTTTATTTGTATTTAATTTTATATAAACCTTTGGAATTGCCTTTTTCAATTACAAGGTAACCATCAAGCTTAAGGTGACAAATAGCCTTTCTTTTCATATGTAATGAAACAATATCAGATACTTATGTTTCTAACCCAAAGATGTATCATGTGGTTGTATTGTATTTATGTTACAAGCTTATCTATGGGTGATGTTGTATACACATCATTAGATATGAGTGTTTTGCACTCTCTATCCTTTCAAGAAGGGCCAAATATAATATTATCTTGTCTACCTTGTTAATTTACTTCCGTATAATATTTATTGAAGTTTTGTGTTGTTGTGCAAGAAATGTTTAAACTTGGACCCCTAATATGTTATTTATTGATTTTGTGGAACTATTGATTATATTGAGTTGTGCAAATTTAGAACTATTACCTATGCAGGATACTGGAGCTAAGAAAGTTTACCATACCTTGCAAACATATGATCGTATGGAGATTTCCATTGTTGTATATAATTGTAAAAGGAAACTGTAAATCATGGTTTTAATTAGGATGAATGATATTAACTTATGTTAATGTATAACTCTATTAAATGTTGATGGCACTGATGGAATACCTAATTTATAATTTTTGTTTATAATGTTTTGTATTTTGAAATTAGAATTAACATTTGGCACTAAAGTATGATATTAATCTATGTTTTGAGGTCCATACACTAGTGTTACAGGTTTGGGCATGACATTTGGTATCAGAGCCAGGTTTATCAAACTCTAGAGCCTTTTGGGTCTCACTATGGTAAGCGGAGGTAATGTCTTGATTTATTTCTATTGGAATGAATGTCTAGTAGATCATTATCAACATTTAAATGTTCATTGATGAACCCTTGTGGTTGTAAGTTCTTTAAAGTTAGTAGATGATTTTTGTCAAACATGTGTAATTTCCATTTTATTTTGTGATGTTACTAGTGAAATTGTGTATGTGGTCTCCCTAGTTGTGATACAAGGTATCCAACTCGAGGGAAGCATATTGTGAACGTTAGTAACAATTCACACAAGTATACCTAATTGTGAAATTGTTGTGGTTGTATAGATCTAGTACAATGATGTATTGTGTCTTCTTTTTATTGAGGTTGTTTTTGTGGGGATTGGGTTGTAATGGGAGAAGCCCTCCATGAGTGATGAGAGCCTCCCAAGTAATGGGGTTAGAGAGAGGTGTGGACCCTCTCTTGGGGTATTGTTTATCCTAAGAGGGATGATTATCCCCTCTTTCCCCATTCCTTATGGATCATACTAGTGATTAATTTGTGTTGTTGGGAGTGGATCTACCCCATTTAGGGGTTTAGAGCCTCCCATGTGTGAGGTTGAATGAGGTGTGGATCTCCTTTGGGATGTAACCCATTATGGGGTGAGGTGGGGACACAACCCCCTCATAGTCACATTGGAATAGAATCCCCTCTACTCCCCCTCTTTATGGATTCACTAGCAATTCATATGTGTTGTTCGCAACCTATGGGTTTAGGATGGATCGTAGAGTGCCTATGATTGTGGAGTTTATCTATGATGATTCAGTTATGGTATCTTAGTTGGCATGAACACTACTAGAAGTTTCTACTAGATGGACATTTGATGATAACTTGGTCACTATTTATGGTAATCTATTTCAGATATGTAACTTTGGCAGCATCAATGATACAAATGATTAGACTAAATATTGAATTATGAAAATTTGGGTTTTGGAAACAACAATTTTGAGAGAAATTTTCCATTTCGTTCATAGTTTTAAAACTAATATATTATTCTCAAGACACATAAGATCTTGGTTAAATTATCAGAATTATAATATCAGCATCTTGCTAGAAAAAAGAGAAATGATAGAATATTGATAAGACAATTTTTTTAATTATCAAGGGTAATGGCTTCTTCTCTCAATTTTGGTATCGAAGGTTGGGATCTTTACAAAATTGTGAATGGATATTAGAGTTCATGATCATTTGCTTTTGTGGTATATGATATTGGATCAACATATGATAGTTTATACAGAGGTGTTTATTGTGATATATGATATCATTGTTATAGGGTTGTTCCAAGTTGTGTTGGACATGTGTATTATGATATATGATATGTTTGTCCTGGGTTGTGTGGGACATGCACATTGTGATCTATTATTGAGCTCTATGTGGTTTGAGACTGTAGACACCCAAATTTGTCCCAACTTTGTCCATGTCTTGCAACACCTTGTTAAATCATTATCCATTAAGCCAATTAATTAAATAAATTTTATTTATTTAATTAAAATCCCCATCTTTATCCTACTTAGCCAATTAATTAAATAAATTTATTTATTTAATTAATTTCACATGCATAATCCCACTTTCTAATTAATTAAATAAATTTTATTTATTTAATTAATTTCCACATGATATCTTATCCCATCCTATTCATTTATCCAATTAATTAAATAAATTTTATTTATTTAATTAATTTCCAACTCATATCACAACTAATTCAAATATTTTATTTGAATTAAGTCCTCACCTCTCATCACATTCCAACACTTGTCTAGTCAATCATGTGTTACAACTTTTATCTTTCACATGCACAACTAATGGAACCTAATTTTAGTATTTGTCTACACAAGCACACCTAAGCCTTATCTTCCCTTGCCACATGTCAATTGACTACAATTTCTTGATGTGCAAGGAAACCTAACTTAATCCTATCCATCCATTTCATCTAAAGCCCTAATTGATCCTAGTCATCCATTGGAATCAAGCCTTTCCTATAAAACAAGCCTCTTTTGAGCACCAATCTTTCATTTTTGCAAGCTTTTGTAGCAAAATTTTGCATGTTTCTAACTCTAGTTTGCAAAGATTTGGCTAAAAATGTATGTAGATGATCTCTTAGCCTAAATCTAACCTCACCATTGCATCTAGGATGCCATTTCCATAAACTTTGAGTACAAATTTGCCTAAATTTGATGAAAAATGGAGCGTTTGGTGAAGAAAACAACAACCGGACTGCAAAAATGCGCCTCTGGTAATTCAGGTCTCCTTTGATCAAACAGCAGTCACCTAGGCTAAATCAACTTACCATTGATCAAACAACAGATGCTTATGGTCAAATTTGGCTCGCTTTTAATCAAACAGTCACAAGCTTTTGGTAAAATTCAGCTTGCTTTTGAACAAAAACCGATCACATATGATAAACTTGGTCGCGTATGGTTAACATTTACATTCTATCTCCTAAAACTTTCCAGATCACTTTTGGGCTATTGTTAGTCACTTTTTGCCTTTTCTTATTCACATATGAGCTATTACCTACTGCTTTTATCCATTTTTGCATCACTTTTGAGTAAAAATCTGCTGGTTTTTATATCTCTGCGTCACTTTTACACTGGGATCCATCGCTTATATCACTTTCTGGATCGCCTTTACATTGACAGTGATCACCTCATGTATGATATGCATCACTTTTGTCTCAATCAAGCTCACCTGTGATCTTTAATACTATTAGCAGTTGCTTTTAAATTGTGTTGCTCGCTTATGACCTAACAGTAATCACTTATGCAATATTCGAATCGCCTTTGTGATCATAGTGATCGCTTTTAAACTGATCCACATCACTTTTGAACGGATAGTAGCCGCTTTTGCAACAATAGTGTCACTTTAGGTTTGATAGTGCTCACCTTTAATAGAATAGGGTTTTGTTGCAACTATTGTTTTGCAGGAACAGATCACTTATAAGCCAAAACAGTTCACACCCGGGATTTTTCACATCACTTACGAGCTAAAACAGTCTGCATATGGTATTATCAGATTCGCATCTATGATATAATGACTCACCTACAAACATATTGAGATCACTTATGATCAATAGTGCATTGCGTATGAATCTCACCTGTGCCAAAATTTAGGTCACTTCTAATCAATAGTAAATCACATCTGGCAACTGTAACTTGCTTTTGGTAGCTGTCATTGTGTATCTTGGTGTTTCTATAATAACTTTCACATACGGAGGCCAAATCACACAAACAAGGACTTGTTGGAAAGCTAGGAGGACGGACTTTGCATCTAAGTAGGTTTTATCAGGTGACTATATCATTTTACCATATTTTTTTTATCAGTCAAAGTTCAGCTTCATTTCAAACTTCATTTGAGCATAACTTGAGCAATTTTGATCATTTTTTAGTTAAACCTTTTTTCAAATTGCTTAGAATATCCTAAATTTTATGTTTGTGAAATCCATTCTTTTGTATCAGATCATTTTCATCAGAATTTTTAGATTTCATCTTTTTCATGTAACCATCTTCTTTGCAAGTTTACTTGGTCTTTTCTAATTTTTGTGACTTGTAGGTGAATCAAAGGAGCTGGAGCAATGTTTGGATCAATCATAATAGCAACTTGGAAAGCAATTTTTATGAGGTGCACTCATTCTAATCTCCTATCTTTAAATCGTTGCTTGATCACACATTTGGACTTTGGGTTTAAAATGAACAACTTGCTTGTGATCACATCATCAAAATTGGGCTAAAATGAACAAGTGTCTTCCATCACATTTGGATTTGGGTTTAAAAAGAACAAGTGCTTGAATTGTCTTCCACACATCTCATTTCTAAAGGGTCAATTAACAAGTGCGAGTGTGAATCAAGTGATAGCTCACTTGGTTTGCTTTTGTATACCCTATCTAGGAGGCCTGCTTGGAGACACACCACTCCAAGGGACGACCTCAATCGAGGCTGAATCGAAAGACACCCTCATTGGGAGTTGTAAATCTTGTTACTCTTGGCTAAGCCCCAAAGAACTTTATACCTTTCAGAAGTGAAGGTGAAGGGTGGGTTACCCCTTTCTCCTGGCTGTGTGGTAGGATTTCACTTTCAATTCCTAGTCAACCTTGTGTAAACATAGCCCAAAACCTAATTGGCCATACCCACTTGACTAGACATTAGGCTTGTTGATGTGTCTTCCATGTGTGCTTGCATAATCATCTCATTTCATTTTCAAAGTCAACAATTGCTTATGTGTCTTGTGTGAGTGATTCATGTGTGTATATGCATAATCATTTGTTTGAACATTGCCAAATCAAGCTATAAACACCAAACACATAAACAATTCATCCTACATTTGATCCACATCACCCAATTTTGTCATTCCACATTATATCCTAATCATACTCAAATCAATTTTATTCTGAACATATCCTAGTCACATCCATACTCATTCCAAATCATCTCTACATCATCATCAACCTAGTCCTAGTCAACACTTGTCAAGATGGTCGTAATCATTCAAGGGGGCTATCCCTCTAATCATGAGATAAATCCCAAGCCTAAGGTGAAAATTCAAGGGGGCTATCCCTCTAATCATGAGACAAATCCCAAGCCTAAGGTGACAATTCAAGGGGGCTATCCCTCTAATTATGAGACAAATCACAAGCCTAAGGTGACAATTCAAGGGGGTTATCCCTCTAATCATGAGACAAATCACAAGCCTAAGGTGACAATTCAAGGGGGCTATCCCTCTAATCATGAGACAGATCCCAAGCCTAAGGTGATAATTCAAGGGGGTTATCCTTATAAGCATGAGACAAGACCTAAGCCTATAATCACAATTCAAGGAGGCTACCCTTCTAATTCAAACAATGAAATAAAACCAAAGCCTAAGATCACAATTAGAGGAGCCCCTCTTCCTAATCCAAATCATGAAGACAATGCAAGATCCAAGGTCACAATAAAAGGTGGCTATCCTCCTAATCCAAATCATGAAGACAATGCAAGATCCAAGGTCACAATTAAAGGTGGCTATCCTCCTAATCCAAGTCATGAAGACAATCCAAAGCCCAAGATCACAATTAAAGGAGCCTCTCCTCCTAAGACCAAGTTTATACTTCGAGGAGGATATATCTTTATTGATGAGGATGAGACAAGTCCAAAACCCAATCCATCCACACATCAAATCAATTCCACATGAACTTATCCCACTTCATACCAATCTAATCCATCCACACATCAAATCAATTCTACATCAATTTATCCCACTTCATCTCAACCAAATTCATCCACATGTCATATCAGCTCTTTATCAACCTATCACAACCCTTTTCCATATCAATCCATATCACAACAATCATTATCCTATGCAACCTCTCCATCATCATCACATCAACACATTTACCAACATCAACAACAAATCATATCACAACAAGAAGTCCAAACACCATCCCAACCTCAACAAATTCCACCTCAAACCTATGAACATCCACCTCAAGTTTATCCAATCCCTCATGCCACCATGCCAATGCACTACCAAGCCCATCCACAAGGCAATCAAATGTCCTTACAAGAACAACATCCAAGTCCCAATAGCCTTTTTTATATAAATCAAGTGAGCACAAGTCAACCTTGCCAACAAGATCAAATACCCACATCTTTGAGTCCACCTTGAGACCTTTTATCTACATATCCTACCATTACACCTAGCTACCAAGACTATCAATGGCCTCCACAACAAGCACAAGTGAGCCTAAGTCCACCTTTGCAACAAGAAGCACATGCAAGTCCAAGTGGTCCCTTGTACATAAATCAAACAAGCCCAAGTTATCCTATGCAAGATCTAATAACCTTTAACAAGGGAGATACCAATCTAGAGTGGCCCCCACCATCCAATCACATGCTAACACATGAGCCAACTAATCCTATCCCAACACCACCATGTGATCTTACTCCTAGTCCATTGGTCCATCAACCTTCCAAATCACCAAGCCCTTCATTACCTTCATCACCATGTCATTCTAATCCAAAGGATGCGGCTGAGATAGTTTTACAAAGGATGCTTGAAGAAAAACTCATTGAACTTCCCCCCATCAACCCATGTGAATAAAGTCCATATGATAAACATGATTATTGTGCATACCATAGGACCAAAGGCCACAATACAAATCAATGCCCAATATTTGTTCCAATTGTTTACAAGGTGTACCTACCTATAATGGGGAACCATGCCACATCATCCCAATCCCGCGTGTCACCCTCATCTAGTCCAAATCCTAATCCACCCAATCCAATTATCCCTCAACCTAATCCTAATCATAAGCCTACAACATCATCCACCCTTATCATACATCCATTATATTTCCCATCCACTCATACCCTTGCGAAGGATGTGATCCATTGGCTACTAGCTAGGAATAAACTACCTCCATGTCAAACACCCATTCATGAGCCTACCAAAGAACTTCCAAAGGTCATGCCTAGCCCTTCAAGCCCATCATGTGACCTACAAGCCATCAAGCCTATTTGCGAACCTTCTATCATTAATCCAAGTCAAGAGTCATCATGTTCTCATGTTGTTGACCAAAAGCTTATCCACAGGTTATCCATTTCCATTCAAGCAATCCAAGAGGTATTTCAAAGGTTTTATCCTAAGCATGTAGAAACATTAAACCCTAGTCCAACTCAAGATCAAAACACTTCCATTCAACTTATCCATAACATTTACCTTCTTTATGATCAAGATGATACCTATGAAGAAGCTATCCATGAGCACCTTGATCCTATCCATAATCTTATATCCATCCATGAGCAAGATATCCACATTGCTCCTAGTCATCGACCATCTAGCCCTATCCATAATGAGCAAACATCCAATTGTCATGATGAGACACTTATCCCCCAAGTAAGCATAAAAGATTAAACAAATAACTTTGATCTTAGTGAACATAATGCTAATCAAGATCCTAATGATCCTCCTTCCACATCCACCATCGATTCCACTTCAAATCCACCATCATGTCCTCTTGGTCTTACCACCCTTATACATGAGTGTTCCTCTCTAGGACAATAACATCCTTTATCCACTTCACCTTCTCCATCCAATAAAGAGCTCAAGCCTAGCTCCCTAAACACATCTAGTCCCATAGTCAATTACATGCTCCGAAACATGAACTACAAAGGCAAAGGTCTAAGCCTTTATGAACAAGGTATTTTGGAGCCAAACCATGTCAAGATCCCTCCATGCTCATATGGCCTTGGATACACACCCTGAGTTAAACAAGGCCAAGATGTTGGTAATCCCTTCATGCATCCTAAACCTACCACTTTCCATCTCACCACCCATCATCTACCCAAAACATATTTTGTCATTCCACCTCCACCAACTTATAAATGCCAAAATTATGTGACCGTACATCTTCCACCATCCACTTTGCCTCCACTTTTACCAACTCCAAATATCCCTCCATCCACTTTGCCACCATTGCTTCCAACACCTAACATACATATCATTCATAAGTATCCTTACATCCCTAATCATGGCCAACAAAAGCACACATCGTTTAAACATGAAGCTTCCAATCATTCCATCCACTCCACCCACCCCATGGGATTCCAAAATAAACATTTGGATGCCTTTATCTATAAAGCCAAAAATCCAACTAAAACTCCTAAGGACCCTCATGCCTTGGGGCATCGATGTGAAAAGTCTCTAAATCATCCATCTTCTAAGCAAAGTACATTCACAAAGCTATCCAAGCCCATATCTCCAAAAGCAAAGCCCAAAAGCAAAATAGTTTGGGTTCCTAAGCAAATAGCTAGCAAGTCAAATGAGGCATCCTTATCCACCTCTCAAGAATCTCAACCACCTATATCCATCCAAAAGCCTACTTCCATTCAAAACTTTCATTCTCTTCAAAAATCCCACAAGCAAAGCAAAAGCACTAAAAATACTAAATCTATGTGGGTTCCTAAATCACTTTGTCAACCATCTCCTAAGCAAACCTCTCCATTGCTTCCTACACTACCATCTCATCAAAAGCTTCAAAGTTTATCACAGTGTGTGCAACCATTGGTCATGATTCCATTCGACTTTGCAACACCTCCACATAACCATATCTCCCCATCCTTCATCCATTATCCTACATATCTTTCCCATCACCTTCCTATGGTCCATGCTTTTGCATAAGCCTTTCATCCTAAGTCTGACATAATCCACTATCCCTATCCATCTATCCTTGCATGAACCTTTCATCATCCACATCATAATCCACTATCCCCATCCATCCATCCTTGCATCAATCTTGCATAATCCACATCCTAATCCACTATCTACCTAATCCATCTCCCATCCACACAATCCCTTATCAACATCTATGAGAATAATGACATGGTCCATGTGAAGACATCATCCATCTCTAATGGGACAATATCACCTTTCATAGCACTAGACATTTGAGTCCCTCCTATCCATTACCATGGTGAAAACCTAGCAAATAGGCGCCATGTGTAATTGTCAACCCATCTAAAAGTTTAAAAAAAAAAAGTAAAAAAAAAAAAGAGAAAGAAAAAAAAAAGTAAAGATAAATCCCTTCGTCCAATGGTGAAAACCTGGTAAACAGGCACCTTGGATAAGTACCATGATGAAAACCTGGCAAACAGGCGTCATGTGTAGGTTGATCTTCTATGTCACTTACACTTGGGGGCACATTGTCTCATCCAACCTATCCATTTCCAAACTATCTATCCCATTATATCATTTTCCATCTTATCATTCCTATCATACTACATCCTACCATCCTTAGCCATTACATAAATATGCCTATCCTATTGAACCCATTTATCCATCCTCCTCCTTTTGATCTTGATGAAGACATAGGGGGAAAAATGTTATAACATGCTTGGATATATCTTGACATACCTTCTTTCCAAACCATGTCCTATCCATTGACAATTTATCCATCCCATCCAAACCAATCTATCATGTCATCCCTTGGTCATGAACTTTGTCATGTAAAAATCCTAAGCATTACCACCTAGAATGGGGCAAGTTCTTCCTATGCAACATAGCCTTTGAAGATCACATCCTAGCTCCCTTATGATCCATCCACTATGGCATACCCTTATCACAAGCTTTCTATCATATAGCTTATCCCCATATGTTTATCATGAGCTTTCCACTATAGCCTACCTATCCATTTATCATAAGGCATGCATCCATCCCTTATATGGCCTATCCTCTTATCTATCCATCTATCATGAACCTTCCATCCCTAATTGCCCATCCTTTTATCCATCAACCTCCATCCTTTGCACTTAGACTTGGTCTTCCCTTCTCATTGGTATCAAGCATAAAGGCTTCCCCAATTGTAAATCCATTGGCATCTTCCAAAACATTTCAAAAACTCCAAAAAAAAAATAAAAAAAAATCAAAATATGTCAAAAAATCCCAAAAAATAAAATATCCAACTAAAATCCAAGCAATAAAACCAATCATATCATTTAAAACAATCCACTCCATCAACATTCAATCAAAATCAAATCCTCATCATCATCAATTCTTCTTATCAATAACATTCATTCATCCATTTCAATCAATCACTTCTTCCAATCATATCAATCAAATCAATCTAAGCAATGATCTCAAAATTCAAGTCACACTAATCCATATCAAGCAAGCTAATGAATCAAGGAACATTATCCAATCAAATCAACAGGTTTTGATCCAAATCTTGTCATGAGCCCAATCAATCATCATCAATGGGATATAGCGTTCCCACATCCTTGTGTTAATCTAGGGATATAGCTTTCCCCGTAATGACAACACTATCATCATCAAACAATCAATCAATTATTGGTTTATGACTTGACAAGGGCAATACCTTGTTTGTTTTACATCCTTTGAGCACACTGAGAACACTTGCTTATGCTTAGATTTGAGTGGACACTCTAATCATCACACCATCACTATCATCATTCAATCCAATCCAATCATCAAAACAATCAGCCTAGCAATAGCAAACATTACAACCAAAGCACATCAAGCCAACCATCAAAACAAATCCTATCAATCAACAACAATCATCAAAACCAAAGAACATCAAGCCAACCATCAAAATAAATCCAACTACTCCAACAAATCAAAAGCAGCTCAATCCACCACATATCATCCCATCATCAACATTTCATCAAATTAATCTTCATTCATCATTTTCTCATCAATCAAAATAAATCAATCAAAGCAATGATCCAAATGCAAGCCCCTCCTTAATCCATACCAATCAAGTTAATCAATCACGCCAAGTTATCCAATCATAATCCATGGTCTTGATCCTAGCCTTGTTGTAAGCCAAATCAATCAATCAATCAGCCAACCAACTCAGCAAACAACCTTGTGTTAATCTAGGGATATAGCTTTCCCCACAATGACAACACTCTCAACTATTATCAGCAAAACAATCAAACAATTAATCAGTGGTTTATAGCTTGACAGGGGCAATACCTTGTTTGTTTTGTATCATTTGTGTATGCTTGCTTGCTTGCTTGTGTGTGTTATCTTTTTATCTTGCATTTGTATCAAATCCATATCATTCTAGCTAATATTCATATCTTGTGTATGTTGGAATAGCTTTTTGCACTATCCTTTGCATCTCAGGTCATATCATACCTTTTGTGCATTAGGACTTCAATGCTCTAAGTTTTCTTCCTCATACGTTAGACAAGGTTGTATTACGCTGGGGTACAATTCACATCGTCACCCTAGTCCTTCTACCTTGTTGCATAACGTCTAGTGTTATATCAAACATCATGGTTGTTCACTTTCATTGCAGCATAACGCACCATCATTTCTTCTATCTATCCCCTTATCTTTCTTTTGCAACCAAGCCATTTCTTTCGAGAGCCTACCCGTGTTTGTCCAACCCGCCTAACCTCTCGAGGGGGCATCATCATCATATCTTTCCATCACCCTATCCTTTTCCTCTATCCATACTTTAATTCTTTGAAATGATGTTACTCGATATAAAGCTTATCATCTCGAACATCATCTCAAAAAGGGGCAAAATGTAGACACCCAAATTTGTCCCAACTTTGTCCATGTCTTGCAACACCTTGTTAAATCATTATCCATTAAGCCAATTAATTAAATAAATTTTATTTATTTAATTAAAATCCCCATCTTTATCCTACTTAGCCAATTAATTAAATAAATTTATTTATTTAATTAATTTCACATGCATAATCCCACTTTCTAATTAATTAAATAAATTTTATTTATTTAATTAATTTCCACATGATATCTTATCCCATCCTATTCATTTATCCAATTAATTAAATAAATTTTATTTATTTAATTAATTTCCAACTCATATCACAACTAATTCAAATATTTTATTTGAATTAAGTCCTCACCTCTCATCACATTCCAGCACTTGTCCAGTCAATTCCAACTTTTATCTTTCACATGCACAACTAATGGAACCTAATTTTAGTATTTGTCTATACAAGCACACCTAAGCCTTAGCTTCCCTTGCCACATGTCAATTGACTACAATTTCTTGATGTGCAAGGAAACCTAACTTAATCCTATCCATCCATTTCATCTAAAGCCCTAATTGATCCTAGCCATCCATTGGAATCAAGCCTTTCCTATAAAACAAGCCTCTTTTGAGCCATTTGGGACATTAGAGAAGAGATTAGAGAGAAGAGATTAGAGAAGAGGATTCTTCTTCATGCAACCTCACTCTGCTGAATTTTCATATCTAGTCATTATCCATCATCTTCAATCCAGCATAAAAGATCAAACATCTTCAATCCATCATCTTCAATCCAGCATAAAAGATCAAACAAACAACTTGGATCTTAGCTAACACAATGCTAATCAAGATCCTAATGATCCTCCTTCCACATCCACCATCGATTCCACTTCAAGTCCACCATCATGTCCTAGTAGTTTATCCACATTCATCCATGAAGGATAGGGTGATGGAAAGATATGATGATGATGCCCCTTCGAGAGGTTACTCGATATAAAGCTTATCATCTTGAACATCATCTCAAAGAGGGGCAAAATGTAGACACCCAAATTTGTCCCAGCTTTGTCCATGTCTTTCAACACCTTGTTAAATCATTATCCATTAAGCCAATTAATTAAATAAATTTTATTTATTTAATTAAAATCCCCATCTTTATCCTACTTAGCCAATTAATTAAATAAATTTATTTATTTAATTAATTTCACATGCATAATCCCACTTTCTAATTAATTAAATAAATTTTATTTATTTAATTAATTTCCACATGATATCTTATCCCATCCTATTCATTTATCCAATTAATTAAATAAATTTTATTTATTTAATTAATTTTCAACTCATATCACAACTAATTCAAATATTTTATTTGAATTAAGTCCTCACCTCTCATCACATTCCAACACTTGTCTAGTCAATCATGTGTTACAACTTTTATCTTTCACATGCACAACTAATGGAACCTAATTTTAGTATTTGTCTACACAAGCACACCTAAGCCTTATCTTCCCTTGCCACATGTCAATTGACTACAATTTCTTGATGTGCAAGGAAACCTAACTTAATCCTATCCATCCATTTCATCTAAAGCCCTAATTGATCCTAGCCATCCATTGGAATCAAGCCTTTCCTATAAAACAAGCCTCTTTTGAGCCATTTGGGACATTAGAGAAGAGATTAGAGAAGAGGATTCTTCTTCATGCAACCTCACTCTGCTGAATTTTCATCTCAAGTCATTATCCATCATCTTCAATCCATCTAGCTTGAATCTATCAATCACCATCACCTATCTCTCTATCAATGTTATGCTGCGGAATCAAGCAATCAACACAACAAAGTGATCAAATCAATTGAGCTCATCTTGCATCTTCGAGGTATTGAATTATTTGGGTTTAGGCTATGCATTTCAATTGTTTGATCATTTCCCTTTACAAATCCAAATTTTTTGATATACAGAGACCACCACATTCCCCTCCTCCCCTTGGGTGGCTCATTTGAAGCCACATTGTAATTGTGATGTAATATTTGATGAAAATTGTTGAAACTTTAATTTGGATTTTGTGACATCTTTCTTTTTTTTGGGCCAATAGTTTTGAAATTCTTTTATTATTTTGGTTGATTGAAATTGTGAAGTTTTCCTCATTGCCTCAAGGACCATTTTCATTTAGGATATTTGGCTTCAAAGATTTTAATTATAATATTTGTTTTGGTTTTAAATGGAATTTTATTGGTTTTTATTGTTAAGTTTTTACTCATTGAAAGTTTCCATATTTTGAGGCATTATCTATGTTTGTTACTACTGGATTGTGTGGAGAAATGTGAACTATGTAAATTGTTATACCCAGGAGGGGTCCCTGGCAGGTTGTATAGGGGAGTAGATGGCTTGGGGAATGTTTATTATGAAATTGTGTAAGATTTATATTGTGGCACTATGGTTCTACTTGGCACTGATCCTCCTCATCCCATTAGGTGTGTGCATGATATGTTATGTATGGAGTCAAAATTATGTGATGTGTAAAGGTTTCAAGAAGTGTGAAAAAGAAATGTGGTTGCAATGAATTTGATAAAATTGTTATATTGTCAATGATGTAAACATATTACCTTGGTAAGTGATAATGCAATGGATGGTAATAGATTTAGAGGTGCATTATGGTATGCTAGAATTTTGGTAATGAAAAGAGTTGTTTAAAGTTTTTATTTCACAATGAGTAATGATACATGATTACTTTTGCTAGCTATTAAAGAAATTACTTTAGTTCATATTAGTAACTGTAGAATATGCTTATTTATATTATGTTGGATTTCAAAATAAAATATTGGTATCTCATTCATTTCGGTTGGATAATGTATAAATGTATCTTGGTGATATCTAACTTTTATTCGATGTGTTGAAGTTAGGGAGCATTCATTACGCTTGAGGACTTCAAGGAGTAAGTCCATAGAGTGTGTATGTGATATTTTGTGGTATGTAAAGTGTTGAGAAGTGTCATAAGGAAATGTGGTAAATTATTATTAAAATAAACAAGTTCTTTTGATGGATGTATCATAAGTATGCTTGGTATATGAATGTTAGAGTCATTGAAATTAGTAATTACAAAACATCCTTGTTCGATGAATGATAATGTACAGTAACCTATAGTTTTAATGTGTAGTATAATTTTCTTTGAAACAAGTAATGGTATCTTAGTATTGTTGTTTTTCTATGGAATAACTATATTATACTAACTCTTATTTGATGTGATGAAGTTAGAAAATATTTTATTTTCTTAAGGACTTCTAGGTAGAAGTCCATTCTAAGGGGGGGAGAGTGTAAGGTCACCTAACCCTTCTAGCTCATTTCAGATATAGATTCAGGTACAAGTACATCTCTTATGAAGTCTTATGACGGATAAATTTAGACTTACTTTAATATAGCATTCAAACAATTCTAATCCATTCAAGGTATCTGATTTTATTGTTTAGAACATACTTTTCTAGTGTCACCTTTTATCACCCTTGAATAATGAAATAGAATATTCCACATCATTTTATACATAGTTTATTATGCATTTGATCCTTTAACTCGCACTTTGATGCACATATTTAAATATAAAGATTTAAGAATAATGTGGGGGAATCAATCATTAAATTATGTTTCTCCTTGACCTTTTTATGAAATGATAATACTTTTGCAAATTATTATTGTTATATTAATTTTATGTTGTATCATTTTATTTGTTTAATAGATCTACATTGTGCCCTAATGAAGATATGATGTTTAAATTTAAAACAAGTAAAGGAATTTTAAAATATTGGATAAGGTTTTATTTTGTTTTTATCTAAAAGAGTTGATTAAAATATATGTATATATAAATAAATAAATGAAGCTAAATAGAGTTTTAATTCTAGGTGTTTAAATAAGAAAGTAAATATGTTTTATGGATAAGATTTATATTAGCAATTTTAGTAATAAAATATAAAATTTGTTCTTCTTTATTTAAATTATATTTTTGAGCATTATTTGTATGTGCATATATAAATATATTTATACTTCTTTTAAATATAGAGGAATATATATGATTTTTTCTTTATGATTTAAATTGAAGATAAACATACAAATCAATATATATTATGCTTTTATTTAAAAGAGATTTTGTTTTTCAGAAAAGGGTAGTGTTGCTTTATCCAAATATCTAGGATTTTATGTTTTAATTATGTCATCTTAGAGAGAGTTATAGTTTAGTGCATAAGTTGTATGCATATATTATTTAGTTAATTCATTTATTAGATAGGTCTTCTACTAATGATTAATTTATATAGTTGATTTATATATACTTGTAGATAAATATATTTTAGTTAAAGAATTTCATTTTGGGAAAGATTCTTTTGATAATTGTTTAATTGATTTTAATATTAATTTACTAAAGACTATTTCATATTTTTACATGTTTAAGTATTAGAATTAAATTAATTTATAATTAAAATTATATAATTTAGATTTCGATATATTTTGGTAATAATAAAATAAAGAAGTTATTATATTCTTGAAAAGAAAGGTTATATAAAAATAAAGAATTAAATTTTCTTTCTATAAAGATCTTGAGGATTTAGCTTTATTAATTGCTACCGTTAAAAGTTTCTAAAACCATTTGAGAAAGTTTATTAAAATCTTTTATAAGATTTTGAAAGTTGTGAGGTTTTTATAAGGAAATTATCTCTTGTTATTATAAATATATGTATATATTTTCTTACCTGAATAGTTTTTGGGGGAAGATGGGATGAGAACTATTCATTTCCTTTTTTTAGAAAATGAGTAATGGACTTTTGTCGTGGGATTGTTTTTATTCTTTATGTGAGGAGGGAAGAATTTTTTTTCTTTGATTAAAGAACTAAGCTTGATGAAATATTGAGTTTTTTTTTTCAATCTTGTGATGAACCTTCTCTTCGAGTAATCTACTCTCATACCTCAGTGAGATTGTCTATGCATTTCATGGGGGACATTTCTTGTCTTAATTCCTAACATTTTTCTTTATAATCTGCTTGAAAGTATAATAACGGGTTAGTTTGTGTATTCTAGATTCAAGACTTTTCTTTTGTGATTTTTATTTATTTTTATTTTTATTATTTGCATTTGTGAAACTCACCTATAGATAGAATGTTTAACTATTTTGCTATGGATCATTGTGAATCAAATCCACTTTTGTTATAATAGATAGAAATTTTAATTATCTAGAAGTTGAAAAGATATAAATTTAATTAAATCAAGTTTTCGAAATAATGGTTCTATATATACAATTTAGTTTGATTCAAATAGGTATAATTTCTTTTCTTGGTTAAAACAAACTCCATAGAATTGTTCTTAATTCCCTGTGTCAGCTGAACCATGTGTTCAAGATTATTGATTGTTGTTATGGCCTATGCATACTTTCTTAAATATATATCATTCCTTATCTTGAAATCTAAAATTATATCAATGAGAATCAGTCTTCTAATTGTGTTTGAATTACAATTATATTAATTGATCTTTTCAATAAATTTTCTTTGCAAGCATTTTGAATTGTGTTTCTCTATAATAGTGTGGCTGATTGTAGTAAAAATTGCTCATGCATCTTAAATAAATTTCTCAATTAAATTATGGGTTTTGTTTGTCTTTATCTCACCTTTCTAAAACATCTTTAATTTTAAAATTTCATTGGAAAATAAGAAAAGGTATGACAGATTTACCACTGACTATTTTTTTAAGACATTTATTTATTTATTATTTTATTTTATGTTTATTTTAAAAATAGTTTAATTCATTGAATTAAGTTGAGATTAGATTGGGGACAAAATAATTTATATAAATAAATTTCCTTTTGAATGCATTACTCCTATTACATTTAGTATAGTTATTTCTAAGATAGAGGAATAAATTGTGCTTGTAATAGTAAAATGATAATAAACAGATTTGGTTTTGATAAGAGATAATAAGAATATTTATTATTAATTATTGTTTTTGTATCCAAATTATTTCATGTGTATTGTCTTAAGCATTATAATTTTATTCTTAGTAATTAAATTGATATTACTATTATGATTTAATTAAACTTTATTTCTTAATCATTGGGAAGTATTTTTTTAAAATATAGGTATTATGCTTGCATCTTGGCAAATCATCTTACTAAATGAAGTATTGTGGTTGCCCAATTAGAATTCTAGATTATATTTAAAATTGTTATTATTTAAGAAATAATTCATGGGTCCTTACCATATTGGATGTGTTTTCATATTAATATATGAGTTCTATAGATTAAGTTGTTGAGTTGTTGATTGATACAATAATTTCATTATGTTTTCAACCTAGTGAACCAAGATTTATGTATACTGGTCAGTTGTTGCCTATAGAATATTCGTTATGTGAATAGCTTGTTAAACATCTACTAATGTCAATAAATCTTGCCCATCTGATGTTGTTTCCTTCTTAATTTTTAAGAGAGAGTCTTGCTTCTAGTAAAAACTCTAATAAGGATTATTTATTTTCCCTCTTTGAACAAATGTATTTAAGCCAATCTTATGATTTCAAGTCAATCTTTGAACAAATGTATTTAATCCAACCTTATGATTGCAAGTCAAGTTACCCTAAACTACGAAGCCTCTCTATGCATACTTAGGTAAGGCCATCACTGATGAACCCCCGAGGCACTAGGTTGGCCCCTTAGGACCTGTAGGGTCGTCATCTTGTGCATTGATACCTATCATGTTATTATTGATCTTGTGAGACTAATACTTTTATTTAGTTGTACAAATTCATGTCAGTTACATGTACATGGTGTTAGTGCTAATAGTGTATTTTATGAACATCACAAGAAAGTAAAATTTTACAAGAGTAACAACATCACATCAACTTTAGCTATCTCAAATTGACACAAGGTAAATCAGAGGTATAATTGAATCATTTCATTTTTGTTATTACATTTAGTTAATGTTTTATTTGTATTTAATTTTATCTAATCCTTTGGAATTACCCTTTTCAATTACAAGGTAACCATCAAGCTTAAGGTGACAAATAGCCTTTCTTTTCATATGTAATGAAACAATATCAGATACTTATGTTTTTGACCCAATGATGTATCATGTTGTTGTATTGTATTTATGTTACAAGCTTATCTATTGGTGATGTTGTATACACATCATCAGATATGAGTGTTTTGCACTCTCTATCCTTTCAAGAAGGGCCAAATGTAATATTATCTTGTCTACCTTGTTAATTCACTACCATATAATATTTATTGAAGTTTTGTGTTATTGTGCAAGAAATGTTTAAACTTGGATCCCTAATTATGATGATTGTTACAAGAAGTTTCATAAGATGCACCAATAGGTTCATGCATTGATATCTGATATGTTATTTATTTCTTTTGTGGAACTATTGATTATATTGAGTTGTGCAGATTTAGAACTATTACTTATACAGGATACTAGAGCTAAGAAAGTTTACCTTACCTTGTGAACAAATGATCGCATGGAGATTTCCATTGTTGTGTATAATTGTAAAAGAAAAGTGTAAATCATGGTTTTCATTAGGATGAATGATATTAACTTATGTTAATGTATAACTCTATTAAATGTTGATGGTACTCATGGAATATCTAATTTATAATTTTTGTTTATAATGTTTTGTATTTTGAAATTAGAATTAACATTTAGCACTAAAGTATGATATTAATCTATGTTTTGAGGTCCATACACTAATGTTACAGGTTCGGGCATGACACTATGTGTTTTTAAAGGTTGGCTACATATTGAAGAAGTTTAACTTAACAAAGTGTGGTCTTAGGAAGTGCAGAGTGCCTGATTGTTTTGGTCTGCATATCTCCACTGTGATATATTTTCTTATGTGGTTCTAAGAGGTTTTTGACACATTTTTGGACTTTCAAAATCCAAATTTTCAAATCTTTAAGTCCTCCAGAGAGTGAGTTAAATTTGTTTAAGTATTGTTGCATAAACAAACAATGTTTGATTGTGATAGAGACTGAGTTCTAGTACTCCAAATTTCACCACATGGAAAGATTTTTCTTTGTGGTTGTGAGGATATGATTGTAGATATCTAAAGATGGTTAGTTCCAATTTTGAGGTGATTTGAAGTTCAGGTTGTTGAATTGTGCTTTGACAGTTAGTGTGCATCTGTGTTACTTAGCTCATGCAAGCCGACCTAAAGAAGTTTACTTTGTGCGGTGCATTCCAAAGATTATGATGCTATCTGAGGTGGTTCTATAGGTCATGTCGACCTAAGAGAATGTATTTACACTTTAGTTCAATCCACATTCGATTTTGAGGCCATCCCATGCTATTCTGCATGCTACACTCAAGCAGGCCGACCTATTTGGTGATAAGAATAAAGAAAATTTAAAAGGAGGTAAAAATTAAGTAGGAGTTAGTTTAGGTCTACCACAAGTTATTTTCAAGTTTAAATCTTGGTGGGAAGTATATGGGAGTGTGTAAAATGTTTAAGGCAGAGGACGACTGAGTTGATGATGATTAACGAAGCAAATATATACATAGAGATTTGTTTTGATGCCAAAAAAAGTGAGATGAATGCTGATGTAATGTTATGTGTTAGAAGGATGTATGTGATGTGACAAGTAACTACAGATGCAAATCGAGAAAGAAAAGGGCAGACTATGTGATTAAAGAGGAGAGCATAACTATGTTTCAGATCAGTAAAAGAAGATGTTGGTTGTGCTTCATTGGAACTGTAATACATGCATGTGTAGATGAAAATGTAACAGATCATCATTGGCAGCAAGTATTTCCATTTCTCTCTTTCTTCTCTCTCTTTCTTTCTTAGTGGGTAGTGAGTCCACCTATAGTGAGCATTTCTATATTACCATAACCAGTTCTAATATATTGTGAGCTAATCCTCACCATGGGTTTTCCCTTTATGGGTTTTCCACATAAAATCCTAGTGTTCATGTGTTATGCTTTGTGGTTATATTTTCTATGCCTAAATTTCCTTTCAGTTATTGACTTGGGAAATGAATTAAAGATTTAATGTGTGAATGGTTTTATAGAATACTAATTTACCCACCCTCTTAGTATTTTAAGTGTTCAACAAAAATATTGTCAACAGTACACCTACCAAAGTCTTGCAGAGCCTAAAGTGCTAAGGAAAAGGATTAAATCCATCTTTCCCATTCGTTGGCCAATCCATTAACGAAATTCCATTATTAGAATTCGTTATTCTATAGATATCCCTTTGAAGATCAGGTTGGAAATTTAAAACAACCAATAGAACCCTCTCCTTGCCATTGAGTAGACTTCCTCATCACTCTCACTCTTGTGGAAGTAGACAATCGAGAGGAGGTGACACACAGGGATAGTCTCACTCGTTTAAGAGCTAGACTTCATAGAGAGTGATTGGTCGGTCTTGGGGCCTTTCTTCTGTGTTTGTTCTGATGTTGTGTTCTATGACCATTATTGTTAAATACTTATATGACCCAAAGGGTCACTAGTCACTGTTCTTCTTTTTGGGTTTTTAAGATTCCAATGTTGTGTGGGTTGACTATTGTTTTCATTAATACTTCTTTCAAGCTGGTGTTGTTCTTCAAACTTTTGGATGATAGCTTGTATTTGAAATATATTAACCTTTCTTTTTGTTGTTGAATTGTTTGTTGGTCATGTTGTGGTCTAGGGTGGATCTCCTCTATCTTTTCAAGGATTGCCCTCACCCACTCACCTCTAAGCTTGGGGCACATTCGTGAGCCCAAACCAAGAGAGATAGTCCAATATAACCTTGATTTGACCTAGGGTTTTAACTTAGGGCTTGTTTGACCTAACACTTGACTTTGTTTGAAATTGTGTTGAAATCAAGGGTTTGTGAATGCTCTATGATCTTAATGTTTTTGTTCTTTTCAATTTTTAGATGCATGCAAGCCTATATGAGTGCAAAAAAGTTTTTTTTCAGAATTAGAAAATCTATGCAAGCTAATATGAAGTTATCTAGATGCAATTGATCTATGTTTTTGGTTTGTTTTTGTAAATAAGTGGAACAATTACTCTAGGAAAGGGAAATTACTTTGAAATGAATCTAATCTATGAAATTTTGAAAAGTACTTTAACAATGCAAGATCTACTTAGCCTACCGAGAAAAAGAAACATGTATTTACTATTTCCAAGTGCAAAATTTGATTTCTAATTACTATGAAATAAAAAGCATAAAGGAACCTAGAATAAAAGGATGCATGAGCCTCCGCTACCCTAAACAATCTTTTTATGGAAACCTCTTATCCTCTTGCAACAACGAGGTGATCCTCTTGGCAACAATAAGAAAAGGGGTGAAAAAGAACCTTTTAGAAGCTTGAACAAGAGCTTGATTGTGAGCTTGTGAGAACTGTGGCTTGTGATTTGAACAATATATTGAAGCTAAATGATCTTTTAGCAAAGCTATATGAGACAACAATAAAAAACAAAAGGCTCAGATGTCCTATGTCAGGATATGAATGCTTGATTAAAGATCAATAACCTGAAAGAACTATGTGCACAAATGAAATTGCCTCCTAAAAGGGGAGCTTTGAAATTATGCAACAATGAAATCTTTCAAGCTTTGGAAAACTAAAGAAAGAATTTAAGAAAGAGGATCAAAGGCCTATGAAGAAGCTTGAAAAAGCTTGTGAAGAAGGGAAGAGCATTATCAAACCTTGAAAATAATGAAGAGGTGAGGGGTATTTATAGAATGGATGAGGTAATGAAAGGTGGAATCCATTGAGAATTTAAATCAATTTGATTGAAGAGTTAATAGGCTTGATTGAGGAGTGAATTGGATTTATTAGGATGTGATGAAATAATGATAGCTTACACTGAAGATGAAATGAAGTTAACAATAATGCATGGGTTGAGAACTAAAGATAAAAAGAAGCTAAATATGCATGGGTGAGTCACCACCTAGTTGTCTCTATCTTTTGGATAAAATTCTATGCAAATAGAAGCAAAAACGGGTGAAATGAAGCTATTTTGGTAAAAAACTTAAGTTTAATTGCAACTGAAAAACATAGTAGGGTCACCAACTAGTTGCCGCTTTCACTAGTTAGGGTTTCCTGGGGCCAACCCATGGGTAAGCCTCAAAGGAGGGGTCCTAGGTGAAAGTGTGGGATGTGAGATAAAAGAAGAGAAGAAAATAAGGTGCTATGCATCTGGAAACCAATCAAATAAGGGTGAAAAACAAAATCTCCACTTACAAATGTAGGATCTCCCAAGTGAGATCTAGAAATAATAGGGGAAGATTTGTACTAGTTGACTAAAACTAGAAACGAAAAGTTGGAGATGGCTTGGGAGGTCCTATAGAGGGTGGCTATGGGTGGGAATGGATGAAAAATATAGGGGAAAGGTGGAAACACAACAAATGGATGAATACAAGGCTTAGGGAGAAAGTCATGAGCACAAGAAATGTAAACCGACAAGTGACAAATAGTGTCAAAACTAAGGAAATGGTTCTCACGACAAAGGGGAAACAACAAAAGCAAGAAGAAACCACATGCTACTAAAAGAATCACCATTGAGAGGGCTTTATTCCATGCTTACATGTACATGACAAGGATTGTGAGTCATAATCGAGGTCCTCATGGAGGTTGTGCATGGTTTTGATGTTTACATATTTCCTCCCTCAGGGATGGTAGCCTACATGAAAGGTAGGTACCATTCCCAATCTATGCCTTACCTATTGTCAATTCTTCCACAATTGTACTTACAATAACTAGTATTAGTCTAACATTTGAATATAACAAAACAAGTAATAAAAATTGAAATGACAAACATATCATAGATTATGTGAATTCAACTAGTTGTTTTCCTTTGTCGAAGAGACATGTAGGGATGAAAGCACGCAAAACAAGAGCACAAAAGATGCATAAAAGAAATAGAACATGTGCTAAGCTTTAGAGGAGAACATATTCTCTTTTTATTGTGGATTTTGAACATATTTTATTTTTAGGGATTTTTATGTTTTATAATATTTGTAAGTTTTTTTTGAATTTTCTAATTTTTATGGTATTTCTAGAGATTTTGCAAAGGCTTGATTTGACAATCCTTGAGGTTTTTGGAAGACCTATGTTGAAGAGATTTATAACCTTTCCCCTTGAATGGGAAGACTTGTGTACTTGATTACATAGGTTTGCTCTTTCAACTTGTTGGAGGATTCACTTATGCTCAAACATTGTTTTACAATTATTGTTACAAGACCTGATTCGATGAGATATATACACAACTTTAGTCGATATATTGTAATTCACTTATGCTCTTGTGCATATGTTTGGATAGAGATTTTATTTTTCTTATGAGAATGCATACCTAAGATGATCAAATATGGATGATGCAATTTGTTTTTATCTTTTTATGATATGAATGACATGCAATGTGTTTGGGTGTGATTCACAAATGACATGTTTTATTACTTTTGACTTTCTATGATAGCATGTATGTAGGTGGAACAAATAATGTGACTTTCCTTAAGTAGGATTTTTGACATATGGGTGCTACCACAATAATGGGTTACACTTTTTGTGACATCCTAATTTTTGCTAAAATCATATATTTTTAGAAAATATAATGATTTAAGCCTTGAAAGATTCCATTTAAAGGATTTTAATTGAAGAGGGTTTGATCAAACCCCCGATAAAACCCTGCTAGTTTTAAACCATAACTATAATGGAATCTCCTCTACACCTATCAAAATTGTGAAAAAAACCACTTTTGGTTTACCTTTTGGGGGATCAAATGAATGCATTTAAAATTTAAGTTTTGTAAGTATGTAGTCCTTATTAGCTTCCCAAAAAGTACAATTTTAAATATATCTAATTTGAGTATTATATTTATTTTTTTGGCTGATAAGCCATTCTATATGTGCTAACTACCAAAAATTTGGTAGTCCCACTAATTTCATCGTCCACAAATTTTAAAAAAAATGCTCATCCAAAAAATAATAAAATGAAAATAATATATGATTTTTTTCTTGATGGCAACTATCATTTATCATTGAGGAATACATGAGTCCAATAATACATTTTTAAGAAGTTGTAATGTCCAATAATACATTTTTAAGAAGTTGTAACGCCAGAGATGGTGGAAGATTTATTACCTGCGTCCTTCTATTAGATCGCAAAAAGTTTGCAATTTTCTTCTTCCTATGCAAAAATTTGGGTGTGAAGAATTGAAGGTTCTTGTTTCTTGCCTCTACGAATTTTGAATTCACCACTGCAGCAATTGGACACCTGTTTTTCAGTCTTGCACAAGGGCTTTTAGATTTGCATCTTGCGGGTATGTTTCTTTCCTTTGGCTAGCCTTGAAATGTTGAACAGATGAAAAAACACAGATGTTACATCAAAATCTTGGCTTATATATGAGATTTCAGGTATGATTCTTGACTATCTTTATGTTTTCAAAATCTTGGAAGAATGGGAGGATTGTGCGGGTTTGAAGGGACTGCGGATTGGGGATACCAAGAAGTAATTATCTGTATACAAATTTTATCTTAGGTGTGCTCTTACTAGATATGTTTCCTCATAGCCATTTACCCTGTCTATTCTCCTCTATTATTTTTCCTTCAAATTAATTCAATGATACCCCGATTCCATCATTGCATGTCATTGTGAGGAAGTTGAATTCAGTGGTTTGGTTATTTTTCATTCATTTGGGTGTAAATTATTTTATTTTGAATTGTATATCTTGTTGAATCAAATCGATTTCAAGGGTTGATGAGAATTAAATTGCATTAGAATCTAGTTCCAATGGCATCGATTGATCATTTATAACATTTGCATCTGTTAATAATGATTGTGCATACCTTGGTAGTAGTATCTAGTCACCTTTGGAAACTGTTGAATGATTATTGCATCTGTGGTAGTATAATATGCATGGTCGATTATATATGTATATGGCAATGTATTATGATTGCATTTGTGGTAGGGTAAAATGCTAATTCGTTGCATGTGATGTGGCATCATTATGTTCTTAGCTGAAGGTAAATGATTGTAAATGTTATTTTGATGCCTGTGTTTCTCACATGATTTAGGCTTACGAGAATTTTTCAATGTCATCCTTTCTCTGCAGCTGCCTTGAGGCCGTGATTACCTTAAACTCTTCCTTAATTGGTCTCGAGTCTTGTTTAATCATTTGGGAAACTCTATTAGAATCGTGGATATTTCTTTTTAACACCTACGATCTTACTTTTTACAAGATTCTTTATTTATTCGAGATTTCTATTCTGAGACTTAGTTTCTAAATGGGTCAGCAAGAAACTTGCATCATCTTAACTGCCTGGAAATTATATTTGTGCCTATGCTCTTCTTTTTAATTAATTATTTACCTCTGCTTAAGGAGTCGACAGACTTCACTATGTGAGCATTATAGTGCCCAGAATTATCTCACGTCAAAAAGTATTCATGCTAAGAAATGTTCTAATCTCATCGGTTGTTCCTATCAGTGCATTCTTATAGTAGTTGGTATTGCCTAAAATTAGTGTTATATTTATACTCGAATCTTGTTTAATCATTTGGGAAACTCTATTAGAATCGTGTATATTTCTTTTAACACCTACGATCTTACTTTTTACAAGATTCTTTATTTATTCGAGATTTCTATTCTGAGCCTTAGTTTCTAAATGGGTCAGCAAGAAACTTGCATCATCTTAACTGCCTGGAAATTATATTTGTGCCTATGCTCTTCTTTTTAATTAATTATTTACCTCTGCTTAAGGAGTCGACAGACTTCACTATGTGAGCATTATAGTGCCCAGAATTATCTCACGTCAAAAAGTATTCATGCTAAAAAATGTTCTAATCTCATCGGTTGTCAGTGCATTCTTATAGTAGTTGGTATTGCCTAAAATTAGTGTTATATTTATATTTGTCTCTTCCTTAATTGGTCTCGAATCTTGTTTAATCATTTGGGAAACTCTATTAGAATCGTGGATATTTCTTTTAACACCTACGATCTTACTTTTTACAAGATTCTTTATTTATTCGAGATTTCTATTCTGAGCCTTAATTTCTAAATGTGTCAGCAAGAAACTTGCGTCATCTTAACTGCCTGGAAATTATATTTGTGCCTATGCTCTTCTTTTTACTTAATTATTTACCTCTGCTTAAGGAGTCGACAGACTTCACTATGTGAGCATTATAGTGCCCAGAATTATCTCACGTCAAAAAGTATTCATGCTAAGAAATGTTCTAATCTCATCGGTTGTTCCTATCAGTGCATTCTTATAGTAGTTGGTATTGTCTAAAATTAGTTGGTATTGCCTAAAATTGGTATTGCATTCTTATAGTTGGTATTTCTGTTGGCTTCCGTGTGCCATGAATTTTGAAGCTTTGTGACTTTGTTGGCGTGTTTTCCCCCTTTTGGCGTGCATCCTGCGGATGTCCCACAAACTGTAGATGTCCCGCATGGGTGGAGGAGTAGGTAGTGATCGGCGAAGGTGTTGGAGATGTTCCTGGTTTTGGTTTTAGTGGAAGGGTAGTTGGTGACCTAAGCTTTGGAGGAGGGGAGGCTCAGATGATTGAGATGATGAAGTTTTCTGGAATAGGTGGCTGAGTCGTTGTGGAGCGGAGTGGTGACAGCGATCTTGGTGGTGGCTTTGGTGGCGGTGTTGAGAGAGGCCATGGTGGTGGTGTTGAGAGAGGCCTTGGAGGAGGTGATGAAATAGTCCTGGTTGGTGGAAGCGATTTAGGTTGTGGCGGCAATCTTGGTGGTGGCTGAAGGCTGGGTGGTGGGTTGATCTGGTGGTGATTACGGACTTATGCGTTGGAGATTTTTCAAATCTCAGTATTTATGGATACAGTCGTTGTTGTGTCCTTTATTGCCCCCAACGGGAAGATCCTAGGTGGATCTTGCCGTAATTCCTGCTAGGTATTGGCAGACGTCTTGGGGTTGCTTATTAATGTGTTGCACATTAAAAGCTTGCGTGTGGCTAGTTGTTTGCTACCTGGGGAGCACCATTTGGTTGCTTCAGTAGTTCGTAATCACGACTTTTCACTAACTATCCGGTGCTTTTATTATCTTTAATAGCCCGCCGCAGGCTATCAAATATTGTTTTAGGGTTACTTCCTAAGGGCCTTTGTGTCTTTTTGCCCTATCGGGGCCCAATGTACCTCCGATTTGGACTTTTATATATTCAGTATCGGTGCTTCGCACCTTTTTCCTCAAAAAAAAAAAAAAAATTAGAAATGATTAATTTTTTGCAGCTGGCTATACGGAATTGTTTATTCTAGAATAAACTATAATTTTTAATGTTCTTTACTTCAAATATAGGAAGCGTTATGCTATGCTTCATTGATTAAAAGGTTTAAAAATCCATTGTGTGCATATCCTGTGTTCACTGCATTCCATGAGATGACATCTCTTTGAGGCATTCTGTTAAACAGTTCACGCGTCTTTTCTATGCTTTTACATTTTGCATGCATGTCTACTAGAGCATTTCCTTATCAAAATCTATTACCGTTATCAAAAGATTCTATATATATATCCTTTTTTCTATAATATATGTTCTCGCATAATCATTTCTAGATCCCTAATTCATCAAATCAGTGTGTTTCTCTTTTAGTGGAAATAAATAGCACAAGATCAAACTTTAACGCCGAACTTTAATAGTAGATGTTATATCATTTCTTTACTTTCTTTGGGCCGAGTTTATAGTTAGCCTCTCTTTTGTTTTTTTCTTGTAACCTACGTAATTTGAAGTAAGCTTCTTGGTAACCAAACATATTGTAGAGAGTTTCTTAGTTTTAAAACAATCGACTTCTTTCAATTATCATATTACTCTTCCGTTCTTTAAAGACTTTTATGTAAAGTTTATAAGTTTCTTAATAATTTTCTAGGCATCAACTCTTTCTCATGATCTCATTATTTAAGAAACATGTAGACTTCTATTTAGAAATTCTTAAATGATCAATGCTTGATCTGGGTGGCAGATTATAATTAGATCTCATAAATCTTAAGTTCTCTTTAACTCTCTCATTTTATTTAATGAAGATCGAACTACTGTATTGCAATCGTGGTCTTAGTAAGGTAATTGGTATGTCAACTATTTATAACGTTGCATCTTTACATTATTTTAAGGGTCATTCATTCAAACTATTATTAACTAGTTTTTATCACCTTAAACATTCAAAAGTAGAAAACTAAAACTTAGGTATTTGTTTATAATTTTTTTTTTCCAACTAAATTCTTTCTATTATATCGGTAGCTTTTATCTTTTATTTCTTATTTGATAAGATATGCATTTTTTAAAAAAAAATTTAATGAGTTTTGTAAATAAAGAAATAAATTAACTTTTTCTTATATAGAATGATTATTATGGATTAATAAAAAGATGTTTTATTATGAATTTATTTTGCTAAGAATTTTTTTTTTTTAATGGAAATATTTTAGATGTAAATTTTATAATAGGGATATGTTGTATTAATGTCTTTTGGTATATTGTAGAATTTATGTTAATGAAAAAAAAAGTATTATAGAAATGTTAGTATTATTATATGAATATGTAATTGGGTGAATCAAAACTTCTTAATGGAAGTATTGTTGTTTTATCATAAATTATTTTCTTTCTAACCTCTTGAAACATAATTTGGCATAGTTTATGTAATATATTTACTTAATTCTATTCCTCGAGAGTGGTAACAAGATTAGGTAAAGTTATAACGGGAAATGCATAAGTAATAAGGAACTAATTTTTTTAAAGTTCTGTATCATAGATTAGATATAATAATGAACTTATTTTCCTAAATTTTGCAATATGGATTAGATAACAATTTATAGTTAATAGATTCTTGCCAAAATTCTCTTGGATTTTAAATGACTATAGAAAATAGATGGATTCTATGGATGCATTATACAATTAGATAGGAAATCTATGGAAAGTAGTCTTATTTTCGGTTCGATTCAAATATCAAAATATTCCAAATATGTTAGTTAAGTGATTCCATTGTATTGTTTGAAGTAACTAGATTGAATAAACCAGGATTGTAGAGATAATTGTAAAGAAGGAAACGTCTTTCTAATCTTCTCTTACTCGTACGTTAAAGCTTAGGCTATGTTTGATTTCCCTGTAGATACAAAGTTCGGAGATTCTTGCAGTTGGAGAGGTCAGTAGGAAAGGGGTCGTGGAGGGTGTTGAATCGGAGCCTAATCTTGCAGAGGTATGTGAGATTGCCGAAGATGCCCGAGGGAATGGACGCGGGGCTGTGAATCGCATGTGATGCCTTTCCATTGGCAGGCATCCGTGCAATTAAACGTCCATTACTGTGTTGATTTAGAACCCTCCATCGGTGCCACAAGCCATACACCCGTAGTCCTTATTGAATACCACGAACAACTTTTTTTGATTGTTGCCTTTTGTATCCGTCATCATTGGATTTGGAGGTTAAGCACGACACCCATGTACCCGGAGGAGGACCAATAGTTGCTCTCTGAATTTGGTCTGTATGTAGGGTGAAAATTGTATACAATAATACAATTTTTTTCCTAAAAAGTTAGGGATTACATAGATATTGGTGGATCATTGTAGGCACTATACATCTAAATTTAAAGTCCTGTTTTGGTTAATATAAGTTAGAATCAATTTTGTCTTTGAAAAACTAGTTTTTGAAATTAGTGAGAGATTTGTGACAGAAGATGCCTTTTGATTTTCATGTTTTTAGGCTGATAAGGATTGCAACTTCAACAGAACTGTACATTTCTAATAGAAATAAATAGGTATATATATAGAAATAAATAGAAATAAATAGGTATTTAGAGATATTTTTTTATAATGTAATTGTATATAAGAGGAATATAGAGAAAAAACAAACAAAAATTTTGAAAAATGATAAACCAGGCCCATCCCCCACTACAACAATGATTATATAACGAAATAAGACTAAACGTATTTGATGTTAAATAGCATGTAAAATATTGCATTGTCTTGGAGAAATGGTTAGAACAAATTGTATTCAATATTATTATATGTTGGGTTAGAGTATTAAGTTTAACATAGGGAAGTTAGTTTTTCCCATGAGGTAGTTTCTTACCTATTGGGTAGTTGTTCACTCATCATATATTTCTCTTTCCTTTAAATAGGCACATTTGTACATTTGTAAACATCAATCTCAAGCAATAATCATTTCTGCATTGTTCTCACTTTATCTCCATTGCATTTCTCTTGTGGCATTCATCTTCTGATTGGATCCTAGCAACTTAGGACCCTCGCCCATATCCAGAGAAGAACATTGGAATGTGAGAGCAATCGATCATTGCTGTATCAGAGATTTGAAGGTTACTGATAGAATCGTCAAGCCAAAATTGTTTATTAGTATTCACAGTCATTGCCGAAGCATTGAAGAATTCAACACTTTGGAGTTTCTAGTTTGGAGACCCTTATCAGTTTCATGGAAGATCTGATTACGATTTCATTGAAGATTTGATGATCGTCATTGGGTCGGAGATCACTAAGGACAGATTGAAGGTTTATCCTGGCAGAGTCTTCATTCATATCTTCCATCTCTTCTCTGCGCTGCAGATTATTGTCTCTCTAAATCATACAGCGGTTGTTGCTAAAGCCTGGAGTCTGCTGCCCTCAGTTCAAGGCCGACGACTAGCTTGCCATTGTTTCTTGCAGCGCCTTATCTCTTTTCGAACGATGGAGCGCCCAATCACTGTGCATGAAGAAGCCTATGCAACACTTTGCATTGGAAGGTATATTTGGAGGTGCACACTTTAATATTTATAAAGTCCTTTAAAAATATTTGATTTTAGGGTTTCAGATCTGTGAACGGAAAAAGCTGGCAGTGGGCCTGTCGGTGGCTTCTTCTAACCGTGGGTAGGGACCTTTGTCGCACATTAGTGGTGTGATGCTACACTTTGCTATTAAAATACCTTTTATTCCATACATTTGTTGTGAGCAAGGCTCAAGTGGACTTTGTTCTGCTTCTCCCATGCGTGCAAGTCAGTATTGAGATTTCGTTGATTGGATCTCTTGGTTGTATCCGAGCCCTCATTTATTTTTTGCTCATTTTCTACAAGTGGTCACATGGCTGACCAAGGGCTAATCTACCCTAGAGCTTAATCCAACTCCTTTAATTCTTGCATTGAGCACTCATTGGTGACTTTCTTCCATGGAGCATATCTTGGGCATCTGGAATCCAATTTTCATGTTCCGCATATCATCGGAAAGCTGACTTCGCCAAGCTCACAGTGGTCTAGGTCTATCCACTTGATATCACCATTTATCAACATTTTTTATAGTTTCTAACTTGGTGGTACACAATGGCTGAACCAGGATTCGAGGTCCTCACTCCTCACAATTATCACACGTGGAAAGTAAAAATGCAAAGGTTACTTTGGTCAAAAGGATTATGGTTCACCTTGAACAAAGAGCAACCGAATATCACCAAGGAATATGAGAATTTTGCATATAAGAACAAGTGTGATGAGGTGATGGGTCAAATTGCCATACATATCTCAGATTCTTTATTCTTCCTCGAGGAGTGCACCACACCTAGAGAGGTATGGACTAAACTAAACGATCTTTTTGGTGTAGTTAGTGATATAAGAGCTATTCAATTAGAAGTAGAATTAGCATCTCTTTCAATAGATACATTCCCTACTATTGAGGATAATTTGGTAAAATTCAAGTCCTTACATTTTCAGAGATGACAAGGAATGCATTTTCTGGATTCTGTCAAAATTAATGGGTATTTTTCATACTTTGCTACTTCATTTTATTCTACAATGGATGGGTTGGGAACTAGATTTGTTATGCCATCCTTTGAGACATTCTATGAAAGATTGACTAGAGAACAATCCAAACCTCATCAATCTGATATCACTAAGTGTCATGCATTAGTTGCTTCTACATCCAAAGAGAAAGGAAAGAACAAGAAGGATAAACCCAAAATAGAATCAAATGAACCTTCCAATCCATCTTCTAAAGAGACATCCTAAGAAGGAGAGGCCCAAATGTATTTTTTGCAAAAAAGAGGGCCATAGTGAACAAAATTGTTATAAGAAGGAAATTCATGAGTTAAAACAGTTGCTCAAGGAACACAATATAACACCTCCTCCCTCATCTAGTTCACCTCCTTCTTCTAACAAAAATAAGAATAAGGACAGGGATACTTCACCCAGCTTCAAAGGAAAAGGACATGCCCTAATTACTACTCATGCATCCAGAGATGTTAGATGGATCGTTGATTCAGGGGCTTCAGTGCACATTACTTGATCACCTAATTCATTAGATCTAGGTACTCTTAGAGAACCCTATTATGATAGATTCACGGTTGCTAACAATCAGGTGGTTCAAGTTTCTACCATAGGAGAGATTAATTTGGGTGATGTTTTGGTTTCCAATGTACATTGTATACTTGAAATTGCCAATAATCTATTATCAGTATATCAGATCACACAAGCAGGTAATACAGTGGAATTTACCTCTGATTCAGTGCTTATTCATCATGCTTTGGGAGAGTTGTTTGTAGTAGGAAGGGCTTATCATTAGTCCAAGGTGTATACCTTTGATCATTTTATTGATGATGATGATCCCTATGTTCCTTTGACTCCACCATCCAGTGTACAGAGTAACTCAGTTCCTCTTCATGGATTTGTAGATTTGATCACTATACCACCATCACCTACCACATCAAAGTCAACAGAAGATATCATTAGTTCTTCCGATATGAGTTCTTCTCTTGAGCAGGTTGATCATAGTATCCCAGATCTTACTTTGCTTGATAAGTATTTGGCAGGTTTATCAGACCTATTTGTGGAGACTCATCTTGGAGATTTGGAAGACGCATTTGAGGGTATATCCCTCCTATTTGATGATAGTTGTGGTAGAACTATTGTCACCTCACCTTTGTCTTTGGAGAATGTTCAAAATTAGTTTCCGGTGGTACCTTATTTATCACCTTCTATTGTGATTGGGCATGTTCCTGATTGGTTCGTGGCATCATTTTCCAAGGTCTTGGTGACACATGAGCAGATCTCAGAGACATCTTCATTCTTCATGCTTCTATCTCTCAATTCCTATCTGGAGTGGGAAGCATACTTGCATCCATACATGGTTTTGTTTCTTCCAAAAGGGAGATAAGTTGTTTGTCGACATTGGATCATGTTTAGTCCTTGGGCACTTACCATTTTTGCAGGTGATTATACATTGTGTGGGGGCTACATAGTTTCTCTCTTTCCCTATTATGGTGGGGGGGCATTAATGATGTATGCAACACTTGGGGGTATCAGTGAGTCAACCATACATCATTTCATTTTTCACATATTTGTGAATCAGTACCTAACATGGCCTAGATATATTGCATTTTGCCTGTTAGATTTACATAATAATTATTCTCCCTAAGTTTGCACTTAAGGGGGGCTTTTAGAGTATTAAGTTTAACATAGATAAATTAGTTTTTCCCATGAGGTAGTTTTTTTACCTATAGGGTAGTTGTTCACCCGTCATATATTTCTCTTTCCTTTAAATAGGCACATTTGTACATTTGTAAACATCAATCTCAAGCAATAATCATTTCTACATTTTTCTCACTTTATCTCCATTGCATTTCTCTTGTGCCGTTCATCTTCTGGTTGGATCCTAGCTGCCCTATCCCAACATGTTGGAATCCATAAGTCCTAGTGTTATGGAATGAATAATGAGTGTGAATGGAGGGCAATTATTCTAATTATGGGATGTCAGGGAATATAATAAAATCATATATAGATTTTGCTTTCGTTTAACTCATTTTTTTGATAAATAATATATTTTATAATCTTTCAAATAAACATAATTGCAAAATTACACATGAGGTGGCATCACATGTTCTGGGTTAAAATTTTTAAAGCTAACACAATTATAGTTATATTTTATATTTATAAAATATATCTAAAGTACTACAAGAGATATCCTTCTAAAGGCTCCTATTTTTTTAAAAAATATAAATATGCTAGTGGGCACGGCTTTATCTTTTTGTATTGTTAAATTTGAAAGACTTGGTTGAAGAATAAATCTGTATGCAATGTGTATGTGTTCTTCCAATTTGTAATTGTGTATGTGCCTTGTGCACATCATGTTTGCATGGTGGGGAAGCATGCTGTGCGGTAAATAAGAATATATTATAGTGGACAGGAGATGATGTTTACACATCATATTTGTACACATAAATATCTATAATTGTTTGACATTGACTGGCTATTTTATCAATACAATTTTTGCATGCATAGGGATCAAATTGTTATAGATATTATCCTTTAGGGCCTTAGGTAGTGCATGATGCAAGTGACCCTTAAGATATGTAGGGTCTTTATTTGTATATTCTTTGCTAATGAATTCTCCGATCCAAAGGAAATATTCATTCAATATAAAACTTTTAGCCGTGCTTCCGGGGCATGCTTTTGATATAGTATCCAAATAGCATAATCTTTTATGATATAGTTAAACACTCCATGAAGATTACTTCTAAATCATTATATTTAAAAAATAATAAGTCTCTTTGAATGGATCCTTGGATGGAAAATATATATATCCTCTAATATGATAGATAATGCTTGAAATAGATTACTCCAACTCTCTTAATAATAAACTCGATCAATCTAAAACTATGGTAAGATTTTCCCATATGGATTTGTTGGCAATACAAACAAATTGTGGTATGAAAGTATAAATTCACATTGATACCAAAAGGTATGGTTTACTTAGATTTGTATGCATTCATTGCATTTTTTATCATCCATCCATCTAGATGTGATCTTTGATAGTTAAATCTCTCGTAGGTGTTTTTCATTATATGTCATGGAGTGTAATAATTGTTTCTCATTCAATGTCATGTATAATCATAGTTTTTTCTCATTCAATGTCAGGTATACTCGTAGTTATTTCTCATTTAATGTCATGTATGGATCATCATCAAACTTTCGTGAGATCTACCATGACTTTGTCGCTAACCAATTCATTGTAATGATTACTTTGATCTTCTAGGACACTATTTTAGAAATGCATCTCAGATTCAGTACATGTATATTTGTTGAGTTTTCATGAAAATTGTAATAAAAATCTAAACAATATTCCCCCTATTATGGCTTCCATACATGTTAAAAATTTTAATATGTACTTTTGAGACCGCCATGTGATAATCATTAAACCATTTAAAAATTCAATTTTTTAAAATTTATTTGGGTACAAATTTCCAATAAAAATACAAATATAAATTATTTAGCAATAGGCCTATAAATATATGTGCCTATCAGCCATTTGATAGCACCTTTAGTGCTTTTACTAGTTTATTTCTTATTATTGTAGGTTTTTCAATGAACATCAAGGTCTTTGTTTCACACATATGAAAAAATAGGAAAATAGAGAAAAAAAATTCTAAAAAATACATGTCCTCTAGGTATTGATGTCCTTATTCCAACAAAAAAAAATTACATTTTGATATATATACAAAAAATTATTTTGGACAGAATATGCCTATGTCTAAATTATAATTGGTTTGACTTCAAAACATAATTAAAAAAATATTCAACAAAACATTATGAAACCAAATGCATCCTCTAGATATTGGTGTTACCAATCTAAATTCAAAAGAATCAGAATTTTATTCTTTATAGAAAAAAGGTTCTGTGTGACAAAATACACATCACTTTAAAAAAAAGTTGTTTACTATTAAAAACTAGTTATCAAAGGAGATGCAAAAAAATTAGAATTCAACTCCAAATTTTTTAAAAATATATATATTTAGAATCTACAAACAAAATATCTCAAATCACTAGTTCACATCATCTTCAAATTCCTAATGGTTTAGCAGCTATACATGTCAAAAAGTGAAGATTTAGTTCAAAATGTTGATTTCGATTTCAAGTTTGACCAAAAAGTGTAACCCATTATTGTGAGATGACCCGTAGTGGATTGTGAGTTAACTTGGTATAAAGAGACTTATTGATCTTTGGGACAAGATTAGGGACTCAAGTGGGAGCACGAAGGAGATGAAATGCTTCTGAATTTTGATCTTTCCTAGAGGCTAAACATTGATCGTTATCTAGATAAGACACTTTGACAAGCTTTCAACTTAAACAAGTAACAAATTTTATTGACGATTGCTAGACATAGATCATAGATGTAAAGCAAGATAGCCCTGAGGTAAAGGAAAATGGGAAAGAACAAGGGTTCCTATATAGAAAATGGTCCTCAAGAATATTATACTGCTGGCTTTTCTTAGCTAGTGCATGTGTGTGCTTTGTACCTTTCTCTCTCACTTTCTCTGGTAGAATGTCACCCTTGAAGCTTTGAGCTTAGATTTATCTCCACCCAAGGGTATAGACATTCGGCAATCTTCTCTCTATCACTTTTTTTTGTAACTCTCTTTTTTTTGTATTTTCTAGAATGCCTCACTTGATTTTTCTCATTTTTTAGATTTTTGACTTTTATGGAAATGAATACTTTTTGAACATTCTAAGTATTTTGGATACACAATAGATTTGGTCTCTCTATTCTCACTTTTCTCATCACTCTTATTTTTTTATCACTCCTTTTTTGTTCACTCATATTTTAGATTTCTTCTTCCAGAGTTTTGATCCCCTGACATTTTTGGCTAAGAAAGATAAGGGGATGAGTGCAACCAAAAGTTTTCATAATCTAGTTGGACATAATTTCTATTAGGAAGAATTGGGAAGGTCTACTTGCAAGCTTCCTTTGAACATTGTGGGTTTGAATACTAACATTTCCTATACATAACTTCATGGGTCATTAAGACTAGGATCAGTGCAAAACTAAGAGCTAGGATTTGACTTGAATCATTGGGAAAATGTGAATAGGGGAATGATAAATGGTAAACATTCAAATTGTTATGGGATCTAAAAGGCTCAAAGCATCATCCTATACCTAAGCAACCTTAGACTCCTTATAGGACAAAAATCAAACAAGAGCATGATACTCACAAAATGTATGATGGAACAGAATGAAGAATGCAAAATTTTGAGCTTTCATGATCTTATGTTTTCTATGGATTTTTGAATTATTTGATTTTTTTGGTTTTTATAGGAATTTACAATTTTCGAGATGCCAAAATCTTGTCCTTCCATAATACACAAGAGGTAGCATCATTTTTTACTTCTTCCTTAACTATGCATGGAACTATCTAAATTGGTCTGAACTTTGCTTGAAATTCTTTGCAAGGACACTCAAAGACTTGGTGTAAAATTGTCTTTGTATTCAGTGAGGAGTTTTGTGTAATCACATGTTTCATTGTTTGATGATTTACCCCTAGCTTTATCATGTTCTATTCTTTTTGAATTCCCATATTTGTCTTTCACTTTTGAGGGTCAAATGATGTTGGTGTTACTTCTAGTTTTTGTGAGGGTTTTGATTCTTCTTCTTTAGTCATGATTTCCATCATATGAATGTTTATGTATGGATCGATTGGAATAGACACTAAGTTGAATGGAGCATAAGACTTTGTTGAGTTGGGATCAAAGGGGAATTCTCTTGTTGCCCCCTTTCCTATACATTTTGAGGTCATGGCTACATTTGCAATTTTTTTTGTCTCTCCTTTATCAAAAGTGTTTCAATGTTTGGGCCATTGGTTGTTTCCATGGTCTTTCCCTTATTTTTAACTTGTTTGAAACTCTATAAAGATTGAAAGGGTCAGGGTCTCCTCTGATGACAAAATTTGTCCCATGTGTAAGAAGTGTATTTCTTGAAATAACATGGAGGGATCAACCCTCATCCTATGGATCCAAGGTCTTCTTAGGATAATGTTGTCAGTGATTTCATTATTTATGACATAAAATTCAATTGGGAGGCATTTGGGACCCAATGTGATTTGAATATTGAACTTACCCATGGTTTGAATGCTTGGGTTATCATGAATTCTAAGGATGGAAGTTTGTTTTGTGATTTGAGTTTTTTCATAACCCATTCTTTGAAGAAGAGAGAAAGAGACTATGTTGATTGCAAACCCATCATTGATCATTACATGTTTAATGGAATAGTTCTGAAGTTAGACTATTAGATGGACGGGGTGATCACCCTATTTAGTTATGTCATTGTCTAAGGGTAACTTTTTGCAATCAAATGTTCAAGAAGAACACTTTTCACTTGGAGTGTTTTGAACTAGATGCCCTAGATCTAAGGCTTTGAGGAGAGCATTCTTGTCTATACGAGAAATTTTAAGAAGTTCTAACATGCGATAAAAATTTGAATTGTTGGAGGTGTCACGTGGTCATTATGGCCCTTGGGTGACACAAATTTCTTGATCTTTATCCAATTATACAAGGCATAAGGTGTGTTGGTCAAAGATGTTGGGACTTTAACTTCTTCATCTTGTGAGAATGTGTCCATGAATTTTTTTTAATCGTTTTGGGAGATTTGAAATGAAGCGATCGTACCCTCGACATGACTTGATCTCATGCCCCCTTCTCTTGTGAAATGAGCAATATTTATCATGATTGTGAACTTGGGGTTTATGATGATTGTTGTATAACTGCTTGTTGATTCTCAAGGGATAGTTCTTGATATTTTGGTTCCCCAAAGTTATATGACTGTCGTAGTCACAATTTTTTTTGTTTCTAGATTTTGAAGTGTTTGTTGACCCATCTATGTCTTGATCATTTCTCAAAGATTTGTTATATCTATTACAGTTTATCAGCCTTTCATTGATATCATAATCTCCTCTTCCACTATCAATAGAGGCTTGGTCAATTCTAAGGGCAGTTTCGAGTGCTTCTTCATATGATTTGTAAGGGAGGTTCTGGACTTGTTTTCATATGTCATTATTGAGAGAATGTAAGAAGAGATCACAAAGTTCCTTATGATCGATGTTTGGTGCCCTAGTTGAAGAATATAGAACTTTGATCCATCGTGTGATAAAATGTGCAATTGACTCTTTGGATTCTTATTTAATTGTTAAAAATTCTAATATTACTCCCTTAACTAGTTTGTTTATGTCGAAGGTAGCCACAAATTGATCGATGATTTGCCAAAAAGAGTGGATCACTGCTTCTAGAAGTCGATAGTATCAATCCAGAGCAATACCCTCCAAAGTCTTTGGAAAATATTTGTTACCACCCCATCCCAAGGAAGAAGTTCTCGCACTACCATGATGAAAGCCTTGATATGAGAGTTGGGGTCATCCTCTCCTTTAAATTTTAGAAGTTCGGGGAGAGGCTATGGTAGTATTGGAAGGCAAGAAGGTATGCGGAAAACACTTCCTACACTGATCTACTAAGGAAAGATTTATGCAAATTTTAACTTTTACAGTTATAGATTAAGATGCACATTTACAAAAAGGTAATAACAAGATCAAAGTGCAAAACTCACAACACAAGATATACATGGGGAAAACCCTTTCAGGCAAAAAATCCCACACTCCAAAGGTGCCCAATATATTATTCAGGAATCAAGAAGATTACAATATACTTGTAGAGCAAGCTTTCACTAGAGTATATCCAACCAGAGATCCAGGATGTAACTCAACATCTATAAGACTCTTAAACACAACCTCCATCTCAATCTCCTGATAAATATAGAAGATACAATATAGTAAACTGTCAATGGTAATTACAAAACCATGAGCCAAAAACACCTAGAAGTGGTGTCCAAATTATCTCCAATCAAAGATGCCATGTGATGTGCCAAACCACAAAAAAACACATGTAACTCTCCCCTTTACAACTCTTTTAATTGTCCAACACATTTTTTACATTTCCCAAAAATATGAGGTACAACTTTTGAAGGCCATAACTTTTGATCCAAGTATCTGATCAACAAACTATTTGATGCATTAGAACACTCATGAAGAGATCTAACATGTTGTAACCAAATTCATAGGTTATGACAATTTTTGGAGGGTTTAGGGACCTCTAAGTGCCTCAAAATTGAATTCAAAACTTTTTTTGACAGTTTCAAAAATAGAAACTTTAATATCTCACGATCTAGGTATGATCTTGAGTCAAAACTCACCTGAGATGTTTACATAGCTATTCCACACCTTTTGGGAAAATCTAAGGTCAATCTGAGGTCAAATGTAAATTACTAAAAATAGTTAAAGTCCTGCCATTTTTAGCCCTTTTGGAAACTTTTAAAGTTCTAGATCATTCTTCAAGATAAAGGGTATTCGAAAAGACCAAAATAGGGAAGAATAGTAACCTGTCAAAGTTGCAAGGTTGAGATACATTTCTTAACATTCTCCCACGTGTCAAACACCTTGGAAGAGCAAAGGGAGTACCCACACCATGATTTAATTGCTAAGGGCTGAGAGGCCTATAGGCTTTGAACACCATCTGAACTTTTCTTTGCTCATAGGTTTTGTCAAGGAATCTGCAACATTCATCAAAGTGTTAACTTTCTCCAAGTTTACCTTCCCATCCTCTACCATGTCATGAAAAAAATGGTACTGGACATCAATATGCTTAGTCCTTGCATGAAAAGTAGGATTCTTCGCCAAACATATGGTACTTTGATTGTCACAACAAATAGTAATCTTGTCTACATCAAACCCAACATCAAAACACAATTTCTTAAGCCAAATGGCTTCTTTACAAGCATGAGTTTCTTCCATGTACTTAGTTTTAGTAGTGGACAAAGTGACCATAGATTACTGCTTACTCATACAACTAATACCAGCACCAAACATTGTGAACACATAAGCACTAGTGGATCTCCTACTATCAATGTCACCTGCCCAATCTGAATTGACAAATCCATGAATACAAAGTGAATTCTGAGGTTTTGTAGGATAACCATGATAACATAAGGAATACTTGGAAGTACCTTGCAAATATTTAAACACACTGTTCACTGCATCCTAATGTACCTGTCCAAGATTAGCCATAAACCAACTAAGGACTCCCACTTCTTGGGAAATGTCGGGTCTTGTATAGACCATCACATACATCAAACTGCCAACCACACTAGCATAACAAACTCTGCTCATATCCTCCATCTTAGAAGGAGAATTTAGACAATCTGCAATAGATAACTTTGTCCCCATTGTGAAAATAATAGTCAAATGTCTGCAATCCACCATGTTGAATCTCTCCAACATAGTGTTAACATACTTACTCTAGCCTAACTAAAGTTTTTTGTTTACTCTGTATCTTTTGATCTTCATCCCCATAATGTGTCGAGTTGCTCCTAGATTTTTCATCTCAAACTATGCTGACAACTAAGACTTTAAATAAAAAATTAAACTTTTACCATTCCCAATGAGTAACATATCATCAACATACAATGCAATAATGCAAATGTAATCATTGTCCAACTTATAATAAACACAATGGTCTGATTTCGATCTCAGAAATCCAATACTCAACACAAAGGCATCAAACTTCTGGTACCACATCCTAGGAAATTGTTTCAAACCATACAAAGACTTTTTCAACTTGCAAACTAGATTTTCTTTACGTTTCAACACATAGTGTATATTTCCTCCAATTCACCATGAAGGAATGTTGTCTTCACATCCATCTATTCCACTTCTAGATCATACACTGCTGCAAGAGATAACAAGAGCTGAATAGATATCATCTTTATAATAGGAGAGAAAGTCTCACCATAGTCAATTCCCTCCACCTAAGAATACCCCTTCACAACCAATCTAGCATTATATTTCTCAACCCTACCATCTACACTGAATTTCTTTTTGAACACCCATTTGCATCCAATAGGTTTTCATCCTTGGTGAAAAGACACCAAGTCCCAAGTATTATTCTTTTCCAAAGAAGCCATCTCTTGTTCCATGGCCTCCTTTTAAGAACCTACATCTTTCATACCCAAAACCTATTTCATAGCTCTAGGCTCATCAGTGTTAGAAATCAAAGCATAAATACAACTGGAATCATGCAATGAATAACCAAACCTATCTGATTGTTGTTAGACTTAGGGCACACAACTCAGAGGGGGGGTGAATCAGTTGTGCAAAACTTTCTCTAATTTACACACTTAAATCTCCTTGATGATTAACAGTTTATTAAACATGGAACATAATGCATTCAAATCAAAAGTAGAAACTCATCAACACATAACACACCAAGATTTTGACGTGGAAAACCCAGTTAAGGGAAAAACTACGAGGTGATTAACCCAAGATTGTATTCTCTATTAGAAGAATAGAAAGAACAAAATGGCACATGCCAATTAGGGCTCACTACCCGAGCACACTGCTCACAAGAGGCTCACTATCTACAAGAGACACACTGTCTACAAAGAAATAAGTATCACCTTCATGAACTAGAGAATAGCATCTTCACCATGCTTGAATCAGTTCCATTTAAGTCCAATACTTCTTCTCTACCTTTTGCACTCCTCTTCTCTACCACATACTCATCTCCACTCTACTCACTTTGGAAAGACTTCACAATCCCTTATTTATACAAGGCATCAACTTATGAACAATCATCTAAGTTGGCAAACCCTTATAGATCATCTGGAAGATGTGTAATACATCTGGTCGGCCAATCTCAGGAAGAACACCAACATCTGGTGGTTATTCATCAAATCCAAACTCTAACTTCAATGCGGACTGCCAACATGATCTAGACATGATCCAAAGATCACGACAACCTTTCCTAAGTCACCAAGAACATCCGCACTTTATCAGCTTACTGGAATTCTTCTCTCCTTCATCTGGAACTTCAAGAACATAGTCTATCATCACTGCCACAAACAACTAGGAGCTTCCAGACCTTTAAACCATGAACCAATCAAGTTGACACTTCACAAGGACTTCCTCAACACTCCCTCAAATCCGCAGGATGGGATAATCCATTTCTAGATCTCACCGGACCTATCTATGTCACTCTGTCACCTCTAAACATCTACCAAAACTAGTTTTACTTGAGCGACCATAACTTCTTCGAATCTTCATGTGGACCTCTAAAAACATGACTGGAGCATTTCAAGACTTGTATCTACAAACCCTTTAAACCATATCCTCTAATCCTCAACTTGTTGTGGACTTTTACCTTCTTGTCATCACTATTATTTACTGTTCCTGATTGAGACTAATTTTCTGAATATCCTCAGCACACAGCTCATCCAATCCTTCTTATTAATGCAACATGAGTATGTTGACATCAATGACAACACCGGTTAGGCCCATACTTGCAACAATCTCGCCCTTTGTCACTGATGGCAACATATGATGTGAAAAACCATCAAGACAAGAACTTCTCCTTACTATCACAACTCCCCCTATCAGCAACAACTATTCACATGTCTTCTCTTCCTTTACTACTCCCCCTTGGATCAACAACCACTTGTTTTTCACATGTCTTCTCTCCCCCCTTTGACCTCAATGGCAAAGGGCTCATACTTGCAACTTCAATACTTCAGAATCATACCTGCTACTCCCCCTTAGTAGCAGCTCCCATCAATCTGGATCACAATATATGACTGTGATATCCATCGGACTGATGCACATTAGTGTATCCTAGTTTATCATTGGAGAGGCAATAACCCCTAGCTTCTCCCTGAGATACTCAAAAGATTCCTTGGGAAGAGGTTTAGTAAAGATATCTGCAATTTGATTCTTTGAGGGTACAAACTCCAATCTAACTTCATCCTTGTTCACTTGTTCTCTCAGAAAGTGAAATTTGATAGATATATGCTTAGTCTTAGAATGCAACACCAAATTCTTGGAAATATTTATTGCACTTGAATTATCACAGAAGATTGTGATAGGCTCCTCATACTCTACTTTGATATCTCTTAGCATCTGCTTTATCCACAAAACTTGAGTGCAACTACTTGCTACTGCAATGTATTCTACTTCAGTTCTAGACAGAGATATTGCCTCTTGTTTCTTGCTTAGCCAAGAAACCAATCTCTTTCCCAAAAAGAATGCTCCACCACTAGTACTCTTCCGGTCATCCACATCTCCTGCCCAATCTGCATTTGTGTATGCATAAAGAGAGAAATCATGATCTCTAGGATACCAAAACCCATATTCAACTGTCCCTTTTAAATATCTAAAAATCTTTTTGATTACCGTGACATGAGATTCTCTGGGATCAGCTTGGAATCTAGCCATAAGACCAATAGCCTGCATTATATCTGGTCTAGTTTGAGTGAGATACAACAATCCACCAATCATTGATCTATACTTTGTCTGGTCTACCTTAGGAGAGTCATCATCTTTGGTCAACTTACATCCGGTTGCCATGGGAGTATTCATTGGCTTTGAATCTTCCATCCCAAATTTCCTCAACAATTCTTTCACATATTTGGTCTGAGAAATAAAGATTCCTTTCTTTGTTTGAGTAATTTGCAGACCCGAGAAGAAATTTATTTCACCAAGCATAGACATCTCAAACTCACTTTTCATTTGATTTGTAAAAGTTTTACACATGCTATCTCTTCCTCCAAAGATGATATCATCAACAAATAATTCAACAATCAAGATGTTTTCATGATCAATTTTGAAATATAGGTTACTGTTAGCAGTACCTTTGTTGAAACCAATCTTCAAAAGATGTTTGTCCAATCTTTCATACCAGGCTCTTGGGGCTTGCTTTAGTCCATACAGTGCCTTCTTCAACTTGCAGACCATATTACCTAGCTCAGATAATTGAAATCCATTCAGTTGTTCAATGTACACTTCTTCTTCTAAGTCACCATTCAAGAACACAGACTTGACATCCATCTTATACACCTTGAAATCCTTGAAGGTAGCAAATGCAAGAAATAATCTGACTGCTTCAATTCTTGCCACCGGAGCAAAAGTTTCTTCAAAATCAATTCCTTCTATTTGAGAGTAGCCCTTGCATACAAATCTAGCTTTATTTTTTATTACTTCACTAACTTCATTTAGTTCATTCCAGAAGACCCATTTGGTTCCAATCACATTCTTGTTTCTAGGTCTAGGAACAAGATCCCAAGTGTGATTTTTCTCAATTTGCATCAACTCTTCCTCCATTTCTTTGGTCCAGTTTTCATCATTGCAAGTGTCATTTATTATCTTAGGTTCAATCTTTGAAATCAGACAATATTCATCTAAATTTTGAGCAATTTTCCTTCTAGTTTGCACACCTTTGCTTTTGTCACCTATGACCTGATCTTTAGAGTGGTTCAGTCTTACATACCTTGGAACTTTGGGAGTTTCATACACTTCTGCTTCTTGATCAAGCTCATTCAGACCTATCTCTTCTTCTTGATTTACCAGATCAGTTTGAATCTGAATTTCAGAAGAGGATTGAACTCCTTGAGCCAGAACACCATTCTGATCATCTTCATCATATTCATAAAACCTTGAGGGTTTCTCTATTCCCTCATCAACCTTCACATTTGTACTTTCTATCATCTTTCTTAGTCTCTTGTTATAACACCGGTATGCTTTGCTTTGAGTAGAGTAACCCAAGAATATTCCTTCATCACTTCTAGCATCAAACTTGCCTAGATCTTCATCTCTTTTGATGTAACATTTGCTACCAAAGACTCTGAAATATCTTACAGTAGGAGTAATGCCAAACTAGAGTTCATAAGGGGTCTTACCGGTATTGCTTCTGATTTGTACTCGATTGAGAGTGTAGACTGCAGTGCTGATAGCTTCTCTCCAATACATATGAGGCACATTAGCTTCCATCATCATGGTCCTAGAAGCTTCGTGTATGGTCTGATTCTTTCTTTCCACTACTCCATTCTACTGTGGAGTCCTAGGAGCAGACAACTGTCTCTTTATTCCATGTTTCTCACAGAACTCTATGAACTCACCGGATGTGAATTCTCCACCTCTATCAAACCTCAGACATTTCAACTTCAATCTAGTCTCATTCTCTACCATAGCCTTGAATATTTTGAATTTCTTAAAAGCTTCTGATTTCTTTTTCAGAAAAGTTACCCACATCATCTGGGAATAGTCATCAATTAGCAGCATGAAGTATCTATCTCCTTGAATACTCCAGGTTCTTGCCGGACCACAAAGATCAGTGTGAACTAAGTCTAATAATCTAGTAGAAGATAGTTCCTTACTTTTGAATGTGACTCTGCTCAGCTTACCCAACTGACATTCTTTGCACAAGTTGTTAGTAGGTTTCACCAATTTTGGAAGATCTCTTACAGCCTGAGTAGTGCTTATCTTGATGATATTATAAAAATTCACATGACACATCCTTCTATGCCATAACCAACTCTGATCAACTTGAACAAATAAGAAGCTTTTACCAGTACCAACCAAGTGGAAGATATTACCTTTAGTTTGAGCACCGGATGCAATCTCTATTCTGAAACTTTCAAAGATTTTGCATTTTCCATCCTTGAATCAGAGATCATAGCCTTTGTCCATCAATTGTCCAACACTCAGAAGATTGTGCTTCAAACCTTCAACATACAGTACATTACCAGTTTTGCTTCTTCCATCAAAAGAAATAGTTCCTCTTCCTCTGATTCTACCAGTAGAATTATCACCAGACTTCACCACTCCTCCTTCATACCTTTCCAAATCTATGAACTTATTTTTGTCAACTGTCATATGGTGAGAGCAACCACTGTCAATGACCCAATCATCCTTTTCTTCAACTTGGGCAGCCAGAGCTCTTTCTACAACTTTATGATTAACAGATACAGAGGATATTGGTTCTTCTTCTTTGATGGTAATAAACATCCATTCATTTCCTGATTTGTTTCCAGTCTCTGATTCATCATCTGTTACTCCTTCATTATCATCTTCTTCATGAACATAGTAACAATTCTATTGGAACCTTGATCTGTTAGGATTTGGCTTTGAAAATCTTTCCGGACATCTTGAGGCAAAATGACCAATCTTATTGCAGTTAAAACATTTAAAAGGTAATTTTCCTTCATACTTACTGGATCCTCTTGGTAGTCTATTTGCAAAGAGGGCTTCAAGTTGAGCAATCTCTACTTCTTCTTCTTCTAGGTCTTTTCTTGCTTTTTCATACCATGATAGTTTCCTTGATTAGTTCTCTCCCGGATCAAATCTTTGTTTACCATTCATAGAGGCACTGGCTTTGAATGCAGATTCAGTCTTGGGGGGATCATCTTCAAACTCAGTCATTTCAAATGCAACCAATTTGCTAGCCAATTGGTCTCTTGTGACAGTTGTATGGGCTCTGAATTCATCAATGGCAGCAACCTTGATTTTGTCAGAGGCAGGAAGGGATCTGAGAATTTTGCCAACAATTTCATTTTCATCCAAGACTCCACCAGTATTTCTAATTCCACAAACCATCTCATTCACTCTTGGCATAAAAGTGGTAATAGTTTCATCATGTCTCATCTTCAGTTTTTCAAATTTCCCTTTTAGACTTTGTAACCTTGCGCATTTAACATACTAGTCTCCTTCATGCAAAAGTTCTAGTTTATTCCAAATCTCATAAGCAGTTGGTAGGTCAATAACATTTGAGAGCTCTGAGTCAGATAATGCACTTAGAAGAGCCTCTTTGGTCTGTAGATTGTTTTCAGCATCTGTGATTTCATTTAGGATTGTCAGACCACCCTATGGAGGTACATACGCTTTTGTAACCATGGACCAGTACGGCATTCCCATACACTACAAGTGACATTTCATGTGACCTTTCCAAAGAGCAAAGTTGGTTCCAGCAAACTTCAGACTATCCTTCTTGTAAGATGACATCCTGGATCTCCTCAAGTGGTTAAGCTTTTTTTAGAGGAACTTGGCTCTAATACCAATTGTTAGACTTAGGGCACACAACTGAGAGGGGGGGTGAATCAGTTGTGCAAAACTTTCTCTAATTTACACACTTAAATCTCCTTGATGATTAACAGTTTATTATAAATGGAACATAATGCATTCAAATTAAAAGCAGAAACTCATCAACACATAAGACACCAAGATTTTGACGTGAAAAGCTCGGTTAAGGGAAAAACTATGGGGTGATTAACCCAAGATTGTATTCTCTATTAGAAGAATAGAAAGAACAAAATGGCACATGCCAATTAGGGCTCACTGCCCGAGCACACTGCTCAAAAGAGGCTCACTACCTACAAGAGACACACTGTCTACAAAGAAATAAGTATCACCTTCATGAACTGGAGAATAGCATCTTCACCATGCTTGAATCAGTTCCATTTAAGTCTAATACTTCTACTCTACCTTTCACACTCCTCTTCTCTACCACATACTCATCTCCACTCTACTCACTTTGGAAAGACTTCACAATCCCTTATTTATACAAGGCATCGACTTAGGAACAATCATCTAAGTCAGCAAACACTTATAGATCATCTAGAAGACGTGTAATACATCCGGTCGGCCAGTCTCAGGAATAACACCAACATCTGATGGTTATTCATCAAATCCAAACTCTAACTTCAATGCAGACTACCAACATGATCTAGACATGATCCAAAGATCACCACAACCTTTCCTGAGTCACCAAGAACATCCGCACTTTATCAGCTTACTAGAATTCTTCTCTCCTTTATCTAGAACATCAAGAACACAGTCTATCATCACTGTCACAAACAAGTAGGAGCTCCTGGACCTTCAAACCATGAACCAATCGAGTTGACACTTCACAAGGACTTCCTCAACACTCCCTTAAATCTGCAATATGGAATAATGCATTTCTGAATCTCACCGGACCTATCTGTGTCACTCTATCACCTCTGAACATTTGTCAGAACCGGTTTTACTTGAGCGACCATAACTTCTTCAGATCTTCATGTGGACCTCTAAAAACTTGATTGGAGCATGTCAAGACTTGTATCTACAAACCCTTTAAACCACATCCTCTAATCCTTAACCTGTTGTGGACTTTTACCTTCTTGTCATCACTGTTCTTTACTATTCCTGATTGAGACTATTTTTCTCAATATCCTTAGCACACAGCTCATCCAATCCTTCTCATTAATGCAACATGAGTATGTTGACATCAATGACAACACTGGTTAGGCCCATACTTGCAACAATTGTTACCTTATCCACATGGACCTCCTCAAAGATTGAGGTTGAGGTTCTTCATCTTCTTCTAAACTTTCAGAGCTACTAGAGTTGTCCTCATTATCAGGTTCAATAGATGTTTTGGTTCAACTTTTCTAGGGGTGGAAGTAAGCTAAACCACATCATTATTCTTCTCTTCTTTCTCTGGCTGTAAAACAACAGAAGAAGAATTGAGCTCTCTGAAGATTACAATTTTGCTATACAAAACTCTCTTAACCATTGGATCCCAAAGATTGTACCCTTTCACACCATTTCCATAACCTGGTAACAAGCCCTACCAACAACTTTAGCCCAAAACTTGTGTTCGAGGCTAGCTCCACTTAGCATACTCCTTTCCCTCTCCATCAACGTTCTATTCATCCTCTCTGCAACTCCATTCTACTAAGGATTATATGAAGTTGCCTTGTGCCTCTCAATTCCATGTTCTTTACAAAACTTGTCTAAATCTATTGAACAAAACTCACCACCACTATTAGTCCTCAAACACATAATATTTCTATCCTTCTTATTCTCTACAAGAGCTTTAAACTCTTTGAATCTACTAAAGACTTAAGATATGCTTCTAAGAAAATACACCTATGTCATTCTACTATAATCATCAATCAATGAAACAAAGTAAATGATTTTGAAATTGAAAGAACATTAACAGGTCTAAACACATTAGAATGAATCAAGTCCAACACCTTATAAGATTTGTTATAACTAGAATAAAATTAAACACAATTTTGTTTTCCATAAATGCAATGTTCATAGAAATTGAACTCAAGAATACAGTTTTTCATACCCTCAATAAGATTTTTATTTTTTAGGGTCCTCAAAACCTTTTCACCAATGTGACCAATCCTTTGGTGCCATAACATTATCTTCTTAGTTGGAAGTTTCATCTCCATAAAATGAGCACCCTTAGGTACCCAAAAAGCGCGACCATCAGAAGTAGATGCAACAATCCTGTTCGCTATTGTTCCAATGGTGAGGATGAAGACTCTAAAGTTCTCTTCTTAGAAACAGGGGTACTATTACACTTAATGACACATGCATAAATATGAAATAGAGTGTCAATTTGAACACCCTTAGGCAACACCATAGATCCTTTAGTCATCTTGCATCCTCCATTCGAGAAAACAACTTGCACACCCACATCATTCAACTTACTTACAGAAAGAAGGTTTTGTACCAAAATAGGGATATATAGAACACCATTGATGCCCTTCACTCATCCATCAGGGAATCAAATTAAGACTCTTCCATGGCCAACAATCTTTAGGTGAGAATCATCACCCAAGTACACCTTTCCACCGTCATATTATTCATACTTCAAAAACCAACCCCAATGCAAGGTCATGCAAAAAGATGCACTAGAGTCAATAGGCTACACATCCTCAGATGCATGCATTGCCAAGATAGTGACAAATTCTTCTCCTTCATCATGAGAGGACTTGTCAGAATCTAAATCATCATATTTCTTCTTCTTTTTTTCTCCTTCTTGCACTCCTTGTGGAAGTGACCAAGTTTGCCATAGTTCCAACACAAGGCCTTGGACTTTCCAGGAGACTTAGATCTTCCACGGGACTTAGATCTTTCTTTTAATTCCTTGTTATCCTTTTTCTTTCCCTTCTCTTTAGATCTACCATGAACCACAAGAGCCTCCTTAGCCGATTTAGAAGACTTTCTCCTCATCTCTTTAGAGAATAGCGAAGAAACCACTTCATCCATCTTGAAGGTGGTAGTGGTACTCCCAATGGCCATAACAAGGTGATCCCATGAATATGGTAAGGAACATAGTAATGTCATGCATCAATCCTCCTCCTCCATCTTCACACCAACAGAGGTCAACTGGGAAACAAGCATATTAAATGTATTTAGGTGATCAACGACAGACCCTCCATCTTCCATCCTCAGAGAATACAATTTATTTCATAGGAATAACATGTTCACTAAGGATTTAGCCTGATAAACATCTCCAAGCTTATTCCAAAAATCCTTTGTAGTCTTCTCTTCATGGATATTCATGAGCACTAAGTCAGCCAAATAGAGTCTTATCAAACGCTTAGCTTTTTGATCTTTGAGATCCTGGTCTACTTGAGCCATTGCCATTGGTTTTGTACCAGATATGGCATCCCATAAATCTTGATCTACAAGCATGTCCTCCATTTTGAGTTTCCACAACTTGAAATTACTGACATCAAACTTCTCTATCTCAAACTTCCTAGATGTGCTCACCATCTCTTTTCTACAAAAAAAATTTCCAAATCCTCTACACAAGCTCCCACTAAAATTTAGATTAGCTCAAAAAACCCTCTGTGCAAGAATTAAAACCAAAAGTGATCAGGCTCTGATACCAACTGAAAGGAAACAAGGTATGTAGAAAACACTTCTTACACTGATCTATCGAGGAAAGATTTATGCAAATTTTAACTTTTACAGTTATAGATTAAGATGCACATTAACAAAAATGTAATAACAACATCAAAATGCAAAACTCACAAGGAAAACTCTTTCAGGTAAAAAACACCACACTACAAAGTTGTCCAATATATTATTCATGAATCAAAAAGATTACAATATACCTTTAAAGTAAGTTTTCATAAGAGTATATCTGACCAGAGATCAAAGAGGTAACTCAACATCTATAAGACTCTTACACACAACCTCCATCTCAAGCTCCTAATATATAATAGGAGATACAATACAATAAACTATCAATGGTAATTACAAAACCATGAGCCAAAACCACCCAAAAAGTGGTGCCCAAATTATCTCCAATCAAAGATGCCTTGTGATGTATGAAACCACATACCAACACATGTAACTCTCCCCTTTACAACTCTTTTAAGTGTCCAACACATTTTTATATTTCCCAAAAATAGGAGGTTTGACTTTTGGAGGCCATAAATTTTGATCTGGGTGTCTGCTTGACGAATCGTTTCATGCGTTAAAAATCACATGAAGAGATCTATCAAGATGTAACCCACTTCATTAGTTACGACAATGTTCAAAGTGTTTAGGGACCTCTAAGTGCCTCAAAATTGAGTTTGAAACTTTTTTTGGCAGTTTCTGAAAAAGAAACTTTAATATCTCACGATCTATGTATGATCTTTTGTCGAAACTCACCCGAGATGTTTACTTAGCTATTCTAGACCTTCTAGGAAAATTTTAGGTCAATCCAAGGTCAAATGTAAAGTTACTAAAAATAGTAAGTCCTCCCATTTTTAGCCCTTTTGGAAACTTTGAAAGTTCTAGATCATTCTTCAAGATAAAGGGTATTTGAAAAGACCAAAACTGGGAAGAATAGTAACCTTTCAAAGTTGCAATGTTGAGACACTTTTCTTAACAAGTATAACCTGATGAATGTTGTAGTCAAGAGGCTCCTTTAAATACTCGAGGTATGTTCCTAAGAGGGGGTTATGTGTAGAGGGTTTTGTTCCTCCAAATATTACCACTTCAAGTGGAGCTTGTTGTATTTGTTAAAACAGTATACTAGATTGTTGATAGCATGAAAAATTTGGATGACTAGATGGTGTCATGTTTATGTTTTGAAGATTGGGTGGGATTGTTTGTGGTTTATTTTGCATTATAGGAATCCCACATAATTGATTGAAACCTTTCATGTTGGATGACGAGGACAAGAGAGGCATGAATGCTTTGCTATGTGTGTCATGAGAGTGGAAGTTTAGATGAGGGGTATTTTGTGTTACCCCATAGTTTGATTCGATCTTGTCAATGAATTGATTTCCTTGTGCCCTAGGTTTTTCATTATTTTTTTTGGCAATTTTGTTCAACACAACTAGCCTAAAGGGTCATGATTCATTGGATTAAACTTTATATAGGGTCTATGGGTGAGACTTTGTCTATTCTTTGAGTTTCTCCACCTTGTGATGGGTTTCTTTTCTTTGGGGTTTGAGTGACCCTATTTATTCTTTGTAATGACATTTCACATGTTGTGGACTTTTTATCTTGATGTACTATGTGGATTGATTTTTGTACCTCCTGAGCTTCTTGTAAGTTCCTCTCTTCACAACATACTTCAGTATCCATTTTGGTGGCCATTTTTCTATGGCTTGTTATGGGTTGATCATCTTGATGGACCTTAGATTGAATGTTCACATGTGTTTTGATTTCATCAAAGTTGTCAAGATCTTGTTGGATCCATTTTGAGTTTGTAATTTTACTCGAGGGGACATTCCCTTGGACTTTTTGCATGAAACATTGTGAAATGTGTAACATGTGAAAAAATCCATCCCAAAAGGATTTGTTGAATGTTGATGAAAGTGGGATTTTGAAATGAAACACAAAAAGCATAACCAAGAGGTTTTTCCCTTCACATCAGGTTAATCAAAATATGTACACTAAAAAACATAACTCAATGACTTAGGATAGTTGAGTCATCTTTGGCATGCACATAGTCCCCTCTCCTTGGCATAATGAGAACCTCCATGTTACTCTCTCTCTTGTGGAAATAGCCAATCGAGATGAGGTGAGACATGGGGGCAGTCTAGCTCATTTGAGAGATGGACTTTGCGGAGAGTGGTCGGCCAGTCCTGGGGCATTTTTTGTGTGTTTGTTATGATGTCATGTTCTATGACCATTGTTAAAATAACTATATGACTCAAAGGGTCATTAGTCAATATTCTTCTAGTTGGGTTTCTAAGGTTACAATATTGTCTCGATTGACTATTGTTTTTGTTAATACTTTTTTCAAGTTGACATTGTTGTTCGAACTATTGGATGATAGCCTATATTTGAAATGTCCTGGACCTTTATTGTTAATGTTGAATTTTTTGTTGGTCTTGTTGCATGGTCTAGGGTGGATCTCCTCTATCTCATTGAGGATTTCCCTCACCCACTTGCCTCTAAGCCCAGGGCACATTCGTCAGCCCAAACCAAGAGAGAGATAGCTAAAGCTAACCTTGATTTGACCTAGGGTTTCAACTTAGTGTTTGTTTGACCTAAAGTTTGACTTTGTTTGACCTTGTGTTGAAACCAAGGGTTTTGCCAAATTGTTAACCAAAGTTGACCTTGTGTTGGAATCAAGGGTTTATGAATACTCTATGATGCTAATGTTTTTGTTCTTTTTAGTTTTTGGATGCATGCAAGCCTATATGAGTGCAAAACAATTTTTTTCTTCTTTTTTTCTATTCTAAGAATTAGAAAATGTATGCAAGCTAATACGAAGTTATCTAAATGCAATTGATCAATGTTTTTGGTTTGTTTTTATGAATAAGTAGAACAATTAGTCTAGGAAAGGGAAATTGCTTTGAAATGAATCTAAGCTATGAACTTTTGAAATTAAACTATTTTAACAATGGAAGATCTACTTAGCCTATCAAAGAAAAAGAAACATGAATTTACTATTGTGAAGAGAAAAGTTTGATTTTATAATTACTATGAAATAAAAAGAATGAAGGAACTTGCAATAAAGAGACGCGTGAGCCTTCAGTACCCTTAGAAATCCTTGCATGGTAACCTCTTATCCTCTTGCAACAATAAGGAAAGGGATGCAAAAGAAGCTTTTGGAATCTTGAATAAGAGCTCAATTATGAGGTTGTGAGAAGTATGGCTTGTGATGTGAGTAGTGTATCAATGTTAAATGAGCTTTTACCAAAGCTAGATGAGACAACAATAAAAAGAAAAAGGCTCAGATATCCTGTGTGATCATATGGATGCTTTATTGCAGAGTAATAACCTGCAAGAACTATGTGCACAAATGAAATTTCCTCCTAAAATGGAGAGCTTTGTGTTGAAATTAAGGAACACTGAGAGGGGGGGTGAATCAGTGTTCTCCAAAACTTATTATTATGTTCCTTTATAAATTTACCACTTACATTCAAAAGAAAGAACTATGAACTTAAGAACAGCAACAACAAGATCATCACACATGAACACCGGGATTTTTATGTGAAAACCTAGTTAAGGGAAAAACCATGGTGGGGGTTAACCCACAAGATTTTATGCTCTATTAAAAGTATTACAAATGGGAAGGCACATGCCTTTGGGTACACTGCCCAGAGCTCACTACTCAAAGGAGGTTCACTACCTACAAGATCAATTATAAAGAGTTTACTGAAATACTTGAACTAAAGAATAGCATCTAACAATGCAAGATTATAGTTCCGGTTAGGCTCAATATACTGACTTCACACACTACATCTCTCACTACCTTGTTCACTATTCTGCCATGATCTAGAGCTTAGATATCTTTGATTTGCACTTGATACTCCCACACTTCACACTTATCACCTCATATTCACACAACCATACCATAAAATGCTCAAACTGATTGATCATATGTATCAGCAACATGAAATTTCATCAACTATAGTCTGCCTCAAGAAAAATTAGAAACTTTTTAAAGATCACTATTCTGTTGGTTGAATCCATGCACAAACATCAATGCAGACCAAAACCTATGTATTCAAGTCACCACTCATGTGGGCCAATACCACTAGATCTCATAAATTACTCAACCAACCATTTCTCTTAATCCGCATAAGGATCAAACACCAAGTCAGCCTGTTATTCACCAGACTAAACTGTCTAACCAAAACCTAATACTCAGATGCTTGAAAGTTTCAATCACTTCATCATCAGATGATAAAACTTTGGATTTAGGTAGCCCTGACATCCCTTAATATTCCCTTGGATCTGCAAAACAATATGATTACCTCTGGAGAAATACAGACCAAAATGCTGAACCCTGTCATATGCTCTATTTCTGTCTATCCGGACTTAGACAAATCTGCAATCTAACTTCTAGTATGATCAAATGATACAATGCAGATGTGTAAGATAAATTCAATTGCCATCAATGACAACACATGGCATGCCTAGAAGTGTCTCTTGCCAACACTTTGAAACTATGGAACAATGAAATCTTTGAAGTTTTGGAAAACTAGAGAAGGAAATGAAAAAAGAGGCCCAAAGACCCATGAACAAGCTTGAAAAAGCTTGTGAAGAAGGGAAGAGCATTCTCCAACCTAGAAAATAATGAAGAGGTGAGGGGTATTTATAGATTGGAAGAAGTCATGAAAGGTGGAATTGATTGAGAAGTTAACTCAATTTGATTGAAGAGTTAACAAGATTGATTTAGGAGTGAACTGGATTGATTAGGGAGTGATGAAGCAATCATAGTGATGGGACTTTAGAAAATTTTAGTGGTTTTGTGGTCACTTTTTCAATATTTTTGTTGTCATTGGTCCCCTGAGGGTTAGGGTTTCATTTTTTGTGTGCTATGGTTCATTCTTAAGACTAAAACCTTCCAAAAACCCTATTTCTGTAAAACCCTAACATTTCTTTTAATTCATCATTGGCCTATTTCCACTTTTCGTAGTCACTTAAGTTACGACTTAAGTCTTTGGTATCATAGATAGGTTGCCCCCCTTGTACCTAGTGAAGTATTTGATTTCACGTGATTATAATATTTTTACCTATTGTCCTAGGTCTAAGAAAGTAAATGTTTAATATTTTTGGGTGCCTTGTGGCAGGGTTGAAATATTATACCAAAGTGCATAAGGGGTCCCCTTTTATGTCATAACTTAATGCATGTTCTTAAACTACTTTAAGTATGGCAGGGTGTGGCCACATAGCTTACATTCTATTGGTCACCCACCAACCTGTGACAATAAAATAACCAGTAAAAGAATCTGTGTGGAGCAGTGGGTAGACACCACGTAGTGTGTCCTCATATGTGCCTTGGCAGTTTCTAAGGCAATGCAGGAAATTGGTCTAGGGTCCAAGGGTCTAGGTTAGTTGTGAGGATTAGATCCTAACCATTTCCCACTAGCTTGTAGGGAGTCTACTGATGGGCACTGGTGTCATGCGGGGTAGCATGTAGCTGCCACATGTTCAAATTTGGGATGTCCCCGATGCATTCTATTGAAGAATCAATGACTGAAATTTAAAATTGAGTGCAATGTGCATGGGGCTGCTTTGGTTCACGTGAATAGACAGAATGACAGTGTAGTGGTGCATTGGGATTAGTGTACCAGTGCAGTGATGTGCCTTTTTCTAAGATGCAGTGGGTTGTCTTCACCTCTGTTATACAGGGTGTTCCTTCTATTTGAGTTGATTGTCATTTTCACAAGGATTTGTCAGGATTGCTACTTAATGCTAGAATTAAGCATGGTATGTGTGAATGGCCTAAAAATAGTAAGGTGTAGGAATCTAGAAATCATCTTTGGCTCTCTCTCTCATTTTTGGAAGTAGGTGTTGTGATTAAGTTTTGTACTTACTAGGCCTAGAAGTGATAAAAAGAAAGTATTGTCAGCACCTCCATTTCTTTCCCAGGTGGCTATGGCTAAATCCCCAAAATTTCCAATTAAGAGTGGGACTACAGTACTGCTAGCAGTATTGAAATATCTTGGATATAACATGAATTGAGGGAAACATAGACATTAGCTTTCTGCTATAAATAGATATTCCCTCTTTGCCTTTGGTTATATGTTCTCTTGTTCAAAATGCAAACTATGTCCTATCCCATTAAACTATGTCCACTATCCCATATCTTAGGAAATATATCTCTTTATTCTTGGTTGTTGCTCCATGCATATAGAGTCAAAGATTGAGGTGCATTTTTTTAAGGTATGTATGATTCAGGGAAAATTCAAGGGGCTAGCTAATAGGGGGTGCATTGCCTTCATTTCCATGCTATCATTAAGTATCACCTGAGTGGGGGATTTGTTTTCCTATCTAGAAACTATAGTGAATCAATGCTATTATGGGTTTCTAGTTAGGGATATGATGCAGAGAGGCTTCATTGGTCTATCCTTCCCTCCCATAGCACTATGATTTTTAACAACACTTAGGCAACAATGGAAGGAGTGTTGTCTTTTTGGGTGAAGTAGGTGGAAGTGGAGGGGCAAACTTTGACTACTGATGATGCCTATTTAGTTGGGAGTTCGGCACCACCAAGGTCGTCTATGTGTGATTTCCACATACAGCTTGAGGATTGATGTGGGAGGGGATTTACTATCGAAAGATGTGGAGTTATCTTCCTGTGCCTAGAGAGTGGTGTAAGGTGGAGGATACTGCCATTTGGAATTTATTGAGGATTTTGTCTTTTGTAGGTTTTCTCTTTGTTAGAAATGAAAGCAACACTACTTTAATGGAATCTGATTCAAGATAAATGTTAACAATCTTAAGGGTGCATTAATAATGGAGATTGTAACAAAACATAAAACCCACTACAGAACAGATGTCAAACATGAAGAACTAAACACAATGACACAATGTTTATGTGGAGAAAACCCTTGTTGGTAAAAAACTCCACTAGGAAAGAGGCACAAGTTTGTATTAATCTGCAAAAGATCTATACAATACATCAACTACACAAGCCTCTCCACAAGTCTTTAGTCCAGTAGCATTTCGGCAGCACCTGAGTACCTAAAATCTATATTGTAGTAATAGATACATGGAAAATACTTATAGGAACATTTTCTAACTCATCCTAGGTGTTCACCTTCTCTCTCCTAAGATTCTCCAACCTGTAAACATTAATTACCATCTTACAGGCATCTTACACTTGTCTGAAAACAGCCATGCAAAGGTTGGGGGCCCAAGACAAAATTAGGCCTCTTACAACATCTTATGATGCATCATAACTAACATATCTATCATATGTGTCATAGAATCTCAGAATCTTATGATAGGTTGCAGCTGTCATAGATTCACTTACCAAACATTATGATAGTTGTCATACATGCCAAAAATAGTATATTCCTCAAGGGATCATGCCTATCCTCATTTATTTTAAGTTTTTATATTTTCTAATAGTAAAAGTCACTTCATAATTACATCCGGTTACTTTAAAATTACCCTTCCTAGTGAAACAAGTACATCTTGTCATGGATAATTACAAATTACATATAATAAATGGAATAAATACACTATTGGGATTTACAAGGTTAATGGCACCTTATCCCAACATTCTCCCACTTGACATTATATATTGTAAATCAACCCATAGGAAATCAAATGAAAATAATCACCTGGGCACTAGAAACAAGGCTCATGGCCTCTCTGCACCATATGAACTTTTCTATGCTCACAGGCTTGGTCAATGAATCTACAACATTCTCATGAGTGTCTATCTTCTTCCGTTCAATCTCTTCATTTGCAACTAACTCTTCAACAAAGTGATACTGAACATTAACATGCTTAGTCCAAACATGATACATCGGATTATTGGCCAAAGAAATAGCACTCTAGCTATCACAACCAATCTGAATGATCCTGCAATCAAATCCAGTACCTATACATGGTCTCCTCAACCAAACTACCTCCTTAGAGACATGAGTCACAGCCATATACTCTGCTTCTGTGATGGACAAAGCAACTGTGGGCTGCCTCTTACTCATCCAACTCACTACACCTCCAAATAGAGTAAACACATAGCCACTAGTGGACCTTTGACTATCTAAGTCACCTGCCCAATCTGCATCAACAAAACCCTATATGTCGAAAGATTTATCAGCACTATCAATACCAGTATAAACAAAATAATGATTGGGAGTACCTGTAAGATATTTAAACACCCTCTTCACATAATTCTAATGCTATCTTCTAGGGTTATACATAAATCTGCTCAAAACTCCCACTGCTTGGGCAATATCTGGTCTAGTGAAAACCATTGCATACATCAAACTCCCTACAGCACTAGCATATGGCACATTAGACATATCCTCAAAATCATCTTCATTCTTTGGACACATATCTAGTGAAAGCTTAGTACCAATGGGTAAAGGAACTCTAACTGGGTTACAGTCCTACAAACTAAACCTCTACAAAATAGTATTCACATACTTTGTGACAACCAAAGATTTCTGTTAACTATGTCCCTCTTGATCTCCATTCGCAAAATATACCTTGTAGCACCAATATTCTTCATCTCAAATGCACCTAAAAGTTAGGATTTAAGCTCACTAATCATACCCTTAGTATTTCTAAAAAATATGTCATCAACATACAAAACAATAACTAGTATAGAATCATCAACACAATAAATGTAAACACAATGATCCTCCTTGGTTCTAAAAAAACCCAATTTCAAAACAAATGAGTCAAACTTTTGATACCATATTCTGGTGGACTATTTCAGACCATAAAGAGACCTCTTTAACCTACAAACCCAATGTTCTTTTCCTTTTACCTCGAAACCTGTAGGTTGTTGTATATAAATTTCTTCTTCAAGATCTCCATGCAATAACGTAGTCTTAACATCCATTTTCTCAATCTCTCAATCATAAGCTGTAGCAATGGATAAGAGAAATCTAATAGAAGTTAATTTAGCAAAAGGAGAGAATATCTCACCAAAATCAACTCCCTCTCTCTAGGAGTAGCCCTTGTCTACCAATCTAGCCTTGTACTTCTCCAATGACCCATCTGCTCCAAACTTCTTCTTGAAGACCCACTTACAACCTATGGTCTTTCTTCCTTTGGGGAAACGAATAAGATCCCAGGTGTTACAAGAGTCTAAAGCCATCATCTCCTCCTGCATGGCTAGCTACCAAGACTCACTATCATCTGCAGAAATAGCTTGCTTGTAGGATCTAGGTTCATTATTAGTACTCAATAAAGCATATACACAATAGAAATCTAGTGGGCTATACTTGTCAACTAGATTCCATTGTCTTGTGAATCTCCTCAATGGTGGAGTAAAAGACTCTACTCGTTCATCTGCATGATCATCTACACAAACTTCTTCTATAACAACAGATTCATCTTCATCAGATGTACTTGAATCTTCTTCTTCTTCACCCCCAATCCATCGTTATTTTCTTCCTGAGGTACATCTTGCTTCTCTAAATCAAAGTGCACCTTCTTTACCTTTTCTTCTTTTTCTTTTGGTTGATCAGGTTCAGAAATAGCTCTAAGTTCCCAGAAAATAACATCTCTAGAAAAGATAATCTTGTGGGTTAATGGATTCCAAATCTTGTAACCTTTCACATTATCACCATATCCAATTAATGTACACTTTTTAGCCTTTAGATCCAACTTAGATGAACAAAAACCTCACAACCAAAAACCCTTAAATGTGAAACAGAAGGTTTCTTACCTATCCACACTTCATAAGGTGTCAAATCAAGAACCTTACAAGGAGATCAGTTTATCAAGTACAACAAGAAGTACACACAACCTTTACCCAAAAACATTTATCCAACTATGCATCACAAAGCATACTTCTGGCTCTTTCCATAATTGTTCGGTTCATCCTTTCTGCAACACCATTTTGTTGTGGTGTATACGGAGTTGTCTTTTGTCTGATTATACCTACATGCTTCCAAAACTCATCAAATTCCTTAGAGTAATATTCCCCTCCATTATTAGATCTTAATATTTTTATCTTTAAACCTAATTGGTTCTCTACTAAGACTTTGAATTCTTTGAACTTAGTGAAAACATCATATTTATGATTCATAAAATAAATCCATGTAAATCTGGATACATCATTAATGAAGGTTACAAAATAATGAGATTTTCTGATAGATTTATTATCCACAAGTCCAAACACAGCCATAAGAATAATTTCTAACTTCTTTTTTTCTCTATTACTTCTTGAAGGAAATAATTTTTTGTTTTGTTTACCAAACACACAATGCTCACAGAAATCAAAGTGCTCATCAGAATAGGAGAAACCATCCAACAATTCTTTATTCTTAATAGATTTTAATACACTATTACTTGTGTGGCCCAATCTACGGTGCCACAACATACATGTATTTTCAGTAATGGCCTTAGATACATAGGAGGCATTACAAACTATAGTGGAATCAAGCTTAAACAAGTTCTCGAATCTCTTCCCTTTCTCTACCACCAAGTTTCCTCTCACCAATCTATAGCCATGCTTGTCAAATGTCATGTGCATTCCCAAATCATTCAACTTCACAACTAAAATCAGATTTCTAGCTAATCTAGGAATAGACAAAACACCATGGAGGGTTTTAATCCTACCATCACTAAAACACAACAATACCTTTCCTTTCCCGACAATCGAATATGAAGAGTTGTCACCAAGGTAGATAAATTACCTCCATCATATTCTTCATATGAGGAGAACCATTCCTTATGTGGGGTCATAGGAAACGAGCATCGTAAGTCAACCAACCAGTGACCATTAGAAATAAGATTGAATGTAGAAATTAAAAATTCTTCACCTGCATTCAAGGACTTATCCGAAGCACTCTCCCACTATTTCTTGGGGTTTCTGTACTACTTCACATGTCCCCTTTTACCACAGTTCCAATACTTAGCATTATTATTTTTACTAGGAGTCTTAGACTGGCCCTTGGACTTGACCTTAGTCCCTTTCTAGTCTCCCTTTGGTCCTCTTTCCTTAGACCTTCCCCTGATACTGAGAGCATCACCTAAACTATCTGAACTCTTATTCCTCAATTCCTATGATATTAGCACTGAAACAAGAGTATCCAACTTCAAATCCGCAAGGTTAGTAGTGATAGCAAGGATAACATTCTCCCAAGACTTAGGTAAAGAACAAAGAAGTAAGATACATTTATCTTCCTCACTAACCTGAACATCTACTAAATCAAGCTGACTCAATAACAAATTAAAAGAATTTAAATCCTTTGCAACTAATTCACCTAATCACATTTTCATGGAAAACAATTTTCTTTTTAAATAAAGTTTATTTACCATACTCTAGTCTTGATAGATCTCACCCAATCGATTCCACAACTTGTGTGCAGTCTCCTCCTTTGTGACATTCAATAAGACAGAGTCTGAAAGACACAATTGGATGGTTCCCCGTGCCTTCTTATCTAGTCTATCCCACTCATCTTGAGAGACATTGTTAGGTTTCTTCTCTTTTTGAACAGCCAACCATTGGTTTCTTTCTTCCAACAAATCTTCCATTTTTAGCTTCCACAACTAATACCCTGTTTCGTTGAACTTCTCAATGTCCAATTGAGAGGTTGATGCAATGGTGGATCTAGCCATAATCACAACACAAGATCTACAAAACAAACACAACGAAATCTCCTACTACAACTATATCTTCCACACTACCACCCAAGAGTCAAAGCTGGCTAGGCTCTACTACCAAATGTTACAAATGAAAGCAACACTACATCAATAGAAATCTGATTCAAGATAAATTTTAGCAATCATAATTGTGGATTAACAATGGAGATTGTAACAAAACATAAAACCCACTACAGAAAAGATGTCTAACATGAAGAAATCAACACAATGACACAGTGTTTATGTAGAGAAAACCCTTGTGGGTAGAAAACTCCACTAGGAAAGAGGCACACGTTTGTATTAATCTATAAAAGATCTGTACAATACATCAACTACACAACTCTCTCCACAAGTCTTCAATTCGGAAGCATTCTGGTAGCCCCTGAGTACGTAAAATCTATATTGAAGCAACAAATACATAGAAAATACTTATAGAAACATTTTCCAACTCATCCTAGGCGTTCACCTTCTCTCTCCTAATATTCTTCAACCTATAAACATTAATTACAATCTTACAAGCATAGTACACTTGTCCAAAAACAACCATGCAAAGTTGGGGGCCCAAGACTAAATCTTGCCTCTTACAACATATTATGATGCATCATAACCATCATAGATTACTCAAAGGAGTATCTTTCCTAGATAGGAACCTTGGGCTAAATATAGTAAATATACAACTAGCATATCCGTCATATGTGTTATAGAATCTTAGAGTCTTATGACAACTTGCAACTGTCATAGATTCACTTACCAAACATTATGACAATTGTCATACATGCCAAAAATAGTATATTCCTGAAGGGAGCATGCCTACCCTCATTTACTTTGAGTTTTTACATTTGCCAATAGTAAAGTCACTTCGTAATTACCTCCAGTTACTCTAAAATTACTCCTTCCAGTGAAACTAGTACATCTCCTCATGGATAATTACAAATTACATATAATAAATGGAATAAATACAATATTGGGATTTACAAGGTTAATGGCACCTTATTCCAACACTCTTGTGAAGGGTAGCTAAGCTCGGCATGCATATGGTCAGGCATGCTAGTGGAAGATCATTCTGTTATAACGGCCTATTTTCTACAAGCAGCAGTGGGGCTAGTAAATTGATAAGTAGTTGGTGTTCCCTCTCCAGGAAATAATTTGGTTTTCTGATGTAACCACCAGGTTGCTTTCGACTATAGCATAGAGTTGAATGTGTTTTTCTCTTGTTATGCCTCAAAGATGCCTTTTAGCATATTCTATTAGGACAAGATCAAGAAAGGTTTGTCAAATGAAAACATGACATATATACATGGCCTATAGCTTGTTTGCTCCCATGTTTCTATAAATGGGAATCCAGGGCCATTATATTAGGGGTTCCAATCTTTCTCTAGGTGGGGGAGACTATAGTGTTTGTATAGGGTTTCTACTTAGGCTTTAGGGTTCTTTAAATTTCAGTTCTCAAATACTATAATCATATGTTTAGATAATGACATGCATTTTAGTTTGTAGTCGAAATTGAATTATGTCATGCAGAAATGTCTCCTAGAATGTATGCTTTATTTCTTCAATCAAAAAATCAAAGAGTATTATGATTTTATTGTACATTTTCTGCAATAAATGTTTGGTCAATGGCCCTTGTTCAAAAAACAAGTTAATCTTGCTTTTGATCAAATATTAGGGATACTGTGTTTCATTTAGGATTGCTAAGAATGTTTTTATGCATGAGAGTCCTCATTATTGTAAGGCAGTAATGGTTAGAAGGTCACTGATCTTACATGTCATATTGTTATCTGATGGGTTAGTTGTATCCTGTCTCTATGAATGGATAAGGCACTCATCTAGTATGTTTCTTCTATATAAACCCTGAAAGGAATCACCAACTTTAAAAACTAAAAAATCCCTTTTACTTTGATGCTCATTTGCTTCGTTGTTTAAGTTATCTTTGTCCTTATATCTTCATGGTGTTCAAAGAAACATTGAAGTGAAATCTGAAAGAATTTTACCTATCATTCCTCTACATGTGTGCGATGAAGATATTTTTGGCTATTTGTTCTTAGTTTTATTCAATGCAAAAGGGGATATGCTTGAAATTGGTTACATATAAAACACCTGTTACCATACGCCTAAGAACCATCCACTTTCAGTAGGTCTATAATTTATCATTTGCCTCATATTTTGTCATACATTCAGGCCTACATCTAGGAACACCATTCTGAGTTCTATGGAGCTCAAAGTGTAGAAGGCTTCCATAGCCTTGTTAAGTTGGTCTTTTGTTGTCTTCAGTCTATTGATAGTGTAGATTCCTTGTCCTAAACCCATTTCCCTTGGTTTGGGCTATGTGTTTCTTCTTAGGATTGAAGGTTTGCAAGAAAAAACACCAAAGAAGAAATAGAGTTAACAAGAATGCATGGGTTGAGAACTAAAGATTAAAAAAAGATAAATATGCGTGGGTGGGTGCATGAAATAGTCAACTCTATCTTTGGGACAAAATTCAGTGCAAGCAAAAGGAAAAACAAGTGAAAATAGAGCTATTTTTGGTCAATAACTTTAGTTTAATCGTAGCTAGAAATGACAAGGTCACCATCTAGTCACCCCTTTCACCAGTCAGGGTCACCCAGGGGTGACCCCAAGTGATGCGCAGAGGAGGGGTCATGGGTGAAAGTGCAGGATGGGAGATGAAAGAGGAGGAGAAAAAAGGTGACTTGCCTTCGAAAACTGGTCAAACAGGGGTGAAAAACTAAATCTCCACTTGCAAATGTAGGATCTCCCAGGGGAGATATGAAAATAATAGGGCAAGATTTGTACTAGTTGACTTAACTTGAAAACCAGAAGTTGGAGATAGCTTGGGAGGTCTTCTAGAGGGCTCCTAGGGGTGGGAATGGATGGAAAATAGTGGGGAAAGGTGAAAACACAACAAATGGACAAACACAAGACATAGGGACAAAGTCGCAAGCACAGAAAATATAAATCAACAAGTGTCGAAAGTGAGGAAAAGATTAGCATGACAAAGAGGAAACAACAAAAGGAAAAAGAAACCACAAGCTACCAAGAGAATCACTGCTGACCTAGGGTATTATTCCACACTTACATTTACGTGAAAAACATTGTGAGTCATCATCAAGGTGCTCATGGAGGTTGTGCATGATTTTGGTACTTATAGGTCCAGACCTATAATGTGGATTAGACTGACCTAATTCTATGTGTTTTTGGCCCAGTTTCAAAGCATGCAACTATAGGATGTGCCATCCCTCTTTTGAAGTGTTAACGTTGGAATTAAAAACATAGAGGCTAACTTTGAAAAATGATTTATTTGATGTAGTTTAGTTTACAACAAGGAATTAATTTGTGTTATATATATATATATATATATATATATATATATATATATATATATATATATATATATATATATATATATATATATATATATATATATATAGTAGATCAGTTTGTTCATTTAAGTGTGACGAACATGTGAATATGAAAAGAAAAAAATTGAATATGTATGCGAATGTGAATGAAGTGTGAAGGAATTTTAATAGAAGACAACTAGAGAATTTCACCTATAGAAGCATTGAGGAGTTAACTAGAAGACATCAACATGACAATAGTATAACTAACTTATCATATGATTGCAGACAAAAAATAGTGTATGAGGTAAATTGTTTCATTTATATGGTAGAGGTAGATGCCTCAGCTGGTATGTGTAGTAGCACATTAGGGGATTGGTTTCTGCATTGGGTTGATGCCAATAAAGCAGTGTAATAGGGGTTTCTCCCTCATCTGGTATGTGTAGTAGCACATTAGGGGATTGGTGCCTATAAATCAGTGTTGCAAGGAGTTAGGGCTTCCTTTCAGTTGATGCTCATAAAGATTATTGTAAAATTCATTTTATATTTGTGAGGCTAGATTTTGACAGTAGATCCAAGCAACTTGCTCACTGTGGTTTTTCCCATTCTAGGTTTCCACGTAAAATCTGGTGTTATGTTCTCTTGTGTGAATCTATGAATGCATTTATGTTTGCATAGTTCCTACATAATCTAATTGATGTAGTAAAGATTATGTTGTGTTGCGATGATCACAACACACCCCATTTTTACTTCTTAGCAAAATGAGGACCCCTACTGTGGTTGTGGCTTTTGCTTGTTTGTGGGTTTGCTTGGTTGGAAAAGGGAAAATGAAGTAAGTGTTACAATGAAAATAAAGAAAAATAGCATTAAGTAAGAAAGAAGAATAGGGGTGAATTCCTTGTCAAAAATGAGTAAGGGTTGCTTTTTGAACCATTTTAAAATTGTCAATATTTTGCAAGATATGTGTGTTTTTGGTAAAATGCACTATGGGAGGGTTTGTATGTTGCATATACAAGGTCATTTGTATGTCATGTCATTGTGTTAGTCACATAAAAGAGTTGTCGGGTTTATTGCATCATTGTTCTTGTATGCATTTTGTAATGTGTTATGCTTTACATACAAGGTGGACCTAAAAAAATTTAGAGGTGAAATGGATAATTCAGAGGGCCCGTGGTTTGTATATTGGGTTTGTATGTTTCGCGAAAAGAAATATACAAGGTGATATACAACATGATATACATGTCATGGACCCAAAAAGAATATTATATTTGGCTTTATCGAGGTATTTTTCACTACTTGTATGTTGTATGTTTCAGGTCGTATATTTTGATATACATACAACACAGAACTTAGAGAAAATTAAAATCTATTAAAGTAATGTATCTTGTCTTAATGGATATCAAAAGGTGCATTTCACGTTATATACAATTACGAAGCCGAAGACATTATGAACTATGGTTTATAAAATATGAAAAGTTTGAAGGAAAGATACAAATGAGTTTGCATGTATTGGGGCTTGTATCAAAGGATGGATACAAATATTGTTGTATCCCAGTGATACAAGTGGAAAGTAAAGTGGGTCCCACCAATTGTATCCCAGGCTTGTATGATAACAATGTATATCTTCGATATACAAGCCGATGTACAAGAAAAGGATACAAATGAATATACAAAACAAATTTGAAAAGCAAGTTAAATAAGGGAAAGTCTTTGTATGTATGGGACGATTGTATGTTAACAGTATACATGTCAGATACACAAGGAAATAAAAGACATCGCAGGAGATAAAGGTAAAAAGAGGTTTGTATGGATTGTTGCATATGCACTTGTATCTAGGAAACATACAAAGAGTGATATACAAATAAAAGATACAAGTACGGATAAAAAAGGAAAAGGGAAATAGCATTAGTTATGGTTTCTTGCATATTAGTTTGAATGTTGAAAAGATACAATGCTAACATACATAGAATAACATACAAGGAAATATACAAGGAAAAGACATGTATGCAGAAATGAACTAACGGATAAAAACGTTTAAAACTTAAACGTTGAAATAGAAAGCCAAATCTTTAGGCACATTAACTACTGTAATTAATGGTGAGCTAACACCCTAAAAGAGTAAAATTCAAAGGCGTTAGGGTAAATTTAAATGCATTTTCTTTTAGATTTACATTGTCAAGAGTTAAGACTGCAGAAAGAAGAATTGCTACAGAAATTGGATAGAATTCATCTGGGCGACGGAATTACAGTAGCTGGATGGAAGAAAATTGGTAAAGTAAGTCAATGATAGAAAATTGAGTTGTCAAGAAATACAAGTATTTATCTTAAAATGTCGTTGCAGTTCAGTTGGTAAAATGCACGTAAAATTTAGTAATTTCATTATAAACTATAGATATTTGTTAAATTACTAGCTTAACTATTAATTAGTTGGGTAGAGCTTAACAAACGTGAAAGTCAAAATAGAAAAGACAAACTAGGTTAGGGTAAAATGGTAAAAAAATAGAAAATTCGTAGTAAAACCCTAGATAAGAAAGTAAAACAAAAAGTTAAAAGATGCATTTTCTACAGGATGGCTCCGAAGCAGAAAAAGGTAGATACAGGTGGACGAGTTAAAAAAGAAACAAAAATGTGCAAGGAGGTAGAAAAGGAAGAGTTGCCATTACATAGAGGGTATCCATCACTAATCAGTACGAGCAGAGTGGGAACCGACACTAATATAGGAAACTATGATGCGGATGATGTTTTACAGAAAATCACAATGGTGGATGCTACAACTGATATGAAAGGTATATGGGAGAGTGGATTATACAAGGCTATAGGTTTTCCATTAGCTCTGGAGGCTCAAGATTTGTATCTAGATTGTATATACCTGTATGATCCATTACCAGGAATATTATGTTTTATGACAGACTCATTGCAGATTTATACACAGAACGGTTTGTGAGGACATTTGGTTTGGAAATCAATGAGTAAATGGTAGATATTGATATAGATCAATAGAATGAAGATTTTCACACCAATGAGAGGAATTACAAAGGTAAGATATTCTACAGTTGGTACAACCCAGAAAACAAGCCTAAGGCTGTAGCCAGAGTACACAAGAATCTGATGAGAATATACTTCAAGGAGGAAATCTACCTGATGATCACAATGTTAAGTAGACTGATAGAATTGAGAGATGGCACAAGGTGTGAGCCATGGATGTTTACTATCATTGAGTTCATGAGAGAAGCAGGAAAAGAGCAAGGCCAGATTCATTGGGCCAGGGACATAAGCACAGCTATATGGAAACAGGCTATGTTAAGAAAGCAAAAGATGATGCCTTTTTATTTGTCTTCATACCTATTATATTCATGTGCAGTAGAGGTTAGAGCATACATACATGGAATAGAAAGGGTTGGAACCTTAGGGAATGGTCCTGGTCAGAAGTTGGTATATGAGCATTACCCTGACCTATAGGAAGAAAATGGAATGAAGAAGTATGCTCTGATTAATAATGTATTCTACACATACATGGTGAGAATTTTAAGGGAGGAGCCTGATAAAAGGTTGTCTAAAAGTGCAGAAGATGCAATTGGGCTACACAGTTCTTCGTATATTCAATTTTAACATTTTACTTACATTAGGACTAAAGGAATTGAAGGAAAACCCTTTATGCTACCCCGGTATCCTTCTGATAAATTGATTGTTCTAGAGTTTTCAAGATAGAATCTGAATGCCTTTAGAATGTATAAGAAGAACTTTAATAGAGGCAATCTTAAGCTACCTTGGGCTATTGGTAGATACTCCATAGGATCCAAAATACAATTGATAAGAAGTTTAAACATCAAATTCATATTGAAGATTTTTGGTCAGACTGTAAAAATGACAAAGAGGTAAGAAAAAGCACTCATAAAAGGCTAACAGTTGATCAAATGAAATCAATGGGAGATATATATGTTCCTTCAGAGTTCAAGAGGATGATAAATTGCTTCATCAATGTTATGCAGAGGCCAGGCTTACTCCTAGTACAGAGCTTGATTGGTCACAAACTTGGAACACATCTTTGGACATATTGTCCTAACTGGTTATACTATTTTCAAAAACATGGTTAAAGGATAGAATTGAAGAACTCAAAGATGAAGGGAGAGAAATCACATATCCAAAGAAAGGGAGAAAGAGAGCCTAGTGATGATCTCTAATGTTTTTATGAGAAGAAAAGAAGAGTTGTGGAATTTAAAATTGTTGAGAAAGATAAGAATGCTACTCTAATGGATCCCTATGCATTAGGAAGAATAGTAGTAGTATCATCTAATACATTTGTACATCCAAAGTCATTAAGCCATGAGATTAGTGCAGAAGAGGCACAGACTTCCAAGGAAGTAGCAGGACATCAAGTTAGAAGAGCAATACCAATAAGTATATCCAAAGGGGAGACTTGTAAAACATGTGAAGTCATTGGAGCACAATAGGTAGGTGTGAAGTTGAGTAATATACCTAGTGCATCCACTACAATAGAAAAGAGATAGGCATATGTTCAGGTGAAGACAAAGTTGGCTGGGGAAATGCTACAAGGGTCACAAGCACATGAAGCCAAACAAACCACTGACATTGTTCATATTGGAAGTGACAGTAGTGAAAGTGAGGAAAGAGAAATGTATGTAGGAAAAGAAATTGAAATTGAAGAATCTAGTGAATTCTTAAGCAAGGAAGATGAGCAAAACACTCCGGCCAAAATGAAAATTGAACAATGCCCAGAGTATGAAAAGGAGAAGGTACAGGAAGAATTAGGAACTGTAGATCCATTTGGTACCCTAGTGTCTCCTAAAATAATCAAAGATGTGCAAGAAAAGGCACATAAAATTGAAGAGGCTGAAAAAGAAGATGCACCTAAGGAGATAATCATAGAAGAACTTGCTCCAAGAAAAGATGAAATAGAAGCTAGCACCTCAGGGGTAGATGTATTGAATATTTTGAATATGTATGGTGAACAGAGTGAAGAAGAAGAGAACATAGAAAACACAAAAGAATAGGAAAAAGAAGTAAAAGAAACTGATACATGGGCAAGTTCACCTGTACATATAGAGCAAGTACAGAAAGAAGATGAAACTATAGAAGATGAAGCCAAGAAACCTGAAAGTAAAGAGGAATAAAAAATATTGATGAAAGTAAAGCTGAAGAACAAGCAGAAGATATAAACATGCCAAATATAGAGCAAACACATATAGAGGAGGACCAAGAAAAAGAATCATCAAAGGGAGAGGGCCCTGAGGAAGAAGATGAAGGTGGAGGGGACACATAAATTGAAGAGGAAGAAAATGAAGGTGAATCCAAACAACAGAGTGATGTCATGGAACAAGAGCCAATTGTTCAACAACAATATCCTCCATAGCAACAAGAACAACAACAACAAGGAGAAGTGGAAATAAAGAGACCTTATGAAGAGATCATTGATGAAGTTAAAGCTACTGAAGGCACAAAAGAGATTCCTACTTGGTTAGGAGAGGAGACAAGGAAGGAAAAGGAGGTACAATTGGTACCTATTGACATTAAAAGTTTATTAGGTGATACCACGCCAAGGAAGGAAAGAATAAAGGCCAGAACAAGGTCAGCCATACAAAGAGGTCTAGATGGATCTAGAATGCTGAACTTGGCTATACCCCAAAAGGAAAATGCAAAAGGTGAAATAACCTTAGATGAATATAAAATACTAAATTTTGACCTTGGGCATACTACATGGGAGAAACACATAACTGAGTGGGAAGACATGCACCAAGTGACAGCAGAAATGTTGAGAAAAGATAAAGACAAACAAGAATATTCGAAAGGACACATTGTCCAATCATAGCAATTTATTAAATGGATATTTGATCCCAATATAACAGTGCCAGAATTGCCCAATGAGATAGCAGTTGTATCTAAGGAGGAAATAAAAGACATGGAAAATAAAAGGCTTAAGGCTAATGTATTTGAAGAATGGTTCAATGATTTCATTAAAGAAGGTGAACATGTAATAAAACAAGTGGTGAAAAGTTGGGAGGTGGTTGCAAGAGAAAAAAAACAAATGCAGTATACTTGTACATAATTGCCAGTTCAAAAGAGAAGAATGTAAATTAGAATTGGAACAGTTAACAGAAATCGAGGAAAGAGCAGAAGAGTTAATCAATGAAGGAGTAATTACCCCTTCAATGGCAAATCAAGTGCCACAGGTAAGACTAGAACTCAAATTTGAGGAGGATAACCTCAGAAGATGCATAACAGCTATTCAAGAGTTAGAAGAAAAAGCAGAAGACGTGATCATAATACATAAAAGAATAGTAGAAAAGTTATTAGATCATGAATGCATGGATACACCAACATATGAGATGGAAAGGGCTTTGACAGAGTTTAATGCCATTTTTACACCATGCATGGAAAATCTTGAGGCATATATGAGCAAGCAAATGATTGATTCATTGATGGAGGAAAGTGCTAAAATGAAGAAATACATGAAAAAGAGGAAGCCTTGGCCTGGACACACTGCTTCTTCTAGAGAAAATGGTAGATTACATAACGGCGCTGAAGATGCAGGTTGAGGCTACGCAAACCCTCGCCAACTTTCTGCAAAATTTAGCTCACGGTGTTGCTTCAAAATCCAGTAGTCCTCACCCTCTTTGGATGAAAACCCCACGATTAGCACTACGTGGTTGATGTCGTCTGGATGGCTGGAGCAATCTCTATCCTGTATCCCCTGTTTCATCTCAAAATGTTTTTATATACTCAATATATATATTTGAGTTCTTTTAGGTTTTGCATATATTCATTGTGTATTTACAACTGGTTTCACATACTTAGTGTTTATATATTGTATGTTTTTAGGTTTTGCATATATTCATTGTGTATCTACAATGGTTTCATATACTCTATATATATATATTAATTTTTTTAAGGCTTTACACATATTCATTGTGTATCTGTTGTAGAGGGAAGCAAAATATACTCGCGTGTAGAGCTGAAAGTCGAAAAAGAAAAGATATTATTAGTTGGACAAATTAATAAAACATATTTTGAAAAAATCAGCTCATGTCATTGAAATTAATGTGTTAAAATTTCAATGACTTACAAAGGGAAGAAGTGAGGTCCAGAGCGTTAAGCTTCGTGGGAATTCCTATTTCTATACAGCTCAACATACAAGCCATTTTAAGCTCTGCAAATCAACACGCTCTCCACCAGAATAATAAAAATGACTTGTAGGCTATTCCACATGAAGATAGAGCTATCCTCTGGTTAAGCTTAATTTCTAACCCTAGTGAGAGTGAGGCATAAGAAAGCTTAATATCTTATTTATGAGCCGTAGTCGCCTCAACAATAATTTGTCATAGGTCTTTGGTGTCATCCTTATAACGAACCACTTTTTAAATAAGTGCAGTCTTGGCACTTGACATTAGAGTTTAGGATTGGCTTCTGCAGCGTTGGCACTTGGCATTAAGGTTTAGGGTTGGCTTCTGCAGCGTTGGCACTTGGGCTCTATAGCCTTGGGATTTGATGTAATTTGTGATATGACTTTCACGTTTCCCAAAAGAAAGTTAATTTAAAACCTGTGACGTTTCCTGTATGGTTGACAAATAATTATTTGGTTTGCCTTGGAGAAATACATTATGTTTTGATAGGGAATAGAATAATATAGGGACCTTGTTATCTAATAAGAAATGGATATATATAATACTAATTCTGTATAATTAGCCGATAGGCTTTTATATGTGAGCATCATCATGCTCGGAATTGTCTCACGCCGTAAAAAATTTCATGCCGTAAAGTTTTATGAACTCGTCAGTTTTTCCTATCGCCGTATTTCTTGAACCTACTATGGTTGGAAATCTGAAACGAAAACTGAAATTTTAGAAATCTGAAATGAATAATATGTGCGATAAGGTGCGCACCCTAGAAATTTGCTGGCACGAGTTCTTGCTTTTGATGTTGAAGTAGTGTTCACGACAAGCATGGGAATATTTATTTTTTTATTTATTCTTTTTGGAAAGTTTCCAAAACATCATTGCTAGTGGAATAGAGTAATCTACCTTATTGATTTTAGAATTTATTAAGAGAAAGAAATATGTTATTTTATGAGTTGGATCAATATATTTATGACGTTGAAATACACTAGTTCATGACCGGCAATGATGGGAATATCGACCAGTATGGAGTGTGAACGTGAAGAGCCGAGTTGCATCATAGCTAGCCAATGATTCTCTTTTCTCACCAAATACAAAATTAAACAAATGTTTTTCTTCCCTGCAAAAAAGCTTTTGCAGTTTTCCTGTTTAATTTTCTTCTATATTTTAGGTAGTTGGTCAAATGGGTAGGTCCTGCATGGATTCTTTGCTTCCTGTATTGGGAAAAAACTCCTGTATAGTCTTATTTCCTATTTTAGAGGGACAAAACTCCTGTACAGTCTTATTTCCCTGTTTTAGATGGTTTATTCTTATAAACTCCCCATGTTTACCATCTTTCTCCTTGAATTGCAGGCTATTTTATGACAAAGATTTTTCATCCTAACATTGCAAGTAATGGAGAAATATGTGTAAACACTCTGAAGAAAGATTGGCAACCAGCCCTTGGATTGTGGCATGTGCTTATTGTATGAATAGTCCACCCACATTTATTAAAAAAAAATTAAAGTTGTTTTATTTCTATGTTCTATCAACGTTATTGACTCAATAGTTTGATAAGAATGTAAAGTTCAGTTGGATTATGATAGAAACTGTATTGACCTTTCATGTTTATTTGTATGAGCTATGATTTTTTTAAGAGTGCACACATAAATTTTGTTTATGACATTTGTTATAATTTATGGAGGAATTTATTTTGCAAGTCTTGAATGGGGAAGAAACCTGATTCTCATGAACCATATTTTTGGAGAAGCAACTGGTTCTATTTGTGTTGTTTATTAAATGCCATTATTGTGACAAATCTTTGGTTCTAGAGGTGTATATTCTGATGAAACATATGTTGCTAGTTAGACACTAGTGGTTTCAATAATTTGGTCCTTTAGTTCATTTAACAGTTAGGTTTATTGTTGTTGTGTGGTTGCTTCTCTCATAATTTGTTCTCAAAAAAGCTTCAATATGTATCATACTATGTTCATTAACAAACATTATTATAATTGTGCATTAGAAATTCATCTTAGCCAAAATGATTGATAAACAACTAATAGCAACAAAGATACAATAGGTTCCATCCATCATTATCTTGGGATTCTTTACTACTATGCATTGAGTTTCCAATTTCAGATGGTTATAACAAATCCACAATGGTTTCCACCCTCATTTGCTTGGGTTCTTTAGTATTATGCTTTGAGTTTTTATTTTCAAGTTATTTTTGGTGTATGAATACAATAACAAAGGGCTAAATGTGTCGGTTGAATTTCTGCATTCCCCATCAATGTTTGTAGTCCAATTTTCGGATTCTCTGCTAACAATTTTTGGTACGTTCTTTCCCAATTCTGTCACATAGAATAGAGTAGACAAAATGGGCAGAATGGTTAGATAAATCTGTCCAAAGTTCTATGCAAGGGGATAGATGATAATCTGTTTGTCCTCAGATACATTCCTAATTTCCCAAAGATATTTTGTCCAAAGTTTTTTCATCAGAGCATTCATAATCTTTTGCACTATTTTTTCAGGAGATTGATTTTCTCATGCTATTTTGATTTTTGTTATACTTGTTTTATTGATATGGGGTTTCTTCCATTAGTTATTAACTGTTTACAAAGTTTAGACTAATTGTAATTTTAGTATCACAGAGAAAACTAATTAAATAAGCAGGTAGGGATATCATATGGAGTTTTAGAAAATAAAAGAGTTGATTTTAGTATTTACAGAGTCCATCTAAGTTTTACCTCCTTTTCACCCTGATGTGACTAAGACAGTTTAGCACTTGCTGTCACAGTTTCGACAAGACATGTGCCTATTGGCGAAGCCAACTCTTATCAATCCAATGGTTTTTTCACTCCAATGAAAACCTTTAAACTCACTTTTCAGTAAGACTTAGATCATCGGCAGGATCTTTTCCTCTCCTTCTGATACCCCGATGGACCAACTCTTGACGTCTCTTGAAATCTCCAATTTTTTCCCTGGCATGCAAGGTATATGTTTCTCCACATTTTGTTTAGAATTATCTAAAACAAATAAAATGCCAAAATTTTTGTTATGGAAAAGAACACCTAGAAGGAAAAATTATGGCTTAAATTAGAAAGACCGAATTGATTTTTTCAATGAGTTTATTGGTTAGCTTTTTAGCACTTTCACTGCCACATAATTCTTCCCTTGTTCCCTCTATGTAGTCTTTACTTAGTAATTAAAAAGGTTGATATCAGTTGACAATGATATCAGCTGGTTACATTTAGTTAAAGATCGTTTATGTAGATCTGTAGATGCCTTATTATTCTCCTCAACTGACTGGTGGTGTCTATGCAGCATACAAAATGCACCAAATGCATCCGATGTTGTCATAATACATCCATGCATGTCTGCGTCAGATTTGCTGCTGAAGATTTTCTAAGTTCTTTTAAGTGGTCTTCCTGTCTTTTCTTGTCATGGCATGCTAGCAGTTCAAGATTTTCCTCAGAATTTTTGAAGCTTGGTATGAAACCATCAGATGCATTTGGTGCATTTTGTATGCTGCATAGACACTGCCCAACTGACCTATGCCAATGGCTATATGGGATGGTTATATTTGGAGATTATGGAAAGAGCTTAGAGGAATTGTAAGCATGTTGAACAAGACCATTAATTATTGAGAGATCCTTGCCAAACTCCACTTTGGCTAGTAAGGAGGTCATGCAGGAAGGCTCCTTTATGAATGAATGAATGATTAACTTTTAATGTTCACAAGGCTAAAAATAGTCTATGGGACAATCGGCGTTGTCATTTTTGTCTTTTACATTTCAATCCTTTTCCTATTCAAGGTGATGATGAGCTCCCCCAACTTTTCAATAGTCCCCTCACTAAATAAACTATACCAAGAAATAACTGTCAAGATGCATGTTTCAAAACAAAAGATTTAGGCCTAGGTGTGCAAATTCTACACCTCCCCCAACAATAGGAAAGGATAAGGAAAACAATAAAGACAATGTCAAGCACAATTGCAAGTGCATGCCATATGTAAACCCCAAAGGTATCATCTGCAACTTCTCCCCACTGCCTATCTTCACCCAGTCCCATCGATTGAGTTGACCAAATGGAATACATCACTACAAGCAAGCCATACGCATATATCAAGAGTGTGTTCTTTCCCCAATTTAGTTTTCTTAAGTGGGTGAAACTATCTACAATACCTGCTTACTTCTGCTACAAAATAAGTCCCATCCAGATCTCATGTTTTCCATTTATAAATTCATTAACAAATCAGATTTGTACAAAATGGATGCTCTAACATCTGCATGCTTATTGATTCCATATTCATGAATTTGTAACTAAATCTAGAAGGAAAACAAAACTATAAATAGGACCATGACATTCTAAGACTAGAAGCAAACCAGAAATACCAATTAGTTTTTTTAACCCTACTTTAGTTTCTCTCAAGTGAGTGTATTTATTTACAATATCAGCTTACTACTGTAAAACAATTCCAATACATGCCTCGAGTTTTCCATCTCTTAAAACATTGACAAATCATGTTGAAGATTTTGCATGTTCTAATTAATGGAGGCTTATTGATTTATAAGCACGATGCATATGTATCTCCAGCCACCAACAATTTCAGTATGACATATGAAATGCAAGTCTAGAGATTTCCATGCTTTCTCATTTTGCATGCATGACCACCAGAACATTTCCAACTATAATTTTTGATAAAATCTCTCTACTTTTATTGTCCATACCTCATTCCTAAGCTCCCATTATGGCACGGGTAGGGAAGACATTGACATCTCATGGTGGCATTAAGTCAAATAGTTCACACGCCTTTTCTATGCTTCCATAGTTAGCACACATATCTACCATAATATTAGTATATTACATTTATGAATGGTGTTACAAGAGATTCTGTTGACTGTCACAATTGGTATCCTGTAGAGTCATCAAAGGTGTACCTGGTTTATGAAGTAATCAGTGTCAAATGGTTAGAATGCATTACAAAATATTGATGATAGGTCCTTAGTACCTGGGATGTCAAGGAATCTAATGAATGTAATGTATGACTTGTAGCATTGTATTGAATCTAGACTTGCATTTCATATGCCATACTGAAATTGTTATTTCCTTGAATCCTCATGTAATTTCACAAGACTAATCACTACATTTGAAATTGTCATAGCTTCAAATGCATTTCAATATTGATGTTATTAGAACTGTGATATGATTAAATAACATTCCCACTATTTCAATCTCTATCATCCGCATTAGATAACTTTCACTATAGATTTTTTCACTAATTGCAAGAAGATGCACAATAATACTGAGTGCATCTCATGAATTTATTTTATTATTCATTGTCATAAATCTATGACACTGCTATGCATGTATAGATACAAAACACACAGTACTACAATGTCATGCAAGACACAACATCATACATTGGTCTATTTGGTCTATTGGGCAAATAGGGGTACAATAGGGCTACCTGGAATTTAGATTCTTTTATTAAGAACAAACATAACTTTGTCTCAAAACAACCATCTTCCTATGAATTGTAAACAAACTCCATAGAACAGAGAACATGGTGATCTGGAGGAATAGAATTTACCTCCCTTGAAATAGCTTTTAGGCATTTTCTATCCATAGGAATTATTGCATTGTCAAACTTTGCCTAACACATGATTCATTTTAGTTCTTATTTAATGGCCATGAGTACAATTTATGTTTGGCAGCTAATTTGAGTCCTTAATACATAATGAAATAATTTGTTCAGACAATCTTGTATCCAAGATTCTATTGCACATTTTTCATCTTATCCTTTTTCCTTTGTTCACAATCTTCTATTTGATGCTTTGCGGACTAAATTGGACATATGAAATCATTACTTACATGACCTATTCTCATCTCATTGGGTTTTCCTTTTTGATGATATACCACAACAACATTCAACACATAGAGGTAGGAACCTGATGCATTGCGTCTCTTGTTAAATACGTATTAGTTGGAATTTCATATAAAACAATTAGATATACAATACCATCAATTATTTACCTAATTTAAAGGGAGGATGCAAGATACAAATCTAAAAGTTACTATAAGTATTAATCTTTGAAAATGTATTCAAAGAATAATATAGAATCATTTTCACCAATTAAGGATAATCCAAATCAAATAAGAATGAAGATGAGCATACTAACATATTTGTATAATTTATTTTTGCATTAAATTTATTAGGCTAAAGTAAGATGTTGAATGCATTTTAAAAGTAATTTCAAGACGTCATCATAGGAATCACATGAAGATTAGACATAGAGAATTCTAAATAATAAGATAAGGCGTCATCATAGGAGTCACAGGAATCCTCGTCCACACAATATTCAAGGCACAAAACATTGGACGATGCATATAAAAGATCTTCCCTATAGTCATAATTGCACCAAGAGGCCATGACTAAAAAGCATTCATCATTCCCAAGAACGACTGCATCATCTCTATGGATAATTTCATTGTAAAATAATTTTTTAAACTAAAAGAGGGAAGAAGAAACAACCTCATATACCTTTATTCTTGTTGGGACACTAGATGAATGAATTTGTTGCACCACCAATAGGAACCAACAATAGTAGAAATAATTGAACAATATTGTAGAGTCCCCACCTCACTAATTGAAGAAATCCTTTGAGCAAAAGAACCACCAAGGTAGAAATTTCTTGGCCTTCGCCAACAGAGTCTTCAAATTTTTTCATCTCAACAACAACATGAGTTGGCATCTTGTTAAATATACCAAAAATATTTGTTTCCCGACAATGACACCAAAATGTTTGGACCAAAAACCACAAGTCTAAAACTGTAGAGTATATTCTCACTTCCCAGGCTAGGGGATGTCATCAAGAAAGAAGAACAAGGGCTCATCAACAATTTAAGGATCATTAAATGCCAATGAATGAGAGTGGGTGTGAGTTCCTAAACTTTGGGTTCAACTAAACCTAGGGGGATATTCCTAGAGGCATGAAAAGGAACACCAATAAACAATCTCACTCACACCCAATGTACATTTGACCCCCATAGCTGTCACTAGGTCAAGATGAGTAGCTACATAAAGCCTCTATTTAAATTTACTGCAGCTTGTAGATGTACCCATTAATGATAATAATATAGTATCCCCTCAGATGAGTCCACTTAACTTCACATATGCAACCTACAGGGTACAGGCATGCATGAACATGATTCACTAAGATTTAAACTATTTTGTAATGCTTGAGGTTTGTCACTAGTTATTACATAGAATCATGAACAACACATAGAACCTAACCTACACTTACTCCTAGACCTACCTAGAATAGAGAATTAGATTTAAAAGAGTACTAGTCCTTCACCAAACTGGACCATTACATACTTCATTGGGCAACAGATTCATAAACACTAGGGAGGAAGGAAATGCATCTAATAAAGGATCAATAGGATTAGACATATATTTCCATACATGTCACACAATACATCATATATAGGGGACATACTTATTTATCCATCACTGAACTACAATAACCCATTCATAATATAAAGAGGATCAACACAAAATTCTTGTATTGCATTAAAATATTATCACACACTTATCCTATCTTTGTTTCAATCACACCAACAAATGTGGTGAAAGAAAATGTGCAACTATGACTATACATTTCCCTAAGTTACTAAAATAAGACATGGAGACATACCACTACCCAGTTGTGCCTTACAAAACCATCCCTACTTTATATCAAGTACATTCCTCCATTTACATCTTAGACATTTTCTTTGTTTGATTCCTTAGAATCACCTAAAGCACATGTACAAATTGGCTCAGATACCAACCCCAAAAAACTCTTTTGAACAAGTATATATCATTACATTTACTTCTATGTTTGTTTTATGTAGGAAAAGTGGGAATAGGGTTGATTTGACGATATACCTAAATCATTCTTTCACTACACACATTCAAGGACATTTAACTTAGTTGAATCATAACTTTTGCAAGAGGATTCACCTATAGGTTAGTTGTCACTTGTAATGATAGGGAAATTTAGAAATTAATAAATATTATGTTAATTTAATGCCCAATTATGCTGAAAACCCTAATTATGCAAAATTGTAACTAAATAGACAAATTCTGACAAATGCTCGCACACAGAGATGTTATATTCAAAGTAGATACATACCAGATTTCAAGATTTAGGATGTGGAAAATTTAAGGGCTAAAGAGGAGGTGCGCAAGACCAAGGTAGGAATTTCTTCAGGGATTTCTAGAAGATGTCTGCTACTGTTCACCATGATCTTAGAGGTTTTCTACTTCAGAGATTCAGAGGGCTTCGGGGTAGGCACCCATGCCCAGGTACTACTTTTTCCTTCAGATTCAAGATCTCCACACTCTGCCATAGACCTCTGCAACTCCACTCTACAAGATATGACACCTATCACCTGCAATCACAAAGAATGGGGTTAGGGGTTGTGGTGTTTAGGATCTTGCCTTAGTCAAGCCCCGGAATGACATTCAAGCTTTCCGACACTGTTGTTTGATAAAAACTGTGTATCCTTGCGGGATAGAGGTAAAAACAAAATGATAAAGGTTTGATTCAACACAAATAGATATCACCTTAGAGGTGTAGCTCACATATAGATGAAGGTCCTTCAACACATGAGAAGATGAAGTGAAATTTGTAATCACAAACACAACAACAATATTCTTCTCTACAACAATGAATGCTTTGAATGCTATAAAAACATAAGTTTGCCAAAATATCATCATCATCATCTTCTAGTTTACAAATGAAACCCTAAACATGCTTATATATGCATTCATGCTACAAATTTTGTAATTCAAACTTAAGATGTTGGCAACATAACCTTTTAAAGGTCACATAACTAACATTTAAAATTTAGGTCCCAACCAAATAGGGTAGAGCTAGGGCGCAAGCACCCAAGACCTAGGCCCCATTTCAAGGTAAAATCAAGTTCAACAATGTCCCCTTAGCCCCATTTGACATGGGTTTCTGGGGATTTTGAATCAAGAGTTAAAATGAACATGCATGTTTAATTCTAAGGGACCCAAGAGATAAACTTAGGAGGTAAAAGTCCTAGGGGAACATTTCACAACGTAATATTTAGGCCTCACTTTAATGTATGTATGATCTTATGAGCCATATATACATTAAATTATGGTCAAAATACAACAACCACACCATGCATTTGAAGCTAATGTATACAGAAAAATTGAGGAACTATCTCTAGACCCAGTCTCAGGTTGACAATAGAGAAAACATGTTGCAGATATACCAAACACAAAGAAGACAGGTTGACAATAGAGAAAACATGTTGCAGATATACCAAACACAAAGAAGACAGTAATAGGCATGCAAAACATGGAGAAGATAGGATTGGAGACACACAATACACAGAGAAGACAATATTAAAGACACATAAAACACAATGAATACAGTGAATGCAGTGGTCATTTCTTTTTCATTTTCATATATATAAATGATTACAGATACATTGAAAGTAAAAATGCAACACACAACCCCAAAATGTAGGAGGGGTATTTCACCACACCCTTGAGACTACATATGGGGGAGAAAACACACCAAACAAATCCCAAAGTGTAGGAGGGGCATTTCATCATACACTTGACACTACACTTGAGAACAAGAATGCCATACAAAATCCAAAGCATAGGAGGGGCATTTTGCCATACCCTTGAAACTATGCTTGAGAGAATAACATGCCATACAAAGCCTGAGTGTAGGCGGGACATTTTTCCTTACCCTTGAAACTACACATGGGGGAAAACACATGAAAGACACATGGATAACATGAGCATTGTATAGTATGCCAAAGACATACTATATGTCTAAAACATGACAAACAAGGTGATGGAAAGAACTTATTGCTAAGCCCCCACCATCTCAAGCACTCTATAGGTACCCCTAAGATTTGGGCTTATTCCACAACAACTGCCAAAGACATGCTTAAGAGAGGATACACCAACCCTGCATACTCTGAGGACTTTTGAAATAAAAAGATACACCATCCCTACCTCTATAGAGGGATTTGAATAAAAGGATATGCATGATATCCCACCTCCTTAGAGGGCTTTTTCATTGCAATGTAGAATAAAGATGTGCACTCATGCTGGAGATACAACATCCCACCTCCGTAGAGAGCTTACAAACATGCTTCGTTAGTACCAAAATCATTAGACAACTTACCTTATATGCCCCCACCTTAAGGTTGTCGATATCATTTACCAATATCAAACATGTTAAGGTAGAGAGAAAACACGCAAGGGAACAAGAGATTTTGCAAAGCCTGTGCCCCCAAAGGTGACGTGCTCACGATCGCCAAATGTTCCCACAAACACACAATTTCCTGCAGTAAAAAAGGGGGTTAGAAATCTTTTCTTAAGATAATAACCACATAAGATGATAAAAACCAATGCATGTAAACATTCACATCAAGATCCAATGCTATACTATGGATTCAGAAACTGAGTATAACCATGGGGCTATACTATAGAACTCTCAAAACCAAGTATAACTACAAGCTGAGACCCAAGATAAACAAAGTTCATGGAGCAGATGTATTGTTATGGTTTGTTAGATCGATTGGACAGTATCAAATATCAGAGAGAGTGATTCTACTAGCCATACATCAGATATATATCAACCCCGTCTTCCTATATGGACTAGGTCCATTTTTGCTTTGCTTACTTAAGGGACACACGGTCCATATCAATATATGTTTTTTTTTCATCATCCACCGACTAGATCAATATATGTTTTTTTTTCATCATCCACCAACTAGATAGAATCACTAGAAGAAGGTAAACAATAGAAAGAGAGAAGAGAACAAGTGTCTTAGGGACAATCATGTAGGAGGATGTGTCACATGTCAAACTTTGATACTTTCTGGAATTATTTTATGTGGAAATATTTCATGAACATTTATGTGTGGTTAGATGAATAATTTATTATTTTGAATGATGAATGATTATTTTAATAAGGAAAAGATGAAACGAAATGAATTTTATATTCATGTTATTAATTTTGAAGCTTCGGCTATCCTTTGACTATTGGGTTACTAATGTAATGCCCTACCACGAAACCCTAGAGAAAAGCTCAACTAAGCAATGAAAGAGGGAAATTTATTTTTATTTTAAATATTTACAATCTCTAATCTCTAGGGATTCCATTCTGCATTACTAATAACAAGATCTAACCAACACTATGTGTTACCTAACCACCATAGCTTAATTAAATTCTAATTGCATTCAATGAATAAACAGATGCATTTCCATCAACAGATAAATAATCAACAAAATTCTGCTTATAGGTTTCCAAGAACAAATACAATTTCCTTTACAAGAGATTACATTATTTACAATATACTTTCCTGAATACCTTGGGGTACATACATCAAGGTGACATCACCTGTTTCAACTAATATACGAAACTAGAATATGAACACAAATATATGTCTCCTCAGGCTGGAACAAGATCCACAATCTAGTATAAGAGGCTCAACCTCCTTGCACATGAACAATAGCATGAGAAACCAATGGATAAAATAGCACAACCACCTGACCATGTGGAACCCTGAGGATATAACACTAGGTCCCACATCAATCAGACAGGCAGGAGGCAACAGATTAACACAACTACAGAATACACAGGACTAATACAACACACAGGTGAAGTACAGAAATTAGATTCTCAATTTCATTCCAAACAAAATAGGGTTCAAGATAATCACAACACATCTAACATCATACATGATGCCATCAATGATGATAGTAACTTCATCAATTTGGAAGGGAAGTCATAACAATCCAAAGATAATCTTCGATTATCCACACAATTCAAAGGTCTTTAAGTAAGGCATACCTATATCTTAACCACACACATTAATTACAAGAATATAGATTAACAATACATAGTGATACCACAAATGTGTTACAGTTGAATTTCAATGTATCCTATGTCATAAAGATTAAGAGGAGTCGTAACATTGTATCCACAAACATAATTCCATACATCCATTACAACATTATCATAAATTCCAATCTCAACAAACAGTGGCATAGAAAGTCTTAGGTAAACAAGAAAATTAGAAGTCCAGGTCAATAGCATGCATAAGGTGGAAATATTGGCTAGGTTTAAAACTACCAATAAAGTACCTCCAAGAGGTCTCATCTAACATATTGCAATGTTTATAGGTTAAACAAAAAAATGTATTTTGGAAGATGCTCTCAAATCTTTGGGAAGCACTACATGTCACACCCATACTATTGCTATATAGTTGATTATTGAGTGAGTGTGTGGTTCATCGTAACAGTGTCAGCTATCTTGAAGATATCCTAAAATTTATCATGAGCTATTAATCTGTCTGGTGGTGGGTGCATGGAGGAATTATCTCCCTTAATTGTTTATTCCCAAGAAAAGATTTATGTCAATGAAAATATTGTTAGAAATTATAAGAATAGAAGGTATTAACTAGATAATTATGGTCTACAACAAATTCATCATATACAGAATACTACGAACACCATTTATGTTACTAATAACATTATACAACAGTTTCATGAGTTAACAATTTATATATATATATATATATATATATATATATATATATATATATATATATATATATATATATACAGCAGGAATATCATGAAACCATAATAGTATTTTATTTTATTTTTGCACAGAATAGAAAGAGTAATTCTAAGGGTCGACCCTTAAGGCTAGTCATACACTATTTTTTATCCACTAAAAGGGAACATACTAATTTGATTGTTTAGGGCTAGAAACGATTAAGCCAGAATATATAGAAACTCTTTATAATAGTAAGAAATTATGGTAAGAATATGCTCTAGTAAACAATCATGTAAATGCGAGACCACAGACAGCGGCTTGGACTATTTGACAAATTGAAGTGAAATGATCACAGGATACACACACAAAATGAATTAGACAAAGGCGTTGAAACTGTAAAACGAGTGCATCAATAGGTGTAAAGATAAATTCCACATTCTGTATCTTGTATGCATAAGTGGGTGAGCATGGCGTTCGAACTGTTTGACATAGTGTCTCAGAGAAAATCCAACACATGGAATGCAATGATTGCGGTTTGCCCGAAAATGGATTATGCAAGGATGCTCTCAAAAAATTTGATTCATTGATGCATATGGAACATATCCCAACATTATAAGCTTTGATCACGGTCTAGGTGCATGCAGGCATATGATTTAAATAACGATTGGGAGTTGTACATACTTCAATCACATTTGTAATCCTTCCTCTTATAACACCGTGGGTTAATCATTATTTGTGCACGGTTGTCCTACTGGCCCGTGCTAGCTATCTTAAAGACACCTTAAACTATATTATCTCTATTATAAAATAACAGTTTCTATATTAATGGAAGCTATGCATGGAAATAGAAATGGAAAGGGAAGCTATGCATTCAATACGTGATAACATAGATGAGGCACACGGATCGCCTGACAGGATGCCTCAATGAAATGTCATTTCATGAAATGCAATGATCGCATGCTACATACAAATGCAACATCGGTGTGCAAGTCTGCTTGACAAAACACCTCACAGAGACATTATCTTTTGGAATACATTGATTACAGGATATGTACAAAATGGTTTTGTAGAATAGACTTTACAAATGCTCACCAAGTGCAAATGGCAGGGGTAACTATAGCAGGATATGCCTCACGGTGTAGTCGTTGCATGGAATGTGATGAGAATAGAATATGCACAAAATGGATTAGTTGAACAGGCTTTTAGAAGCACTTAGCAAATACAAACTGCAGGTGTAAACCTAGATTCTCATGCAATGCAGGTTGGCCATAAAGAGGGTTGAGTTAATTTATTCATTGATATGTCTACCAAAACCAAAACAACACAATAAATAAATACATCCGAATGGGAGCAGTCCCCACGTATAACTAAATAATATACTCTTGGGTTTTTTTTTTATAAGACTATTATGCACTTGCATATGGCACTATTTTAGCTTAATAAAATAGAAATTGGAGGTCATATTAATGAGAGAAAATTTCAGTGACATACCTCGTATAGAAATTACAGAGGATTCTAGCTACTGTCACCACCGTCCTCCTAGATTCCAACTCCATGACCTTTGGTAATACTGCATACCAAGGCATTGTCTATCGACCCTCCCTTCATAAGTCCAGCCATCCGTAGTTACTCAATCTATTCATATAAGCCAAATGTCCCTGAAGATGCAACTTTCTCCATGTCTATCATACCATTACCAGAAGACCAAGAGACCCTTTTACAAACAATTGTGGGTGCCTCCATATGTATTGAACTGCCTCACGAAGATGGAGAAATTATTGTGCTTGAAGTACTTGGGCAGCAAGTCACGTACAAAATCAAGCAGATTCCACACAGTGATATTGTTATTGGTTGGGCTCCAGGAGACTATAGGATCTGTGAAAGTGTTGTCCACTATGTCATACATCTTCATCCAGAACGGAGGTAGCGCATTGCCCCCCCACTGTTATTCTACTGCTCCCCCCATGCATGGCGACCCCCCTTTCCATATCAAACCATCTAAAGATACTAGAAATAGACTTGCACCATAATGGCATTCAATGTTGAATCCCCATAATAGAGGACATAAAAATAGAAATTCTCAGATATTTATAATTGGAAATACCTTGGTAGCCATGCATGCACCAAAAACTGGTTACAACATACCTAAAATAAAATGGTGCCAGGAACGTGCTAATATTAGTTTTAATACTGGTGGCTAGGAAATTTTAAATGTGTATATATATATATGTGTGTGTATCCATGCAAATCTTCGAATCAAAGATAAAATGCTTGAACTATTTAATAAGTGCAATAATTACATGATAAGTGCTAAAATGGACTGGATTAAAGTTGAAGGCCATGTTCATGCACGAGAAAATGGAGATGGTGAGGTCACCCTTAATGAAAAAAAGAAACACCGATGTAAGAATATAGAACACTAGGCTAGGCATATGGCCCAATTGTGACATCCAAGAGCATAGACACATAATGGTCAAGGTAAGACAATAAGTCCCTAGGATTGAGATGCATCAAGATGCTAGGTAAATTAGACATTTCCATGCAACGAAAAGTGTAGGGAGATTATATTGTCCCTTTTGTGATTCCATGAGCATTAGCACATGGTAAAATGTTGAGGAAGATATGATGCCCTTGGGACTATAATGGATGATATTACAATGAAGACATAGTATGGCCATATAAGATGCAAACACTAAGAATAGATACACAAGAACAATATAAACATGAAAATTAAATAAGGATAACAAATAACAAGATAGCATAAATATGTGATCTACGTATGGTAAAAGTTTATAAATATCTAGGCATCAAGTGATCAAAGTAGCATATAGTATTATAGGGAATGTGATCATAAGCTTATAGGCATAGAAAAAATAAGCATACTAGCATGGTAAGAAACAAACATGATCACAACAATAGTGATTGACCACCGACAGAACTGAAAAGGTTTCAAACCAGGTACTCATCTTCGAGGATGGTGGCTAGGGAAGGGGACCTAGTGCTATCTCCGATCAACTGATCCATTGGGTTTCAAGGTATGCTCCGACCTGCCAATTCAGGTGGAGACGTAACCTATTACCTAGTCACTCAATATAAAAGTTAGAGCACATGTGTATAATAGCCGAAGCACTTGGAAAGGAACTCCAAAATTCATATCTCATTCCTGTATGTCCCCCATATGTTCCATGGTACAATGTCGCCCTTTCCACTTATCCTAACAACATGCTACTGCATCATTTGACTATCCAAATAATTCTCTATGTACGAATAATAACATAACAATATGCATCATAACTATGAAAGTACTAATAGAAGTTCCTGTTCCATCATCATCTTCAGGTTCCTTAGCCAAACTACCTACACAACCAGAGTGAGTACGGAGGGGCACTACAACTAACATATTAATTTGAAATTTGAGTTATCATGAGTTGTAGGTTGTTGAAGACAAGGGTGTGGTTAAGGTAGAGGAGGTTAGCAGCTTGGCAGGGTTAAGATGGAGAGATTTCTCTCAAAGACACAACACTTAGAATCATATATATGCATTGCATTATATTGTTTTAATTCTATAGTTGGTTATTTAAATTATATTGATGGATAAAAATTAAATGATCATAGAAAAATAGATTGAATGGTTTAAATTATTTATTTAATTATTATTTGAAGAATGAAAATATTATTATTAATTGTATATAGATAATTGAGATAATCATGCTTATTATTTAAATATTATTTATGATAAATTAGAGAATAAAATTAGAAAATAAAACAAGATTTTAGAATCTAAACAAAAAGGAAGAAAACAATAAAACAATAGAAAAATAGATAAAGAAAACTTATATTTACAAAATGAAACACAAAAGAATGCAAAGCAAGAATGGAGAAGAAAACAATCAAAGAGGAATAAATCTCATTCTGTCAAGACAAAAAATTCATTCACAACTTTCATTCTCATCTCTCAATTTGTAAACAAAAAACACACATTTTATTCATACTAGAAAAAAGGGCTTAGACAAAAGGTTGGAAGATCTAGAGCAAAGGAAGCTTTTGGGAAACAAAGGGTTTGAAGAATTCAATTGATTGGAGATCGAAACCCCGGTTTTTATTCAAATCTATATTCTTAAATTGTGTGTAATTGAATATTGTGTGGACAAACTTCTAAATTTTCTCTGTAGATAGATATGTTTTTCGTTAACATTATTTCTGTGTGTGTGTGTGTGTGTGTATATATATATATAATGGAAGGAAGCAAAAGATATCCTCATTTTATTTTGTTTAACACTGTTCTAGATGTCATAATAGCACGATTATATAAACTTACTAACTAAGAGTTTCTTGTATGAAGATAAATGTTGTATTGAGACTATTGTTGTCAAAACTAGTATTATATTAAAATCATTGAATTGTGAAAGAAATACACTATAGTTAACTGATAGATTCATTTTTTATTACCAAACTAATATTACCCATCACATCAAGAAAATAATCTTTTCATGAAAATTGATATAAACCACTAAAAAATTGTAAACGTAGACAACAAACAAACTAGAGAAATGAATTGGTTGATGTAAACTATAATTGTTTTTCAGAATGGATATTTGTGATGATGGATAATTAATCTTTGAAAACTATTCATTGCATATATTTTCATAAAGTAATGTACTTTTCAGACAAGATGCCAAATGTGGGCTCCAAAGATGGTAGTTTTACTTTTTCTAAAACTACCACTTTTGTTTTATTGCTTGGCCAAGCTACTATACCATTGAAATAGATGGAATTAGAAAAAGCCTAGATTTATGTTATATATGTGTGTACCACATCCTGCTTGCAAGAATTATGTCATTCTAGGTTAGGATGCATATAGGTAACAGGCATGCATTGAGAGATTCCCTCCTACTTATGTCATTCCATGTTGCTAGGCTCCTTGTGTAGGGTCGGTGTTTTCTTTGAGTTCAGAGGAAACCCGGGGAAGTCTACTACTTTGTGGTTAGGTGGACAAAGTGCCTTAACCACACTCTTGGTCTCAGCTTGTGGAAGCATCATGGTGGTCACGTTCAAAGATTCTTATCTTATATGGATAATTATTTCATTATATTAATAGATTGTATGGCTTGCATAGCCAATTTATAAAAAATAAAATTACTTTCATTGATATATTGATGCAACATCTTTACTTGAAACATTGAAACATATGTATTGTAACACCCTTATTGGTGTATGAAACTTGAAATGTAACACTTTCTAGTCTATCGAACTTGTTCTTCATTATTGAAAACTTGTTATTTTATGCAAATATGGATATTGAATTAATGTAAATGATATACTTTTGTATTTTTGGAATTGAGCATTACTTTTGTAATACTATTTTTAGTATGTAAGTTTTCCGCTCTTTAGATTTTGTATCAGAGCCTCCAGGTTCAACACTTGGGCCTCGAGTCTCATACGCTTAGTAATGTGAACTTGTGATGACCTAAAGTTATAGGTGTATTGAGTGTGTTGAGAACCGTAGTTATGGGTCAAGGATTCCTTTGGTGAGTTGGAATCTTATTGATTCTTATATGGTTCAGTTGGAATTGACTAGAAGTTTAGATCGTTCTATGTCTACAAATTTTATTAACCAATTTAGTCCTCATCACTTTAGTTGTGTTTTCAATAGGACTCTCTACAAAAATTATGGATTCCAGAAATCATTTTGGAATTAAAAGGGGGAATGATGAGGTAAGTTGGATAGTTATACTGGATTCGGGAAAGATGTGATGACAGCACAAGAGTGATGATATGAATTAATAGGGAAATATATTGAGAAGAGAGATCTCTTTGATAACATAAAGGTTGGACAAGTTGATAAGAGGAATAAGGAAAATCTCCTATGAAATAATTTGTCGATAATGATGGGAAAAATTTGAGTGAGTCTTTTTAGAAAAGGAAATCTTGAATGGATGTTTTAAGGCAAGAGTACCTATAACAGTATTACGTTATGGATAAGATAAGTTTTAGAGTACAATGCATTGTTCTTTTCAGGATGTGAGCATGGATCTAGTAGAATCCACAAGATATTTCAAGAATGCAAGGTTCAGATATTTTAAGGATCTTCATTGGTGACCCTTGATAGATGTTACTTATGTGTGTTTTTCTTCTAGATGTTTTGAATTCTTGGCATGAACCTTTCTAGTGTATGAGTGTACTCGAGTGAACTTCATAGGGTCATGTTCATGCTTGTGTGACCACTTTATGATAGTGGAGTTATGAGAATCTTTGTGTGAAAGGAAATACAATGTTTTTCAGTATGATTGAACTTGTTTTACTCCTCTAGGAGTTATGAATTAATATGTAGAAGAGGATGTTGTATCTTATGCTTAGTATGTGAATAATATTGCTTTGTCTCATAGAGAGTATGATCCTGAGTATGGATTCATTATATGGTTGTAAGATAGATCATTGGGTCATGACTTACGTGGAACCTGGGTGTATTTTTGTTGCATTGTGGAACAAGGAGGAGGTGTGAAAAGGGTAATTGCACAATCCTTGTGATGTTGAGGTGTTGGAATCTTGAGTGAAGTAGCAACCCTTGGTTGATGAGAAGTTTCAACCGTTGCTATTTGGAAAGATGGATATGTGACTTGAGTTGTGATTCTCGTTGATTAGTTTCCTGTTGCAAAGAAAATTTAGCCTCATGCAAATGTTACATTAATGTATTATCCATGTTTGGTGAATCATTGTAGGGTGACGAGTGTTAACCATTGTTAGTAGGAGAGATTGATGTATATAGACATCTTAGTTTGTGAAACTAAGTTTTGTCCTATCTTAGTCTTAGTTATTGGATGATTGCGAATGTATGACTGTATGACTTGCATGATGATTGTGATTTCCTTGATCAAAATACAATCTTTGTTTCTAGTGATGTAATGTGGTTAGTAGAAGTGATTTTATGTTATAGATGAGTTTGGAATCTTGGGAAGACTTGTTTTGTGCAATTGAGTGTGTTCTGTTAACTTGCCCCAATTTTTGGATCCAGGCATAGTGTAGCATCATACTCCTTCTCTAGTAGCTAGAAATAGTCACATAGTTCATGTAATGTGAAATTTTTGAATTTTGAATTTTATTTATAAATTTTCTAAGCATTGTAAGGATCAATATTGAAATGTTATTTCTTTTATTTATGGAAAAATATAGCCATCAAAATTGATATTTACTTATCTGATGACCTTGATGGTCACGTTGTATTTACAGTTGAAAGTGCGCGCAATTTTATGCCTTATTGTTGGAATTGATTTTCTTTTCTTTGGACTTTATGTACTTATTTATTATTGGTGGCTATGTTTGAATGTTTTAAACTATTGGTCATGTATCTTGTTATGTTTTCTATCAAGTCCATGATGGGCCTCTGAAAGGTCGTGTAAGGGAGTAGGATGTAGAGAATATATTGTTTTGTAGCATGTGTGTTACTAAGAGATTTGGTAGATTAAATTAATTAAATTTTCTCTGAGGAAGTTTTTAAATGGATTTTGGTGTCATTATGGATCACTTGAGGTAAGTTGGAATTTCTTATATATATATATATATATATATAATGTGTATGTGTATGTGTATGTGCAAGTACTAAGGAGTCATTTAAAAAAAAGGGAGATTTTACATTTTAAATTGTTTCCATTGAGATAGAGAAGATTATAGAAAAGAAATTTGTTGGAATTTTCATTCTTGCAAAATTTGTGGTTTGGAAAAAACATAGCGAAAAGACATGTTGGAATAGAGAGTTGAGAAATAAATCTATGAAAAATTGTTTAAAAATGAAATATGGTTGGATAAATGTATTTGATTGGCAAAATATCATAGGTGTGTTTAGAATGTTTTAAAGACATGAATCTTCTCATGTTGAGAAAAAAGGAAAAGGAATTGAACAACATGAACAAATAACCAAATGTAGTGAACATCCAAGTGCATAGAATAGTAAAGAAATTGAAGAAATTGAATTGTTATAGCATTGTACAAAAGCATGAGGAAGACAAGGAAGAGCTTTTCTAGAAATGTTTAAATTGTAGATAAGGCTTAAGATAAAATTTGGTTGCAAGTAATGAAAGAGGAAATGGATTCCATTGATAGGAATGATATGAGTCATATAGTTTCAGAGGAGTTGTCTACACAATGGTTGGATAGGACCTATTTGGTGCACCTTTGGAGTTTTGTCTTATTGTTGGAGATCTCGACCAATGTTTGTTTGGAGAACTAATCTTTTGTTATTATTTTGTGGTACCATGCATTTGCATGTGCATTGTGATGATTTATTCTAGCGTATATGATGCATTGATTTATTCCTTCTTGGTTTGCATTAAAGATGTGAGTGTTACTCTTATGCTAGAATAAATGTAATTAAGTGGTAGTTGTATCATGTGTTGAATTATATACATTGAATTGGAAGATGTGCCATGTGAGTTTGTTGATTGATTATATATGATGTAGGGGCATCCCTAGTTAAAGAGGAATCTTGCATCAACCAAAAACATTTGTATATCAATTTTCTTGTAGTTCAGTTTGTTTCTTTTCATTTCTAGTTTAGTTCAGGTAGTTCAGTTAGTAGCAGTTTCTGTATTTTGGTCTATAGTCTACTGCAATTGCATTTTAGATCTTGTGGAGTAGGACTTAGCATCTTGATTCATTCATCTACATAATATCCAAAATTCAGAGCACTTGTATTAGTTACTGGAAATTTATCACTATCAGAAGATCAACTATTTTCTCATAATAGAGCATCCTGACAATCTCTAATAATTAGCTAAAGGAGAAGAACTGCAAAGCATTCCTCGACTTGTGGAGCTCAATTTCACATCATTAGATGATCTTTGGTTCATCACCGACCTTCCCTAAGATCTACACATCATTCCATACATTTGCGGAGGCATTCTATGCATTTAGGTCTGACCTATCTATGTACACACATTACAACTCTTCATTGGAGTTTGTGATCTTTCTTGCCCAACGTGGAGGAATCTTATGTTCTAGAGATGATATATATTGATTTAATAGATCCTTAGGAAAGTAGTTCATGATAATAGTGATAGTTGATAGTTTAGATTCATTGTGAAGGAACTTCAAAGCTATAGCTTGTGCATACTCTGATATTCTGTAATCAGGCTTGTCAGCCCAATTGTAAGCCCGCATGTTGTTAGACGATCTGTAGTTGAATTCTATGATATATTGAATGATTAAATCTACATTTGTTCCATATCTTTGGGATGTTTCAGTTGTGCTTACTCTAGCTACATGGTCTAGATAGTTAATTCTATGAACCCTCCTACCGTGTCTGCACTAAATGGTATCAGAGCAAAAGTTTCAAATATTTGGGAGTGAATTGAGCAAAGTTGGTGAGGGAATTCTGTTAGATCTTGCTGTGGTTAGAACACCAAATTGAGGTAGGTTACTTGTGTCACAACCAATCGCCAATTGTGAGGCAGTTGTCACCTTGTAGCCCAATCGCTTAACTTGAGGTAGTTTACACTTGATCCTAGGAAGATTGCCACCGAGGAGAGTTGTCACTATTGGAACAATGGTTGGTAGAATGGATGAGATGATGGAAATGATGAAAACAATATGAATTCAATTGGATGTTGTTGAAGAAGATAGGCAAAGAGGATTGACACCGAGACTTAATGCTAAAAGTGATGAAGAAGAAGAATTTCAATATGTTGAACAAATTGGTAAAACCCTAGGAGGTGATGAAGAAGAAGAATCAGATCAAGTAAAGATGCTGTGAGCTATTTCAAAGATCAACAAAAGACCTAGAGTTGATGTACCAAACTACACTGGCAATTTGAATCTTGAAGAATTAATCAACTAGATAAATGACATCGAAGAATACTTTGAGTATGAAGAAGTTGAAGATCTAGAGAAGGTGAAATTTGCAAAGACAAAATTAAAAGGGCATGCTGCTATATGGTGGAAATAAGTTCAATTGAATAGAAACATAAAAGGAAAAGAAAAGATTACAAAGTGGGATAGAATGGTGACAAAACTAAAGAATCAATTCATACCTATTGACTATGAGTTAGAACTATTGACAAGATTGCAGAACCTGAGGAAAAAGGAGAAATTTGTGAAGGAGTACACTAAATAATTTCATAGGATGATCATAAGGATAGGACATAGTGAAGCAAGGAAAGAGAAAGTGGATAGATACATCAATGTACTGAGATTGAACATTCAAGAAGAACTAAGTTTGGTGAGGATGACATCTTTGGAGGAAACATATCAGTTTTCCCTAAAAGTGGAAGAGAAGTTGAATAAGAGGTATGATCAGAGATAGAGAGGCAAAGGAGGTAAAGTTTGAAGAGGTAGCACATTTTCCAGAGGAGATAAATCATTTGCGGAGTAGAATAGACAAGACAACACATTCAAGGAGGACAAAAATAATAGTGCATATCGGAGAGATGATAGGAATTTTTACTGGAGAGGAAATCAAAGTGCATACCGGAATGAAGGGTATAGAAGAGAAGGAAGAGGATTTGATCAGAGGACATTCAGAGGAACTTGTTTCAAGTGTGCAGCCAAAGGACATAAAGAATTTGAGTCTAATCAGGGTAGTACAAGCAAGAAGACAGAGAACAATGGAAGAGCAACCTATGTTGAAGAAGAACCTATTGGATCACCAAGTTTAGTTAGTAAACTAGAGAAAGAAGAATCACTTCTGATGAGGAGAGCACTATTTCAAGTAGACACAAATGAAGAACCAACACAGAGGGAGAGTCTGTTCAGAACCAGATGAAAATTAGGAGGTAAGTGTTGCAAAGTTGTAATTGGTAGTGGTAGTACAAATAACCTAGTTTTATAGGAGATGCTTACTAAGTTGAAGTTGTAAAGATTGAAACGCCCTAAGCCCTATCAGATAGGATGGATTCAGGATGATCATAAGGTACTGATGAGTGAACATTGTTTGGTGAAATTTCATATTGGGTCATATCATGATGAAGTATTGTGTGATATTATTCCTATGGATGTTTGTCATATCTTGTTGGGTAGACCTTGGCAGTATGATAGAAAAGCTATACATGATGGGAGAAAGAATACATATACCATAACATCAAATGGGAAGAGAATTACCTTAATTCCTTTGGAAGACAATCCTAAGAGTGAAGTATGTGGAAATGCTAGAATCTTTTTGTTAGATGGAAAAAATTTTTTGGATGGTTTGAGACATGAGAGTATATGTTATGCTTTGATTCCTAAGAAGCCTGAAACATCGAAGCAGACTGAAGAATCACAATTGAAGGAGATAAGAGAGTTGCTGACAGAGTATGAAGACATCATATCAAACAATAAACCTGAAGGATTGCCACCTATCAGGAGTATCAGTCATCACATGGATCCTATACCAGGGGCAAGTCTACCTAACAAAGAAGCACATATAATGACACTGTAAGAAAATGAAGAATTCAATAGACATATACAAGAATTGCTAAGGAAAGGTTTGATCAGAGAAAGTTTGAGTCCTTGTGCAGTACCTATAGTGTTAGCACCTAAGAAATATAGAGAATGGAGAATGTGTACTAACTCTAGAGCAATAAACAAGATCACAGTTAAGTATAGATTCCCTTTACCTATGATGGATGATATCATCGATTGTTTTAGTGGAGCAAGATATTTCATATAGATAGACTTGAAGAGTGGATACCATCAGATTAGAATTAGAGAAGGAGATAAATGGAAGACTGCTTTTAAGACAAATGAAGGATTGTATGAGTAGTTAGTGATGCCTTTCGGATTGACAAATGCACCAAGTAATTTCATGAAATTGATGAATGAAGTCTTGAAGAAATTCTTGGTTTTATAGAGGCTGAGAGAAGAGAAATTGCTGATAAACATCAAGAAGTGTAGTTTCACAAAGGAAGAACTAGTGTATTTGGGATTTGTGATTTCTCTGGAAGGATTGAAGATGGATCCTTAGAAAGTGGGAGCAATTGTTGAATGGCCTACACCAGAGAGCATTGGAGAAGTTAGAACATTTCATGGATTAGCTAGTTTCTACTGGAAGTTCATCAGAAATTTCAGTTCAGTTTGTAACCCTATGACAGAGACAATGAGAGGTGATAGAAAAGATTTCAAATGGAAATCAGGTGTAGATAACAATTTTTAATTGTTAAATTAGAAAGTGATAGAGCAACCTATTTTGGCATTATCAGATTTTAATAAGGTATTTCAAGTTGATTGTATGCTAGTGGGAATGCAATTGGAGCAGTATTAAGTCAAGAAGGTAGACCTGTAGCATATTTCAATGAGAAGTTGAATGATACAAGGAGAAGATATTTAGTTTATGATTAAGAGTTCTATTGGGACTGAAATTCCTAGGGTACTTTTGGCAAATATTAAGTTTCAATCATCCAAAGATTTCAGTATCTGAGCATATATGGAAAGATCAACAGTTGTTTTCAAGTAGAAATTAACAATTGAGTTGATAGAAGTATTTGGATTTGATCTATTCTGATTCCTAAAGATTTAATATAACATGGTTGAAGTGCTCATGAACCATAAACAAGGAAGTGAAAAGTTACAAACCTTGTTGAAAATAAAGGAAAAATGACATTAAGTACCATAGCTAAATATGGGTTAATTCCTTGTCGAAAATGAATAGGGGTTGCTTTTTGAACCATCTTAAAATTCCCTGTATTTTGCAAGTTATATGTGTTTTTAGTAAAATGCATTGTGGTATGGGTTTGAATGTTTGTATATATAAAGTCTCTCATATACAAAGCAGTTTGCATGTTGTTTCATTGTATGATGCATATGCAAAGTCCCTTGTATATCAGGTCATGATTAGGTCGCATAAAGTAGTCATCAGATTGATGCATTGTTTATTTGTATGCATTTGTTTAACGTTTTATTGTTACATACAAGGTGGACCCAATGAGGTTAAAAGTTGAAATGTATTTTCTATCAGGTCCATTGCTTGTATGTTTGGCTAAACGCAACATACAACATGATATGCATTGACTGGAACTGAAACAATTATGAATTAGCATTAAATCTTTGCATGTTTTGTATGTATGTTACGATATACATATATTGCGATATATACAAGACATGACTCAGTATCACCGGTTCTCTTTACCATTTCTACCAGTCACCCTTTGCACTTGGCAAAAAATACATTCCCGACATACATTCTAAAAGATACGTTCTCGATATGCTATTGTGGTATATATATGCAATGTACATTCGGCGAAATAATATAAAACTCATGTCAATACATAGTAATATACAACGTGAAACTTAGGAGAGAATTAAATCAGGTTAAAGAAATGCATCGAGATTTTATATATATTGGAGGATGAATATACAAGCCAGACTCGAAAGGTTTATTAAATTTGAAACATTCGTTCTATATGTCTGACTTACATTGCCGATATACAATGCGTTAGATACAAATGGCGGAACTGAAAGTTTATGAAATAGGGAAAAGTCAATGTATGTTTTGGACTTTGTATATACAAAACTGATATACATTGCACCATATGCAAGCCACGAACCCAACAAAAGTCAAAGTTTAAATGAATGAGTCGATTAAGTCCGATGTATGCATTTTATCTTTGTATGTTAGGCAAAAGAGGAACATACAAAGCAAAATGTATAAGCCTTTTCTACATTGTAGGACATACAACGGGAATATGCAATGCCAGAACTGAAATGATTATGAAATAATGATAAGTCGTTGTATATTTCACGTATTGTATGTATCGGTACATACATTGCCGGACATACAATGCGGATTTTAGGGAAGATTAAAAAATGATATAAATGATGCATCACTACTCAATCTATATCAGAATATACATTACATGTTATACATTGCGTGGAACTCAAAAGGGATTAAAATCTGATGTAAATGATGTATCGTGACTCAATGTATATCGGAATATACATTGTATTTTATGCAAACCGGACCTGAAAAGTTTCTGAAATAGGGAAAATCAGTTGTATGTTTGTGCTTTGTATCTATCTGACATACATTGTAGATATACAATGCATTACATATAAGTGGTAGAACCGAAAGGTTATTTAAAAGAGTTAAGTGCTTGTATATTTAGTGCCTTGTATGTTTCGAACATACATTCTTAAAGATACAAGTGATAGATACAAAAGGATATACAAGAATAGGATGCGAAGGAAAAGTTAAATATTGGAAACTCCTTGTATGTTTTAGTGATTGTATGTTTGCAATGAGGATAGTCAATGTACAAAGAAATTGAAAGCATCGAAAGGGAAGGTTTGTATGAGTCATCTATATATACACTCATACAAGAAGATATACAAGAGAGATATACAAGTGAAAGATACAAGGATGTACAGAAAGCGAAAAGGCGGGAAGTTTTTGGATCAACCTGACTGTGAGGTTACGCTGACGAAGGAAACACTAAAATGACATTAAAATCAGAATGGTTAAGATATCTTTCTAATAGTTAAAATATTTGTTTTATGCAGGATATACACAATGGCGATCAAGTTGTATAAACACCCGCGAAATGATCTTAAGCAACTGATAAATTGTTGATATGGGAAGTAATTATTTGAGTAAATATATATGTTTAAATAAATTTGTTTTGATCATTTGATCAGAGACTAATTTGTGTTTTATCTGGTCTTTTTAGGAATAATAAAACCCTCGAAGGATATTAAGCAGAATTACAACTAAAGATTTTGTTCAACCCTGAAATGGTTATCCATTTGATGATTAGTGGCGAGAATTAAATTTCCTGAATCTGTTTTATTAGAACAAATACTAATTTTGGTTATCAACTGTCACAACTATTGTAACTGGTCTGAAGCTTGTATGCCCCTCTTTATAAGAGATGACCAAGACCAGAAGAAAGGGGGGAAAAAAGATTTATAGAATAGAACAGGGGATATTATAGATTAGATTTGAACAGCAATGCTAGTTCACTTTTAATATATTTTATTTCTGGTAGACCATGTGCAAGCATTCTCTAATGAAGTCACGTATGTGAACATGAAGCAGTAAATGCACATTTCGGTATCAATTATCTGTTTAATTTATTCAATTATATGACTGTCTCCTTTCAAATTTTTCTCTGTTATTCAATTTGAGTTATCAAGTATATCTTCAAGTTGTCTATACACATTTTCTATTATAGTGTGATAAGATTAACTGGTTTCTATTTTCAGAACTAAATCCTTTAACTCTATCATAGTAACTTTGAAGACATTGTCATGGATCTGTAAGAAGAGTCATATAGTTAGGGTTTGTATTATGTCTCCAGTTTTTGATAAATCTATTACAATTGTACTATTATTCTAATAGGTTCCTTCAAGCAAGGATTAAATCCTTTTAGATGAATGCAGGTAATTTGATTTTATGAATTGGATATATATAAGTATGGAATACTAACTATCTCCTTGCAGGGTTGTACAAGTTACATACCTATTCTTTCATGCCAGATAGTTTGAGTTTTTACCAAACAAACAATCATTTATTTCATGATCATACTGACTCTATATTCAATAAGGCACTGGTCTAGTATTTTCATTATCACTTATACAAATTCATTTTATATTTACTTAGTTAGATTGCATTATTGTTTTAGCATTACAATTTAGATTACTTAGAATTAACTTGCCGTCTTTTTATCTATTTTATAATTTGTGCCATTATCAATAGTTAGATTAATTCTAATTAAAGTAGTAATCATCTCTTTATTTGCTTCATTAATTAGAGGTTTACCCACCTAGGTCTGGCAGAGCCTGAAGTGAAGGGGGTTTAGCCATATCTACCCTGTGTCAGTTAGCCAAAAATGTCAAGAGAGCTTGGCACCCTCTTAGGGTTAACAACTTGCTTTTTTGAGACCTAACAAGTTCTATGCCATAATTCAAGCCTTGAAGAAGTTGAGACATTACTTGTTGCCTAAAGAATTTGTGTTGTATACAGATCATAAAGCTTTGCAATATCTGAATAGTCAAGGTAAGTTGAATCAGAGGAATATGAGATGGGTAGAGTTCATGAAGACTTATACTTTTGTGTTGAAGCATAGGAGTGGTAAATCAAACAAAGTTACTGACGCATTGAGTAGGATAAGGAACTTGTTGACATAAATGAGAATTGAAGTGATAGGATTTGACGAATTGAAGAACATGTATGAGGGAGATAGTGATTTTGTAGAACCTTGGAAAGCATGTAAGGAACTTGTTATGACATAAAGGAATAAGTGGTTGGACTATTTCATTCAGGAAGATATGTTGTTCAAAGGAAATTAATTGTGCATACCTAGAAGTTCAATAAGGGATAATTTGATCAAGGAGAAACATAGTGGTGGATTGGCATGACATTTTGGGATTGATAAAGCAGTAGCCTTGGTGAGTGAAAACTACTATTGGCCTCAGATACATAACGATGTTAGGAAATTTGTGCATAGTTGTGGAGTTTGTCAAGTTGCAAAAGGGAGTAGTCAGAATGTTGGATTGTATAAACCTTTGACAGTACCAGAAAGACCTTGGGAAGACATAAGCATGGATTTTGTCTTGGATTGCCTAAGACACGGAGAGGACATGATTCAATATTTGTAGTGGTGGATAGATTTTCAAAGATGGTACATTTCATACCTTGTAAGAAGACAACAGATTTAGTGCATGTAGCTGATCTATTTTTCAAAGAGATTGTGAGATTGCATGGATTACCTAAGAGCATAGTTTCAGACAGAGATACTAGATTCCTTGGATATTTTTTGAAGACACTTTGGAAGAAGATGAAGATAGATTTGAAGTTTAGTCCATCTTTTAATCCATAGACTGATTGACAGACGGAGGTAGTGAATAGGAGTTTGGGAAACTTGTTGAGATGTTTAGTTGGAGAAAAGGTAGGAAGTTGGGATTTGATTGTTTCACAAGCAGATTTTGCATACAATAATTCAGTGAATAGGGGTACCAGAAGAACACCTTTTGAAATTATTACCGAAGAAAACCCTAGAGGAGTAGAAGAATTGACGGATACTAGTTTGGAAGAAAAGAGAAGTGCAAAAGCAGAAGAGTTTATAGAACATATGAAAACAGTGCATGAGCAAGTAAAGAAACATTTGGAGGATATGAACAACAAATATAAAGAACAAGTAGATGAGAAGAGAAGACACAAAGAATTTGCAGTAGGAGATGAAGTGATGGTATACTTGAGAAAAAAAAGATTTCTAGTTGGGACATATAACAAGTTGAAGATGAAGAAGTTTGGACCTTGTAGGATATTCAGAAAATTTGATTTAGGAAATGCATATGAAGTAGAATTATGGGAGACATTGGGTATATCACCTATTTTCAACATTGTAGACTTATATCATTATCATGAAACAATGTTCAGGGACAGCATTGAAGAGGATTTGAAGAAGCAGTGACCACACCAAGCACCGGAGTAGATTAAAGACATTTTGGACAAAAGAGTTAGACGTAGCACTAGAGGAAGACAATACAGAGAATACCTTGTGAAGTGGAAAGGAAGACTAGAATAAGATTTATCATGGATTTCTCAGGCTGAGGTGGACTGCCTTGGTTTTCCCCTAGCCCCAACAAAGTGAGGGACTCACTTTTTTCAATAACCCTGAATGTCTGATATAGGAGCATCCCTAGTTCAAGAGCAATCTTACATCAACCAAAAACATTTGCATTTCATTTTGTTTGCAGTTTAGTTTGTTTCTTTTTATTTTCCAATTTAGTTCAGGTAGTTCAGTCAGTAGCAGTTTATGTATTTTGGTCCGCATTCTACTATAGTTGCATTTCAGATCCTATAGAGCAGGACTTAGCATCTTGATTCATTCATCTACATCATATCAAAAATTTAGAGCATTTGGATCAGTTACTGGAAAGTTATCACTATCAGCAAATCAACTATTTTCTTAGAACAAAGCATCTTGATAGTCTCTAATAACCAGCTAAAGGAGAAGACCTGTAGAGCATTCCTCAACTTGCGGAGCTCAATTTCACATCATTCAATGATCTTTTGTTCAAGGCTGACCTTTCCCAAGATCCACGCATCATTCCATTCATTTGCAGAGGTGTTCTATGCATTTAGGTCTGACCTATCTGTGTACACATGTTACAACTCTTCATTGGAGTTTGTGATCTTTCTTGGCTAACATGAATGAATTTTATGTTCTGGAGATGACATATATTGATGTAATAGATCCTTACGAAAGCAATTCATGATAATAGTGATAGTTGATAGTTTGGATTCTTTGCGAAGGAACTTCAAAGCTATATCTTGTGCATACTCTAATATTCTATAATCGCGCATGTGAGCCCAATTGTAAGCATGCATATTGCCGATCGATCTGTAGTTGAATTCTATGATATATTGAATGATTGAATCTGCATTTGTTCCATATCTTTGGGTTGTTTCTATTGTGTTTACAATAGCTACACAGTTTGGATAGTTTATTCTATGAACCCTCCTGCCGTGCTGCACTAATATAATTGGATTTATTTGATGGACTCAATGTTAAGTGTGAATTGAGATATTATTTTTTATAAGGTTGAGTAGGACCAATAATTTGGTGGATAGTGCCACCTGGGAAAATTTGGAGGATATAGATAGAGTTTTCCCACATTTGAGATATTATCATACTTTTTATTTCTACATATGATGACATTTATTATATTATTGATAATTGATGTATAAGACTCTTTATGTAGACGATTTGTAATAAGACATCGAGATGATGTCTCTTCCAAGTGGAGAAGGATGTCATGTCTCAAACGTTCATACTTTCTAGAATTATTTTATGTGGAAATATTTCATGAACAATTATGTGTGGGTAGATGAATAATTTTTTATTTTTAAAGATAAATGATTATTTTAATATGGAAAAGATGAAATGAAATGAATGTTATATTTATGTTATTAATTTTGAAGCTTCGTCCATGGTTCGGCTATTGGGTTACTAACCTATTAATGGGAAATTTGAGTTATCATGAGTTGCAGGTTGTCAAAGAAAAGTGTGTGGTTAAGGCAGATGAGGTTAGCAGCTTGGCAGGGTTAAGATGGAGGGATTTCTCTCACACACAACACTTAGAATCATATAGATACATTGCATTATATTGTTTTAAGTCTATAGTTGGTTATTTATATTATGTTGATGGATAAAATTAAATGGTCATAGAAAAATAGTTTAAATGGTTTAAATTATTTATTTGATTTTTATTTGAAGAATCAAAATATTATATTATTAATTGTTTATAGATAATTGATATAATCGTGCCTATTATTCAAATATTATTTGTGATAAATTAGAGAATAAAATTAGAAAATAAAACAAGATTTTATAATCAAAACAAAAAGGAAGAAAACAATAGAACAATAGAAAAATAGAAGAAAAACAAACAAACTTATATTTAGGAAATAAAACACAAAAGAAAGCAAAGCAAGAATGGAGAAAAAAATAATGAAAGAGTAATAAATCTCATTCTCTTAAGACAAAAAATTCATTCACAACTTTCATTCTCATCTCTCAATTTGTAAACAAAAAAACACAAGTTTTATTGATACTGGAAGAGAGGGCTTAGACGAGAGATTGGAAGATCTGGAGCAAAGGAAGCTTTTTGGAAATAGAGGGTTTGAAGAATTCAACTGATTGGAGATCGAAACCACAGGTTTTTATTCAAATCTATATTCTTAAATTGTGTGTGACTGAATATTGTGTGGACAAACTTCTAAATTTTCTCTGTGGATAGATATGTTTTCATTAACATTATTTTTGTATTTTATACATATTGTAATATTGTGATTATTTTCTATGTTTAGTATGGCTTGTGGATATATGTCGTTGTGGTAGTGAGTATATTATTGTGTATACACACACATATATATATCGAGATTCATATATGAAATGTGCCTATAGAAAAATATATTAAAGCACTGAAACTTCATTTGAATATATATATATTGTAGATTGGATCCATTAAATTTTGAATTAAATAAAAGATTAAAAGAGGGTTTAATGACAAAAAGGCTATATCAAAATATTGGAAGACATGCTAAGTGGCTACGATGCCACCATATGGTGCGACCCCATATGGGGACGTCGGCCTATGTTTAAACCTTTAGAAATTTAAAACTTGAAACATGCATTTAGTATGCCATTCGTTGGACTATATCTGTTGCCAAGTTTGTTGTGTATAATTGTTGATTGCTCTCTGAAATTTATCATGATCACAGAGATCTTATTTACTGTGCATTGTGATTTTTACCCAATTCTGGGCACTGTCTATTACATTGATTTTCTCAGTTATATATATGTATATATATGTATATATATGTGTGTGTGTGTGTGTGTGTATACACTATAGATTGTATGGATATGATGTAACAGCACTACTATATATATAGTAGTTTTGTTACAACATATCCATACAATCTACAGTGAATACATACATAGCATATCATATATGCTATAACAACACTACTATATATGTATTCACTGTAGATTGTATGGATATGTTGTAACAACACTACTATATATATATATATATATATATATATATATATATATATATATATATATATATATATATATATATATATATATATATATATATATATATATAGGCATTTATAATTGAAGGCAGCAAAAGATATCCTCATTTTATTTTGATTGACTGTTGTAGATGTCATAATAGCACTATTATATAAACTTACTGATTAAGAGTTTCTTGTATGAAGATAAATGTTGTATTGAGACTGTTGTTGTCAAAACTAGTATTATATTAAAATCATTGAATTGTGAAAGAAATGCACTATAGTTAACTGATAGATTCATTTTTTATTACCAAACTAATGTTACCCATCACATCTAGAAAATAATCTTGTCATGAAAATTGATATAAACCATTGGAAAATTGTAAATGTAGACAACAAGCAAACTAGAGAAATGAATTGGCTCATGTAAAGTGTAATTGATTTCCAGAATGGCTATTTTTGATCATGGATAATTAATCTCATAAAACTATTCATTGCATGTATTTTGGTAAAGTAATGTACTTTTGGGATAGGATGTTGAATGTGGGCTCTAGAGATGGTAGCTTTACTTTTTCTAAAACTACCACTTTTGTTTTATTGCTTGGCCAAGCTACTGTACCATTGAAATAGATGGAATTAGAAAAAGACTAGATTTATATTATATATGTCTCTGCCACATCTTTATTGCAAGCATTATGTCATTCTAGGTTAGGATCCATACAGGCGACATGCACACATTAAGAGATTCCCTCCTTATACTATTCCAGGTTACTAGACTCCTTGTACAAGGTTAGTGTTGTCTTCGAGTTAGGAAGAAACCCAGGGAAGTCCAGTACTTTGTGGTTGAGTGGAAAAGTGCCTTTACCACACTCTTGGTCTCGGCTAGCAGAAGATCGGAGGATCATAGCGGTCAAGTTCAAAGATTCTTCTATTATAAGGAAATTATTTCATTGTATTACTCTTTTATGGCTTGTATAGCCAATTTGTAAAATGTAAAATTACTTTCATTGATATATTGATGCAATATCTTTACTTGTAACATTGAAACAAATGTATTGTAACGGCCTAATTGGTGTATGAAATTGGAAATGTAACACTTTATAGTGTATGGAACTTGTTCTTCATTATTGAAAACGTGCTATTTTATGCAAATATGGATATTGAATTAATGTGTATGATATACTTTCTATTTTTGGAATTAAGCATTGCTTTTGTAGTACTATTTTTAGGATGTATGTTTTCCACTCCTTACAGGATCCCCCTATTAGAGTTGGCTATGATTGGAGCCATCCAGGATCTAGGACTTCATGAAAGCACAAGAGAGATCAAATGAGAGAATAATGCTATTCTATCATTGAATGCAAAAGAAGGATGTTGTTGTTGTTACAATGTACATGATATGCCTTGCTTATAAAGGCAAGGTGAGAGCTAGAAAGGTGGAGTGAAAGGTGGAGATATTCCTACAACATGTGTGAATTAGAGGATGATAACTAATTACACATGTGGAGGATAAGACAACTCAACTATTAACAACTCAACACACAACTAGACTCAACTAGAAACGTCTAGAAGACTCACTAAGTTAACTTAACATGTGTGAATTATGTGTGATGTGTGAATATTATTTAACTAGTAAAAACTATTGTAAATTATCCACACAAGGGTAAATTAGTTAGGTGATAACCCTGTTCACACCAACACCCCCCTTAAGTGCAACTTACGGAGTAGTTGACTAAAGCAAGATGTAATGATGGATGGGTCCCGGCTACTAGGCCATGTTAGGTACCTGTTGTGATGTTAACAACACACCCCATTTTAATCCTTAGAAAAATGAGGACCCCTATTGTGGCTGTTTCTTTGCTTGCGTGTGTGTGGGTCTGGTTGGTGGTAAAAGGGAAAAAGAAGTGAAATACAAACCTTGTTGAAAATAAAGAAAATTTGGCATTAAGTACCATAGCTAAATACGGGTGAATTCCTTGTCAAAAATGAATAAGGGTTGCTTTTTGAACCATCTTAAAATTCCTTGTATTTTGCAACTTATGTGTGTTTTTGGTAAAATGCATTGTGATATGGGTTTGTATGTTACACATACAAAGTCCTTTGTATGTTGTGTCATTGTATGTCTCATATACAAAAAGTTGTTTGTATATCAGGTCTTTGTATGAGTCACGTGGAAGTCATCGGGTTTATATACTTTGTTATACTTGTATACATTTTGTTAATGTTCTATTTATACATACAAGGTGGACCCGAAAAGTTCAAAGTTTAAATGCATAGTCCGGCGTGTCCGTCGGATGCATTTTTTGTTTGTATGTTTGAAAAGTGTGAAATATACAAAGTAGACATACAACGGTATATGCATAGCGTGGAACTGAGAAGTTATGAAATGAGTTATAATAATTGTATGTTCTGCCTTGTATGTATGTATCGGGACAAACATTGTGAGATGCATACAAGGCGGAATTCAGAGAAGGTTAAAATTTAGTTAACGCAATGTATCATACCTCAATGTATATTGAAAGATACATTGCGCTTTATACATGTCACGGAGCCCACAGGGTTATAAGTTGTGGTTTATAAAGGGTTGGAGTCCGAATGGACATACAGAAGTCTTTGTATGTATCTATGCTTGTATCTAAGGATTTGATACAAGTGTCATATGCGTCAGGGAGATATAAGTGATCGGAATGAGTTATTTTGATAGCCCTGACTAAATGAGTTTCACTGATAGAAGTTGTATCAGGCTTATATGAGTTGTTTGGGTGAGTTTTTTGGATTGCCCTGACTAAATGAGTTTCACCGATAGAAGTTGTATCGGGCTGATATGAGCTATCGGGGTGAGCTTTTTGGATTGCCCCGACCAAGTGAGTTACACTGATAAAAGAAGCGTCGGATAGAGATATGGGTATCAATGGTTAGGTTGGTTGTCTTGCCGACTAAGGGTGTTATTCTGATGGAGCTGATATACAAAGAGAAGATGTGAAAAGAAGTTAAATACAAGAAATTCTTTGCATTTTTAAATGTTTGTATGTCTGTAATATACAATATGATATTCAAGGTACACAGGTTTATTGATACGGAAGCCATCCCAGTTAAGAGAAGGTAAAGTGAAGTTTCATCAGGCATCGACAGAAAGGAAAGAGACTTGGCTGATGATGGTTCTCTCACTGAAGACAAAGCAAAGTGAAGTTTCATCGGGTATCGGCAAAAGAAGGAAAGACTGGGTCGATGGAAGTAGGTCTTGCCAAAGGTAAAGTGCAGTTAAGCTATCAAGGTGAGTTAGGATTCGGGGAAACTTGAGGGAGTCTTTCCGATGGTGATTGTCTTGCCAACTATGGAGAAAATGAAGAGGAAGAGGATAAAGACCAGCAGCCTGAGGAATGAATAAAGATGCAGCATGAAGAAGACATATGCATCTGATACTCAGAAGATAATGAGTCACCCAGATGGTTGCCAACTAGCAGCCTGTGCCATGAGAAATATGTTGACTGAGTCAACAAAAGTTTATCTACTATTGATCCTAATTGACAAATCCTGACCGTAGGTCATTTGTAACTGCCTGCTCACCTTATTCTATAAAAGGTGTAGGGGTGCCATTTTTTGAAGATTCAGAAGCTTAATTGAAATTTGATTGCTGAAATATCAGGACTTATTTCAAAGTTGTTGTAAACATACATGTTTTTTGTATACTGAATGAAAGAGATGACCATTTGATTACAAATCATCATAAATCTTGAGTAATCTATGTTTGAAATCTAGTTACATGCTTTGATTTGCTGTGTCCCTTGGAGTGCTTATTAGTTTGCATGTGTTGTTTTCATTCCTTATCCTTTGAAGTTAGCTAGGGAACATCCTGGTGAAAATATGGTTTGATTTCTTCTCCTAATGAATGTATCTGGTATGTATGTGGTTCAATAGCTAAAGATTCACCAAAATTTGAAGTATTCTTTTAATTTTCTTTGAATTTCATAACAATTCATCATCACAATTGCAAATAATAGAAAATTAAAAGCAAATGAACATGAAATATGCTGACATCTCTTAAAAATTTTGAAATACATAGCATGTTTAGAGTTAAAGCATGTTAAATTGATAAATATCATGCAAAGATCTAAGTACAGTCACATTATTTGAAGAAATATACTATGTTGAGTAACCTCTCTGTGTAGCATATTTGTAGGAAATAGAATCTACTAATCAACATAAGGCCCCTTGAAATGGAAAACAACAACACATATCAACCACTGAGTAACGTCAGTAGATTATGAACTAATCAACGGAGACTTGGGATCATGAATTCTTTGAATTCATTGTATCTTTCAAGATAAATAAAGGTTGTTGTGTAACTTTTATTTCATGTTTGCTTATGAGTAACATCATGATCAACATAAATTGGCGCTAGAAGGAGGGCCTCCTCATCATCAGTAGGTTTTGTCTAATTTGATGATGCAGATAGAAAGGTAACACTCAAACACCTCTGTATTTCAAGTCATATGCAAAGATTTACTATTTTGAGTTGATGCACGCTAATCCTTTGTGAAGATTTCAAAATTGAACATAAATATTGCGAGCTTTGTAGTTGATCACCATGAATTGCCAAAGATAAGCTCTATTTTAGGTAAATTTGCAAATCTTTGAAGTAATTTTCTTTAGAAACCTGATATCCAGTCATGTGTGTCATCAAGTTTCAATATCACCTCATACTTGTATTGTTTCTACAAATATTCAGTAAATATCTAGTCACTTTCAAGTTCTGACCATAAATATAGCCTTTGCTAGGGAATTTCAACTGATCTTTACAATAAACCAGCCAATTTTCCTTAAATTTAAGAAATCCTAGCTCTCAGGCCAAATACCAGGTCTAGATCTAGTGGACTCTTTGAAGAATTACCTGTCAGGGGATTTAGACCTAGAACTATAGACATTCATCACTCTCTTGATTCTAGTGCATCTGGAGCTCCACCAGAACATGCTCCTATAACTCCTATTTGCTTGCAAACACCTACAGGACCACCTGTTGCACCTACAAGACCACTTGTTACACCTCAGGTCCAACCTCCACCAGTTGCTATGTCATTCTTTGTTGTAGAGTCACTTTTGACCTTCAATGCATATCATGCTTTGCCTAAGAATCCTGATAAAATTTGTCCTAAGTATCATCCATATCAGGATGCTGATGATCACATTAGAACTTTCAAGGAAGCTTGTTGTAGGGCTAGAATTAAGCATCAGGATGTAGTATGCAGGTTATTTCCTTTTTCCTTAGGGAAAGAGGCTTATAACTGGTATATTAGTCTTGGTCAGGGTTCAGTCAGTTCATGGGCTGCCTTGGAGAAAGCCTTTAAGGATAGGTTCAAAATACCTATAGATCCCTCAATGAATTATCATCTGTTTGCCACAATCAAGAGATTTGAAGGAGAACCTATTGCTAACTTCAACGCTAGGTTCCAAAAGATGCTCTCTAAGTTAGTTGCACCTTATGTTGTAGCAGATGAAGCTTCTAGGAGCATATATTACTCAGCTTTAGATCCTTTGATTTCCATGTTTATCCGAAGAGCACACCCTGGTGTTACAACTTTGACAGGGGCTTTCCAAGAAGCTATCAAAGTCAGTCAGCAGCTAGTTCCTGCTGCAACACCAAATGTTGCATTTCCAACACTTCCTAGTTATCCTACATATCCTACCCAACAACAGACTAATGGAGCCATGATACCTCCAGCTATGATGCCAAGTCCTTTACAGATACCTCCACTTAGTATGATGCCTCCTCCAAATGGAAATGGCCAGATATTACAATATCTAGGACAAACACAAGTGCCTTAGGGTGTAGAACAGTCCAATAATAACAACAATGGATCTTCCTTTTTTAAGCCTCAAACAAAGAATGTAGTGGCCAAGGCTCAGGAAGAGAAAGAAGAAATCAAAGAGATATCAGCACAGTTGAGGAAACTCACTACTGAGATTACTCATTTGAGGAGTCAGAACTTCTATTCTCAACCAAATCAGAATAGAGGTTATGCCAATGACAGACCTAATTATCTTGATAGGAGATACAACAATAACTACAATAATAATAATGGCAACAATAATCCTCCTAGATAGCCTAGGGTATGGAACACTAGGCCAAATAATGGTTCTCTGCCATCACCCCTAGATAATCAACCTCCTAGTGAACCTAGGTAGACCACTAGAGTCAACCTTGTAGAGGCAGTCCTTACAAATTGGTGCAGGTGCATAACACTAATGCTCATAAAGAGCTGGATTGTCCTCAATTCAGGATTGCTGCTAGCATTTTCCAAACTGAAGTGTCCAATACTTCAAGTAATCCACTTCATGTAGAAGGAAATGAAATTGTCCCTTCTGGATATGATTCTACCTTAGTGCTAGAAATCTTCATTAACCATCCTCATCAGCAGACAATGTCAACTCATCAGGATTACACCTTGGCATGTGAAGAGTCAGCCATGGCTTTTGAGTCTAACTATATTTTTCCATTTGAGGATGAGAATGAGCCATCAATTGAATGTGAGGAGATACATGCTTATCAACAGCAGTATTAGGGTAAGCATAATTACACCTTGAGGAATAACTCAAACAAACCTGCTGGTCCTTTGACCACATCCTTGCCTCTAAACAATTTCAACACTCCAACTGATCCCAAGGCAAGTAATAATCCTGGATTTCCCAAGGTTAATGCTCAGTACTTAGCACCACATAATACAGCATCAAAAGCTACTAATCTGCCCCCTAAATCTGATAAATTGGTCACATATCTGGCAGATGAAATGAAAAACATTAAAATTAGCTTATCATTATCAGAGTTGCTCAAAACCCCTGCTATCAAGAAAGCATTCATGAAATCATTAGAGGATCCTGCTCCAAAAGAGAATAGTCATACCTTAGGTAAGTTTGGAAATAAAGATCATGCTGCTAGAGATGTTAATGTTAAACATAAAGTGCCAACTGTTGTTCAAGCTGCAGACCCTTTATAGAGACAAGAGTGAGTCACCTCCTTTCCTCCTTACCATAAGGATGTCTGGTAAAAATTTGCACAACTGCTTAGTAGATTTAGGAGCATCTACTAATGTAATGCCCCTGTCTATATGCAATGCCTTAGGGTTGCATCCTGCTAAGTCACTAAACAAAGTGACACAATTGGACAAAATAGAGGTGAGTGTGGTAGGAGAACTAACTCACATTCACATGTAGTTAGCATCAGATCCCAGAATCTAGTACTACATTGATATTTAGGTAGTTGATATACCTTATACATATGGGATGTTACTCAGCAAGGACTGGTCAAAAACCCTTAATGGATACATGTCAACTGATTTTAGTCATATGTGGATGCCCTGGAGAGGGATACCAAATCAAATAAGGATAGATACTAAGCCTCACATGAAACACATGATCACCGAATATAACAAAACCAATGAAACCATGTATGTGGATGTAGAACCCAGAGTTTACTCCATCAGACCCCAGACCATTAGCATAGAGGAGTTCCTAATGTATGATGTTCATAATCATGATGATGACACTCAGGATGAAAAAATAATTTTAGAATCTGATTGCAATCCTGAAAATGAAAATGAGGTAGATCATTTCAAGAATTTTGAGATGCATTTGTTTAAAGAGGTGCAACAATGTCAATTGTTAAAAATGCATGTTCATGATATTCTAATTGATGGATGTTCTAGATTGCATAATGAGGCACATTCTGAAAAGACCTGTGATGCCTACATAGATATGATGGAGCTGGAACAAGCGTGTAGTGAGGCATAATCATCTTCAACATCATCTCCGGTAAATTCTGTAGATAGTGACAGTGACACTGATTTTTGTTTGTCTTCTGCAGGAACAAGAGAATGCACATAGCAGGATGAAGGTCACATTTAGATGATAGAAGAGATACAGGTATGCAACAACAGTAACGCTAAAAGAAAAAAGAAAATCACCCCAGGGAGTGATTGTTTGGTAGAATCAGATTATGAGTTATCTGATGAAGATGGGGGCAGTAATTTGTCCAAGTTTGAAGAGTTTTTATCAAAAGAGATTTAAAAAGTGACACATTAGCAAAGATCGCCACAGGATGTTTTGATTGAGGGATGATACAGGTTACATGAAGCACCTCATTTAGAAACTGCTTGTTCACTGTGTTTGCATATTCTGAAAAGGCAGATGTTGCCCAGTCTAGAAGATTTTCCTTTTGATGAGAAGAGAAAAGAAGAAATATCAGCTTCACATAAGGCAGATAGGGTGAAGTCTGAGAAAATTGAGACATAAAAGTTAAAATGGATATTAAGTGGTACAACTGCCAGGGCTAAAAAGAAAAGAGAAGGCCCAAACCAACCTTTGACTGAAGATAAGCTATGGATCCTCAGGTTTGATGGATCCAAGCCAAAACAAGGGGCTGGAGTAGGGATAGATTTGATTGATCCATCTAGAAAATCATACTTGGCAGCATACAGACTGCAATTCCCATGCACAAACAATGTGACAGAGTATGAAGCTTTAATTCATGGGATATTGTTCGCACTTAGAAAGAAGGTGAAGATTTCGCATGTCTATGGAGACTCAGAATTGGTTGTGAGACAGGTAAGAGGTATATACTCTTGTAACTACAAAAAGCTATCCAATTATAGACATAGGGTGTGGGACCTGATAGAAGATTTTGATGCATTCAACATCACCCATGTACTAGAGAACAAAATCATAGGGCAAATGCCTTAGCCTAGGCTGCCAGCACTTTAGAGCCACTATCCATATCTGGTCTGAAAAGAGTTTTAGTAGAATTAGTATTAGTACCTTCTGTGCCAGATAATGTAACTAACCTCCAAGTATTTGACGATGATCAACATATTCTAGACTTCATTTCGAACAGGGATGTTTTTTATGCACAAATCATAGATGAAAGGAATGTGGAGGACCATATCTGGGAAGAAGAAGAAATCCTAGAATTTCCTAGTAATAAGATTCCTAAGGGAATGATAGAGCTAGAAAGAGCATTTGATCTAGACAACATGCTAAAATAGAAAGATCTTCCAAAAGTTGATGGAGGACAGTATTCACAGGTCAACATTGGACAAGAAGATGAAGAAGGAAACGTTCTGATTGGGAAAGTTTGTACAGAGGAGGAGTTGGAAGGAATAACCCAAGCTCTCAAAGATTATATCCATGTCATTGTCTAGACTTGTGATGAGTTGAAAACTTACGATACATCAATCATCACTCATAGTATACCTTTGAAGCCAGATGTCAAGCCCTTTAGGTAGAAATAGAGACCTGTCAATACTTTATTGGAGCCTATCATTTTTGAAGAGGTTAAGAAACTACTAAATGCCAGGATCATATTTCCTGTGAGAAATTCCACATGGGTGGCAAACCTGGTTCTAGTAAGGAAGAAGAATAGCGACATTAGATTATGTGTAGACTTTAGGAACTTAAACAGAGCTTCTAAGAAGGATAATTATCCTTTGCATTCTTTGGATGAGTTCTTGCAAATTGTAAATGGGGCCAAGATGATGTCATTCTTGGATGGTTTCTCTGGTTATAACCAGGTGATGGTGGACAAAATAGACAGATTAAAAACTGCATTCACCACAAAGTGGGGGATATTCGCCTACAGGCGCAGCCTTTTGGGTTAATAAATGCTGGGGCAACCTTTCAGCGAGTGATGGACATAGCCTTTAGAGGCTTGATTAGTAAATGCGTAGTCATATACATGGATGACTTAAAAATTTTCTCTAAAGAAAGATGAAATCATGTAGAAGACCTTAAAAAAGTGCTAAAGAAGTGTGAACAATATGGGATATCCCTAAACCCCAAGAAATGCGTATTTGGGGTAACAACAGGGAAATTACTAGGTCACCTGATAACTGAAAATGGGATCATCATTGATCCTAATAGGGTGAAATCCATCATGAAGATACAGCTTCCTAGAAGCAAGAAGGAGCTCAAATCTTACTTTGGTAAGATTAATTTTGTTAGAAAATTTATCACTGGCTTTGTAGAAATTGTCAGACCCTTGAATGCCATGTTCAAGAAGGATGCTAAAATTGAGTGGACACCTAAAGCTAGAGCAGCTTTTGAAGATATTAAAAAAGCCATATCAAATGCTCTAGTTTTGATCAGTCCATATTATACCAAAGATTTTTACATTTACTCATTTGCTTCAGAGCATACATCTGCAGCAGTCTTGACACAGAGAAATGAGGAAAAGGAAGAAAAGCCTATAGCCTTCATGAGCTATCCTTTCAAAGATGTAGAACTTAGATACATGGATGTTGAAAGACAATCCCTTGCTCTAGTTCAAGTGGTTAAGAAGTTCAGGCATTATATCTTGAGATGTAAAGTGATTGTTGTAGTACCTAATGTAGTAGTAAAAATGTTATTAATGCAAAGCGAATCAAGTGAGAAGAGGGCTAAATGGATCACTATCCTCCAAGAATATGATATGGAAATAACACCCATGAAATTAGTAAGAGGACAGACATTGAGCCAGATGATTTCAGAAATGGATCCTAACATCATGAGCCAGCAATATGTTATTAATGCAAAGGAGAATGGAGAATGGTACTCAGACATCAAACACATCCTAATTACTGAAAGATGTCCTTCAAGATTGCAGGCCTCACAAAGGAGAGCCTTAATGATAAGGTCACAGAAGTACATGATAAAAGGAGTCCTTTTCAAGAAAAACTACGAGGGGATATACCTTAGATGCCTGAAAAGGAAAGAAGCAGACAAGGTGCTATTAGAATTACATGACAAGTTTGGAATTGCACATGGCTCATCTTTAGCTACCACTCATGCTATCCTTAGGGCAGGGTATTAATGGCCCACTATTTTTAAAGACACTACTGAACACATCAAATGTTGTCATATGTATTAGGTTGCTGCAAAGAAAGAAAGATATGCTACCCAACCTTTGCAGCTAGTGATGGAGATGTGCCCATTTGCTCAATGGGGAATGGACTTCATAGGACCTATCAATCCTCCATCATCTTCAGGCCACAGGTATGTTTTAACTATTACTGTCTATTGTACCAGGTAGACTGAAGCTATCAGCAGTAAGACATGTAATGCTGAGGATGTCGTCAGGTTTTTGGAAAGCAATATAGTAACTAGGTATGGAGTTCCCTATGATTTGGTATGTGATAATGGGTCTGCCTTTGCTTCAACAAGGTTATCAAGTTGGGCTTTTGATTATGGGATCATCTTGAAATTCTCCTCAAATTACTATCCCCAAAGGAATGGATTAGCAGAATCTACAAATAAAAATTTATTGAACATCATAAAAAAGTTGATAGAAAAGAACCCAAGGGAATGGAATACCTTATTGAAATATGCCTTGTGGGTAGACAGAACTAGGATGAAAGTTGCATTAGGAAATTCACCTTTTGACTTAGTATATGGGGTGGATCCTATCCTCCCTATTAACTTAAAGATTCCTACATTGCAGTTTGCACAAGAATACCTAGGCATATATAATAAATAGGAAGTCAGGTTGCTTCAATTGATGCACCTAGAAGAAAAAAAGTAAGGCAATTGATTAATTTGCCAAATATCAGGCTGTTGTCAAGTGCTGGTTTGAAAAAGAGCCAGAATTAAGGCTTTTAGAATCTCAGATTTAGTTCTGATGTGGGACAAAGCAAATGAAAGGAAAGGAGATCATCGTAAGTTTGATAAACTTTGGATAGATCCCTTCCAAATTTCTAAAATTTTAGGAGACAGCACCTATAGGCTTAAGACCTTAACTGGTGAGGATGTTCTATTACTAGTTAATAGACAGTTTCTCAAACATTATTTTCAACCCTAAAACAACGCCATGTAAGTCATGTGTATCATAGTGTACATTTTTGTATAGTCCGTTTGTTTTGTTTGCTTTGTTATTTTCCTATGTGCTAGGGTCTTTATTTTGATTTAGAGTATGAAGGAGTAGACTAACAACCACTGAAAACAATAGAAAATTTAGAACATTCAGGTTAATTATTTGAAATTTATGCATAATTTGTTGTGATTGTCATGAATACAGAAAGTTAGTTGACTTGTGAAATTTTGTATTCAGTGACTATGGGTTGAGTATTCAAGGAAGTTTCTCACAATGACACACCTAAAATCCTTGGGTTTGTTGAACCTACCAGTGTAGATATTAGGTGAAAAATCAGAGGTCACCCTTGCTACCATTGCAATTCTCAACTTAATTTTAGCAAGTGATCATTTCTTGCATCATGAAGTTACGAATGCAATATCTTATGAAGTTTTTATCTCATCCAAAATATAAAATAAATAAAATAATAATATGGATTTTACTAAAAATCTAAATTAAGCCATCTAAGTAACTCTACCGGAGCTATAGACTCTTGCTGGTAGTGGGGCTCTACTTAGGAGAATTGTAACGATAACCTTGTCGGGGCTATGGACGCCTGCTCGTAGCAAGGCTCTATCTGGTTGGCTATGAGGGAATGACATCAACTAGGTAGTCTAATATCAATCATTAGTTTGTTCAACTAATTTTCAAGATGAGGATAATTAATCACCTGCACCCACTTAAATTGAATGTGAAAATTCATGAACCTTATTGAATACATTGAGTCTCAAGTTAAATAATGATTTGCAGAAAAGATAGTTGGAAGTTATGAATTTATTTCATTTAGTTTTCTTTAATGGTTTTAATTTTATTGTTTTGTTTGGTTGCTAGTTGTTGTGATGTTTACAACACACCCCATTTTACTCCTTAGCAAAATGAGGACCCCTGTTGTGGCTGTTTCTTTACTTGCATGTGTGTGGGTCTGCTTGGTGGTAAAAGGGAAAAAGAAGTGAAGTACAAACCTTGTTGAAAATAAAGAAAATTTGGCATTAAGTACCATAGCTGAATACAGGTGAATTCCTTGTCAAAAATGAATAAGGGTTTCTTTTTGAACCATCTTAAAATTCCCTGTATTTTGCAAGTTATGTGTTTTTGGTCAAATGCATTGTGATATGGGTTTGTATGTTACACATACAAAGTCCTTTGTATGTTACACATACAAAGTCCTTTGTATGTTACACATACAAAGTCCTTTGTATGTTGTGTCGTTGTATGTCTCATATACAAATTTGTTTGTATATTGGGTCTTTGTATGAGTCACATGGAAGTCATTGGGTTTATATACTTTGTTATACTTGTATGCATTTTGTTAATGTTCTATTTATACATACAAGGTGGACCCAAAAAGTTCAAAGTTTAAATGCATAGTCCGGCATGTCCGTCGGATGCATTTTTTGTCTGTATGTTTGAAAAGTGTGAAATATATAAAGTAGACATATAATGGTATATGCATAGCGCGGAATTGAGAATTTATGAAATGAGGTATAATCGTTGTATGTTCTGCCTTGTATGTATGTTTCGGGACATACATTGTGAGATGCATACAAGGCGGAATTCAGAGAAGGTTAAAATTTGGTTAATGCAATGTATCATACCTCAATGTATATTGAAAGATATATTACGCTTTATACATGTCACGGAGCCCACATGGTTATAAGTTGTGGTTTATAAAGGGTTGGAGTCTGAATGGACATACAAAAGTCTTTGTATGTATCTATGCTTGTATCTATAGATTCGATACAAGTGTCATATGCGTTAGGGAGATATAAGTGATTGGAATGAGTTATTTTGATAGCCCCAACTAAATGAGTTTCACCAATAGAAGTTGTATCAGGCTGATATGAGCTATCAGGGTGAGTTTTTTTTATTGCCCCGACTAAATGAGTTTCACTGATAGAAGTTGTATCGGGTTGATATGAGCTATCGGGGTGAGGTTTTTGGATTGCCCCGACCAAGTGAGTTACACCAATAAAAGAAGCATCAAACAGAGATATGGGTATCAGCAGTTAGGTTGGTTGTCTTGCCGACTAAGGGTGTTATTCTGATGGAGCTGATATACAAAGAGCGGATGTGAAAAGAAGTTAAATACAAGAAATTCTTTGTATGTTTAAATGTTTGTATGTCTACAATATACAATACGATATGCAAGGTACGTAGCTTTATTGATGCGGAAGCCATCATGGTTAAGAGAAGGTAAAGTGAATTTTCATCAGGCATCGGCAAAAAGGAAAGAGACTTGGCTGACGATGGTTGTCTTCCCAAAGACAAGGTAAAGTGAAGTTTCCTCGGGCATTAGCAGAAAGGAAAGGGACTTGGCCGATGATGGTTGTCTCTCCGAAGACAAAGTAAAGTGAAGTTTCATCAAGCATCGGCAAAAGAAGAAAAGACTAGGCCAATGGAAGTAGGTCTTGCTGAAGGTAAAGTGCAGTTAAGCTATCAGGGTGAGTTTGGATTCGGGGAAACTTAAGGGAGTCTTTATGGCAGTGATTGTCTTGCCGACTACGGAGAAAATGAAGAGGAATAGGATAAAGACCAACAGCCTGAGAAATGAATAAAAATGTAATATGAAGAAGACATATGCGTCCAATACTTAGAAGATAATGAATCACCCAGATGGTTGCCATTGGCAGCCTATGCCATGAGAAATATGTTGACTGAGTTGACAAAAGTTTATCTACTATTGATCCTAATTGACAAATCCTGACCTTAGGTCATTTGTAACTGCCTGCTCACCTTATTCTATAAAAGGTGCAGGGGTGCCTTTTTTTGAAGATTCAGAAGCTTAATTGAAATTTGATTGCTGAAATATCAGGACTTATTTCAAAGTTGTTGTAAACATATATGTTTTTTACATACTGAATGAAAGAGAAGACCATTTGATTACAAATCATCATAAATCCTGAGTAATCTGTGTTTGAAATCAGGATACATGCTTTGATTTGCTACATCCCTTGGAGTGTTTATCAGTCTGCATGTGTTGTTTTCATTCCTTATCCTTTGAAGTTAGCATCATCTGTATATAGCTATGGAACATCTTGGTGAAAATATGGTTTGATTTCTTCTCCTAATGAATGTATCTAGTATGTATGTGGTTCAATAGCTAAAGATTCACCAAAATTTGAAGTATTCTTTTAAATTTCTTTGAATTTCATAACAATTCATCATCACATGCAAATAACAGAAAATTAAAAGCAAATGAACATGAAATATGCTGACATCTCGTAGACAATTGGAAATACATAGCATATTTAGAGTTAAAGCATGCTAAATTGATAAATATCATGCAAAGATCTAAGTATAGACACATTATTTGAAGAAATATACTATGTTGAGTAACCTCTCTATGTAGCATATTTGTAGGAAATAGAATCTACTGGTCAACTTAAGGCCCCTTGAAATGGAAAAAAGCAACACATATAAACCACTGTGTAACATCAATAGATTATGAACTAATCAACGGAGACTTGGGATCATGAATTCTTTGAATTCATCGTATCTTTCAAGATAAATAAAGGTTGTTGTGTAACTTTTATTTCATGTTTGCTTATGATTAACATCATGATCAACAGTACCCATGTACAACAAATCTCAAGTGGAGAAAAGGAGAAAACCTCATGGGAAAAAACTCCTCTCCAAAAGTGAGAATGCAGAAACAATGAAAGTGAAAGAAGTGATAGTAGGAGGACTCAACATGATCCCCCAAGGACTACTTCTATCACATATATACAATTAAATACCCCCCATAGGAGAGAAAGTGTGAGACTATAGGTTCCCCCCACAATGAAGTAGCTCCTGTGTTGATGATAAATGCCCAAAGATGAATGCTAGAAAGTGTCATGTACCTACAAACAACATTTCTCCCCTTAGGAAGAAACCAATCCAAAGGCTAATGTAGAAGAAACTCCATCTCAAAGTATGAGGGAAAAAGCCTCATGATGGATGCCTCTAAAGACTACTCAAGTGTCCACATGTCAGAATCAAAGAATGGCACAATCTAATGAGGTGTGACCAATCCAAAATCCTAGGTAGACGCATGAAGAACAACCTCCAAAGATGAAGTAGATGGGATAACAATTGTGTTGTAACTATCATCAAAGAGGAGAGATATCCCCTCAAGTGTGTCCTCCAAATCTGTAATATGAGACTCACAAAACAAGTCTGATATACCTACCAAGAAAGTATCCCACAAAGCTGTCTAAAAGACTCAAAATATCCTGCTCAACTAAAGTAGATGAAACCATGTTGATGTCGATCTCTAAAGAAGGAGGAGATTGAGGTGATGGAAGCTTAGCACTAGTCTCACGAACCAAAGTAGATGAAAGAACACCAAGGTTCAAGTTACCAAAGTTCTCCTCAGAAACATGATTCACACTTGATGCAAGAGTGTGAATATGAAGTAATGGATCTACATCATGAGAAACAAAATGGGAGAAAGTATACAAGTGAGATGTATGATCAGCCATCCCAACAGCAATGATATTTCTACTCTCCAAGTCCCGTATGATCACCGAATTAGGAGTGAACTCAACTATATTCCCTGCACCATAATGAGTAATTTGGTAGATGTAAAGGAGATTAGTTGACAAGGAAGGTACACACAACACATTGTTGAATGTATTGTCTTGAACATCAATAGTCCCTTTTCCAGATGCATGCATGCATGTATTGTTACCCATCAAAATAGGTGTCTAAGTACATGACTCAAATGAAGAGAACATCCCTTGTGAAGATGCCATATGATGAGAATCTCCTGAATCAAGAAGCCATCTCTCTGACTGAAGACTTGTTGAAGCAAAGAGTGCTTGTCGTTTTCCTTTGATTGTCCCATTGGCAATGCCTATTGTCCCTGTATGTGTAGATGATGATGGTGTCAAAGAAGAGCATGTACTAGGTGATAATGATGACATGTGGATATTGTGCTTTTGAATAATGTGAGTCAACTCATCAATTTTCTTCTCATAACACTTATTCTCATCATGTCCTAGTTTATTGCAATATGCACACTTTGGTCTCTCCTTAGATGATTCCTCCTTGGGAGAGAATGAGGACCTGGGTCATTTTGTTGATTCCTTTGCTTGCTCATTGTTCTTGAGATCCTTATTTTTCTGTTTCTTTCCTTTTCTAGTTGAATCCTTTTGACCCTTAGTGCCTTGACTAGAAAGAAGTGCTTGAGATCTAGGTGACTTTAATGTGCCCATGTGTACTAACTTAGCTTGCTCTCTTGTGAGTGATGCAGCAAACTCATCAAGTGAAGGCATTGTGAAAGCTTTCCCAAGTGCATCCATCATAGCATAAAAGGTAGAAACAAAAATTGAATCGTTAGGACCAAGCTTGGCAAGGATTAAAAGAATCAATTGAGTGTCCTCTTTCTCAATTCTATATTGTTTGAGCTGCAATCTAAGTGATTTTAGTTTTGTGAAGAAGTCATGGATGCTTGCAAAATCAGTTAGATTCAAACCAATTAATTCATTCTCCAATTTGAAACCTCTCATAGTATCTTGTTTACCAAAGAGATTTTCTAAGGTAGTCCACACTTCATTAGGTGTTTTACAAGATTCAATATTAAAAAGGAGATCAGGAGAGATAGACAAGTATAGTATTCCATAGGCTTGATCACATCTATTATACCACTTTCATTGTTTTTGCATTCTCACTTTTGGAGATGACTTTTTTCCCATGAGGTTTTCTCCTTTTCTCCACTTGAGATTTGTTGTACATGGGTACCTAACATGGCCTAGTAGCTGGGACCCATCCATCATTGCATCTTGCTTTAGTCAACTACTCCCTAAGTTGCACTTAACAGGGGCTATTGGTGTGAACAACGTTATCACCTAACCAGTTTACCATTGTGTGGATAATTTACATTATTTAACTATTTACTAGTTAAATAATATTCACACATCACATATAATTCACACATTTAAGTTGACTTAGTGAGTCTTCTAGATGTTTCTAGTTGAGTCTAGTTGTGTGTTGAGTTGTTAATAGTTGGAGTGAGTTGTCTTATCCTCCACATGTGTAATTAGTTATCATCCTCTAATTGACACATGTTGTAGGAATATCTCCACTTTCCACTCCACCTTTCACTCCACTTTTCTAGCTCTGACCTTGCCTTTATAAGAAAGGCATATCATGTACATTGTAACAACAACAACAATCTTTTCATTCAATGATAGAATAGAATTATTCTCTCATTTGATCTCTCTTGTGCTTTCATGAAGTCCTAGATCCTGAGTGGCTACAATCATAGCCAACTCTAATAGTCCCCAATTCATTAACCACAATGCTATGCGCCTAAGACACAACAATGAAAATAAAGGAGGAAAGATAGAAGAATGATGATACAAATAGAAGAATGGTCATAACAAAGGGGGTCTTTTGGTATAATCGAGCTTACACGAGTATCAAGGGTCATCCAAGGATGCCTAAACAATACATAACACATCATGGGGGGAACACAACACAAGAGAGGAGGTCACATAAATGAGAAAATAATGTTATGGCGTAGGTGACCATTAGGCTTATAAATACTTACCTTTTACACAACTGAACTAGCAACAGTTGAGAATAAGTACCATTCAGTTGTGTAATGTTATGTATCATTCGGTTGTGCCAGGCACCATCTGTGACATTCAATATAATAGAAGTGAAGACAACAAATGAACTGGTGAAAGCTTTGGCTAAATTATATGAAAAACCATTAGCCTCTAATATGGTATTTCTCATGAAGTGTTTGTTTAATCTGAAAATGATTGAAGGTGGATCTATGTTAGATCATTTAAATGAATTTAATATGATTACTAGTCAGTTAACTTCTATAAAAGTGAAATCTGATGAAGAGGTGAGGGCTCTCTTAGTTTTATGTTCTTTTCCAAAAAGTTGGAATAGCTTGGTAATGGTTGTAAGTAACTCTATCTATGGTTCAAATAATTTGAAATTTGATATTGTTTTTGGTGTTATCCTTAGCGAGGAAATGCAATGGAAAAGCACATGTGAGATTTCAACATCGGGTAATTCTTTGACTATAGAGAAAAGGGGAAGAACAAAGAAGAGAGAAAAAATCCCAACAAATCATGGGAAGTCACAAGGGAAATCGAAGAAAGGTAGATCTAAATCCAGAGGATGAATGGATTGCTAGCACTATGGAAAGCCAAGACACTTGAAGAAGGATTGCTAGTCTCAAAAGGGTAAACAAGGAGACAGACAACATGATGACAGTAAGGAAGCTAATGTTGCAAGTAATAAATTACAGGATGCTTTAATTATGTGTTTAGATAATGCTAATGATTCTTGGGTAATAGATTCAAGGGCTTCATTTCATGCCACAACCCATAGGAAATATTTTTTAGATTATGTTCAAGGTGATTTTGGATAGGTATATTTGGGTGATAATGAACCCTATCAAATTGTTGGAAAAGGAAAGATAAAAATCAAGTTGTAGAATAAAAATGAATGGTTTCTATAGGAGGTAAAGCATGTTCCAAATTTGAGAAGGAATTTAATCTCTACAAGACAACTGGGTAGTGAAGGCTGCATAGTTACATTTTCAGACAAAGTCTGGAAGGTCACTAAAGGTGCATTATTAGTAGCTAAAGGTGAAATGGTAGGCACATTGTATTTGTGTACTAGTAATACTTATTCTACCTTAGCTTCTACAGAAATAGTTGCTACTGAGATAGTTATAGCACTTGCTACAGGCACAGAACTAGAATTGTGGCACCATAGACTTGGGCACATGAGTGAGAAAGGGATGAAGATCCTTCACTTCAAAAAGTTGCTACCAGGTTTGAAGCAGATTGACTTGGAGTTCTGCGAAAATCATGTTTATGGAAAGCAGAAAAGAGTCTGATTTCTCAAAGTTGGGAAAGAAAAGAAGAGTGAGAAATTAGAGCTTGTGCATTCACATGTATGGGGACCAGCTCAGGTATCTTCTCTTGGTGGCTATTTCTATTATGTTACTTTTATTGATGATTCAACTAGGAAAACATGGGTGTATTTCATAAAACAAAAATTAGAAGTGTTTGAAACTTTTAAAAAGTGGAAAACTTTGGTTGAGAATGAGATGGGAAAAAAGTTGATGTGTCTTAGATCTAATAATGGAGGTGAGTATTGTAGTAGAGAATTTGAAAATTACTGTTCATATAATGGAATTCGTAGGAAGAAAATAGTTCTTGGAACCACACAAGAAAATGGTGTGTCTGAGAGGATGAATATGACCATTATGGAGCATGCAAGGAGCATGAGATTGCATATTGGACTACCCTTACACTTTTGGGTAGATGTTGTACATATTGTTGTTATTTAATAAACAAGGGACCTTCAAATCCTTTAGATGGTGGCATTCTAGAGGATGCATGGACGGGTAAAATGGTAAACCATTCATTTCTAGAAACCTTTGGTTGTGAAGCTTTTGTCCATGTTGATATTGAAAATAGAACCAAGCTTGAGGCTAAGTCTAAAAAATGTACCTTCATTGGATATGGAGTAGATGAATTTGGTTATTGATTATGGGATTATGAAAATCATAAAATCATTAGGAGCAAAGATGTTATATTCAATGAGAAGGTCATGTATAAGGATCAACTATAGGAAAATAAGCATGAACAGAACAAAAAGGAATATGTGGTGTTGGATGAGATTCCAAAAAATAAAATGCCAGTGGTACCTGATGCTCAACAACAAGTTATCCCACAAACTCCTGGAAGTGTTAGACATTCTACAAGGATAACTAGACCTCTAGAAAGATTTTCTCCAACATTATATTATATATTATTAACTAATTCTGGTGAACCTGAAGGTTATGAAGAAGTAATGCAGGTAGATACCAAAAAGCAGTGGGAGCTAGGCATGCAAGAGGAAATGGATTCCTTTTTGCATGATCAGACTTGGGACTTAGTCAAATTATGTGCAGGAAAAAGAGCATTGCCAAATAAATGGATTTATAGGTTAAAGGAAGAAGATGAAGGCAATAAAAGATATAAGGCCAGAATCATGGTAAAAGGTTTTGCACAGAAAAAAGATATATATTTTGATAAAATATTTTCTCTGATTGTAAAGATGACTTCTATTAGAACTATTCTAAGTCTTGTGGCTGCAGAAGACTTGCATCTTGAATAGCTAGATGTGAAAACAACATTTCTCCATGAGGATTTGGAAGAGAAAATATACATGCAGCAACCACAGGGATATGATGTCAAGGGTAAGGAGGATTTTGTGTGTAGGTTAAAAAAGAGTTTGTATGGCCTGAAGAAAGCACCTCGACAATGGTATTTGAAATTTGATAGTTTTATGGCTGAACAAGGTTACAAAAGATGTCATTTTGATTATTGTGTTTATTTTAAGAAATTGGGTAATGGTAGCTATATTATCCTGTGGCTTTATGTTGATGACATGCTTGTTTCTAGGTCTAATATGTAACATATTAATGAACTTAAGTAGAAATTAGCAAATTCATTTGCTATGAAGGATTTGGGTGCAACAAAACAAATCCTTGGTTTGAGAATCACACGGGACAGGACAAATAGAAAATTATTTTTGTCTCAAAGTGAGTATGTAGAGAAGGTGTTGAAAAGGTTTAACATGCAAAATGCTAAAAAAGTTAGTACACCTTTGCCTAGTCATTTTAAGTTGACTAAGGAGATGTGTCCCAAGACACAAAAGGAGGAAGACAAAATGTCTAAGATACCATATGCATCAGTAGTTGGTAGCTTGATGTATGCAATGGTATGTACAAGGCCAGATATTGCACATGTAGTGGGAGTTGTGAGCAGGTATATGAGCAATCTGGGAATGGAACATTAGAATGTAGTAAAATGGATTCTCCAATAATTGAGAGGTACTACTTCTAAGAAACTATGTTTTGGAGGAACAAATTCTACTCTAAAGGGATATGTTGACTCTGATCTAGCAGGTGATATTGATAGAAGGAGGAGTACTATAGGGTATGTTTTTACTGTAGGAGGTACTGCAGTCAATTGGTTTTTAAGGCTGCAAAAGGTTGTTATGCTTTCAACCACTAAAGCTAAGTATGTGTTGCTACAGAATCTATCAAGGAGATGATTTGGTTACAACATTTTCTAGAGGAATTGAGGCAATGACAAGAAGATATCCCTTTTACACTAATAGCAGAGTGCCATTCATCTTGCTAATAACTCAGCTCTACGTTCAAAAACTAAGCATATACAGCTCATATACCACTTCATCCAGTCAGTTTTGGAGGATGGATAGTTGAAGCTGGAGAAAATTCACACAAGTGAGAATCTTGCAGATATGTTCACAGGGGTAGTTACATGGGAGAAACTAATTTCCTCATCAGTTTCTGTTGGCCTTCATGACTAAAAATGGTGGACGTAAGAAATCAGCTAGGCCTATCTAGTGGGAGCTGCAAGTGCAGCAGTGTCATCCAGGATCAGTCTCCAAGTGGGAGATTGTTTGATGTTGAGCCTGATTAGTCTCCAAGTGTGAGATTATTGGTATGTGGTGACTGATCATGCAAGTACTGTACACATGTAATGTATCCTTCCTTCCCTATTTTTGCCTATTCAGAGTTAGTTGTTAATTTTTTGTTAACCGACAAAAGAAAAATGACATTGTAAAACCCTAATTCTAGAAGCTTCTAAAAAGCTTGTTATAAGTGGTTGGGATGTATGTTACGGTAACATATTCATGATATTGTAATTTATTTTGCACTAGATAATAAAATCATTGGATGGCTGAGTTTATGTGGATGTAGCCCATATTGGGTGAACCATGTTAAATTTCAGTGTTGATCTCTTTTGTGTTATTGCTCATTGTTATATTTGGGTTATTTAATCTACATATAATTGTTAATGTTTATTTCCTCAATGTACCTGAACCCTAACAAAAGATTGGTCTCTCTATGGCTCAGGGTGTCTATCAGGTTTTGGACAAAAGAAATCAAGAGTAAAATTCTTTTTCATAACCATGTGCTACCATGTATTACGATGAATAGTATGCACTTGTTCATGTAAAGGGAATTTTATGCATTGGTGAACTGATGAGGGGACAACCTTCATAGTCTTAAGCCATGGATGTCCTAATTTTATGTAGAAAGGTCAAATGATGGGATGACATCAAATAATTCATTAACGACTTTATCATATATCGTAAATAATTATGAGTCATTTCAAGGTTTCAAGCTATCTAGTATATCTAGATTATGTGAGAGTTGATATTTTGATTTGTTATCTATATAACAAGTACCATTTAGTGTGTTCATATTCTATTTTCCATTCTTGGGTGGTGACTCTTCATATCTCAAAGCCAGTGCAAAGTAAAGTACATCAAAGTAGTAGGATATGCAGGAGAAGATTGATCCATTAGGGGCATCCCAACAAGCCTATAAGTTCAGAACTTACAAATCTGAAGTGGATGGCTAAAGAATGCATTGAGTGTAATCCTCCTCCTATTACTAATCTTATCACTATGACTACACCTCTTTTGAGTGGTAGTAGAAATTATTCTCAAATAAAAAGAAAATAAAGTAAGCATGCCAGTTCTTTTGTTCCTTGTAATGTACATGGTTATGAGGTTAATTATGAAGGAGATGAAATATATTATTTTGGATCTCTTTGTGGACCTTAGGGTCTAACCATCCCCCTATAAAACCCTTATCGATCAGTAACCATCCCTACTATTCAATTGGTATATGAGTCCCAAAACCCATCGCCTTATAAGAGGTTAGGTTCCCCTTCATCTAGAAAAGCTAAGTTTACTGATGCAAATGCATGTTCTATACCTAATATAGCTTCTACTTCTAATGTACAATGCCAAATAGATAAAGAATTAGAAAGGGAGGTGGCTGATTTAGCTCTCAGATTGGCTAGGATGGAAGCTTTGAAAACAAAGGAGGACTTTCTCTTAAGAATACAAGCCATAAATAATTCTAATACTACTAGTAGTTATCGCACCCCTAGTGCATCTTCTAATAATAGGAAACACATATCATAGCCTTTACCCACTATCTAACAAGTTCCCTTGGTATAAATTGCATCATTTGCAACACAACAATAGACCTTTCCCACAATTGTTGCAACTATGTTTGTCCCTATGAATAATCATACTATATCAATAACCATATGTCATCCCTAGAGGTAGAAGTAAATAGAAAATGCAAATATAGGAATAGCTACTCAACAAGTAGGTTACAACCCTTATGTAGGTCTAGGAGGGGTGCAATACCTAGGTCCTCAAGTAGCTTAAAACCTTCCTGCATGGGAAAATATCAAAAAATCAAAATGTACCACATCAACAACATTTGTAAATCCCACAAAATCCTCATGTGAACTAGAATAATCATGTTGTCCAACCAGTTGTAAATCCCCTTGATAGAAGACCAATTTAGTTAGAGATGTACAAAGTGATGGTAGTTGTTTCTCATTTATGTCAAAAAGGTATTGAGGGTGTTGATTTAGTGTGCATCTTCATAAGGTATCATCAGTGATTTGTACTATTGACATTGGTTGTTTAGGATCATGTCTTTCGAAGTTGTTCACTCTATTAGGAACATAAATCAAGATTCATTCATTTGGACAAGATAAGTGTGTTGATTATGCCTTCAATAAGGATGTTGTCAATTGAGTTGTTTACCATTGATGGTTTGAGTTGTTGATGCTCATGATGCTTGATGGAGTTCATGTCTTGTTTATGTTTCTTGGTTCATTTTTTAGATCTTATCTAGTGGTGTTTGAAGGAATCCAAGGTGTGTTTCATGTAGCCATATTGTTCATAGGTTTTCCACCAAAGCAAAGAGCAAAAAATAGATTTGAAGACTTGTTTGAGCTGATGGCTGAACATATTGATGAGTTGTTGATGACAGACATAAGTTGATGTCTTACAGATGCATAGAAGGTATTATTTATGATTGACAGATTTGCAGGGCTTGTTTGTTCATTCATGCCATTATGGTGTTATGGTGTTCTTCATGTGGGTGTTAGCATATGGCATATGATATCATGGTTCTTTCCTGTGATAAATTCTTTTATCAGCTTGGCACATGGATTTTTGTACAGTTTGGCTTATGACAAGGCTTGAGTTTTTTGCTCACATTAATATAAGGTTGATATGAGCCTTGTTTCCATTTGTATTAAAGTCAAACATTAATATTCTCACATGGACTTCAAGGTAATAAATGCATGAAATATAATACATATTTGAAGAGAAGCTCAAAAAGTATAATCATGTGAAGGGTCCTTAATACATACTCTAACTGATCCCTTTACCTTTTTGACTAATCCCTTATTATATGAGATATGCATCGAATATTAATATATTCGAAGACCTTATGGGAGCTCGAAGCATATTCAAGGGAGAGTATTTTTTAAAAAGTCATTCAAAGACCCATATTTAATGGGAGTATATTCGAAGGGGACCTTGTTTTATTTAATAGAGAGTTTTTTTTTTTATAAAAACCATTGAATGCCATAAATGACAAGTTGGAGAGCTTGATGCACATTGTAGAGCTCGATGCATACATAAGCTGTAATTATGGTTTTGTAAATATTAGAAACTTAATGTTATTGGCCTCTATATGTCATATTTTTATGACAATAAAAAAAAGAAAGGTGGGCTCGAATAAGTATAATGTTTTTTTTTTTTAAAAGAACTTGATTTTTATCATCTAATTTGATGGCTCACTTTGACACCAAACAATGTGGAAGTGATTATCTTTTTAAAAGATAATTCTAGTATGATTAAAAAGGAAAAAGTTGGAGATTCAAAGTGATATTTCCAAAGAGATTTTCTTCTATTTTTAAACCTCACTCTTGTGCCTTTAAGATAAGACAAGGGAGTTGTGTTATTTCTTCTAAATTTGGAGATTTTTATTTAAGAGAATTTGAAGAAGATCTATTGATTTTTTTTTGCAAACAGAGAATGTGATTTTGTAGGGGAAGATGAAATTTAACAAGGAAAATTGGTTTTTTCTTGAAGATGAAAGGATGGATATTTTAGAAGAATATTTTTTTCTTGCAAGTGAAATTATAGAAAATGGGTAAGAGGAAGATAAAAGATTAAAGAGAGATTGTTTTATTTTTTTTCAAGGGAAAAATGATTCAAATTATTTATGTTGAAGATTTTTTCTTTTGCAAAAGATGAATGCATTTTTTAATGGGGAAGATGTATATATTGGAGAAGAGAGAAAGATGAATTGTATACACAGAGGAGAGAAGACAATGAAAGATCAAGGATTATTTTATTTTTCAGATGAAGGAGATGATTTTTTTTAACAAGAATATAAATTGATTTGTGAATTGATTATACTAAGATAAGAGAGATATGAAAGGTCATGTTATTTTTCCTTGCAGGGAAAAAGTTGAATTTGAAAGGACTTTTTGTTTGAAATCCATATATATATATATATATATATATATGGATTTCAAAGAAAAAGACCTTTCAAATTAACCTTTTTCCATATATATATATATATATATATATATATATATATATATATATATATATATATATATATATATATAGATGATGAAAATGAGGGTGTGGGTGGTTTTAAATGGTACAAATTGAAATGAAATTTTCAGTGATTAAGAAAGTAAGAAAATATATGCAAATTGAATAAAGCTTGTGATACATGAAGATAATATGAAATTAATTGTGCAGAGATAAACTAAATTAGAAACAGAGATTGACAAGATCATCAGAAAGACAATATGCAATTGATTACATCAGATGAATGAATTATGAATTGATTGAACAAAGACATTGAGACTAGTATGCAGATTGATTTGAGTTGATGAGAAGTATGATGATATGACAGACATATGTAAAAGAAGAAGTGATTTGTATTGAAACAGAGAAACCCTCTGAATTCTTTATTTTGATTTGAGTATGATTTAGGGGTTGGTGCTCCTTGAAGTTGGTTCTTCTAAACATTGTAACCAGTGAGGTTTTTGCTTAAGCCAGTGGGGCATTTTGAGTGGTTTTTCTACCCAAGAAGGGTTTTCCACTCCAGAAATCTCTGTGTCATAATTTGTCTTTATGAGTGTACTTTATAATGATTTACTCACATATCCTAATTCATGTTTATATATTATCATATTTGTGCATATATGTTTAACAATTCATTGATGTCTTCCTTCTTCTTTGTCTTGTAAATTAAAAGGTTGAAAAAGTTAAAAGTTTTTCACAACACTGATTCACCCCCCCTCTTAGTGTTGTCTTGGACTCCTACAATTGATATCAGAGCCTATGTTCCCTTTTGAATCTTAATCAGCTTGGGTAGGTCTTGTGTGTGGAGTTGAATGGGTAAGTGTAGAAGAAATAAGAGCATGAAAAATGTCAAAATTATTTCTGGTCAAAAGACATAAAAGTCCCCATGTTTATCAAATCTAGATGTTGATATAAAGTCATTTGATAAATTTTCTTCACAAGTTGAATCAGTGAAAGAGTTTTCTACAGTTCCTTTGTTTAATGGTTCAGATTTTTCAGTTTGGTGTATGAGAATGCAAGTCTATTTATCCTCTTTAGGATATGATGTATGGATGTCTTTTGAGAATGGATATTCTAATTCTACAAATATCAAAGAGGCTCTTGAATGTAGTCGTATAGCCAAGAAGGTTATTTTATCGGGTTTATCTAATGATGTTTCTTGTAAAGTTGTGCAGTGTGAAACAGCTCAGGATGTGTGGAAGAAATTGATAAGAATTTATCAAGATGGTGATGAAGAAGAGGACAATTTAGTATCTAAACAAAGTGACCATGAAAGAAGACAATCACATGAAGAAGTTGACATTCAATCAAATTCAGAAGAAGATTATCATCACGAGTAAGATGAACAGAATTTGAAATTGATGTAGAAGGAGAACATATGTTTTCTATAAGTGAACTCAAGAGATATAAAAAGGAGAACCAGAAATTAGAGTTACAGTTACAACAATAAAGAGATTTAAAAGACAAAGCACTATCAGACCTTCAAGATACTAGAAGTCTGATTATGGATTTGAGGAATCAAGTTAGTGAATCAGATAAATTAATTGTTATATTAAAGACTAAAATTAAGGAAGCTAAGAGGATAGCATATGTTTCAAAATCTGACCTTGAAGTTAGAAGGATTGAAAATATGAAATTAGAGGGTGAAATTATTAATCTAAGAAAAATTTATGAAGGTCTCAAGAAATATCAAGTGTTTGAAGATAGCTCAAATAAGTTGCATGACATGTTGGGTAAACAAAAGCATCATATGGACACTATTGGTTTAGGATTTAAAGAAGGAGAATGTTCAAAATCCAGAGAGACTCCTAGAAGGAAAATTGATTTAAGTCATCATGTTGCTGCCACAGAAGGTAAAAGGAAGAGTGAAGCTGAATTGAAAACCAAAGATGAATTTGTGCACAATCAAAGAAGGAATTTTAGAAATCCTGCTCCTATAAGACAAGCATACAAGTATAGGTATAACTATTCATTTAATGGTTATTGTTATACTTGTAATCATTTTGGACATAAAGCAATTGATTGTAGAAGGAATATTGATATTATTTGTTACAAGTGCAATAATATTGGACATATACAAAGATATTGTAAAATGCATAGAAGGTATGATCCTACACGGAAGCTTAACATGAGTGCTCAAAGGTACTATCATTCATTTGATTATGATTTTAACATCATTTGTTATAATTGCTACACTCTTGGACACAATGCATAGAGTTACATAATGTATGCTTCACCTGATTTGAAAAAGTTGAAAAGAAAAGAAGGTATAAAGGTTTGGAGGAAGAAAGAACCTGTGAAAGTGTGGAAGCAAAAACAAAATCAGGACAAGAAGGATCCTATACTTGTGCATCTTGCACAAGTTACATCATTAGTTGGATAAATGAGAGCATGAAGTAAGGGGGAGTTATTCATGTTCTATCATTTATCCCCAAGAAGTTTTAGGAGGAGATGGTGATCTTGTCATCTTTATTCTTACCAACCTTATGAAATTAAATTCATATAGTTGATGGTGGTGTTGCTAACAATGTTCATGTTTAGTATGTGACAGTGATACAGGTGATCTTTGGTTCAGTATGCAAACAAGATGTTGAAATAATGTTCAGGAGTTCAAGCTCAAAGAGTTTGATGATATTAAATAACTTGGTTGAGTTGGTATGATGTTGTAGTTCAATGGGATTTTGATATTGTGAAGTATTTGTTGTCATGCCAAAGAGATTAAGATGTTTCCAAAAGGCTTTTATTAGATATTAGCATGTGTTGGCTAAGGTGGCTGAAAATGAAAAATTCAATTCATAGCACTTATCTCTGCATTTGATTTGTGCAAAGTGTTGTTGTAGGAAGAACTTGTTAATGCAGATTGGTTTGAGTATGCTTAGGGATGTCAATGCATGCTTATATGGAAGTGTTCTTAATGTGATAATTTGACATGTTTGTTTGATGGTTCTCATCGTTAATATGTTTAAGGAAGGTATGTTCAAATTGTGTGATTCTAGTTTTGAAGTGGTATCAGGTATGTGTTTCAATCTATGACATCTAGAGATGCTTATGAAATTGATGGTGCTGCCTTGTTTTTCGTCAAGTTCATCAGTTAATCAGAGGCAAGTGAAGGTCTTGAATCAACTGATAATGGTAATACTAGTTGGTGTTGTGTGTACTATATTTCTTCTCTGCGGGACTGAGTTGTCACTATCATGGGAAATTTGAATAAGTCTTATAAAAGAGATATGTCATCTTGATCCTCATATTGGTATTGTGTCAAGAAGTGATAGTTACTCTTGTTAGTGATTGGAAGTGATTTTTATAAGCAATTATTTGTTTGTGTACTTCAACACAGGGGGAGCAAATAGTATTTGTGTCTTTGTCATCAAATGTCAAAAATGGGGAGAAAGAGAAATTGCATCAGGTAGTTTTGCCATCAATGACAAAGGGGGATATTTATGGTAGTTGTTTGTCATTGATGTCAAAAAGGTATTGAAGGTGTTGAGTTAGTGTGCATCTTCATAAGGTATCATCAGTGATTTGCACTATTGACATAGGTTGTTCAGGATCATGTCTTTCAAAGTTGTTCACTCTATCAGGAACATTAATCAAGAATTGTTCATTTGGACACGAGAAGTGTGTTGATTATGCCTTCAATAAGGATGTTATCAGTTGAGTTGTTTACCATTGATGGTTTGAGTTGTTGATGCTCATGATGCTTGATGGAGTTCATTTATTGTTTATGTTTCTTGTTTCATTCTTGTTTGTGTTGGTTCATTTTTGTAGATCTTATGGAGTGGTGTTTGAAGGAATCAACAGTGTGTTTCATGTAGCCATATTGTTCAAAGGTTGTCCACCAAAGAAAAGAGCAAAAAATAGATTTGAAGACTTGTTTGAGTTGATGGTTGAACATATTGATGAGTTGTTGATGATAGACACAGGGTGATGTCTTACAAATGCATAGAAGGTATTATTTAGGATTGACAAATTTGGAGGGCTTGTTTGTTCATCCATGTCATTATGGTGTTATGGTGTTCTTCATGTGGGTGTTGGCATATGGCATATGATATCATGGTTCTTTCCTATGATAAATTCTTGTATCAGCTTGGCACATGGATTTTTGTATAGTTTGGCTTATGACAAGGCTTGAGTTTTTTGCTCACATTAATATAAGGTTGATATGAGCCTTGTTTCCATTTGCATTAAAGTCAAACATTGATATTCTCACATGGACTTCAAGGTAATAAATGCATCAAATATAATACATATTTGAAGAGAAGCTCAAAACGTATAATCATGTGAAGGGTCCTTAATACATGCTCTAACTGATCCCTTTACCTTTTTGACTAATCACTTATTATATGAGATATGCATCAAATATTAATATATTCAAAGACCTTATGGGAGCCCGAAGCATATTCAAGGGAGAGTATTTTTTAAAAAGTCATTCAAAGACCCATATTTAATGGGCGTAGATTCGAAGGGGACCTTGTTTTATTTAATAGAGTTTTTTTTTTTTTATAAAATCATCGAATGCCATAAATGACAAGTTGGAGAGCTCGATGTACATTGGAGAGCTCGATGCATACATAAGTTGTAATTATGGTTTTGTAAATATTAGAAACTTTATGTTATCGGCCTCTATATGTCATATTTTTATGACAATAAAAAATGAAAGGTGGGCTCGAATAAGTATAAAGTTCAAAAAAAAAAAAAACTTGATTTTTATCATCTAATTTGATGGCTCACTTTGACACCATACAATGTGGATGTGATTAGCTTTTTAAAAGCTAATTTTAGTATGATTAAAAAGGCAAAGGTTGGAGATTCTAAGTGATATTTCTAGAGAGATTTTCTTCTATTTTTAAACCTCACTCTTGTGCCTTTAAGATAAGATAAGGGAGTTGTGTTATTTCTTCTAAATTTGGAGATTTTTATTTAAGAGAATTTGAAGAAGATCTATTGATTTTTGTTTGCAAACAGAGAATGTGATGTTGCAGGGGAAGATGAAATTTAACAAGGGAGATTGGTTTTTTCTTGAAGATGAAAGGATGGAGATTTTAGTAGAATATTTTTTCCTTGCAGGTGAAATTATGGAAAATGGGTAAGAGGAAGATAAAAGATTAAAGAGAGATTGTTTTATTTTTTTTCAAGGGAAAAATGATTCAAATTATTTATGTTGAAGATTTTTTCTTTTGCAAAAGATGAATGCATTTTTAATGGGGAAGATGAATAGATTGGAGAAGAGAGAAAGATGAATTGTATACACAGAGGAGAGAAGACAATGAAAGATCAAGGATTATTTTATTTTTTAGATGAAGGAGATGATTTTTTTTTAAAGAATATAAATTGATTTGTGAATTGATTATACTGAGAAAAGAGAGATATGAAAGGTCATGTTATTTTTCCTTGTAGGGAAAAAGTTGAATTTGAAAGGTCTTTTTGTTTGAAATCTTGTGATACATGAAGATAATATGAAATTAATTATGCAAAGATAAACTGAATCAGAAACAGAGATAAACAAGATCATCAGAAAGACAATATGCAATTGATTTCATCAGGTGAATTGTTATGCAGAGATAATTAGGTGAATGAATTATGAATTGATTGAACAAAGACATTGAGACTAGTATGTAGATTGATTTGAGTTAATAAGAAGTATGATGATATGACAGACATATGTAAAAGAAGAAGTGATTTGTATCGAAACAAAGAAACCCTTTGAATTCTTGATTTTGATTTGAGTATGAATTAGGGGTTGGTGCTCCTTGAAGTTGGTGCTTCTAAACATTGTAACTAGTGAGGTTTTTACCTAAGCCAGTGAGGCATTTTGAGTGGTTTTTCTACCCAAAAAGGGTTTTCCACTCCATAAATCTCTGTGTCATAATTTGTCTTTATGAGTGTACTTTATAATGCTTTACTCACATATCCTGATTCATGTTTATATATTATCATATCTGTGCATAAATGTTTAACAATTCATTGATGTCTTCCTTCTTATTTGTCTTGTAAATTAAAAGGTTGAAAAAGTTAAATGTTTTTCACAACACTGATTCAGCCCCCCTCTCAGTAGTGTCCTAGACTCCTACACAGGCAACTAGATGTCACTAGTATACCTAGCTACCTAAATCCCATTGAGAATTATGTCAGGCATGCAATCCCTAAATTTGCATGGAAATATTGTATGTCCAATGAAGATGAGTTGAAGGCATTTATGAATTTCATTGATAATTTTGAGGTTGAAGATGAAGATGTGGTAATGAAGTTATTTATGCATTCATTCATAGAAGATGCAAGAGACTAGTACAGAAGCTTGCCAGAAGCAAGGATAGACTACTGGAAAGTGTTTAAGAGAGTCTTCAAGGAGCAATATGGTGATAACATTGACCCATGGTTTATTGTTAATGAATTCACAAATATTCAAAAGGGATATACTGAAGTTATTCCTAACTTCAATACTAGGTTTATGAAGGTATGTAATAAGATTCCACCATACATGAGACCAAATGAGCATATGTGTCTTGTAATTTATTAGAATGCCTATGACCCTAAAATGGGGTATGAGTTCAGAAATAGAGAACCACAAACCCTTAGAGATGATTGTAAGGCTTCTCTGCACATTGACAATAATAGAAAAGGTTCAGGGAAGGTTCAAAAGAGAAGTGATTTGAAGCTCACCCATCATGATAGAGGACAAGGCAGTAGGACTCCTATTGTATACGAGTGTGAGAAATTGTGGAAGGAGGTTAAAGAAATAAAGATTTCCATGGCTAGGGATCATAAGAGATCCCCAAATCATAAGCCTCCTTTTGTTAGACATGAACGAATGCCTAGACTATCAGATCAACCATATAATATAAACTGGCAAAAATGGAAAGCCAATTCCACCTAGTAACAAAGGGAATTTCTCTAAAGAAACCCTTGATCCTTTGACGAAAGAAGTGCATTTTGTGGATGACAGTATATGGTGTTTGGTGTACCAGGCTCCTCATTCTTCTGCCTCATGTACTATGACAATGTCTATGACTGATCAAGTTGACCCTTGTAATGAATGTAATGAGAGGGAGGATTGTGAATATCATAATATAAATATGGATTTTGTTCATAATTTTATTGGTGAAGAGTATGTCACTTCTGATTACGAAGATGTTGTGGATGAAAAATTTGCAAATAAGCTGCAATTGGAAAGTTCCTATAAGCAACAGACTTTGCTTAATAAGGATGAAGATAAGGAACGTGTTTTTTAATCAGATCTTAAGGATTATAATGTCTAGTTAAGAAGATCCTCTAATGAGGAGATAAACCCTTAATTTTTGCCAAGATTGCTTAGGTAAAGAGTGACTACTACTGGAGAAGGAAAAAGACTCAAGAAGAAAGTAGTACCATGGTAAATGTAGGGAACATTTTCATTAAGGAAAAATAGAACGCCCCTAATCCAAAGAACGATATGGGTACCCAAAATAAGTCAAAGGAATGAGTGGTGAAACATAATCCACATCATAAGCTACATCCCAAGGCAAAAGTATCAACTGAACAGGATAATGCTAAGAAACCCCCTATTGAAAGTAGTCATACTAAAGACAAGGGAAATGCACCTCAAACTCCTATTGTGGACACTGATGCAACCCATATCAATATTACTCTCAAGTACATCCCTTTAGATATGGCTCATGTGTTCATCCAGATTAGAGTGATAATCCCTCTACTAGAGATGATAAGAATCCCAAAGCATAAGGGCAAGGCCTTGTCTGCACAATTGAGGAGGTAGTCCCTAATGTATCAGGGGTAAATAATGAGAACAACAATCAATTTGATAAGAAATAAAAGACATCACTGGAGGTGAAGAAATGGAGTTCCAAAATACTAGAGGTGTATTTGGGAACTACTTTGCATAAATGCCCATCCCACGTAGACCCTTTATTTGTCACCCTGATAATAAAGGGGAGGCTTATTAAGAATTGTATGATTGATTTACAGGATTCTACTAATATAATGCCACTCAATGTAATGGAAACAATAGGCTTACAAGTTACTAGGGCTTATGGATAGTGTTTTTCTATGGACTCTAGGGAAGTCCCTACCATTGGAGTCATCAAGGATATATGCTTCAAACTGACAGCTTATCCACACAAGGAGTACAAAATGAATATCACAATTGTGGATATTTCACCTTAGTATGGAATGATGTTGTCTAGAAAATGGACCTCTACCATTGGAAGTAGTATTCAGATGGATTCTTCCTATGCCTTGATTCTAATGGATGGAAAAGAAGTAAGGATTGATAGAGAAAAGAAGTCTCTTCAGTTAATTGATGGCATAGAAGCAGATGATGAATAGGTGTGCTTCCTATACATTTATATGGATAATTTCATAATCCAGGCACTTGAAACTGATCACATTGAGAAAAGAGATGAAAATATCCAAACTACCCCTGATAGTGATGGCCTATGGTCCATGCAATTTGATGGAGCCTATTCTAGGGAATGTTCCAAATTTGGGTTATACTTGTTTCCCATTCAAAAGCACATTTAGATTATCTTTCAAACTAGGTTTTGAATGCACTAACAATATTGTTGAGTACAAAGCCTTGCTCATATGATTGAAAATGACCATTAATATGGAGTTAAGAAGCTCAGAGTCCTAGGATATTCTAAATTGGTTGTTTCACAAGTCAGATCCAAGTATGCTGCTAAGAACTAGAGACTCAAGAAATATAGAAATGTTGTTTGGGATACAATAGAGGAGTTTGATGCTTTCTCCATTGATTGGTTAGAGATAAATAAAAATGTGACGGTTGATTTCCTAGCCAACATTGCAGATAGATTAGAGGATTTATTCCTAGCAGGAATCTCCAAGGTTGAGATATTGACCAGACCTTTTGTCCTGGATAATGTGTGTCACTGGGAATTTTTTAGGGATGATCAGGACCTGTACAAGTTCATGAACTATGTTAATGAATATGAAGGACATGAGATTGATTTCCAAATTTTTTTTGAGATAGTAGATGGGAAGGAGACTATATTTGGAAATGAGATCATCTAGCTAAAGACCAACAAAATTCCAAGGGAATTGGTTTCATTGGAGAGAGTGTTTGATGGTAATGATAGATATACTACCAAAACATCACCAATACATCAAATAATTTGGAAGAGGTAAATCCTAGGATTGAAGCTCAACCAAAATATGTCTAGACATATGTAAGTATTAAATCCCAAGATTAGGACAATGATTATTGCTTTACTCAAGAAATATAAAAAGTTTTTTGCATGGTCTAATGATGATATTAAGGCATATAAGGAAAACCTTTTACAACATGAAATCCCATTAAAACTAGATACAAAACCTTTTAGGAAAAAGGCCCATAAACCCCACCTTAAGACCAAAAATGTAGCAAGAATTGGCTAAGTTGAGTGGGGGGGAGTTATCAAACCCATTAGACATTCAAATTAGGTATCTATCTTGGTCCCTATGAGAAAGAAGAAATGTGATATTGAGCTCTCTATAGATTTTAGAAAACTAAACATTGCATCATTGAAAGATAACTATCCCTTGCCAAACATGGAGGCCATGTTGCAGAGGGTAACTGGCTGTGAGCTCCTGTCAATGATGGATGAATTTTTTGGTTACAGTCAAGTGATGGTCAAGGAGTCTGAACAATATAAGATTGCATTGACTACTCCATGGGCCATCTATGTGTATATGAGAATGCCTTTTGGATTAAAAAATGCAGGGCCACATTTCAAAGGGCTATCGATGTAGCCTTTTCTAATCAAATTAATGTCATAATGGTGGTTTATTAGGATGATATGATGGCCTATTCAAAAAAATGAAGGGGATAACTACTATCATTTGGAACAAATTTTTGAAAGAAGCATGGAGTTTGGCATATCCCTAAATCCCAAGAATTGTGTATTTGGGGTAATAGAAGGAAAAATGTTATGCCATATTGCTTCAAAAGATGGGATCATGATTGACCTTGAAAGAGTTGTAGCCATTGACAAAATACCAATTCCCAAGAATATTTTAAAGGAATCCAATCTTTCTTTGGGTAGACAAATTTTGTATGGAGGTTTGTCACTAATTTTGTACAAACTGTGAATCCCATTTCAAAAATGTTGAAGAAGGGGGAAAATGTTTCTTGGGGTGATGAAGCCACTCAGTCATTTTATAATATTAAAGACTGCATAAAAAGGGCACTTGTATTAAAGTCACATGTCTTTTATAAAATCTTTCAATTGTTTTCATTTGCATCTTTCCACACTATAGCTACAATGATCTTACAAAAGAATGATGAAGGCTATGAGCAACCAATTGCATTTTTTAGCAAATCCTTGTAGGCTGTAGAATTGAAATATAATATTATTGAAAAATAGGTTTATGCCTTGGTGAAAGATGTGAAGAACATCAGACCCTACAAGGTGGGGGTAGCTATAGTAGCATACGTACCTCATGTAGTTGTTAAAGATATTTTGGGAGACAAGAGGTTATTGGGAGAGGATGAAGGTGGATAAACAACATCAAAGAATTCAACATCGATGTCCAGATACCAAATTAGTAAGAGGACAAGGTCTGGCAAAGTTAATGGCTGAAACAAACTTTGAGGCAACTCAAGTGAGTTTCAACAAAGTGGAGGAAGACATGGTGTATAGTTTGAGAAAGGGCCCCATGGTACACTAACATTATATATTATCTAAAACACATGAATTGTCTTGTAGAATTGACTAACAATCTGAAGAGAACTCTGAACTTGCAGGCAATTAGATATATATTCATGGAAGGACATATGTATTGGAGGGATAGAGATGGAGTCCTTTTATTATTTTTTCATAGAGAACCTTAAGTGAAATGCATGGTGGAGTGTGTTGTGGGTATTTTATTACTAGAACCCCTACTCACAAAGTCCTTAAGGCAGGTTATTACTAGCCTACTTTGTTTGCAGAAACACAAAAGCTAGTAAAAAAGTGTAAAGCATGTCAAAGGTTTTTAGGAAAGTGTAAGTATTTAGTAGTGTTGCCTCTTAAAGCCTTGTAGATTGAAGCCCATTTTCGTGAATAGGCTATTGATTTTAATATTGGTGAGATAACAAAGAAATCAAGTGGAGGATACAAATGTATCATGGTGGCCACTGATTATTTCACAATATCGATTGAATCTATTCCCACAATGAAAGTAAGGAGAAAGGTGGTCATTGATTTCATCTTGAATAATATTGTTACTAGATTTGGAGTACTAGTTAGGGTGATTCTGGACAATGCAATGTGCTTTAGATCTAAAGAATTTGATTATTTTTGCAATCCTTATGGAATTAATGTATCATATTCATCACCTTATCATCCACAAGGAAATGGGTAGGTGAAATCTAGTAATAAGAGTTTATTACAAAATATTAGAAGAATGATGGAAAAGAACAAGAAGCCCTGGGACTCAAAACATAGATTATCATTATGGGTAGATAGGGTTACCATAAAGAAGGATACTAGTTGTTTTGTGGTAAAAAGAGATTGGTTGGTTTAAAGGGTGTATGTGGAATCCTCCTTTCACACCAAACATTCCAAGGGCTTATCAACCGAGATGAATCTCCACTAAGCGAGAGCAATCACCTATCGTGTTGAGCAACCACTTGGGAAGCTATGTACTCTTCGATGTGTTAAACAATGTCTCTATCTAATGCTTAATTATGCTTAGAAACCCTAATTATGCAAATCAGTAAGCAAATTCATGAATTATGATAAATGCTCTTAAGACAAGATGAAGGGCAGAGAACCTTAACTCACTATTTTTCAAAGTTTGGAAGATAGAGAAGTCAAGGACACGGGGACTAGTGCCCATGTCCAAGGTACTAGTTTCTTTGTTGAATGCGAATCTCCTACCAATACTAATCCTCACTATAGCTTTAGTTTCTAGGAATTCAACTATGGAGGATAATGGTGCTAGTACCCTAGTCCTAGAAAAGCTCCAATGTCCAGCTTCTTTTTAGATCTGGAATCCTTGATGTTTGTCAGCTTTCCCTACAATTCCACTTCTTCCATATGTAAAACCTTTAACCTATAATCAGAAGGAGTGTGGGAGGGGGTTGTGGTGTTTAGAGGCTTGCCTTGGTCAAGCCCTGGAGAGACATTAAAGTCTTCTGAACACTATTGTTAGAGAGTGCATATCCTGGTGGGATAGAGGAAAATCCAAATGATAAATGATACAAACATAAATAAATGTCACCTTGAAGTGTAGATCTCACATGAAGGATCTTCAATCATATTAGAAGATGAAGTGAAATCTGAAATTGCAAACACAATAACAATGCTCTTCTCTGCAATAATGAATATTTTGAATGCTTTCAAATCACAAGTATGCCTAAAGTTCATGATCCTCCTCTAGTTTATAAATGAAACACAAAACATGCTTCTATATGCAACTAGAAAGATTCCCACTAAGAATTTCGTAATTCAAACTTGAGATGTCGGCATAGGACCTAAGTAATGGTCATAAAATAAACATAAAAGTTTAGGTCTGACCTAAAATAGGGTAGGGCTAGGGCACTAGCGCCCAAGTCCACCCTCCTATTTTAGGTCAGGACTCATTAATATATCACCCCTTAGGTCCTATTTGCCATAACACTTAGGGGTTTTCTCATCGAGATTCAAAATCAATATGCAAGATGCTCTAAATGTAATTACAAGACCCAAGCGTTAAACCTTAATAGGAAAAATCCCCCAAGGTTACTTTTTATGACATAACATTTAGCCCCCACTTTAATGTATGTATAAACATAAGGCCAATACATGCATTAAGGTATGGTCAACAAACATGGCAAAAATGTCAAGCACGGACAAGACACACCAAACACATTAAAGAAAATAACAGGCATACAAAACACGAAGAAGATAGTTACAATCACACAATACATGAAGAAGACAACATTGAAGACATGCAAAACATAGTGAATATAGTGAATGCATTGAAAACAGTGATGATTTTCTTTTCTTTTTCATTTTCTCACATATGAAATGTAGGATGCAAGTACAAAAAAAGTAAACACACCACCCATAATGCAGGAGGGACTCATCGCCGCTAGTATTTAGACTATACAAGGGGCAACAAACATGCCAAACAAGTCTTACAGTGTAGGAGGGACTCCTCACCACCAATCTTTAGACTACACTTGATAACAAGCACACCATACAAAACAATCATGTGAAACAAATACCAAAGCATAGGAGGGGCTCATTGCCACCATTCTTTAGACTATGCTTGGGAACAAACATGCAATACATAGACGAAAACATGGTAGAAAAGCAATGGAGTGTACCTATTACTAGGTTCATCGCCATCTTAGGCACATTACAGGCACACACCAATGATTGGGCTTCACCACAACAATCATTGAAGACATGCTTAAGGGTTGATTTAGTTATAGAACTACTCCCCGCCTCCGCAAAGGAGTTTTGAAAATGACAGGATTGTGCACTCTCCTCGAGAAATGCACCATCCCTGTCTCACACAAAGGGCCTAAGATAAAAAGGATATGCACAAATATCCCACCTCCACAAAGGGTTTAAGTGATTGCAATAGATTGAAGATTCACAAACACACATTGCTAACATCTACAATAGACATCTTACCTTATATATGCCCCCACCTTAAGGTGGTTGATGTCATGTATTGATATCAAGCACATTAAGGTAGGAAGAAAACACACAAGGGAACATGAGCTCTCACAAATCCCATGCCCCCAGAGGTGACATGTACTTTACGATCACCAAATGTTCCCACAAACACATTCCTGCAAGAAAAGTGTTAATGTCCATATAATCATGATAAAAAAGAATGCATATGATCAATCACATAGAGAACTAAGGAATGCAAGATTCAAGATAGACAAAGTGCACAGAGAAGCAGTATTGTTATGTTTTGTAAGTGTGATAAGACAACATCAAGATCACATGCAGTGATTCTACTAGCCAAGCATTAGATAATATATAACAACCCCATTGTCATGTATTTACTAGGTTGATTTTTTGATTTCTCGCTAAAGGGACACTATGTCTACATCACTATAAAATGTTTTTCGTCATCCGCCTGCTAGATAGAACCACCAGAGGAAGGGAAACAAAAAAATCAAGAGGAGAGAAACAAGTGTCTTAGGGAAAATCACGTAGTAGGGTGCCCCCAAGTCAGCTACCGTAATGCTATGTCCATAAGACATAACACACAACAATGAACATGGAGGAGAATCAATAGAAGAATGATGATAAAAATAGAAGAAGGGTCACAATAGATGTGGTCTCCCAGTATCCTTGACCTTACGAGAGTATCAAGGGTCATCCTAGGAGGCCTAAACAACACAACATATCACAGGGGAAACACATCACGGATGCAAAGGGTTAGAAATACTTGATTCAACCTAATGTTAAGATCATACATATCTAGGATATCTCTCATGTTGTTTTGGTCTTGTTGATCATGCATTAACATTAAGTGTAGGACGATGAGAGGCTTTCTTTTCTCTAAAAGGATTATATCTAATTCCACTTGAGTAATGTCTTGTAGCGGATTCGATAGGTACTCGAATCCCTTGTTGATTTACACCACATCCATTACCTACATAGTTGTAGTTGTTATAAAGGATTTTATATCCTTGACCATAGAGAGATGTCCATTCCTTAGAAGATGATGAATCTTCATAGGTCTCATAATTTGTAGTATAAGTGAGAGTATTATCTTTATTTTCTACCAAGGAGACCTTAGGTTTCACACGAGCTCCAAAAGGTTACTTGGATGAGATCGATGCTACTTTTGATGTGTCAAGGTTATTAAGTTTCTATTCCCCTATGCCATAAGGATTAAAATGTAATGAACCCCAATCATTACCAAAAAGTGCATTTGATGGTTGAGGGTCCTGCACAACATTATCGGTGGTAAGAGGTATTGCTGAATGAACTTATAAGTTGTTAGTCTTTGATGATTTTTAACTTGTTTTTGAATTTCAATATTTGAACAAGTATTCAGTTCAGGATCAGATTTCCAAGTGTAGAGTTTGTCTTTCTAAACAAACTTAATTGAACGATGAATGGTAGACGGAACTACCCCCTTGGCATGAATCCATGGTCTATCGAGAATCATATTATATGAAAGTGAACTAGATAAAACATGAAAAAAGGGCATCTAATGCCATAGGTCCCACCATTATAGGTATGATTATAGTACCTATAGATTTTCTCCCTTCATTATCAAAGCCATGAATGTTAGTCTTATCTAGTTTGATTAGAGATTTGTCAATATTGATTTTATGTAGTAGGTCAATTGCACAAACATTAAGAGTTGAGCCATTGTCAATCAAAACTCGTTTTATCAACTTTTATTAATAGTGACATAGATTATAAGTGGATCATATTCATCTTTTCTTGATGGTATTTCATGTGGTTTAAAGAGAATAGATCCATTGTTGTTGCATTTATACTACCCAACACAGCTAATACATCAGTCAACTTAGCAGTGGGTGGTACAATCACCTTTTGTAAAGCTTATTGGAGAATTCCATGGTATGTAGGTGATGTTTTTATTAAATTCCAAAGAGATATCTTCACTAGTGTAGCATGGATTTTCTCGAGAAGATCATATTCTTGACCATTTTTATGAGTAAGACGAGGTGGTTGGGGGAGCATAGGTTGAGAACATGGAAGGGAGACAGGCACATGAGGTGTTTGCTTACTTTTCTTGTTATTATGAGTGTTGTATGTGTGAGAAATCATATTATGGTGTGGTTGTTGAGAACCTTGAATTGTAATCACCAACTTTAAGAAAGAATGTGCACTAGGTGCCCCCCACACAATCATCTTAGAAATATTACTACAAAGTCTATTAATTAATATTGAATTAACATTGTTTTCCTGTTGATTATTCCTGACATCTATCCCTAAAGGATTTAATGTGAGAGACGTTTTCTCATCCACTAATGCTACATATTGGCTAGGGAGAGCATTGGGATAAGAGGAAGGTACATCATCATCATCATCATCATATTTTGTAGCAGAAAAAGAATTTTCACTCTCATCTTTCTCATGAGTATTCCTAGAGATGAATTTAGTTAAATCTTTTAATTTCAAAGGATATGCTCCTATGAGTAAAGTGAATCTACTAAAATCATGTGTATAACAAAGTAATTGTAACTCATATCGAGAACATATAGAACCATCAATACTACTTATAGAAGCTATGTGCTTTAGAACATGAGGATTCTCATTAGTGAAATTAAAGAAATTTTCAAAATCTAGGATATACTCATGCAAAGATTTCAAAAATGAATAACATGGAGATGCCATTATTAAATGTCTTGTATCAGCAGTGTAAAATCAGATTTTAAAAGTTTCTCAAAAGGTATGCAAGGAACAATTGCAAAAGTATGTATGAAAATGACCTAAAATGCTTGATTTTTCAACTTTCTTCAATGCAAATCACTAGGAGAAAAGGTGTTGTAAAAAATTTCAGGAGGGAAAGAGAATAATATGCCTAATAACAGTTTAATGATGCAAAAATATCTTTCACAACATGCTTTTGATGCCACCCTAGAAAGTCGATAAGTCAAAATCTAGTGAAAATATGCCAAAATATGTGTTTTTTCACCAATTCCCAATGCAGATGAGTTAAAGAATGAGTGTTGTGAGAAAAATTGTGATGAAGAACAGATTATAACTGTAATATCAGCCACCTAATTCCATGGAATTCATCACAACATGCCTATAGTGCCAAGCTAAGTCAAACCCTAGTGAAAATATAGCTAAAATATGCAAATTTTCACAAATTTTCAATGCCAATGTGTAGAAGACAGGGTGTTGTAAGGAATTTGAGAAGGGTTAGTGAATAATAAGTTTTATATGAGTCCTATAAAGTGACAAGATCCTTTATAACACACCTATAATGCAATCCAATATGTAAAATAAGCCAAGATTTAGTGAAAAATGCTACTTTTTGTCGAAATTGAATATGTGTTACAAATGCAAACCTTTGAAATGTAAATGCAGAAAGATGCAAAACTATATGTAAAATCATATTTGAATGAGTGCCTAAGATAAGTAGAAAAATCTGAAAATAAAATTATACCTACAAACCCAAGCTTTTGGAATTACTAGGTTATATGAAAAATTTAAAATTTCAAGCAAACCCTAGTAATTTTATGATGAAAATGCAATGCAAGTAATTAATTAATGATGAATTTCTATAATTTAAATAAGATCTAATGAAAATACCATCAATTAAATTAAATTAGATACAAATTAATTCAAATTATTTGAAAATCATGCCAAAAATGCCAATTTTTTTTTTTTTAAATTCTAAATTTTCAAATGCAATGAGATGAAAATTAAATAAATGAATAAAATTAATTTCAAATCTAATGCAAAAAACAAAATTTAAATGAAAATTAATTCAAATTGAAATCAAAATGCAAGCTAAAAAGCCAATTTTTTCAAATTTTTCAAATTTTGTAATTTTTTGTAAATTTTCAAATGCAATATGAAAATGATAAATAAAAATATTTTTTTTTTTTGTAATTTAGGGCATATCTAATTTAAAAATAATAAATTAAATAAAAATTAATTCAAATTATGTCAAAATGCATGCTAAAATGCAAATTTTTTTTTCAAAATTTTCAATTTTTTTGTAAATTTTCAAATGCCATATTGAAAATTATGAATTAATTGAAAATAAATTTCAGATCTAATGGAAAAATCAGGAATTTAATTAAATCCAATTAAATTAATGCAAACTATGTCGAAAATCAAACCCTAGAATGCAATTTTTTTTCAATTTTGTCAAATATGTCATTTTTTTGTAAAGTTTCAAATGCAATAAGATGAATAAATTAAATTAATGCAAATCTAAAGAACAACACTCAGAAAGGTGTAAAATTCATTAAAAGTATGGGTTCATGAAAATGTTTTATGGTAAAAAGAGGTTGGTTGGTTTTAAGGGTGTATGTGGAATCCTCCTTTCACTCCAAAAATTTTATAGCAACTTGTTTGGCAAGACCCTTGCCTATTATCAACCGAATTGAATCTTCACTAGGAGAGAGAAATCACCTATCATGTTGGGCAACCAATTGGGAAGCTATGGACTCTTCGATGTGTCAAACAATGTCTCTATCTAATTCTTAACTGTGCTTGGAAATCCTAATAATGCAAATCAGTAAGCAAATTGATGAATTACGACAAATTCTCTTAAGACAAGGTGAAGCGTAGAAAGCCTTAACTCATTATTTTTCACAGTTCAAAACATGGAGAAGTCAGGGACACAAGGACTAGCACCCAAGTCCAAGGTACCAGTTTCTTTATGGAATCTGGATCTCCTTCTAACATTGATCCTCATTCTAGCTTCAGGTTTTGGGAATTCAATTGCAGAGCGCAATGGTGCTAGCACCCTAGTCCCGAAAAAGCTTGAATGTCTAGCTTCTTTTTAGAACCTGAATCCTTGATGTCTACCAACTTTCCCTGCAACTCCACTTCTTCTAGACGTGACACCTATAAACTACAATCACAAGGATTGTGGGAGGGGGTCGTGCTGTTTAAATGCTTGCCTCAGTCAAGCCCCAAAGAGACATTCAAGTCTTCTGAACACTATTGTTAGAGAGTGTGTATCCTAGTGGGATAGAGGCAAAATCCAAATCATAAATGATACAAACATAAATAAATGTCAACTTGAAGTGTAGATCTCACATGAAGGCTCTTCAATCATATTAGAAGATGAAGTCAAATATGCAATCACAAACACAATAACAATGCTCTCCTCTGCAACAATGAATATCTTGACTGCTTTCAAATCACAAGTATACCTAAAGTTCATGATCCTCCTCTAGTTTACAAATGAAACATTAACGTGCTTATATATATACAACTACAAAGATTCCCACTAAGAATTTCCTAATTCAAACTTGAGATGTCGGCATAGGACCTAAGTAATGTTCATAAAACCAACATAAAAGTTTAGGGCTGACCTAGAATAGGGTAAGACTAGGGTTCTAGCACCCAAGTCCACCCTCCTATTTTAGGTTAGGACTCATTAATATAGCACCTGCTAGATCCTATTTTCCATAACACTTAGGGGTTTTCTCATTAGGATTCATAATTAACATGGAAGATGCTATAAATGCAATTATAGGACCTGGGAGCTAAACCTTAATATGAAAAAGCCCCAAGGTTACTTTTTCTGACATAACACTAGTAAATCTTCATTTGAATTAGTTTATGGAGCTGATGCAAGGTTTCTAGTGAATAACCTATTGCTAGTACACAAGTTTATTCAAGAGCATGATGATGAAATATTTAAACTCATGGAAAGTTGAATAAATAGTTGAATGAACTAGATCAAACCATGAGATTAACATAAAAGTGTCAACTTATGAAGACAACAACAAATCAAATACTTGTTTGATAAAAGAGATACTAAGAGAAAATTTAGAGTTGATGACTTGGTTTTGCTCTCAAATGTAAGATCTCAGGATAAGGGCAAGCATGGTAAATTTGAGGCTCTCTGGTTAGGTCCATATGTCATCACTGAGTTACGTGGGTAGGATTCATTATTTCTACAAAGATTAAATGGAGAGATTCATGAATTACTAGTGCATGGACAATTCTTGAAATAATATTTTGCTTGAGCAAAAATCATATCCATGCATATTTGTACATGTTTTATATATGTTTTCCTTTGTGTTTGCTATTTTTTATTTGGTTTGTGTGTGTGTGTTGGTCTTAGTTGCCTTTCCCTAGAGTATTTGGTTTCTCGTATTGTTAGGTCAAGCAATCATCCCCAACTATAGCCACTATTGACACTATTTAAATTTTAAGGTTTTAGTGTGTTTGCCTAAGTTTAAATATCATTTCCTAAAACCCTATACCCTTTGTGCCTTTGTAATAATCCTAATTTCCTAATCTGTTGGTCACTTCCCTAGCTAGTTGTTTGATGACTTAAGTTACAACTTATCCCCCATCTCATTGTAATAATAGTGGCCTTCCTTGTTAGAGAACTGGTGATTCCATGATTGTACTCACATTTGTTTAGCCCTTGAAAACTCATACTAATAAGCGCCTACCAAGTGTATGTTCCTTGTTGCACATAGTGCACAATGTGTCTGTGCTAAGGGCCTTCTTTTATTTCCTTGCGTTGTTATGCTAGCTTGACACCTATCATGATCTAATGTTCCTTGGAGGTGCCTGGGCCTTGAAGATTCCTATGTAAGCATATGTCAACAAATGGACATATCCCGTTAGAGGAGAAAGATTCACCTATGGATCCTTAGTTTGGAGGACACCATGTGTTATGATCTTATTGGTCTCAACTCTAGGAAAAGCATGTCATGCATATAGTTTTATATTGAAGAAAATTGTGAACACGCAAGTACATGGTGGTCCCATCTATCCCCCTAGCTAAGTGAAGATCAGAGACTCCAACTTCATCTTTTTCACTTAAGCCAATCAGATAGCTCATGCTTAGTGTGGGGTTTTTATGCGATCTATAAATTTTGAATACGCGGATAAGCTGTGAAGACACATGTCTTCACTTGAGGGGTGATCAATAGTGCTATTTTATTCAAACAATCTAATGGCCTATGCATTTACACATTTCATAGTAAGGGTTTGTATTAAGGGTTTGTGAGGTTCTTTCAATGTGCACAGGTTGTTGATCTCTCTCAGTGTTGATCTATGGTATAGATTAAAACTAGGTGACAGATTGATGTCATTCAAGCTAGGTTGATGCTTGTGTTGAGACATTAATGTTGAATCTAAAGGAGATTTAAATCTTTTCTTTTCTACGTTGACTTTCATTTACAAGATCACAGTTTCTCAAAGCCCTAGATACAATTGACGATGCAGAGTGAACAACAATTCATGCTTTTGGTTAGAATTTCTAGAGAAAGTTTGGTATGTGTTGGTTTTCCCCTATTAATTGAAATAAACTAATTAAGGTGTTTTGTGAATTGGAAACTTTAAGAAAATTGCTTGATTTCCTGCAAATTGAAACAGTAAAATTTCATACAGAAGTTTTTAGTTCAATTTACTCTACTTCCTAAAATTCATCATGGGTCCAAAAGGGGTTCAGGAGCATTCTCTCAAAAGATTCCTAACCCAAGAAGCAAATGAACCCTCATCGTAACTGTCAAAGAGGGGTAAATTAACTTAGGAGATGGGGGAGCTTACTAGCAAGATGTATGACTTTCAACAATGCATGAGGGATGTAGTCCTACCTAGAGGAGGCAAGGTACTAGTTCAATTAAGTCCTCCTTTAGGGCCTCAGTGACTCCTTGATTCTTCACAGCCTACAACTGAGGCAAGGTACTAGTTGAATTCAGTCCTATAACTGCCCTTATTGCATCCTTTGCAATTTTGAATGTATGATTCAACCATAGAAACTCATCATGGATATGGCTCAAGACATACTAGACACACTCGTCCTCTGCGAAAGTTGGAAACTCAAAAAATTGCATGAACTTCTTGTCTTTTAGGGCTTTGTATTCCAGTTTGAGCTCAAAACCATCACCTTTTAAGTGATTAATGAATAGATCAACAAACCTTGAGTTGCCATACTCCTCTAGAGGCATGTGAATATAAACCCTAATGTCTTTTGTGTGAAGAACTCCATATGGAACTCCAAAAAATGCTACCATCAAATTGACTTCAGTGGACTTGAAAGGGTGCTTCTTAAACTTTGGCCTAGGTTGCTCAGTGATGTTCACAACTAGAGGAGTAGCCATTTCAAAAGATTACAAGTTCAAAGCTTCGCAGAGAAATACCTTTTTCTTCATGAAATTACAGTTAGCTATCGAATTCATTCTTCACACTTCAATTCTCTAAAATTTCAGCTCAGGTGCTCTTCACCTTGTTCTCTTTGAATGCAAAATGATTCAAGTGTTTGAATGAATGACCTTTTATACTCTACAAAACCTAATTTTTCATTGTAATAAATGTTCTGCCATAATACATCCGGTTACACTAGTTTTGCATATAGTCAATCTTCAATTGCTCCACAATCAATCACATTAGCTTCTTTTCTTCTAGAATTTGCTTCAACAAACCTGCTGTTGACCCATTTTTTCCTCTGACCAGAGCCAAATAGTCAACCTAGTATTTTCCTTGAAAATCCCTTTGAAAAGGTCCTTATAAGGTAAAAGTGCCAAATTTCCCAAGAAACCTTGCCTAAAAAACCTTACCATTGGAAAGAACTTGAAAAAATAAGCAGGTTTGCTTTTTACATCACCTTGAAATTCAGACAAATAAAGAAGTTATCCATGGTCAAAGTTTGATCAAACATACAATTCAAATTTACATTTCAGCGGGCTTGCAATCTCCATCGGCCTTAGAAAAATATGAAAAAATTTGAGTTTTATACATTTTCTGAATGTATATCGGGCCAAGTGAATGTATATACATTTAGGGAATCTTCCGCAGATTCTCAAAATATTCGCTAAATGTATATCAGGTCTGCTTGAACAAAGGGGCTTGTATATTCAGATATACAAGTGTAGAAATATGCAAAGTTGCTTGTATATTTGCGCTTGTATGTTTGCATATAAAAGTGAAATATACAATGATAAATATACAAGGCCGGCGGACAGACAAAGCTACAGTGGCTTGTATATCGGCGCATATACAAAAGAGAATGTATATTTGCACTTGTATGTTTGCACATACAAGCAAAATATACAAAAGAAAATACAATGAAATATACAAGCCGATATGCAAGTGCGAATATACATTGGCAATGCGTAGGCGCAACATACAAGTGGTGGGGCCCGCAGGTTCAAATGAGATTGTATGTAAGAAGGGGTTGTATATCGAAATATACATTCTAGGAATATTCCAACGAATATTCCCATTTGTATGTTTGTCTTTTGTATTTTCCACTTGTATATTCAAATATACAATTTTGACATGCAAAATACAAACATACAAATATGTTTGTATATCGTGCATATACAAAGAGGCTTGTATGTTTCGACATACAAAGGATCACGTGAATAGTGGCTTGTATATGGCGCATATACAAGCGAAATATACATTGGAAATATGCAAGCCAGATTTCAAATGAACTTCATTCTGGCTCATTCAGGCTTCAGGTCCAACTTGTATAAAGGGGTGTTTGTATATTTGCATGCATGCAGGGATATATAATGTAAAAGATACATTGTAGGCCTATTCCTCTATGATTCCCCATTTGTATGAATATGTGGGTTTGTATATTGCAATATACAAACAAATGTACAATGAGGTACATACAACCCAGATCTCACCCAAAAAGTTAATTTTCACAAGTTCAAGCATGAGGTCTGCGGTTTGTATGTTTGCATATTCAGAGGAAGAGATACAAATGGTGGGGCCCACATATACAAGGGAGCTTGTATGTATATGCAATTTTGAAAATACAAAGAATGCACAAGTAAGAAATATACAAGCTGGACCCGGCAAAATAGTGAAATGCAGCTAATGATGTTTTCAGGTCTGCAACTTGTATTTTGCATATACAAGCTGATATGCAAAGTAGTTTACGGCCAGACATGATGCATCGGTGACTTGTTTTTGAGTCTTTCCGATGGCCGATATGGGATGCAGTTCCTCAGCGAGGGTCCCAGTTCCAACTCAATGGTGAATCAGGAAGTGCCACGTGGCAGCGACAGACACATATACAAAGGCTCTTGCATATACAAGTCATTTTCAAATGCATATACAAGCTGACTGTAAGGGGCTTTCGGTGCCAAAAGCATAGAGATACATATAAGGTGCCATGTACATGCAAAGGAGTTGCAGAATTAATTTTTGAGTGTTGATTCAGGCACCAAGATGCAGCGATATACACAGAGATGCAAAAGTGATATACACAGGTAGTTGACCGAAAGTTTGACCGCCTGTATCTCCTCCATTTTGGCAAATTTCGGCATGCTCCAAGAGGTAAAGTTGCATATTTTAGTCCCCTCTTTCATTTGGCAGGGTTTTTCATGAGCTTTTTCACTTTTCAAATTTTAGATCTGGAAATGCATGTTTTGAACGATGAATATTTCAGACACAACTTTTAGCAGATAAAGATATTTTTGGGCATTCATTGCAGCAGATAGAGTAAGCAGCTCACATTAACGACAACAAATATCTTTCCACCTCTTCATCTCCAGATTGATGATGAGTAAGCTGCCTACATTAAAGACTCCAAATATCTCATATCTTCCCAGTTCCAAATTTCAACGCCATAACTGATGCAGCTGGATGGTCCTTTAGCAGAGATATTTTTTTCCTGACAGCGCCCATGGGCGACTTTGTTTTATGACTAACGGAGGTCAAAATATGAAATGATATATATGCATATAAAATAGATGAATTATTGTTGGTTGTTCTTTTGGGCTATTCTTTGTAATGGCTATTTGGCCTCTATGATCAATATGACCTAGTTCTTTGCCTCTCTCTTATTATTTGTTTTGTACTGTGTCTGATTTTCTAGACCTCTCTAAAATTCATATGAGTCTGTGTAAGCCTTTCCAACTATGAGATTATTACTGTGTCTATTCAGTTGCAGCCAAACACATTTAAATCTGGTGTATCACTTAGTTTATTTTAGCATTTTATTTCTGCATTCCTTCTAACCCTTTTCCCCTACAAGCATTAGCATTAGGTTTAGATGATTTTTTCTAAGTATTAGGCTTAGAAAGAGGAAGCCGACCTTCTCCTAAGGTCTAATCTCAAATCGCAAGGTCCCACACTTCGAGATCATTCCCATGTTACTCCAGGTTGCTAAAGTTTCACAACTACAAGCAAAGGGTGCAAATCTGGGTGATAACAACTCTGGCACGCTTGGTGGGACCAATTCGATGAACTTCTCATCAAGGTACTAAGAGATTTGGTGTTTCTCCTAGTATTACCAGCCTTTGGAGGTGATGCACGAACACCATGGCAACTTTACTGGATGAATCAGCTGGATTCAGCAGCCCAAGTACCTAAACAATTTTTAAAGGAACAAGATTTTGGTGGTCTTCCTATTCTATCCAGCTTCCAAGAAGTATTTCAATCACCTAGCGACTCCATTTCTGGTATGTATCCAGTTTTCTTTTGGTCGCAGACCTATCTTGCTCTAGTTCTGACATTTTTATGGTTATCCAGCATTTAGATGCCATAGAATGTCACAATTTTATGGGAATCATGGTTATTCCCCTACCCCTAATCCAAATTCTAGCTATTGGCCCCCATATAAACAATACCAAGCCCCCAATGCCTCTGAATTTACTCCAAACAACCCCTCTCCTCATTGCAGTCTATAGTACCAGTAGGAGCATTTTCAAGCCAATCCTGCTTATCCTTGTTTGTAGACCATTCATACCTGTAGTCAGCCTTGTGCAACCCAATCTAGTCTGAATCAAATGTGTAGTCTCCCTAGTCAATCCCAAAATGATACTTTGGGTACCTTTGAAGGTTGGATCCTGGATTTTCAGAGGCAAATGTCAGAAATAGATAGGGAAGCATAGTATAACAGGCAATAAGAGGAGCTTCCATATCAAGCTTATTTGTCAGAACAGGAGGCAGAAAATAGAAGAGTGTATGAGGGGGAATGCTTGAAAATGCAACTAGCAGTCAAGGAGAAACAAATGAAGCAGTTGCTTGCTTAGAAACAAGAGCTCAAATCTGTGAAAGTGGCTCAAATCCTCTACCATGGCAGCCTTCTTGGACCAAGCATCCTGGTTACAAAATGCCAAGCCTTGGGAAGGCCAGTCCTCTTATACCAATTCAGAATCAGGAAGAAGAAAAGGTTGTAGAACCTAGGCTTGTCATAATTCCAAGTTCCAGGCATCCCTCTGCCTTAAAGGTTCCAAGTTGGAAAGGACCATCTCTTCCACCCTGTGAAGACCCTTCACCAAACATACAATGGAAACATGCTCTGGCATTTAGCCAGCAAAAGAGGAGCAAAGGAGGCTTTCGTTGACTCCATTTCAAAGATTGGAAACTCAATCATTTCTAAATCCATTCTTTGAAGAACATGTTTCCAATTTTAGAACACCAAGCTTCAAGCAAGATGAGTCTCCTAAGTCTCTTGAATTGAATATTCTAACTTTTAGAGGGTCTTATCCACTGAAGGAACTTATATTTGACCAAGAGAAACCTAGACTCCACAAGTTTCCAGGATTCAACACCTATATCCCTTCACAAATCCCTGTTCTTGTGCAAACTCAAATTATCACTCCCCAGGAACAAATTTGTCCAGAGCCCTCTCCCCTCCAAGAAATTCAAGAAGATATTCAAGCCTCCTTCCTTGATGCTATTTCAATCCTCAAGGGTAGACCTGTTGTCTACCAAGATAATTGGGAAGATGAGCCAAAGGAGAAGGTGGAAGAAGATAAAACTAATAAGGAGCAGTGTGTTCCTACACTCATAGAGATAGAATGGTTTGAATCTATTGCACCTGTGAGTATTGCTAAGGTCACTTCAGAAATGGATGATGCTGCCCTACTTCATGAGCTACCTGACTATGTTGAAGATGAAGAAAGTGAGCAGCTAGGTGTGAATATGTAGTGACAAGAGAACACAGAAAAACATGATGAATCGCTGCAAGTTGGGGCCGAGCATGACAGTGAGGTTGCAAACCATAAAGAAGATTAGGCATGTTGCCCTGTGATAGATGATTCAAAGGCTGATTATGCTGATATACTTGAGGAGCTCCCATGCTTTATTGAAAATAACGAGGAAACTAAACAGGGACAAGAGCAAATTGAAGATTTGTTCTTTATTATCTAGCAGGGATATCAACTTCTTGGTGGGGAGGTTTTCTCTTTTGAACATGTGCACGGCTCATTTTCTGAGCCTAAATCAGAAAATCATGAACATCTTGTTCATAAGGTGAAAGCAGCCATATTTGTAGCAGAATCACAAGAGCTAGAGTATTCAGATCAGCAAGAGGAGGAGGATTGCAGCCATGATAATGTTATAGCAATATTCTTGGATTCTTTGAAGGAAGACAGAGAAAACCATGAGGTCCCAAGTCAGTTGTTTCACACGTAACAACAAAATGAGAGTCAAATGGAGGCCACCTTCATACCAAGTGAAGATCAAGAAGAGAAGGAATCGGAGCAAGGGGAAATTAATCCAAAGCCTTCAAGGGGATGCCCAATCAGACATCTTGCCCAGCTGGAGATACATAAAGAGGAGTCACCACTTGTCATGCTTACATCCAAGCATGAATTTGAGCATCAAAATGAGTGGGATCAGCCCATTTATTCATCACAAGTTAGAAACATTAGCAATCATTCCAGGTGGATAGGTGAGTTTATCTCCACTTTGAAGGGGATGTTTTATCAATTTTTCATATGTACATTTTCCCCCTATCTCTTTTTAACTGCCCATATGAATGGGAAACATTGTAAATTGTTAAGGAAGGGCAGTTATTTTCAAGAACTAGTTAATGGCTTTGTTTAAAGTCATGTCTGATTCGTTAGTTTAGGATTAGAGTAGGTTTCATTTCTGCTTTAGTTTTCCCTTTCCATAAGTGCTTCTAAGCAGGCTGCATTGTCATTAGGAGAATGTAAGCCTTTTTTCACTTTTTGTATTTTGGAGGCAGGTTCCAGTTTTCCAGCAGGTTTTAGACTTGACCCCATGCCCAATGGATGCTTAAGGCCACTGATCTTATTTTTAGCAGGCAAACATCCCATAGAAGTCACCAAATTGTTGACCCATTTTTTCCTCTGACCAGAGCCGAACAGTCAACCTGGTATTTTCCTTGAAAATCCCTTTGAAAATGTCCTTATAAGGCAAAAGTGCCAAATTTCTCAAGAAACCTTAGCATTGGAAAGAGCTTGAAAAAATAGGTAGGTTTGCTTTTTACATCACCTTGAAATTCGGCCAAATAAAGAAGTTATCCATGGTCAAAGTTTGGTCAAACATAAAATTCAAATTTACATTTCGGCGGGCTTGCAATCTCCATTAGCCTTAGAAAAATATGAAAAAAATTGAGTTTTATACATTTTCTGAATGTATATCAGGCCAAGTGAATGTATATACATTTAGGGAATCTTTCGCAAATTCTCAGAATATTCGCTAAATGTATATCGGGTTTGCTTGAACAAAGGGGCTTGTATATTCAGATATACAAGTGTAGAAATATGCAAAGTTGCTTGTATATTTGTGCTTGTATGTTTGCATATACAAGTGAAATATACAATGATAAATATACAAGGCCGGCAGACAGACAAAGCTACAGTGGCTTGTATATCGGCGCATATACAAAAGAGAATGTATATTTGCGCTTGTATGTTTGCACATACAAGCAAAATATATAGAAAAGAAAATACAAGGAAATATACAAGCCGATATGCAAGTGCAAATATACATTGGCAATGTGCAGGCACAACATACAAGTGGTGGGGCTCGCAGGTTCAAATGAGATTGTATGCAAGAAGGGGTTGTATATCGGAATATACATTCTAGGAATATTTCAATGAATATTCCCATTTGTATGTTTGTCTTTTGTATTTTCCACTTGTATATTCAAATATACAACGTCGACATGCAAAAGACAAACATACAAATATGTTTCTATATCGCGCATATACAAAGAGGCTTGTATGTTTCGACATACAAAGGGTCACGTGAACAGTGGCTTGTATATTGCGCATATACAATCGAAATATACATTGGCAATATGCAAGCTAGATTTCAAATGAACTTCATTCTGGCTCATTCAGGCTTTAGGTCCGACTTGTATAAAGGGGTGTTTGTATATTTGCATGCATGTAGGAATGTACAAGGTAAAAGATACATTGCGGGCATATTCCATTATGATTCCCCGATTGTATGTATATGTGGGTTTGTATATTGTGATATACAAACAAATGTACAATGAGGTACATACAACCCAGATCTTACCCAAAAAGTTAATTTTCACAAGTTCAAGCATGAGGTCCGCGGTTTGTATGTTTGCATAGATACAAATGGTGGGGCCCACATATACAAGGGAGCTTGTATGTATATGTAATTTTGAAAATACAAAGAATGCACAAGTAAGAAATATACAAGTTGGACCCGACAAAACAGTGAATCACAGATAATGATGTTTTTAGGTCCACAACTTGTATTTTGCATATACAAGCCGATATGCAAGGGAGTTTTTGGCCAGACATGATGCATCGGCGACTTGTTTTTGAGTCTTTCCGATGGCCGATACGGGATGCAGTTCCTCAGGGAGGGTCCCAGTTCCAACTGAATGACGAATCAGGAAGTGCCAAGTGGCAGCGGCAGACACATATACAAAGGCTCTTGTATATACAAGTCATTTTCAAATGCATATACAAGCCGACTGCAAGGGGCTTTCGGTGCCAAAAGCATAGAGATAGATACAAGGTGCCATGTACATGCAAAGGAGTTGCAGAATTAATTTTTGAGTGTCGATTCAGGCGCCAAGATGCAGCGATATAGATAGGTAGTTGACCAAAAGTTTGACCGCCTGTATCTCCTCCATTTTGGTGAATTTCGGCATCCTCCAAGAGGCAAAGTTGCATATTTTAGTCCCCTCTTTCATTTGGCAGAGTTTTTCGAGAGCTTTGTCACTTTTCAAATTTTAGATCTGGAAATGCATGTTTTGAATGATGAATATTTCAGAGATGACTTTTAGCAGATAAAGATATTTTTGCGCATTCATTGCAGCAAACAAAGCAAGTAGCTCGCATTAACGACAACAAATATCTTTCCACCTCTTCATCTCCAAATTGATGATGAGTAAGCTGCCTGCATTAAAGACTCCAAATATCTCATATCTTCCTAGTTCTAGATTTCAACGCCATAACTAATGTAGCTGGACAGTCCCTTCAGCAGAGATACTTTTTTTCCTGACAGTGCCCATGGACAATTTTGTTTTGCGACTAATGGAGGTCAAAATATGAAATGATATATATGCATGTAAAATAGATGTATTGTTGTTGGTTGTTCTTCTGGGCTATTCTTTGTAATGGCTATTTGGCCTCTATGATCAATATGAGCTGGTTCTTTGCCTCTCTCTTATTATTTGTTTTGTACTGTGTCTGATTTTCTGGACCTCTCTAAAATTCATATGAGTCTGTGTAAGCCTTTCTAGCTATGAGATTATTACTGTGTCTATTCAGTTGCAGCCAAACACATTTAAATCTGGTGTATCACTTAGTTTATTTCAGCATTTCATTTCTACATTCCTTCTAACCCTTTTCCCCTGCAAGCATTAGCAATAGGTTTAGATGATTTTCTCTAAGCATTAGTCTTAGAAAGAGGAAGCCGACCTTCTCCGGAGGTCTTATCTCAAATCGCAAGGTCCCACTCTTCGAGATCATTCCCATGTTACTCCAGGTTGCTGAAGTTTCACAACTGCAAGCAAAGGGTGGAAATCTGGGTGATAACACCTGCAATAGGCTTCTTTATCTTCATTCATTGTGCCAAATTCAGGCACCCACTTACTAGTAGGGGGAATTAGATTTTCAATGCAGCTCCCCCTGAGCCAGAGCTCCTAATTCAATTCTTGGAGGAATTATCAGCACCGGATACCAGTTTGGACACATTGTCAACATTCATTTCACCTTTATTCACCCATGTTTTGTTCATTTCATTCTAGATCTCATTCACATCAACTTTGCCCTTGACTTTGTCCAACTTCTACTCTCTTTTTCTTTTACCTGCCTTTGAGTTCTCCTTTTTACTTCTACAAAATTTAGTAATGTTTCTAGATTGGTTGCAGTTGAAACACACAGTCTTATTTTCTGACAATTACATGTTGGAGCAAGTTTAGATCTGCATTGCATTATAATATGCCCAAACTTATTACAAGTAAAACATCTACCATTGAACGGTTGTTTGTTCTGAGGAGGATTCCTTGATCCACTTCTGCATTCCTTACCCTTATGACCTATCCTTTTGCAATTAAAGTATTGACCGGAGAAAGATGATGCATTTTGATTCACTTAACTTCTACATTGATTAGCTCTATGACCATACTTATTGCATTTGAAACAACTGTCATTGAAAGATGGATACCTTTGAGCATTAGGTTGTCTTACCAGATGTCTTCTAGGATTCCTTCTTTGATTTCTTTCTTCATGATTTCTTTGACCGGATCCAAAGCTTTCACCTTTCTCAAATCCTAGACCATGCTTATCATCTGCCTTTTTTTTTACTATCAAGCAACACCTCAAGTTTAGTTGAGCTTATCTTGAATTTCTCTTTATATTCATTTACAACTTCTAGGTCATATTTGAGAATGACAATTTTTCTTTCAAGTTCTTCGTCATTGTCCCTGATTTCTTGTAGATTAGACTCTAGATGGCCAATTATCCTATCTAATCTGCAATATTCTTCTATTCTTTCTTTCAGAGATTGATTCAATTTTTCCTCAGTCTTCTTCCTTTCCTCAATTTCCTTGGTTAGTCTCATCACCCTAGATTCCATCTCATGTTTTAGGACAACTTCTTTTTCTAGCTTCTCACACTCCTTTGTCTTCTCCTTTAGGGCCTCATCCATGTCATTGTCTTCATTCTGATTTTCTAGCTGATGAAGTAGCTCCATTCTCTTTGCTTTAGATTTACTCAGTTGTCCTTTTAAGGTCTCAATGAAATCTTTATCATCTTTAAGGGTCTCTTGTAGATCTTTAATTTCTACTCTGGATGAATCAAGATCATCTAAGGCAACTTGGAGTTGTTGATTGATGCCATCAAAATGCTTGAATGAACCCATTGAAAACACCTTCCCAGATCTTACTCAAGCTGTTAAACTTCTTCTAAGAAACTTGGCTCTGATACCAATTGTTGAAATTAAGCAACATTGAGAGGGGGGTCAATCACTATTTTGTAAAACTTATTACTTTGTTCCTTTATTAATTTACCACACACATCCAAAAGAAAGAAGCATGCACACAAGAATATAAATAATAAGATCACAACACATGAACACCATGATTTCGATGTGGAAACATAGTTAAGGGAAAAATCATGGTGGGTGTTAACCCACAAGAATTTATACTATGTTAAAAGTATTATAAATGGGGAAGGCACATGCCTTTGGGAACACTGCCCAGAGCTCATTATTAAAAGAGGCTCACTACCTCCAAATCAATTACAAAAGTTCACTGCAATGTTTGAATTGAGGAATAGCATCTAACAATACAATATTACAGTTCTGGTTGAGCTCAATACACCGACTTTGCACACTTCATCTCTCTCTGCCCTGCTTCACTACGCTGCCATGATCCAGAGCTTACATCTCTTCATTTCACACTTGATTCTTCTATACTTCACACTTATTCCTTCATATTTGCAACTACAAACCTCAAAATGCTCAAACTCATCAATTATATATATGTGCTACATGAAATTGCATCAACTATAGTCGGCCTTAAGAAAAACTTAAGAGTTTTTTAAGAACATTGTTCTGTCGGCTGAATCCATGCATAAACACCAATGTGGACCAAAACCTCTATATCCAAGTCACCTTACATGTCGGCCAATACCACTGGATCTCACAAATTACTCAACTGACAACTTTTTTTAATCCGCACAATGATCAAACACCTAGTCAGCCTATTCTTCATCGGACTGAACTGTCTAACCAAAACCCGATACTCAGATGCTTGTAACTTACAATCCCTTCATCATCAAAGGCTAAAATCTTGGATTTAGATAGCCCTACCATCCCTTAACATTCCCTTAGATCTGTATCACAATATGATTTCCTATGGAGAAATACAGACCAAATGGTTGAACCCTATCATATGCCCTATTCCTGTCTATCCAAACTTAGACAAATCTATAATCTGACTTCCAGTATAATCCACTGATGAAATATGGATGTCTAAGATAGATTTAGTTTCCATCAAGGACAACACCTCACATGCCTAGCAGTGTCTCTCGCCAATAGGGATTGTAGTTGATCCTAAGAAGATAAAAGTGATAATGGAATGGCCTGCACTGCAAAGTGTGACAGAAGTTAGAAGTTTTATGGGACTTGAAGGTTATTATAGAATCTTTTTGGAAGGTTTCTCAACTATAGCAACACCAATTACCTTGCTACAAAAGAAGGGTATGAAGTTTGAATGGACAGAAAGGTGTCATCAATCTTTCCAATTGCTAAAGGAAAATCTCACAACTGCTCCTATCTTGACCATACCAGATCCTAATGGTCACTTTACCATTATAACTGATGCTTCAAGAGGAGTATGAGGAGTGTTGATGTAGAATGAGCAAGTGATTACTTATGAGTGAAGAAAGTTAAAGCAACATGAGTTCAACTATGCATCGTATGATCTTGAGTTTTCTGCCATAGTTCATGCACTTCATATGTGGAGGCATTACCTTCTAGGTAAGCCCTTTGACTTGAAGGCATATCACTTAGGGCTCAAGTACATATTTACTCAACCTACCCTTAATGCACGATGGAGAAGGTGGTTAGAATTCCTTAGTGAGTATGACTTTAAAATTGAGTATATAAAAGGAAAAGAGAATAGAGTAGCAGATGCTCTTAGTAGAAGAAGACATTTAGCTTCCATGGTTACAATGAGAACCAATTTGAAGTAGAAATTAATTCAGAATCTTCAAGGGGAGGATCATTATGAAAGAGTAAAGAAAGATTTGGAAGTAGAGCCCTTAGATCACATGTTTGATGGTTATATGATTGAATCAGATGGACTTTTGAGATTTCAGGGAAGAATGTATATTCCTAACTCAGGGGAGCTGAGGAAGTTAGTGTTTGAAGAGATCCACAATGTACCATATTCAAGGAACCCTGGAGTGACCAAAATGGTTGAATGTTTGAGACCTTCATACTTTTGGCCTAGACTAAAGAGGGATGTGTCAGAATTTGTGGCTTGATGTTTGGAATGCCAATGAGTCAAGGTTGAGCATGTGCATCCAATAATATTGGTGTACTTGCATAGTACTCCTGATCATAAGTGGAAAGTAATAAGTATGGATTTTATTTAGGGGTTACGCATGTCTAAGAATAGGCATGATTCCATCTTAGTGGTTGTGGACAAATTGACTAAAGTAGCACATTTCATTCCAGGAAATATATTTAGATGGTTCTATGGTTTTAGCTAAAAAGCTTGTTCAAGAGATTTTTTGATTGCATGGAGTACTTGAGATGATCATTTTAGATCAAGACACTCACATGACATCTATATTTTGGACAACTCTTAATGTAGCTTTGGGCACAAAGTTAAATTTTAGTTCAGCCTATCATCCTCAAATGGATGGTCAAATAGAAAGAGTCAATCATGTTGTAGAAGACCTTCTCTAAATGTATTGTATAGATTAGAAGTATAAAAGGGAGGAGTATCTTCCGTTGGTAGAGTTTTCATACAAAAATTCATACCATGCATCTTTGGGAATGGCACCATTCAAAGCTCTTTATGGGCATAGGTGTCAAACACCTATTAGTTGGGATAAGGTGGAGGATAGAATAGTGTTTGGTCCTGATATGTTAAGATAAATGGAAGATTAGATGAAGTTACTCAAGGAGAAGCTGAAGCAAGATTTAGATCATCAAAAGAGTTATGCAGATAGGAATAGAATGCCTAGACAGTTCTTAGTGGATGACAAAGTCTTTTTGAGGGTCAAACCTCAAAAGAGTTCATTTTTGTTTGGTAAAGTGTCCAAACTTGCTGCTCATTTTGTAGGACTTTTTGAAGTTCTACAAGTGATTAATCCTGTAGCTTATAGACTTGCTCTACTACCTGCACTTGCCAGTATCCATAATGTTTTTCATGTGTCCTTAATTAAGCTTTATCATCCTAATGTGTCACATATTCTTGATTTGCATGCTTTATAGGTTCATGATCCAGGAGGGGTGCTAGTGGAGCCCACTCAAATTTTGGGCAAGCACAACATTAAGTTACATAGTAGAGATGTGGTGCAATATAAGGTCCAATGGGATCAATATTCAGAGGAGAATGCCACATGGGAGGATGCAGAGGAGATTGATAGATCTATTCCTCATTTTAGGATGACATAGACTTCTTATTCCTATATGGATTATGATACTTTAAGTTTGGTTATTGTTATTGTACTTTGAGTTGATGTTATTGTTTTATGATACATTGATACTTTATTGGTGGTTGATTGATAACTTATTATTATTTTGATGTGTAATAAGACATCAAGACGATGTCTCTTCCAAGTGGGAAAGGATGTCACGTCTTGTTTTTATGGACTATATTATTATTCTAGATTAGTGAACATTTACCATGATTGTTTTACTTTGATTAAGTTCTACATGTGTGAAGGTAGTTATGATGAAGTTATATTTGAGTAAATTTGAAACGTTGATTTAAATATTAGATATTATAGATGTGGTTATAATGATTTTCTTCAGCTATGTTTTTGGAGACACTAACCTATTGACGTCAAGTTGAGTGCAAGTGAATGTAGGTACTCATCAAAGATGAGAACTATATATATATATATATATATATATATATATATATATATATATATATATATATATTATTTCACTTCTTGATTTATTAAAATAACCGTGTTTTAGTAAAAATAGTTAAACAATGTTAATAATAATGTTATTATAATTAGAATTTTGAATAAAAAGAATTAAATGGCAACTTACTGTCATGCATGCAACAACAAGCTAAATAAAAGATATTATTTTAAATAAAATAGAAATTTAGAGCTTTTCAAATTGGCATTTTTCATGCAAACAGAAGAAGAGGTCCAATTAACTAAAAAAGTTAGTGTTTTTAGCTAAAATGGGATGCCAAAAATAAGGCTGATTTTTAATAAAAGAAGAAGCATTCAGCAGAAGAAAGAACCCATGTTTTGAAATAGAAAAGAAAGTTATTTTTCTATGTATTACTCTATTCATTGAAGGTAGAAAAGGCACATTTTTTCAGAAGGAAGGAATTGTTTTCTGTGAGCATTGAAGGTTGCAGATTCTTCATCTAGAGTGATAGGAAGCAGGAGAAAGGCAGCAATTTGGGAGTAGGATCAACCTATTTTCAGGTGAACTCATCTAAGTATTATTCTTGTGGTTTTGCATTCATAAAAGTTTGTTGAATATCTATGGAAAACTAAGTAAAATCAGCCTATGCAGATTCTTTTCTGGCCTTCGTTTTGACTGCTAACCGACCTATCGTTAGAAAATCTAAGTGACCTATATTTATTTCTTCATGCCTCCAGTCTTAAAAACCATGGTGTTTGACTTAGAATCAGCCTGCTATTCTTAAACCTTGTCTTTGTTGATCTTTTTCTTTCTTTATTTTATGCTAAGAAACACCTCTTTCTTGATTTGGCTTAACTATTTAAAACATTAGTTACCTAAATCCCTAATCACTTATTAAACTTACCCTTTAACAGACATAAAACTAAGAAAATGTTAACTTAGGGTTTACTATTCCTTGTTTTGGTTTCGCTCAGTAAAAGGCCTTCATCATGATCTTGATGTAGCTGTTGGAAAAATATAGTTACCCAAAATCCCCAGATACTGATAAAATATTCTTTGTTAGACGTAGATGATACAACTGTTATCTTTCTTTATGTTGTTAGAATTGAGTTCTTGTTAAAAAATCGACCTTGTCTTATTTAATAAAAAATGAGGAAATGAACTCTTAAACATAGGTGAAAATAAGAGATTCCTATAGCTGACCATTCTTTATTGTTTGTTGTCTAAAACTTTATATTTATGAAACATTATTATTGGGTGACAGTAAAAGATTTTAGTTTCTATTCTTTTGTTTTTATTTTCTGTAATAGTTTCTAAGACAGTTTCGACAGGAAGGTTGTTTATATGGTTCTGCAGTTACTATTGCAGTTTCGACAGGAAGTTTGTTTCATGTTTGTCTGGAGTTCCTCTCACAGATTTGATAGTAAAAATATTAAGTAGCTTAGACATCTTATAATATTGAGGAACTATAGTTGAAATATGGACTTGGTCATTATATCAACTTGATAGCTTTATGGATGCAATTGTATGTAACGAATGATGAATTATTGCTTGGAAATTGTATTTTCTTGATTAGTGTTTTAGGAAAGGGATTTTAATGATTTATTGATGAACTTTGATGCTTTTATTTAATTATTTATTTACCTTCTTCTTGGGTAAGGAAGTATTTTTTATTTAGGAATGTTATTGGGTTACTTTCAGGGCTAGGATGCCAAATGTGGATTATCAGACATGACTTTTCCTCTTTCCGGGAATTGAACCAGGTTACTTTTTTAAAGGATTAGATCTAAGCAAGCTAACATTAAAAAAGATCTTTAATTTGTCTAGTAAACTTATTTATATATAGCTTTGCCATATCCTATTGCGAGTCAATCTACTTTTCATTATTTAGAATTGCACATTTAGACATCAGGGTTGCATCGGGTGTTCCATCCTACTAGTTGTTTCCAGGTAGCTAGACATTTCTTGCAGGGCCGAATTTCCTTCATTTCATGAAGAGATCTGGGGAAATGTAATTACTTCATGGTTGGGTGGAAAAGCACTTGGGCCATGTTCTCGTCTCTCATCTTTCAAATGGATGACCACTTGGTTCATGTGACCGATGAGCGTATTGATTTATTTATTCTCGTTGTACATGATTGTTGTACCTTGAAATTGGATATAATACGGCAAGAATTCCCATGGATTTTGTATATTATTTATAGTACTTTTTACCTGGATTGAGCATGTGATTTTGTAAGATTTAATAACATTTTTTATTCATATTTATGAGATTGTTCATTTTACTTGTAACATTGTAATTAAGCAGATTAATTACACCTTTTTTATCTTTTTACTTTGGATATTGTGATGTTGTATTTAAGTGGATTATTTACTTCATTTACTTTTGTGATGAAATTGAGGGCTTTACATCCACCCCCACCAAAACTCTGATGAGCAAGAAATAAAACACTACTGCAATATAGGATGTGAGAACTTTGCCTTGTCATGAATTTTTGTCTCATGACAACTTTATCAAGACCAAAGAATTCAGAGCATTCCTACTGCAAAAGAAATCAAAAGCCTTTATGGCTAAAATGAATGAATAAGAAGGAAGGGTAGATGATACTAACAAAAATAAAATAGACAAGAAGGTTATGGAAGAGGTATATATGGATATGAGAAAAATCACTCTTAATGAAGCCAGGAAGATGGTAAAGGATAGTGGCATTTTGTTTCTAGAAGGTTGGTATATTTCATCTACTATAGTCATTGATACAATTGGAAGGCAAGAGGAATTTGATGAAGGTGATTTAACAAAGGAGCAAGTTGAGAGGGTCTGTGGGGCAAGTTTTAGAGGAAATCATGAGGCCTTAGCAATTTGGACCAAGGCCCCCAGTGATAATAAGCCCAGGGTTGCCAAAGATGTCATTGAGCTCACTGGTCAACTTATTGTGAGAAGATTGACACATACTACTACCCAACAAGCTACATCATTGGCAATAACTACTACAAAATTTAGTGAGGCAACAACAAAAAGACTCCATGCAGAGGTAAAAAATTTGAGGGAGGATAACTTGAGATTATTGCAAGAGTGCAACATATTGAAACTCCTTGTGCATCCAATGGGGATTGAAGTATCTTCCCCTATCTCTGCACCTACCCCGATGACCTCATATGGATAAGGAGATGATGTAGCAACTATTAGTGATCTCAAGGATAAATTAGAATAGAATACTAGTGGGGAAAGTCAAAGTTAAGAAATGAAATAAAAAATAGGAAAATTGCATTGGTCAAAGGTTTTGTTGGAGCATCAGATGACTAAGGGTTTGAACCATGTAGATGATGCATGGGTGTGTTATGGAAATTTGAGAAGAGCATCTGATTTTTATTTTCCAAATGAATCCAAGCTAAAAGAGGTTCTAAATGATTGGTTCCCATGGATCACATTCATGACCCACATATATAGTAGAAATATCATGGAAACAAATGTATCAACTAATGTAGTTAGCACCTTTCAAGTCATGAACCTACTGAATGATGTTTCAACTTTTCATAGTAAACTAGAGGTGACTTTGAAAGCTAAATAAGAGTCATTTGAGTCTGTCAAGGATTATTCATTGCATGAAATAAGGAACAAGGATGAGTTTGATAAAAGATTGGATGAATTGAATGGTGAGTTTGATAATATTGTGCCTTCTACAGTTAATATCATTACATATCACACCAAAAAAGAGCAATTGAGATGTAATGCTAAGCTAGAAAGGCTTCTATATTTGGAGAGTGGTATGGATAATTTTTTCAAGTAAATAAAAGCATTATTAGATGCAAGACATATTGAACATATTGATCAAGTAGGAAAGATCCTGAGTCACAAGTGACCCACTACGGAGGATTTTTCATTATGGGTTCAAAGGTATGTGGTTTTAATGGAGAAGATTTTAGGGATATGTGACAAATGGCTAACCACCAAGCCAGAGGATCAAATAGAATGATGAATTAATTACCACGCTCAAAGGTAGGAGCAGATAGGACAAAATGTTGTTTGGTTTCCCCCCACAAATAATGATTTATTTTTCAAATGATTTCATCCTCAATTGAATATGTTTACTCATGTTGTCTGCATGTTTTCAACTAAATATAAGAGACCCCTTGCAATTATAAAATGGTTGTTCTCATTTGTAAAAAGGGTTTGATGTTTCTGAGTTTGGGGCAAGATATATTGATTCATGTAGTGTAATTTTAGGTGAATAAGAAAAGTTTTTTGTTATTAGATATATTGTACATATAAGAGTTTTGATGAGAGTGAACAAATTCAATACATGAATTCTAATTTATCTTGTCTCCATATGTTGTATTGAAACTCTATTTGGAATTAATGGAAAGTCTTATTAATTGTATTTGTGTCAAGGACATTGTCTATTTCTTATTTCTTAGCATCTGCTTAAGGGGTAGATTAAATTTCTATTGACAAGGATCAGGGGTTTTAATATAATATTGTAGATTTCTAAGTAGAATTTAGATCAATACTAAAATTGGGAATGTCTAATTTAAACCATTGACATCATGAGCCTTATGATTAAATATATTTGATATATTGGATGTATCTTATATCTGAGATTAACTGTGTACCCTAGATAGGCACTGATTAGGAAACCAGAACCCTACCAAAATCGAATCACTCTTTAAGAAATCATCATAAATATCTTTTTTTAATGTATTGCCTAGTTTTAGTAGAGATGCTCTCTAAGCTTGTAATCCATAGTTATCAAGAAACCTTGCCAAGTTATTTTAAATCTTATGAATTTGTTAACCTTAGGTAGAAACAATATCTATCAAACAATACACCAGTTGTAAACTAGTGGAGAACTTTGAGTATTACAAATAGAGTGACCCCCCTTGGTTTAACAAAGCTAGAAGTGTAAGGGCATATGATTGAATTGACTCCCATTCATTGGCCACTACTCTAGAACCCTCAACCCTAAGTGTATGGAAAACCTTTAAAGGATTTTAGGTAATTAGTTACAAATACCAACACAACTCATTTCACCAACTAATAGGAGAGTTTGTTATGGCATTCAACATGAACAAACTTATCAAAATAGGGTTTCATGGATTCCTAGCAATGAAACAAGATGTAAATGAATTAGTGGTGCACTTTGTTATGTGATGAAGGTAAGTGTCCTATTCATGAAGTGCCCTAAACATGGACCATAGTGAATCTTGCAACCTTTTCTTGTATCCCCTTAATAGGGATACTCGAGAGAAAGTATAGAAGTTACTATATAAATCCTATGAGGAAGCTCTAGAGATCACACTATGAATTGGCAAAGATACCATTAATAGTGGGTGAAAGACATACGATGTCAACAAAAAAACTTACATCTCAAAGAAACTCTGAAAAGGATCCCCAAAAAAATATGAAATGTGACAAAAATCCAATGGAAAAAGATTTTAATGCCACTAGAAATACATTAAATAATAAAAAAGATTGACTAGAAATTTCAAAAGGGATAACAAGGATCGAGTCACTTTTCATATGACCCCAACACCTACTACTTCTTTCATAGAAGTAAGGGCCATGACACACAAATATTCTATGGATACTGTTGCAAGTATGGACTTAAGTGGTGTTATCATTGATGTCAACATACTCCTGTTGCATTAATGATAAGGATTGGATGAACTGTTTGCTGAGGATATTGAGAAAATAAGTCATATCAGGAATAGAGAAGAACAATGAAGATAGTGAGCTAAAGATCCTAGATAAGATGAATATCAGATGATACCCTTCAAAGGGTTTGTAGATATGTGTCTTAAGATAATCTAGTAAAGATTTTAGAGGTCCGCGTGAAGATCTGAAGAAGTTATGGCCACTTAAGCAAAACTAGTTCGGGCAGGTGTTCAGAGGTGACAGAGTGATACAGATATGTCCGGTGAGATCTGGAAATGCAATATCCTATTCAATAGATTTTGTGGAGTTTTTAGGAAGTCCATGTGAAGTGACAGCTCAATTGGTTCATGGTCTAGAGGTCTGCAAGCATCTATTCCATTATGACAGTGATGACAGACTATGTTCTTGAGGTTTCAGATGAAGGAGATAAAGGTTTCAGTAAGCAGATGTAGTATGGATGTTCTTGGTGATTTAGGCAAGCTTGTGGAGGTCTTTGGATCATGTCCAGTTCATGTTGGTGGTCCGCATTGGAGTTTGAGCTCCCAATTGAAGAATTACTTCTAGATGATGGTGTTCTTCCTAAGTCAAGCCGACCAGATGAGTTATACATCCTGCAGATGATCTTGAAGATGTTGTGTGAAGATTGGAGTGTTCCCAAATGAAGATTGAAGTCTTAGATCTATGTGGCTGACAGTGCACTATTCCGCATGAAGTCTTTTTGTAATTAGTCATGTTGTATTTATGTATTTGCTCTATAATGTATGCCAACTTAGATGATTATCCCTAAGTCGATGTCTTGTATAAATAGGGAGTTATGAAGTCATTCCAAAGGTATCATGGATATGAAAGTGTGGTAGTGAGGAGGAGAGTGAAGGGCAGATTAGAAGTATTGGGCTTAAATGGAACTGACTCAAGCATGGTGAAGATGCTATTCCTTAGTTCAAGTATGTGATACTTATCATTCTATAGACAGTGTGTCTCTTGTAGGTAGTGAGCCTCTTGTGAGCAGTGTGCTCGAGCAGTGAGCCCTAATTGGCATGTGCCATTTTGTTCTTTCTATTCTTCCAATAGAGAATACAATCTTGGGTTAATCACCTTGTGGTTTTTCCCTTAACTGGGTTTTCCACGTCAAAATCTTGGTGTCTTGTGTGTTAATGTGTTTCTGCTCTTGAATTAATGCATTAAATTTTCATGATAGATTTATTATCATGCCACTGAATTACAAAGTGGATTTAAGTGTTGAATTAGAAGAAATTTTTGGACAACTGATTCACCCCCTCTCAGTTGTCTTCCCTAAGTCTAACAATTGGTATCAGAGCTAAGTTCCTCTCAAAGAGCTTAACTGCTTGAAGAGATCTAGGATGTCGTCCTACAAAAAGGATAGTCCAAAGTTTGATGGAACCAATTTTACTCTTTGGAAAAGTTGCATGCAATGTCACTTACAATGTATGGGAATGCAGTACTAGACCATGGCTTCAACAGAGTATACTCCTCCATAGAATGGCCCGAAAACTGCAAATGAAATCAAAGATGTTGAAAACAATTTGCAGACTAAAGAAGCTCTTCTAAGTACCTTGTTTGATTCAGAGCTGACAAATGTTGTTGACCTACAAACTACTTTTGAGATTTGGGAAAAAGTGGAACTTCTGCATGAAGGAGACAAGTATGTTAAATGTGCAAGGCTACAGAGTCTAAAAGGAAAATTTCAAAATCTGAAGATGAGAGAAGATGAAAATATCACTACTTTTATGCCAAGAGTAAATGAACTTGTTTGTGGCATTAGATGTGCTGGTGGAGTCTTAGATGAAGATGAGATTGTTGGCAAAGTTCTCAGATCCCTTTGTTGATAACTGAGAGGGGGGGGTGGATCAGTTATCCTAATTATTTCCCTTTTTGAACTTTCTTATTAATTAATGCAGCATTGAATCAAACACAAAAACATTACCATGAAATAAGAAACACATGACACAGTATTTTTTGACGTGGAAACCCTGTTAAGGGAGAAAACCACGAGGTGATTAACCCAACAATTATTCTCTGTTAGAAGAATAGGAAATTACAAAAATGGCACTTGCCAATTAGGGCTCACTGCCCGAGCACACTGCTCACAAAGAGGCCCACTGCCTACAAGGAGACACACTGTCTACAAAGTGATAAGAATCACAGTCTTGAACTGATTGGAAGCATCTACATATGCTGGAGTTCAGTTCCGGTTAGGCTCAGTACACTGATCTGCTGCACTTCATCTTTCCTCTGTTCTTTATTCTGCTATCCTTTCACATACTGGATCTTTCTTGCTACTTCTGCTCTGTTCTGCACTTATTCGCATATATCTTCACACAATCACACACTTCACAACTAAATCCATCCTCTATATATATCTGCACAAGTAATTTCATCACCTTTCTAGTCGGCATCCGGAACAGTCTAGTTTCTTACAAACTCTGTTCTGTCGGCTGAATCATTGCTCACCAAGCAATGCGGATCAAGCATATACTTGTAGATATCATTAATAATGTCGGCCAAACATGATTCATGCCTTCACAACCTTTATCATCAACAGTAACACATCCGAAAAGTAGTTTGATACTCTGTCAGCCAGTTCTTCCTCTGTTTTCACTGTCTCTCAGGAATCCGGTACTCAACTATTCATATCTTTTTCCTTGTCCATCACCGGAGGCTAAATCCATGGAATATACCACTCAAGGTAGTCCTCTTGACTTCCCCAAATCCGTACTGCACCAAGACACTTCCTCTGAGAGATCCGGACCAATCTGTCGGACCTTGCCACATGCTCTGTTCTTGTTCACCGGACCACAACAATCTTCATTCTGACTTCCGGTAGAGACACACCATGACTTGCGGATATGTGGGATGACCTTTGTTGCTATCAATGACAACAACCATGAATCCATATAGTGTCTCTTTCCAACAATCTCCCCCTTTGGCATTGATGGCAACACTTAGTGAAAAATGACTAAGTGTTTACACTATGCTCCCCCTTTGCTGATGCTCTATCTTTATATACAATTTCTAGAACTCCCCCTTAGTTGGATTCCTCATTTTTCACTGCTCCTCACTCCCCCTTTGACATCAATGGCAAAGGGTAGGGTCCGCACACCAAAATTTTCAAAAATTTTCTATACATAGCCGCATATTTACATACTCACATATACTGAAGAATGTCTGCAAAGGATGTCTTCAATTGGATCAGTTCTGTAGCCCAACTTTACTTCATTCTATCCAAAATTGAGATGTGACCACTCAACAAAAATGCAAAAGCTTCTGCCCTCTTGAGATCTGTCGGATCATTTGTTTGGGCGGTGTTCTGAGCATCACTTATGGCCTCATGCATAGTTTCTAACTTAGGGATTATAATCCTTCTAAGTTCTCCCATCCGGTTAGTGATATTCTTCCTTTCCTTCTCAAGGTTCTTTATTTCACTCAAGACTACAATAGTCTGACATTCTTGATTTACTATGGAGGAAGAGAGAGGATCAAAACTTTGAGATAAAGTTTGTAGTTTGTCCTGTTCCTCTTTTATTTTCTTATCAATTGCTGTTGTTGCCTTTGACCAGGATATACAAAATTTGTAAATGTCACCGCCATCCTTAAGAGCATTTTCTAAGCTCTTTATTCCAATACTCATATTTCTCCTATCGTTAGAGATTAATCCTAATATTTCTGAAAATCTTTTATCCAAAAATTCCTTCCGGACCTTTTCTTCAGTAGATTTTTCTAGAGATTCAAAATGTGTACTAACACTGCTGACTAAGGTTTTGAGATTACCAGAGGAGGAGGCTGTGGGATCCTTTTGAAAAGATGGCATGATCTTTTCTAGCACTCCAGATGCTACCTCCATAAGCTCACAGTCTTCCATGTGAGATTTCAGTAGTTTCTCTTTGACTTTCTCATTTGCAAATGAGGCTATATTCATTGTTTGCACCGGTGACAAAGAGTCAAAATCTAATGGTCCTTTTAGCAGGTCCGGTTCATCAATTTCTATAGTGGCTTTTGTCAGGAATTCTTGAACAGTTTGTGCAGTGTCTCTTGCCAGAGACAGATGTTTCTTCTCTTCTGCAGTTTTGTCCTTTTGAATCTTTTCTCCTTCCTTACTCTTACCACTTTCAGTCATGGTTTTCTCTATTGGGGTGCTGTCAACCTCTTTTTCTTTAACTGCTGCTTCTTTCTCCTGTAGTTTCTCTTCTTCTTGGGATCCGGAGACTGTAGGGGAAACTGGAGGAGAGATGTTAGTCTGTTCAAGGCCCACTTCTTCCGGAGCAGATGATTCCAAATCCGCAGCTGTTTCTGCACCTAAGTCCTCTACAACAGGAAGATTGAACCTTTTGAAGGCCTTCCAGAGGATCTCTTCTGTCTCTTTGGCCACTTTGTCAGTCTCACCAAGCATGAGTTGATTCATCCTAGCTTTACTTCTGAACTCATCTTTGCAGTCTTTGAAGATTATGTTCATTGTCTTGGGATCAATTTGAGGATATAGCTGAATAGCTATCTGCTCCTGGATCTCAAGATCTTTTGCATGAGCATTATTCTTTCTTATTTCTAATTCCTTTTCTAGGCTTTTAGGAATTAGAGATATGATCTCAATGAAAGCCTTATTGTATATGTTCAGATACTTGACTGTGGCTTCCTGCAGAATCTTTTGGTTAGCCTCATTGTAGTCATCATAAAATTCAATCATTGGTTGAAGGTTTCCATCCACCGTAACTAACTTGATTACACTCTCTAGAGACAGAGTGGGCTTTTCAACAGATACCTCTGCCATTTCATCCTTGTCTTGGCCTGTGGAGGGTTTACCGGATCCTTTCTTCTTCTGCTTCTTTATTTCTTTTACTCCCTCATCTGACTCAGTTTCCTCTTCATCCTTTTGTCTTTCATAAGCCCTTGTGGCTTTTGTCTTAGATCTTTTGCCGGATGCCTGGACTTCCGGTTTTGAACTTTTGGTTGTGGGAGGTGCAGATCTTTTTGATGATCTGGTCCGGGTGGAAGTTTCAACCGGAACACTTTCTTTACTTTTCTTTTCTTCCTCAGCCTTCCTCCTCTTTTCCCGGCTGGCATCAAGTGCCTCTTTTGAGATGCCTAGGCCTTGAGCAATATGCTCTACTTCTTTTCTCACCTTTCTCTTTATCTCAGGTTCCCTGAGTTCTACATGGATCTTTACACTTAGCTCCTCAAAGGTTCCAAACCTTTCTACCTTTGGATCTTTGGGCTGACTTAGCATGTGTTGAACATGCAGCTCCACTATCTGTTCATCCACTTCATACCCCATGGGCATGATCCAGACAGTCCTTGGCTCCACTGCCTCCATTAGGCACTGATCAGTGTCCACCATAAAGCACATTGAGTCTTTGTATTTTTCAACAAGAGACTGGGGAATTCCCTCTCTTGCTTACATCATGCTTTGGAAGTTTTTGAAGTATCCCCATAGGGCTGTATTTCTTGCTTTGGCATCCCCAAGCCCATGTAGATAGTCTCTTATCTGGACTGCAACAGGTTTGTCATTCTGCCATACCCATCCACTTGATCCGGGCAGCTCATTCATGAAGTAGAAGAATAGACATACTATAAGAGTACCATACTTAAAGGAATTCTTCTTGTCCTTCTTGATTTTCTGTATATTTTCCATTAATTATCTTAAGAGTAGTTCGCAGAGATCATATTCTGCATTCTTCCTTAGCATTTCATAGGCAATATATACTGCAGTTCCGGATACAGAATTCTCCCTGCTGGAGTGATAGATCTTGTATCCTATTATCATGGACACATACTTGATATCCGGATCAGAAATATCTTCAATGGTCATTGCCCTCTTATCAAACTTTGATCCGGTGGCCTCAGTTACAATGTTATTTTTGACAGATTTGAGGATAGGTATCCCTTCGGAAGAGTATAGACCAGTTACTGCTCTAATTGCCTCTTTTGTGATCTTGCAGGGTCTATCCAGCCATAGGAAGTTGTCATGCATCCTGCTCAGTACATACCGGACCCATTCATCTTCTTCAAAGCAGGGGAAATGAATAAATTGCTCAAATTGTTTCTTCTGGATACCCTTATACTCTGGTTTAAGCTCAAAAGCATTATCTATCAGTTGCTTGTGATAGAGATCTCTCAATTTGAATTCCCCAAATTCCTCAATGCTTGCATGTATGTAAACCCTAATGTCTTTTGTGTGTAAAACTCTGTGAGGAACACTGGAAAATGCTCCTAAGGGATCTACCTCCAATGACTTGTATGGATGTTTCTTGAATTCAGGTCGGGTTCTATCTGAGATTTTCACTATATTTGGAGTAGCCATTTCTTCAAAGATTTGCAGTGAGATAATGAAAACAGAGAATACCTTATTCGCCTTCGGTTTGCATGGAGTGGTTGGATTGATTTCTTTATGCAATGACTTCGGCAGGAGATCTTTGGTGTGCTTGATGAATCTTGTTGCAGAGCTCCACTTTTTGCTTCTTCTTGAGTGCAGAATGAGCAAATGCTTTTTGAGAAATCCCTTATATTGCTCCGCAAACCCTAATATCTGATGGCAATAAATGCTCGACCTATATTATTCCGGTTTGCCTTATCCGGATAGCTTGGAGTTTCCCGGATCAGTCCTGATCTGTGAACATCATCCAGATCTTTCAATCATGAATAAATCGAGGTGACACATTACAAGAACATCCCAAACACTCTGTCCAATCCGCAGAATAAGACAATGCACTTCTGGATCTCTCCGGACCTTTTTGTAATCCTCTGTCATACCGGAGCATCTCCCAGAACAGGTCTTACTTGATCGATCATAGCTTCTTCATATCTCCATGCGGACCTCTGAAATCTTATCTGGATCATCTCAAGACTTATATCTTTAAACCCTTTACTCTGCATCTTGTGCCACATCCGGCACCACTTGATTGGCTGGGGGAACAGGATTTTCTTTGAGTCTCCCCCTGAGCCAGAGCTCACTTTTTAATTTCTGGAAGAAATATCAGCACCAGAGTCTGGTGCGGATCCAACCTCTACATTCTCTGAACTTTTCTTCACCCAAATCTTGCTCATCTGATTCCTAACTTCATCCGCATTCATCTTTTGTTTACCCTTGTCTTGATTCTGATTATACACCGGACCTCTTTTGTCCTGATTCTTGCTTCTGCAGACTTTAGCATTATGACTGGACCTATTACAGATTTGGCAAATAACATTTCTTTGCATATTTGACTGATAACCTCTTGATTTGCATTGATTAGCCATATGACCTACTCTATTGCATGTAAAGCATCTACCTTTGAATGAATTGTTTACTTGCATATTTCTGCATTCATGGGATTTGTGTCCATACCTTTTGCAGTTAAAGCACTGTCTGGAGAAGGATGAATTAATCTGATTCATTCTCTTTTTGCACTGATTAGCTTTGTGACCAAAGTGGTTGCAGCTGTGGCAGTATCCATTGAAAGATGGATATCTTTGAGCATTGGGCTGTCTTACCGGAGGTCTTCTAGGTCTATTCCTTGGATTTTCTGATCCAAAATTCTTTTGACCGGATCCGGAGCTTTCTCCTTTCTCCTATCCCAAACCATACTTGTCATCTATCCTCTTTTGACTTCCAAGAAGAACTTCAAGTTGAGCATAACTTCTCTTGAATTTCTCTTTATATTCATTTGCTGTTTGAAGGTCTCTTTTGAGAGAGGCAATTTGATCCTCAAGTTTTTCTTCATTATCTTTGGCATTTTCAAGATCAGATTCAAGATGTCTGATAATCCTATCCATCTGGTGGCATTCTTCTGATTTTTCTTTAAGAGATTGTCTTAGATTGTCTTCAGCTTTTCTTTTTTCTTCAATCTCTTGAGTAAACTTTATAGTTCCTGATTCCATTTCATGTCTTAACATAATGACTTCTTTTGATAACTTTTCACATAACTTGGTTTGCTCAGTCAATTCTTCATTTGTATTGCTTTCTTCACTTTGTCTTGCCAATTGTTGGAGCAGCTCCTTTCTCTTTTTCATAGAGAGACTTAATTTGTCTTTTAATTCTCTCATGAATTCATCAGCCTGTTTGAGTCTTTCCTTTAATTCATTGACTTCAGAATTTGACTGTTCAAGATCCTCAAGGGCAGTCTTGAGTTGCTCCCTTAAACCATATGCATCCATTTGAACTCCCAGATCTTCCTCAAGCTGTTAGGCTCTATTAGGAGGAACTTAGCTCTGATACCAATTGTTGATAACTGAGAGGGGGGGTGAATCAGTTATCCTAATTATTTCCCTTTTTGAACTTTCTTATTAATTAATGCAGCATTGAATCAAACACAAAAACATTACCATGAAATAAGAAACACATGACACAGTATTTTTTGACGTGGAAACCCTGTTAAGGGAGAAAACCACGGGGTGATTAACCCAAAAATTATTCTCTGTTAGAAGAATAGGAAATTACAAAAATGGCACTTGCCAATTAGGGCTCACTGCCCGAGCACACTGCTCACAAAGAGGCCCACTGCCTACAAGGAGACACACTGTCTACAAAGTGATAAGAATCACAGTCTTGAACTGATTGGAAGCATCTACATATGCTGGAGTTCAGTTCCGGTTAGGCTCAGTACACTGATCTGCTGCACTTCATCTTTCCTCTGTTCTTTATTCTGCTATCCTTTCACATACCGGATCTTTCTTGCTACTTCTGCTCTGTTCTACACTTATTCGCATATATCTTCACACAATCACACACTTCACAACTAAATCCATCCTCTATATATATCCGCACAAGTAATTTCATCACCTTTCTAGTCGGCATCCGGAACAGTCTAGTTTCTTACAAACTCTGTTCTGTCGGCTGAATCCTTGCTCACCAAGCAATGTGGATCAAGCATATACTTGTAGATATCATTAATAATGTTGGCCAAACATGATTCATGCCTTCACAACCTTTATCATCAACAGTAACACATCCGGAAAGTAGTCTGATACTCTGTCAGCCAGTTCTTCCTCTGTTTTCACTGTCTCTCAGGAATCCGGTACTCAACTATTAATATCTTTTTCCTTGTAAATCATCGGAGGCTAAATCCTTGGAATATACCACTCAAGGTAGTCCTCTTGACTTCCCCAAATCCACACTGCACCAAGACACTTCCTCTGAGAGATCCGGACCAATCTGTCGGGCCACATGCTCTGTTCTTGTTCACCGGACCACAACAATCTTCATTCTGACTTCCGGTAGAGACACACCATGACTTGTGGATATGTGGGATGACCTTTGTTGCCATCAATGACAACAATCATGAATCTATATAGTGTCTCTTGCCAACACCCTTCCTGCTTCTTACAAATACAAGGTTGTTGCCATTGAAGAATTCAGAGCCCATTCAAGTGTCACAAGAGATCAATTGGTTGGTAAGTTGGCTGCATTTGAATTGAATGAGTTTGGAGATGCCCCCCCACAGACTAAATTTGCATTCAAAGCTAGTGCCTCTGTGAAAGGAAAACAAAGGTTTGATCCGGGGGAGAACTCTTCAAGGAAACTAGCATGGTATGAAAAAGTAAGAAAAGACCTGGAAGAAGAAGAAGTAGAAGCTGCTCAACTTGAAGTACTTATTGCAAAAAGACTTCCAAGAGGATCTAGTAAGTATGAAGGGAAATTGCCTTTTAAGTGTTTTAACTGCAATAAGATTGGTCATATTCCCTCAAGGTGTCCGGAAAGATTTTCAAGGACAAACCCTAACAGATCAAGGTTCTAGAAGAATTGTTACTATGTTCATAAAGATGATGATAATGAAGGAGTGACAGATGATGAATCAGAAACATGAAACAAATCTAGAAGTGACTAGGTGTTTATTGCCATCAAGGAAGAAGATTTGATGCCCTCTGAATAGATGTCAATCATAAAATGGTAGAAAGAGCTTTGGCTGCCCAAGTTGAAGAGAAGGATGATTGGGTCATTGACAGTGGATGCTCCCACCATATGATAGGTGACAAAAATAAGTTCATAGATTTGGAAAGGTATGAAGGAGGAGTGGTAAAATTTGGTGATAATTCTGCTGGTAGAATCAAAGGTAGAGGAACTATTTCTTTTGATCGAAAAACCAAAACAAGTAATGTACTATATGTTGAAGGATTGAAGCACAATCCTCTCAGTGTTGGACAGTTGGTGGACAAAGGCTATGATCTCTGATTCAAAAATGGAAAATGCAAGATCTTTGAAAGTTTCAGAATAGAGATTGCATCCAGTACTCAAACTAAAGATAATATCTTCCACTTGGTTGGTACTGGTAAAAGTTGCTTATTTTTTAAGTTGATCAGAGTTGGTTGTGGTATAGGAGAATGTGTCATGTGAATTTTGATAATATCATCAAGATAAGAAACACTCAGGCTGTAAGAGATCCTCCAAGACTTGTAAAACCTAATAATAGCTTGTACAAAGATTGTCAGTTGGGTAAGCTGAGTAGAGTCACATTCAAAAGTAAGGAACGGTCTTCTACCAGATTACTGGACTTAGTTCATATTGATTTATGTGGTCTGGCAAGAATCAGAAGTGTGCAAGGTGATAGATACTTCATGCTATTAATTGATGACTACTCTCGGATGATGTGGGTGACTTTTGAAAGAGAAATCAGAAGCTCTTGAGAAATTCAAAATATTCAAGGCTATGGTAGAGAATGAAATCAGATTAAAATTGAAATGCCTAAGGTCTGATAGAGGTGGAGAATTCACATCCAGTGAGTTCATAGAATTTTGTGAGAAACATGGAATAAAAAGATAGTTGTCTACTCCTAGGACTCCACAGCAGAATGGAGTAGTGGAGAGAAAGAACCAGACCATCCAAGAAGCATCTAGAACCATGATGATGGAAGAAAATGTTCCTCAGATCTTCTGGAGAGAAGCTATGAGCACTGCAGTCTACACTCTTAATCAAGTTCAAATCAGAAGCAATACCGGTAAGACTCCTTATGAACTCTGGTTTGACATCACTCCTACTGTGAAGTATTTCAGAGTCTTTGGTAGTAAATTTTACATCAAAAGAGATGAAGATCTAGGGAAATTTGATGCTAGAAGTGATGAAGGAATTTTCTTAGGTTATTCTACTCAAAGCAAAGCATACCAGTGTTATAACAAGAGATTGAGGAAGATTATAGAAAGTACAAATGTGAAGGTTGATGAAGGAATTGAAAAACCCTCAAGGTTTTATGAATATGATGAAGATGATCAAAATGATGCTCTGATTTAAAGGGTCCAAGCCCCTTCTGAAATTTAGATTCAGACTGATCCAATAAACCAGGTAGAAGAGATGAGTTTGAATGACCCTACTCAACAATCTAAAGTGCAAGAAAATCCCAAAGTTCCCAGATATGTAAGACTGAATCACTCTGAAGATTAGATCATAGGTGATAAAAACAAAGGTGTACAAACAAGAAGAAGGATTTCTCAACATTCAGAAGAGTATTGTCTGATTTCAAAGATTGAACCTAAGATAGTGAATGAAGCTTGCAATGATGAAAACTAGACTAAAGCAATGGAGGAAGAACTAATGCAAATTGAGAAGAATCACACATGGGATCTTGTTCCTAAACCTAAAAACAAGAATGTGATTGGAACCAAATGGGTCTTCTGGAATAAACTTTATGAAGATGGTGAAGTAGTCAGAAACAAAGCCAGATTGGTCTGCAAAGGTTACTCCCAAGTAGAAGGAGTTGATTTTGAAGAAACTTTTTCTCCAGTGGCAAGAATTGAAGCAGTCAGATTATTTCTTGCCTTTCTACCTTCAAGGACTTAAAAGTATATCAGATGGATGTCAAGTCTGCCTTTCTGAATGGAGACTTGGAAGAAGAAGTAAACATTGAGCAACCGGATGGATTTCAATTGTCTGATCATGGTGATATGGTCTACAAGTTGAAGAAAGCACTGTATGGACTGAAGCAAGCCCCAAGAGCCTGGTATGAAAGATTGGATAAGCATATTTTGAAGATTAGTTTCAACAAAGGTACTGCTGATAGTAATTTGTATTTCAAAATTTATCATGAAAACATCTTGATTGTTGAAGTGTTTGTTGATGATATCATTTTTGGAGGAAGAGATAGTATGTGAAAAACTTTTGCAAATCAAATGAAATGTGAATTTGAAATGTCCATGTTTGGGGAAATAAATTTCTTCTTGGGTATAGAAATAAATTTGGGATGGAAGACTCAAAACCAATGAGTAATCCCATGGCAACCGGATGTAAATTGAGCAAAGATGATGACTCTCCTAAGGCTGATCAGAAAAAGTACAGGTCAATGATTAGAGGATTGTTGTATCTCACTCAAACTAGACTTGATATTATGAATGTTGTTGGTCTTGTTGCTAGATTCCAAGATGATCCTAGAGAATCTCATGTCATGGCAATCAAGAGGATTTTTAGGTATCTAAAAGGGACAATTGAGTATGGTTTGTGGTATCCTAGAGATAATAATTTCTCTCTTCATGCATATATAGATGTGGATTGGGCAGGAGATGTGGATGATCAGAAGAGTACCAGTGATGGAGTATTCTCTTTCAAAAAGAGATTGGTTTCTTAGCTAAGCAAGAAACAATAGGCAATAGCTCTGTCCACTGCAGAAGCAGAATATATTGCAGCAGCAGGTAGTTGCACTCAAGTTTTGTGGATGAAGCAAATGCTAAGAGACATAAGAGTGGAGTATGAGGAGCCTATCACAATCTTTTGTGATAATTCAAGTGCAATAAACATATCTAAGAATTTAGTGTTGCATTCAAAGACTGAACATATATCCATGAAGTTTCACTTTTTGAGAGAGCAAGTGAACAAGAATGAAGTTAGATTGGAGTTTGTACCTTCCAAGGATCAGATTGCAGATATCTTTACTAAACCTCTACCTAAGGAATATTTTGAGTATCTTAGGGAGAAGTTAGGGGTTATTACTCCTTCGATGATGAACTAAGGTGTACTAATGTGCATCAGTCTGGTGGATATCACAGTCATATCTTGTGGTCCAGATTGATGATGGGGAGCTGCTACTCAGGGGGAGCAGCTGGTATGGTTCTGAAGTGTTGCAGTTGCAAGTATGTGCCCTTTGCCATTGATGTCAAAGGGGGAGAGAAGACATGTGAAAAATAAGTGGTAGCTAATCAAAGGAGGAGAAGTAAAGGAAGAGAAGACATGTGAATGGTTGTTGCTGATAAGGGGAGTTGTGACAGTAAGGAGAAGCTCTTGTCTTGATGGTTAAAATAGTTTTTCACATCATATGTTGCTATCAATGACAAAGGGGGAGATTGTTGCAAGTACGGGCCTAAGCGGTGTTGTCATTGATGTCAACATACTCTTGTTGCATTAATGATAAGGATTGGATGAAATGTTTGCTAAGGATATTGAGAAAATAAGTCATATCAAGAACAGAGAAGAATAGTAAAATACAATGAGATAAAGATCCTAAATAAGATGAATATCAGAGGATGAGCTTCAAATGGTTTGTAGATATGTGTCTTAAGATAATCCAGTAAAGATTTCAGAGGTCCGCATGAAGATCTAAAGAAGTTATGGCCACTTAAGCAAAACTGGTTCTGGCAAGTGTTCATAGGCGACAAAGTGATATAGATAGGTCCGGTGAGATCCAGAAATGCAATATCCTATTCTGTAGAATTGGTGGAGTGTTTAGGAATTCCACGTGAAGTGACAACTTAATTGGTTCATGGTCTGGAGGTCCGCGAGCATCTATTTCATTATGACAATGATGATAGACTATGTTCTTGAGGTTTCAGATGAAGGAGATAAGTGCTTCAGTAAGCAGATGTAGTATGGATGTTCTTGGTGATTCAGGCAAGCTTGTGGAGGTCTTTGGATCGTGTCTAGTTCGTGTTGGTGGTTTGCATTAGAGTTTGAGCTCGCAATTGAAGAATTACTTCCAGATGATGGTGTTCTTCCTAAGTCAGGCTGACCAGATGAGTTATACATCCTGTAGATGATCTTGAAGATGTTGTGTGAAGATTGGAGTGTTCCCAAATGAAGATTGAAGTCTCAGATTTGTGTGGCCGATAGTGTGCTGATCCATGTTAAGTCTTTTTGTAATTAGTCATGTTGTATTTATGCATTTGCTCTATAATGTATGCTGACTTAGATTATTATCCCCAAGTCGATGTCTTGTATAAATAGGGAGTTGTGAAGTCATTCCAAAGGTGTTGTGGAGATGAAAGTGTTGTAGCGAGGAGGAGAGCGAAGGGCAGAGTATAAGTATTGGGCTTAAATGGAATTGACTCAAGCATGGTGAAGATGCTATTCCTCAGTTCAAGTATGTGATACTTATTATTCTGTAGACAGTGTGTCTCTTGTAGGTAGTGAGCCTCTTGTGAGTAGTGTTCTCATGCAATGAGCCCTAATTGGCATGTGCCATTTTGTTCTTTCTATTCATCTAACAAAGAATACAATATTGGGTTAATCACCCTATGGTTTTTCCCTTAACCAGGTTTTCCATGTCAAAATCTTGGTGTCTTGTGTGTTAATGTGTTTCTACTCTTGAATTAATGCATTAAGTTTTCATGATAGATTTATTATCATGCCACTGAATTACAAAGTGGATTTAAGTGTTTAATTAGAAGAATGTTTTGGACAACTAATTCACCCCTCCCCTCTTAGTTGTCTGCCCTAAGTCTAATAGATACAACAAATCCATTTCAAATCTCTCTAGTGAGCAACATCAAAACTTTGTCACTTTTATCCAATCTCAATCAAGAGACATAAAGTATCCAAATAGAAAAAAAATACTTTTGACCAAGGTGCCCTAAGTCACAATGAGTTAAATCAAAATCCAAAAGTTCTCATTGTCCAAGAAGTAGAACAATTAGATCAAACTGAGAATGTTTTTACTCAAGTAGGTGGTTTTCTTAGAATATCACCTTCACATCACAAAACAATATTGGACATATTGGAAGTAGGTTGCTCAAATCAAGAAGAATATGCAACTTATGAATTGGGGAAAATGTCTAGGTTTTGAAATATAGACAATCCTTCGACCCTTTATTTTGATACAACAAGTTGCAAAACAAGAGTAGGGGTAGGAATAATACTTACCTGCCCAATAGGAAAAATCCTTCCTTTTGCCTTTAGATTAGATTTCTTTTACATAAATAACATCAGCAAATATGAAGCTCTGTCTCTAGGAATCATGCTCGCAATGAGGACTAGAATCAAAAGTATCTCCATCTTTGCAAATTCTTAATTAGTAATCAATGAAGTAGCAACAAATTATGAAATGAAATCAAAATGGTTACATTCATAGAAAGAAACTATTTGAGAAATCCAATTCTTTTATTTCTTTGCCATAAAATCCATACCAAGAGAACAAAACCAAGTACTGGATTCAATGGCTACTTTAGCCACAATGTTTACACCTCATGCTCAACTACAGAATTCAAAATTCATCATATCAGTACAAGGTGGTATGTTACTAGAAAGCAAAGATTTACCATGTATCCTCAGCTATGTAGAGGACAAAATGAAAATACCAACCAAAGACAATGTAGAAAATGATGAAGATATCCTAGAATACCTACATGCATATGTTGATCTCCTGAGAGTATATCAGAAAAGAGAATACATGCTCTTTCCTCACCCTAATAATTATTTTAGGAATGAATTGGAAATTTTACAAGTAGACAAGAATTTAAAATTACTACCAGCTCCTCAAAAGTTTGAGGAAGGACATCGTTGACTTTAATATAAGAACTCCAGAAAAACCAAGCATGTCGAAACTTGGAGAAGACCTGGATGATGAAGATTTGGAAAAACATACTAAGTCCCTCACATAATTCTTTGACATTTTCACTTGGACATATGTAGACATGCCTAACTTAGATCAAAAATTCATTGTGCATAATCTAGTAACAAAACCTAATGTGAAACTCGTAAAATAAAAGATAAGGTCTATGAAGAGCTGAGCTCCAAAAATGGTAAAAGAGGAATTGAAGAAATTGTTAAATGTTGGTTTTATCAAGCTATTCAACTATTCAAATTGGGTATAGAACCTCATTCCAGTCTTAAAGAAAAATGGAAAATTTTGAATATGTCTTGATTTCAAAGATATCAATCAGGCATGTCCTAAAGATGATTTTCCCTTAGCATCTATAGATCAAATTATGGACTCAACTATAGGATGTGAATTTCTTTCCCTCATGGTCGGGTATTTAGGTCATAATAAAATTAGAATTCCCAAAGTAGACCAAAATAAGACAACATTCATGAATCCTTGGGAACTTTCTACTATGTGGTCATGTCATTCAAATTAGAAAATGTAGGAGCCACTTACCAAAGATCCTTGACCCACATCTTTCACAATCTCATCCATAAGACAGTAGAAACATATGTAGATGACCTACTTGCCAAATTTAATTAATGAAAAACCCATGTTGGAGACATGCGTCAAATGTTTACCTGATTGTACGAGTACAAGGTAAGGATTTATGAACACACAAAAGTACTAAGAGGGAGAAGAATCAGTACTTAATTAAATTATTTTCTTCCGAAAACATTCAATCAAATATAAGCATTTAAATCATGAAAAAAAATAGAGCACACAAGCACACAACCATTATGCTAGATTTATGTGGAAAACCATAGAAGGGAAAAGCCATGGTGAGCAAGTCACTTAGATCTATTGTCTAAATATAGCCTCACAAATAAAAATAGGTTTACAATAAGCTTTATGGGCTACAACCTAAGAGAACCTTCAACTCCCCAATACAAAGTTTTATGGGCTTCAACCCAAAGGAAGATACAACTCCCTAAAGTGATACAACATTTACAACCTTTGCATAATGAGGCTCCAACTTCTGTACCAAGATAAATATCTAATTCAGATGATTCTTCTCAAAACAACCCACTTGAACTTCAAGCTTTTGTTGACCTTTCAAAACTCTCCACTACTATATTCTTGCCATCGATTACTATATCAAGCTCTCTAGCATTAGAAATCCTTCAAATACCTCTTCTCATAGATCATCAAAACTACCTCTGCGCCAACATCTCTTCTGTACTACCTTGCTTGAATTTATCCTTTCCACATTTCATCATCAAATTACTTCTATAGTTATCTTATTTACACATTATTATTGCTAACACACAATACACATTCATACACCTTGCTAAAATCTTGCTCTTTCATTTATATGTTTCGCAATTCTTGAAAATGTCAACTTTCTCAACCTTAATGAAACTTGTAACATGAAATGTGTAACGACCTATCATTATCAGCTCCCAAATCATCTGTAGAGATGTAGGAATCAAATTCCATTATGTGATTCCAACCAGGTGATATACTAGACGTATTTTACCTTAGCACTACCGTCAAAGCTAGTGCTCACTTCCAAACACACAGCGTGATCACCTAGACACACCAAGTTGGCTCAACAAACGCTTATCCTTCCATGCATTTATCTCCAAAACTAAAGCATTATCAGAGAGACAAAATAACATCATGCAGATAATATCACAAGCATTATATGACTTGTAAAAATATTCTCATACATTCCTTTCACCATTTCATGCTACTTCATGCTGGCACAAATTGTTAAGCACTGATGTCGATATCCCTAACATAGTCTAGTCTCCCTATTTTGATATAGAAGATTTGAAATACATACTTGTGGTAATCAAATACACTTGAAAATTGAATAGAGCATACATATTGATCATTTGAGGTTACCTTTCAATCAACAAAGACAATTACCAAGGTGTCATGAAATGTGGTGGATTTTACTTTTTGCCTCTGATAGTCTTAATGAACAACAAGACATGTCCTTACTCAGCTGACTCTAGAAACCACTACAGTACATCTTATGATTTGAAACTTGAATCATGTATACCTTTTACCTATATATATCTCCTCCAAACCACAATGTCATATCTTGAAGTACAAAGAAGTGTGGAGCATTCCTCTTTCTCTTTGTGACTACAACAACCTTGTTTCACCATTGTTTTCACTTTGCCAACCCTCAAACACTCTACCATAGATACTGTGTTTTGAAAACTGAATCATATAAACCTTATATCAATCTATCTTCAAAATTGTAGGCTCATAAATTCATTTGTGGAGGTATGCGGTACATTTTCCTAAGCCTGTGACACCCTTCATAACTGGAAATTTACTTGGACAAATGTATTCAACTTTCTTCATCAGGCACCAAACAACGTGACTTCATATCATCAAAATACAACACATTCAACCAACACAATACATTAAACACTTCAAACACTTTCACAACTTACCCTTATCCATGAATTTTAGAAGATAAGATACGACTTTGTGCAGATGATACTAACTTTCACCACAATATCCTTCACCTCATAGCTCCTCTTATAATAAATCCTTTTGAAAACATATAATAAACACTATACTTTCCACATTACAACTCCTTTGACATCAATGAGAACATATGCAATAATCTCCCCCTTTACACCATTGATGGTAATACTAACTTGATATGCAAATTTTCTCCCCCTTTAACATCAAGGGCAAAGGGCTACTAGTCTTCATCTATACCAGAAAAAAACATATAGCTTCCCCCTATTTGTACAAACCCTATCATCATTTAGTTTCTACGTCAGCTTGTGCCTCTTAGAAGTAGCCTCTATCACTTCAAAAATAATGTAGAAAAACTTAACTCTTCATTTTCCTTATGATGTATGTGGGTTGTTTTAAATTCCCAACCTGATCTCAAGGAAAAACACATAGGTCTATAGGATAGCCACTCTCTAATAATTCACATGCCTTGAGGGATTGGCAAATGAATAGGAAATAGGGGTTTTCACTCCCTCTTTCCTCTACACTTTAGGCTCTCTGAAACCAATGAGGGTGTTCCTATTCTTTTGGATATCCTTCCCTTTTGGGGAAGATAGTGTTCTATTTAATTTGACGGGGGTTGATGAAATATTTGCTTGATAACACTGCTCCAATTGACAGATATGTTCCTTTAAGACTGCTTAAAGAATATATGATAAGCAAAGAGATGGGTTAATTCCTTAAGATTTGATTCTATTTCTTTGCAGAGGAACATGTAAAACAGATGACCTAAAGTATAAATACTAAAAATTAAAACCATTCTTCAAGTAAAATGATTAGGGAGGTTTAAATGAAGACAATAACTATCAAAAGATCAATGCCTAAATCCAGGGTCACAGAGTTAGAAAATGAATACAAAAGAAATCAGTATCAAGGCTGTATATATAACTTTATTTAGAATAATGTAATGATGCATTACATCACAACATATTGAAATAAGATCAAACCATTCATTCTTACTTATCCTTGCATACACCTGCTATACTTAATATCCTCCTTGAAGCATTTAAATCTACTCTTTGAGTAAAAGCCTTTTTGGAATGGACATTCTTACATAGGAAAAATTATGAAGGTGAGTAATATTGATAGTTTATCAATCTATTCAAAAATATAACAAATGATGCAACTATAGGAGACAATATGATATGAACCTCAAGAATATATTAAAAAATGTTGAGTTTAACACCACTTTATAACAATGATTACAAATATAAATGATTTTATCCTTTGAAAACACACTTAGAAAGTAAATACTTAACCAATATGATAATGTATTTTGCTTATAGAAAATTTCTCTAAGATGCCCGTAACTAGATCCTAAATTCCCTTTTATAGAAACCAAGGGAGCAAAACAAGCTTCAGACCCACAAATAGATGTCATCCTTCCATTAGATAATATTATGCATTTAGTCCAGAAAAAGAGGTAACTGATTTTACATAGATAACCCTCATAGGAACAAAAGTTGTTACAAGTATATCCACAAGATAAGTTATATTTGGGAGTTGTGCCTTTGGAAGAAAGTGTAACACACTATGCTGACCTCTTGCTTTTTACATGCATTTTGGGAATAAGAAGATTACACTATAACTACACTGAAATATTATGCAACACATTATATTTTTATTCCAAGTTTGATATTGTTCCTTAGTGGGCCACTAGAAACTGATGAGATTATCCACATAAGGTAGATATTTATTCTTGTATTTGACCAAAACTGACTCAACTTCCCTTGTAAAATCAGCAGCTAGTCGACAAGAATCCTATAGAACTTGTTCATGTTAGTTCATAACAAGGAAATATCTATCTTGTTATCCTGAAAAATGATGAAAGAGATGATAGGAACAATATTGTTAAATTGAAGAATCCATGATTGGGAAGGTTTGATGTCACCACTTTAAGTTTTTATAGTAGGAATTATTGCAACCTTATCATTATCAAAACCTTGAACTAATTTTAATGCCTTTTCTTCAAGATGATTTTTAAATGACTGAGATTCTCCTACTTCTTTGGCTGCCATATAAACTTTCTTAACATTCATGGGAGCATTGGGATCATGATTAGCTCCCTTATAGATACCTACCAAAGAAACAATCTTAGGGATCCATTTATCAAATAGAGGCACTATTCGCTCCTTATCCTCTACAATCTTCTTAATAACTTGTGATAAATAACAATAACATTTGTGGATCCCAACTACCTGGCTTGATACTTTGTCCATTAACAATCTTAAAATACCTAAGACAATAGACCAATTATCTTATTGTTGCCTATCAAAAGCATTTGTAAGGATATCCTCAAATGAATCAATTTGTCACCTTAACTCCTCATTTTCCTTTTCAAGAATAGACTTGGATGAAGAAGAAGGAAGATAAAAAAAATGAAACTAGGATCCCTGACCATCAAAGCTACCTATGATGAGGAGGATGTTAAGGCCTATTGCTACCATTATATTTCCATTTCCTTCAATTTGTTGTATTCTGGCAACATGCCCATATATTCCTTTAAGACATCATCATATTTTTCTGGAGAGTACTAGTGGCTACTTTACTAAACTTTGCAACCTCTACTACCATATCAGATGCTTCTTCAGTAGGGGTCTTAGAGACTCTCTTTATTATCAAGCCATCCTTAAATTACCTATCAGGCTCAGCAACTAGAGGCTTATTTGTCTGCCTTGATCTGGAGAAATGTCCTTGACCTCCTCCTTCATTTGTGAAAGTATCCTAAAGGATACATGATCTAGTGTTTCTTGATGAGAATGAGACATTTCCTCTTTTAATCTTTTTTCATACTCACTCCTTCTGCTTCTCCACAAGAAATTAGAAAATTCCTTAGTATTGACAAAATCATCATCACTAACGAAATTCCTACATGCTATAGATCTAATATCATCTAAAGTATCATTGCCCTTTATGGAAATATCAGAAATTCTACTCAAAGTTAACTCCTTAGGCACATCTTGACTGGGGATGGCATCTCATGTTGTACCTCTTCCTCAGTTATTTCCATTTCTTCTTCATCATCATGATAATCTACCAAAGGACTTACTTCAACCTTCCTTCTTTTCAAAGAAGGATCTTTAGGAGGAGGATCACATTCAATTACTGGTCTAGAAGGGGAAGATGGTTGTGGAGGTGGTGACAAAGCTAAGTTAATTAGGTTGTCAAAAGGACATGTGAAGTTTGTCCCTTGACATCTTAATTCTTGGCTCTTCTTTTAAAGGTATATTCTATCAAATTCTAGCAGGGGGCTAATATGAAGGCCTTTCTTCTACTAGAACCTGAGAAGATTCACTATCTTGTATATCTATCAATTCATCAATATGAGATAGAATCTTATTTATTCTATGGATGGGGTCATTAACCTCTGAGAACAGTCCCATGTAAGAGGGATTCCTTGGCTTCATCCTATCTTCATATTTGACATATACTGTCCATTTCTTCCTTTTTATCATCACCTCCTTGTCATTTGGAGAATTCTTGATAACATCCTCAGGAGAGAAAACTTGATGGGGGATGTAAGACCTATTAATACCCTTCCTGATGCCATTGATGAATCCTTCAGGATCAGAGAATCTAGCCTTTTCTTGTCTCATTTTGAAAGGCAACAACTTTGTATTTAACTTGACAAATCCATCTCTATTCATTTTGAAGTCAAGGAAGACCATTAAGAAAGGAAAGAAAGATACCATCTTTTGTCCTGCGAGGTGAACCCTGTCTGTTTCAGTTAATTACCAGATTATTTCCAAGAAACCAACTCTCAATGGCACATACTTCGATAAAACATGGGGACCAATAGGAGTGCCATAAACTCTAAAAATTGTGCCCTCCTCATGGGGGATAAAATCACCCCAATTGTGCTTGATATCTAAAGGAGGGACCCTCATTGTAGGTCCGAGGAAGTTCAACAATGGTTCAGGAATCCTGGGTATGTCTGGCTGGAAATGCCTCAATATAGTGACTACAAAATAATCCTTGAAGAATCTATAACTCAAATTGGGGTCATGCATGTCCCATATATGAGTCCAACATTGGATAGGCAACACATTCCCTCTATTATCAACATGATAACCCCTAGTTTACGGTGCCAAACCATCTCCATTCTCCCATAAAATAGAAGCATATGGAAAAGCAATGAAAACCACCTGAACTTAACTAGCTCCTTGTTTTCCCTAATGTTTACTAGGCCTTGGCGTATGTGCTTTGCAAAATATGAAGCAAAGTCAAACTGAACATTTTGAGATGGATGCTGGATATCAGCAACCATATAGGTAAAATCAATGGGGATGCATTCCTTCTTGTCCTCCCCTATCACTTGACAAAGAGCATAGTAGGTGTAAGCAAAATAATCTTCAAAAGTGCTTAACTTGAGAGGCTCTTCCTCACTTTGGGGAATTTTTATTGATCTACCATTCATTCCCTTTTCCCTGAACCTAGGCAAGTATATAGTTCCATAACTACTCTCGTCCTTCATATATGGGGCTTTAAATTTGTTTGTATCAATCTCTGTGGAGGCGACCAAGTTCAGCCCAAAGACCATGGAAATTGCTTCTCTACTAATTTCTATCAGAAATCCCCCTTTCATGCTCCTAATTGTTTTAGAAGTTTCACCATAATGAGCCACCATGGCTTAGAGTAACTCAATATCCTCAAACACATTTATGACTACTAGCTTTCTGAGGTCACTTTCCCATACATATGATAGCAGCGCATGAGCATTCCTTTTGGCCCATAAGTGGCAAAATAGTGACCAGCCATGAATAGGGATCTCTGCATCTCTACAATTAGCAAATTTATCAACCAATCACTCCTTTCCTTCGAGGCATGTTACTCTTACCCTTTGTGCACCAGAGCAACGGAGTTGTTTCACTATGTCTTCATGGAAGGCTCATTTTTGGGAAATGGAGGAAACCCGGGCTTTAGGTGGGGCCATTGTTTTAATGGTGAATTAGGGTGAGGAGTTTTTCTATAAACTCTTGGGGGTTAGCTCAAATCATACTGCAGAGGTTTTTCTTATGAATAGAGGGAAATAGAGAAAATCCTAATGGAAAATCAATTATAGCAAGAAGAATAGACAACTCACTAGATTAATCTTGTGCAATCACCTTGAGCTTGGCACCAGGGTATGGTAGTATCTTTCAATGTCAATGTTCGAATGTCTTGATGTCTTTTGGAATAGTGTATATAGAAGAGATTTGAGGTGTGAATTATATTAATATTGAATATATCTAGGATGGGGGTTAGTCATGTCTGTCTTCATTTCAAGTCAGGTGAACTAGATATGCAAGATCACACTCTATGGAAAGTTTGAATATTGACCATTGGATTTCATAATGTTGGCAGACAATTGAAGGCCATGATCAATCCTGAGAGTGTTAGAAATGAAAACAACACTACTTCAATAGAAATCTAATTCAAATAAATTTTAGTAATCTTTAACTGTGTGTTATTAATGGAGATTATAACAAAACATAAAACACACAATACATAAATATACCAAAAGCAGAATGAAGCACATAACACAACTGTTTAACGTGGAAAAAACCCTTTCATGTAAAAAACTCCACCAAGAAAAGAGGCCAAGTTGTATTATCTTCACAAAAGGAGATTACAAATACATTCACTTCCTCTGTCCTCCAACCTTCACTCTGGGAGAACCTAGGTACCTGTAAACTATTATATGCATCTCATCTACTATGCTATGGTTTATATAGAATTTACACAACCTCAAGATAGTAAATGACTTCTTACAAGCCTATAATACTTGTCAAGAGTCAACAATACAACCTTGGGCGTCCATGGCCAAGAATAGGCTCTTACGGGGTCGTAAACATTGTCATACATGCATCCTACACTTGGAAAAATGTGCCCATGCAAGATTCAACACCTTGGGGCTAAAAATAGCCACTTACAACATCTTATCATGCGTCATATGCTATTATTAGTGTCATAGATTCTTATGACAACTTACAATTGTCATAGAATCTCTTACACCTTCTTACAACATCTATGACATGCATCATAACACTAAAAATAGATTATTCCTCCACATGTGCACCCCACTTTGACCAATTACCATTTACCATAGTAAATGACATCCCATAACTACCGTCGGTAACTCTGGGACTTGCCGTGCAATAACTCCGCAATTATCGTGGACAGTAAATAATTTTTGCCACTGCCGATGAAACTTGTACATCCCTTATGGGTAATTACAAATAATAAATGGAATAATACTATAATGGGATTTAGAAGGTTAATGGCACCTTATCCCAACATTCTCCCACTTAAAATTATACATTGTAAATCAACCCATAGGAAATTAGATAAAAAATAATCAAGTATTAAAAACAAGGCCCATGGCCTCTCTGCACCACATGAACTTCTTTGTGCTCATAGGCTTGGTTAATCAATCTACAACATTCTCCTGATTGTCTATCTTCTTCAACTCAATCTCTCCATTTTCAACCAACTCTTGAACAAAGTGATACTGAACATCAACATGCTTAGTTTGAGCATGATACATGGGATTTTGAGCCAAACAAATAGCACTCTGGCTATCACAACCAATCTGAATATTCCTGCAATCAAAACCAATACTTCTACACAGTCTCCTCAACCAAACTACCTCCTTAGAGACATGAGTTACAGCCATATACTCTTCTTTTTTGGTGGACAAAGCAACTGTGGGCTGCCTCTTACTCATCCAACTCACTACACCTCCAAACAGAGTAAACACATAGCCACTAGTGGACCTTCAACTATCCAAGTCACCTGCCTAATTTGCATCAACAAAACTCTGTATGTCCAAAGATTTATCAGCACTATCAATACCAAAATAAAACAAACAATGATCAGGAGTACCTGCAAGATATTTAAACACCCTCTTCACATAGTTCCAATACTGTCTACAAGGGTTAGACATAAATCTGCTCAAAACTCCCACTGCTTGGGCAATATCTAGTCTAGTGCAAACCATTGCATACATCAAACTCCCTACAACACTAGCATATGGCACATTAGACATATCCTCAAGATCATCCTCAGTCTTTGGACACATATCTAATGTAAGCTTAGTACCAATGGGTAAAGGAACTCTAACTGGATTGCAGTCCTAAAAAATAAACCTCTACAAAATAGTATTCACATACTTACTTTGTGACAACCAAAGCTTTCTATTAACTCTATCCCACCTAATCTCCATTCCCAAAATATACCTTGCAGCACCAAGATCCTTCATCTTAAATGCACATGAAAGTTGGGCTTTAAGTTCACTGACCATACCCTTAGTATTGCTGAAAACATGTCATCAACATACAAAGCAATAACCAATATAGAATCATCAACACAATGAATGTAAACACAATTATCCTCCTCACTTCTAACAAAACCCAATTTCAAAACAAATGAATCAAGCTTTTGATACCACATTTTGGGGGACTATTTTAGACCATAAAGAGACCTTTTTAACCTGCAAACCCAATTTTCTTTTCCTTTTATGTCAAAACCTATAGGTTGTTGCATTTAAATTTCTTCTTCAATATCTCCATGCAAGAATGTAGTCTTAACATCCATTTGCTCAATCTCCCAATCATAATCTGCAGCAATGGATAAGAGAAATCTAACAGAAGTCAATTTAGCAACAAGAGAGAATATCTCACCAAAATCAACTCCCTCTCTCTAGGAGTAGCCCTTGGCTACCAGTCTAGCCTTGTACTTCTCCAATGACCCGTCTACTCCAAACTTCTTGAAGACCCACTTACATTGTATGGCCTTTCTTCCTTTGGGCAAATGAACAAGATCCCAGGTGTTATTAGAGTCCAAAGCCATCATCTCCTCCTGCATGGCTAGCTACCAAGACTCACTATCATCTACATAAATAGCTTCCATGTAGGATCTATGTTCATCGTTGATATTTCCATGAAGGATAATGTTGTTTCAGATGATATCATAGCTATAGCATGCAGGAATTTTATTAGTGATGGTGATTTTGTCAATACTAAGGAATTTTTTGATTTCTTGTGGAGAAGCAGAAGGAGTGAGTATGAAAAAAGATTAAAAGAGGAAATGTCTCATTCTCCTCAACAAACACTAGATAATGTATCCATCAGGATACTTACAAAAAATGAAGGAGGAGGTCAAGGACATTTCTCCCAATCAAAGTAGACAAATGATTAGAGATAGTGGAGTCTTATTACTTCCTGAATGGGATATAGCTTCTGCTATTGTTCTAGACACTGCAAGAAGGCATTACAAATAGATTTTTTCTATAGAAGAAGAGGCTAAGGCTGCACTAACAGGTGCTAAATTTAATCCAAAGTGGGAAACCTTAGCCATATGGGCTTTGGCTCCTAATACTAACAAGCCTCTAGTTGCTGAGCCTGATAGGGATTTTAAGGGTGGATTGATAATAAAGAGAGTCTTTGAGACCCCCACTGAAGAAGCATCTGATATGGTAGTAGAGGTTTCAAAATTAAGTAATGTAGCCACCAATACTCTCTAGAAAAAATATGATGATGTGTTAAAGGAGTATATGGGCATGTTGCTAGAATATAATAGATTGAAGGAAATGGAAATACAATGGTAGCAATAGGCCTCAACATCCTCCTCATCACAAGAAGTTTTGATGGTCAAGGATCCTAGTTTCATTTTTTCTGATCTTCCTTCTTCTTCATCAAAGTCTGTTCTTGAAAAGGAAAATGAGGAGTTAAGGCGACAAATTAATTCATTTGAGGATATCCTTACAAATGCTTTTGATAGGCAATAAGAAGATAATTGGTCTATTGTCTCAAGTATTTTAAGATTGTTAATTGACAAAGTATCAAGACAGACAGTTGGGATCCACAAATATTATTATGATTTATCACAAGTTATTAAGAAGATTGTAGACGATAAGGAGAAAATGATGCCTCTATTTGATAAATAAATCCCTAGGATTGTTTCATTGGTAGGTATCTGTAAGGGAGCTAATCATGATCCCAATGCTCCCATGAATGTTAAGAAAGTTTATATGGCAGCCAAAGAAGTAGGAGAATCTTAGTCATTTATAAATCATCTTGAAGAAAAGGCATTAAAATTAGTTCAAGTTTTTGATAATGATAAGGTTGGAATAATTCCTACTATAAAAACCGAAAGTGGTGACATCAAACCTTCACAGTCATGGATTCTCCAATTTAACAATATTGTTCCTATCATCTCTTTCTTCATTTGTTAGGATAACAAGATAGATATTTCCTTGTTCAGAACTAACATCAACAAGCTATGGGATTCTTGTTGACTAGCTACTGATTTTACAAGTGAAGTTGAGTCAGTTTTGGCCAAATCCAAAAATAAATATCTATCTTGTGTCGATAATCTCATTAGTTTCTAGTGGGCCACTGAGGAACAGTATCAAACATGGAATAAAAAATATAATGAGTTGCTTGATATTTCAAAGTAGTAATCATGGAATCCTCTTATTCCTAAAATGCAGGTAAAAAGAAAGAGGTTGGCACAATCTATTACACTTTCTTTCAAAGGCACAACTCCCAAGTATAACTTATCTTGTGGATATACTTGTAACAACTTTTGTTCTTATGAGGGTTATCTGCGTAAAATCAGTTACCTCTATTTCCAAACTAAATGTATAATTTTAGCTAATGGAAGGATGGCATCTATTTCTAGGTCTAAAGCTTGTTTTGGTCCCTTGTTTTCTATAAAAGCGAATTCAGGATCTACTTACGGGCATCTTGGATAAATTTTCTATAAGCACAATAATTATCATATTGGTTAAGTCTTTACTTTCTATGTGTGTTTTCAAAGGATAAAATTGTTTGTATTGGTAATGATTGGTATAAGGTGATGTTAAACTCAACATTTTTGAATATATTGTTGAGGTTCAAACTGTATTGTCTCCTACATTTGCATCCATTGTTATATTTTTGAATAGATTGATAAACTATCAATATTATTCACCTTCATAGTTTTTCCTATGTAAGTATGTCCATTACAAAAAGGCTTTTACTCAAAGAGTAGATTTAAATGTTTCAAGGAGGATATTAAGTATAGCAGGTTTATGTAGGGATAAGTAAGAATGAATGGTTTGATCTAATTTTAGGATGTGGTGATGTAACGCATCATTACATTATTCTAAATAGAGTTATATATGCATCCTTGATACTAAGTTCGTTTCTATTCATTTTTTGACTCTGTGACCTTGGATTTAGGCACTGATCTTTTGATAGTTATTGTCTTCATTTAAACCTCCCTAATCATTTCATTTGAAGAATGGTTTTAATTTTTAGTATTTATACTTGAGGTCATCTATTTTACATGTTCCTCTACAAATAAATAGAATCAAAGATTAAGTAATTAGCTCATTTCTTTGCTTATCATATATTCTTTAAGTAGTGTTAAAGGAACATATCTGTCAATTGGAATAGTGTTATCGAGCAAATATTTCATGAAGCCTCGTCAAATTAAATAGAACACTATCTTCCCTAAAAGGGAAGGATATCCAAAAGAATAGCAACACCTCCATTGGTTTCATAGAGCCTCAAGCATAGAGCAAAGAGGGAGTGAAAACCACCATTTCCTCTTCATTGGACAATCCCTCAAGGAAGGTCAATTATTAGAAAGTGGCTATCCTATAGATCTATGTGTTTTTCCTTGAGATCGGGTTGGGATTTTAAAACAACCAATAGATTCGTGACTCTACTGGGGACTTCTTTATAAGATTTCCATGTAATAGTGCAGTAGAATGTCATGGGTTTTTTAGAGTTTGCATAAAATTTGTTCTCATTATTTTTCCCCTAGAAAGGGGTGGCGACTCTAACAAAATTTTCCTTATCTATAGGAGTGAGGAAAGTTTCTCTTGAAGAAGACTTGTGTCTATTTGTTATTTAGTGCTATTTTAGTGAGAAATATAAAATCATTTATTGGACTAACTTTCAATTCTAACATTTCTAACGTGATTAAAAGTTTGCTAAAGTTTTTGAGACCCACATAGGAAAGATGTGTGGAAGAAGATCACAACAATAGGGGCATCCTAGTAAGCCTCTGATACATGAACTAGTTAATCAAAAGTGGAGAACTAAGGATCTAGGTGAGTATGTTTCTTCCCCTGTTTGTGATCTCATGGCATTTAATGATCCCCTTTTGGGTGGAAGCATTGATAATTCACAAAACGTAGAAGAAAGGGGAGAGCATAGCACTATATATGCCACTAAGAATGTTCCAGAGGACCTGGTAGACTCCGAGGGACATGAGATTTATTATGTGGAACTACATCTAGTTCCACAAAGTGATAAAGGTACCCCCATGAGAGAATCTCAAACCAATCTTACACCAAATCCCATTGATCCTAAAATAACTATCCCTTGTATAAATTTGCCCTCTCCCAAAGTAGGAAAGGTTAAATCCATCAATACCAACAGTGGTCTTGATGTGAACCAAGCCTCTAGCTCAAACTAGACTGATGAGGACTTTGAAAATGAGGTTAACGATTTAACTCGGAGACTAGCCCAGATGGAAACACTAAAAAGAAAAGCGAACCTATTGCTCAAATTGCAAAATATGAATAGGCTAGGTTTTTCTTATGACAATGGTTTACTTGATGTGCCTATAGTAAATAGGTTACCTCAAAGTGGTCCAAAGGCCACTACCCAACCTAAGCCTCTTATTCAAATCCAGGAGAGTGACAACCCATTTTCTATATCTACTAATTGTTTTCAGGCTCCTCCTCAAAACCCACATGCTAAGATAACGGGGCAAGACATTTGCCACAGACCCCCTATAGCACCTAGAATAAATCCCCCCCAAATCCTCAAAACATATACATAACTCTGCCACCTAATCCATGGACCCCTCCAAGTCCTCCAGTGAACCTAGGAAATGACAGGGGTGGCCCATTTGTAAACCCTTTTGCTAGAAGACCAATGCAGTCAACCCAGTATAGGTAGATTTATTTCTCTGGTATACCAGGATATCCAAATCCCATTGAAAACATAGTAAGGATTACTATCCTGAGATTTGTTGGAAATAATGTAATAATTGGTGAGGATCACTTGAAGGTGTTCACTAATGTGTTGGATGATTTTGAGGTGGAATGTTAAATGTAACCATTAAATTGTTTATACAGTCCTTGATAGAAAATCAAGGGAAAGGTATAAGAGCTTGCCAGAATTTAGTGTTCACTCTTGGCTAGGGTTTAAGAGAGTTTTCAAGGAGCAATATGGGGATAACAATGATCCATGATTTTCTATGACTGAGTTCACAAGCATTCAAAAGGGAATAAATGAAATTGTCCATGATTTCAATACAAGGTTCTTTAAAGTAAGTAACAAGATCCCCCTTCATTTACGACGTAATGAGGCCATGTGCCTGGTAATTTACCAAAATGATTATGATTCCAGGATGGGTTATGAATTGAAAAATAGAGAACCACAAACTCTCAAGTATGCTTTTATAGCAACTTTACATATTGAAAATAATAGAAAAGCATATGGAAAGACCTCTAAGAGAGGTGATGCAAGAATTATCCCACAAGAAAGAGGACATACTAATAGAGTTCCTATTATTGCCAAATATGATAAATTGTGGAAGGAAGTTAATGAATTGAAGACCTCTTTGGTGAGAAATTATAAAAGAATTTCCAGTGAAAGGCCTCCTTTCAATAGACAAGAGAAGATGCCTAGGCTGGTAGACCAACCTTATAACACAAATTGGCAAGATGGGAAACCAGTCCCCCCTAATGATAGAGGAGGTGGATCTAGGCATCCCCTGACCCTTTAAGGAAAGAAGTGCATGCCATAGACAAAGTGCTATGGTGTTTATAATGACAAGCTCTGCACTCCTCTGCTTCATGTGATGTGGCTATATCTATGAGTAACAATATAGCCCTGTATGAGGAATGTGAGCAAGGGGACAACTATGAGGACCACAATGTAAAGATGGTTTTTGAACAAGGGTGCACCATAGAGGATTGGGATTCTCTTGACGATGATTACTCAGAGGATAAGGTTGAGATTGATAGGATGAGATCAGTCGTACAATAGTCCATCCTAAGTGTGAATGGAGGTAATGATGGTGTTCTTTAGTTGAACACCAAGGATGCAAATGTTAGGTTGAGAAAACCTTCTGTTGAAGAGATCAAGGCTTTGACTGCTTACAAAATTACCCATGTCAAAAGTGATTACAACCTGATAAGTAAAAGGAACTAGGGAGAAAGAAGTACAAGGGGGAATGCAGGAAGCATTTTCATAAAAGAAGAGCAGCATCCTCCTAACCTGAAGAAGGAGGTGAGATCTATGAAGGTACCTAAAGGAAATGGGGACTAGCCCAATCCACATCCTACTCCACCCACTAAATCTTAGGTACTAACAGAAGAGGTACTTAGCAAGAAAATCCCTGTGGATCAAGAGCCCAATAAGAAAGACACCCCTCCCACCCCTACAACAAATAATAATAATAGGTGCACTAGCACAATACACAAATATGTTCCAATAGACATGGCCCACATATTTGGTTAAATAAGGGTGACTATTCCTTTATTAGAAATGATGAGGATCCCTAAAAATAAGAGTAGAGCTGAGGCTGTAATAAATGACATAGCTCCTAGTACTTCTGAGATAGCACATGGACATGTCAAACCACTTGAGATAAGAAAGGTACCAATCAAAGAAGTTAAGAAATATGGTGCCAAAATACTTGAAGTAAATCTGGGCATGATCCTGCAGAAATGTTATTCTCAGGTTGATCCATTCTTTGTCACTCTCATGATAAAGGGGACATTTGTGAAGAATTGCATGATTAACTCAAGGACCTCTGCGAATATAATGCCTCTGGGGGTCATGGAGATTCTAGGCTTACAAGTAACCAAAGCATATGGCAAATTCTTTGCCATGGACTCTAGGGAGGTCCCCATCATTGGAATCATCAAGGATATCAGCTTCATAGTTGCGGCCTTGCCTCATAAAGAATATAACATGAACATTATTACTGTGGTAGATATTCCTCCTATGTATGGGATGTTATTATCAAGAAAATAGGCCTCTACTATGGGTGGTAGTATCACGATGGATTCTTCATATGCTATGATTCCCATGGACGGTGAAGATGTGAGGCTAGACAGAGAAAAGAAATCTCCCAAAATAATTGATAGCATTAGTGGGTAGAGTGATCAAGTGTATTTCCTAGATGTAGATGTAGACAACTTCAAGATAGAGAATGATAGTGAAACCCCTTTGAATCATAAGCCTAATCTAATTGATGATGAAGGATTATGGTCTATGCACTTTGATGGGGCATGTTCAAAAGAAGGTTCTAGTGTAGGGGTTGTGCTTATGGCTCCTTCTGGCAAAGCATTCCAGTCTTCTTTTAGACTTGGCTTTGCGTGTACTAATAATGTTGTAGAATATGAAGCTTTACTTATAGGTTTAAAAATGGCCCTTAAACACGGTGTTAAAAGGCTCAAGGTTCTAGGAGACTCTGAATTGGTTGTATCATAGATTAGATCTAGGTATGCTTCAAAAAATAAAAGGCTTGAGAAATATAGGAATGCTGCATGGGACATTGTTGAAGAATTTGATGTCTTTGGTATTGACTAAATAGAACGAAGTAAGAATGTTATGGCTAATTTTTTGGCAAACATTGTAGTCAAAACTAGATACATCACCTTGGCAGGAATTTCTAAGGTCGAGATATTGATAAGACCCTCTATTCTGGATAATATTCATCACTAGCAAGTTTTCAATAATGATCAAGATATTTACAAATTCATGAATTGAATTGATGAATATCATGCATAGGAAATTGATTTCAAGGAGTATGTGGAGAAAATAGATGGCAAACAAACAATATTTGGTAATGAGATCATCTAGTTGAAGACTAGCAAAATTCCAAGAGGATTGGTAGCTTTAGAAAGGGATTTTAATGGAAACGACAAACAAATTGTGAGATTTTCTCTAGTGCACCCAAATGATCTTGAAGAGGTCAACCTAGGGACTAAGGCCCATCCAAAGTTGGTTTTTATAGGTAAGCGCCTGAACCCAAAGATTAAGCAAATGTTGATTTCTTAGCTTAGAAAACGCTAAATTTTTTTTGTATGGTCTTATGATGATTTAAAAGCATATAGAGAAGACTTGTTTCAACATGAAATCCCTTTGAAACTAGATGCAAAACCTTTTAGGAAAAAACAAAGGCCTATTAATCTCACTCTAAGGCCAAAAATGCAGTAGGAATTGGCTAAGTTAAGTGAGGGGGGATTATCAAACCCATTAGACACTCCACTTGGGTTTCAAACCTCATTCCTCTTTGGAAGAAAAATGGGGATATTAGATTATGTGTTGATTTTGGAAAATTTAATATAGTGTCATTAAAGGATAATTATCCGTTACCCAATATGGAAGCAATGTTATAGAGGTAACTGGCTATGAGTTGTTATCTATGATGGATGATTTTTCAAGATATAACTAGGTAATGGTGAAGGAGTCTAAGCAATACAAAACTACATTCACTACCCCTTGGGGCACTTATGTATATATTAGAATGCCTTTTGGATTGACAAATGTAGAACCTACTTTCCAATGGGCTATGGATGTAGCTTTTCCTAATCTCATAAATGTCATAATGATGGTATACCAGGATGATTTGACTGCATGCTCAAAAAAGGAACATGATCATTGCTCTCATTTGGAAATTTTTTGAGAGATGCATGAAGTTTGGTATTTCTCTGAACCCTAAGAAATGCATATTTGGATTGATAGAAAGAAAACTCCTAGGTCACATAGTGTCTAAGGAAGGGATTAGGATTGATGCAGAAAGGGTTGATGCCATTGAGAAAATCCTAGTACCCAAAAGTATTAAGGGAATCCAGTCTTTCTTTGGGTAGGTAAACTTATTAAGGGGGTTCATTATAAATTTTGCTAAAACTACTAGACTGATATCCAAGATGCTAAAAAAGGGAGAGGATATTGCTTGGGGTGATGAACCAATAAAAGCTCTTAAGAGTATCAAAGGTGCCATTAAGGAAGCCCCTGTGCTAAAATTTCTTGACTTCTCTAAGCCATTTAAGCTATTTTCTTCTGCCTCCTTCCATACCATAGCTGCAGTTTTGTTACAGAAAAATAATTAGGGTTATGAACAACCCGTCTCATTCTTTAGTAAATATCTTCAAGTAGCTGAGCTAAAGTATGACATAACTAAAAAATAGGCCTATGCTCTGGTGAAATCTATTAAGAATTTTAGGCCCTACCTGGTTGGGGAAACTATTGTCGTCTATGTGCCAACAACTATTATCAAGGATGTTTTTACCCAAGAGGAGGTAACTGGGAGAAGATGCAGATGGATCAATAGGATCAAGGAATTCAATATTGGTATCCAGATTACTAAGTTGGTGAGAGGACAAGGGTTGGCAAAGTTAATGGCTGAGTCAAATCTAGAGGCTAACCAAATCAACAATATTGAGATTAAGGATGAAATGGTTGACTGTGATATGAGAGATTTTGAATGGTATAAGAACATTGTTCATTATTTATTAAACATGTCTTTCCTAGATGGAATGACTGACAATCAAAAAAGAACATTAAGGTTATAGGCCATAAAGTATGTGATCATAGAGGGTGAACTCTAGTGGAGAAATTTTGAAGGTATTATGCTCAAGTGCATAAACAATAATCAAGCCTTAGAAGTTTTGAAGGAGATGCACCATGGTGTTTGTGGGGGTCATTATATGGCTAAAATAATAGCCCACAAAATCTTGAGGGCTAGATATTGGTGGCCCACACTTTTCAAGGATGCTCATCAAATGGTCAAGAGTTGTGATACCTGTCAAATATTCTCAGGTAAATTAAGATTCTCTGGAAATTTACCCGTTAGGCCCATAATAGTGGAAACCCCCTTTTAGTAGTGGGGACTGGATTTCATTGGAGAGATAACTAAGAAGTCAAGTGGTGGACATATCTAGATTCTAGTAGTCACTGACTATTTTACTAAGTGGGCTCAGGCTATCCCCACTAAAAGGGCACCCAACAAGGTTGTGATTGATTTCTTAATGAACAATATTATAACCAGGTTTGGTGTGCCAATAAAGATAATTTCAGATAATGTAATGTGCTTTAGGTCTGAGGAGTTTACCAATTTTTGTAGCCAATATGGGATTTCAGTCTCTTATTCATCCCCATATCATCCTCAAGGAAATGGACAGGCTGAATCAAGCAATAAAAACTTGATGAAGATTGTTAAAAGGATCATAGAGAAAAGCAAGAAGGCTTGGGATACCAAATTGAGACTTGTGTTCTAGGTTGATAGAGTGACAACGAAAAAGGCTATTGGTCAAGCCCCTTTTGACCTAGTGTATGGCTTGGAAGCAAGAATGCCCATAAATAATCTGTTACCTATTTTCAAGTTTATCCAAGAACATGATGATGACATTTCTATTGCTATGTAGAATAGGATCTATCATGTGACTCAACTTGATGAAACTAGATGATTATCCCAACTAAGAAACATAAAGTTGCAGCAGTAGGTTAAAAACATACATGACAAAAAAATCATCTAAAAGGAAGCTTCAGATAGGAGATATGGTGCTGATGTGGAATGCTAGATCCCAAGACAAAGTGAAACATGGTAAATTTGATGCCCTTTGGCTTAGACAATATCTAATCAACAATACCCACAGTGAAGACCCTTATTTTTTACAGAGTCTAGTCAGAGAATTACTTGAATTGCTAATGCATGGACAATTCTTGAATCATACTTTTCATAAGGTATGATTCTTTTCCATGCATACTTTTAGTTTTAGTTTTAGGTAGTTTCGTGCTTTAGTTTGTTTCTTTTAGGTTAGTTTCTTTTCTTATTGTGTTGTGGTCTACTTCTCCAAAGTTCTTCTGTGATCTTGCTCCATTCAGGATGAACATACATCCCCAATTAGAGGCATTGTTGGAACTATGTCAATTTTTTCATAGGTTCTAATATTTTTTCTTCAATCTTATATCATTAGGTTGATGGATTTCCAAATTTAGGGTTCTTTTCAAATTATAGGAAACACTAAAACCCTAAAACCCCATTCTAAAATGAAGTGTGAAGGTTAGAATTGTTATATTTCTTCAGTGACTACCTGTCCCCATTACCTATGGTTTAAGTTGCCGACTTATGTTCCCCTTTGTACATTGTCTTACTAGTCCCTCGCCAAGTAGTTACCTTTTCTAGCCTGTGCCATGAAAATCTTTATTTTAGTCGCCAAGGTCATATCCTACTAACCCTTTTTGACAAATTGCAATATATGGTTTCATTTCTACCTTTCCGCCAGCAAATAAAATATTGACAAACTTGGTGACTACAGAATTGCAGAAGGAGTGACAGCTAGTTGATGACTCTCAAGGATAAAAAGTGGTGGGCACAGAATAGATGCAAAAAGATTTTCTTTGTATTTCCATTTTTCCACCTTCCTTCACCAAGAGGATGTTCTGAATGACCACGGAATTGTAGAATAAAGTGCCAGCTCATGAAAAACCATTATCGGTTATTGGAAAGGCAATAATGGTGGGTCTTGTCCAGAGTGAAGACAATTTTACATCTTTCTGCTATTTCACCAAGTTTCATTCTATAGCCCTGGATAGTATCAGTGGAAAGGCAGATGTTTGACATGCGGCTACTATGGCTCAGAAAAGTTTCTAGCTAGGAAAGGGCATGTCCTGATGCTATGGTTTGTGTTCCTCCACCATTTCACTGGGTTATAAATTTGTGGGCCTCAGCGAATTATGGAATGATGAAAGATTGCCACGTAACTAAAATGGCATAATATATATGGTTTGTCTGTTCTAGCAATAAATCAGAAAATAATTAGGGATAACTTCCTGATTGGTTTAGCAAAAGGTTTGGACATGTCGTGCATCGTCAAGCTCTCTGTTGGGATAAGGTGTCATTAACCTTGTAAATCCCATTATTGTATTATTCCATTTATTATTTGTAATTACCCATAAGGGATGAACAAGTTTCACCGACAGTGGTAAAAATTATTTACTGTGCATGGTAAGCCCTGGAGTTATCGGCAGTAGTTATGGGATGTCATTTACTATGGTAAATGGTAATTGATCAAAGTGGGGTGCACATGTGGAGGAATAATCTATTTTTAGTGTTATGACGCACGTCATAGATGTTGTAATAAGGTGTAAGAGAATCTATGACAACTGTAAGTTGTCATAAGAATCTATGACACTAATAATAGCATATGACGCATCATAAGATGTTGTAAGTGGCTATTTTTGGCCCCAAGGTGTTCAAGCTTGCATGGGCACATTTTTCTAAGTGTAGGATGCATGTATGACAATGTTTATGACCCTGTAAGAGCCTATTCTTGGCCATGGACGCCCATGGTTGTATTTTTGACTCTTGACAAGTGTTATGGGTTTGTAAGAAGTCATTCAATGTCTTGAGGTTGTGTAAATTCTATATAAACCATAGCACAGTAGATGAGATGCATATAATAGTTTACAAGTACCCAGATTCTGTTGGAGTGAAGGTAGGAGGACAAAGGAAGTGAATGTATTTGTAATCTCCTTTTGTGAAGATAATACAACTTGGCCTCTTTTTTTGGTGGAGTTTTTTGTCTGAAAGGGTTTTCTCCACGTTAAACACTTGTGTTATCTGTTTCATTATGCTTTTGGTATATTTATGTAATGTGGGTTTTATGTTTTGTTATAATCTCCATTAATAACACATAGTTAAAAATTACTGAAATTTATTTAAATCAGATTTCCATTGAAGTAGTCTTGTTTTCATTTCTAACATTTGGTATCAGAGCCTGGCCAGCTTTGACTCTTGGGTGGTAGTGTGGAAGCTATAGCTGCAGTGGGAGATTTGGTTGCATTTATTTTGCAGATCTTGTGTTGTTATTATGGCTACATCCACCATTGTAGCAACCTCTCGATTGGACATTGAGAAGTTCAATAGAACGGGGTATGTGTTGTAAAAGCTAAAAATGGAATATTTGTTGGAAGAAAGAAACCAATGGTTAGCTATCCAAATAGAGAAGAAACTTGACGATGTCTCTCAAGATGAGTGGGATAGATTGGATAACAAGGCATGGGGAACCATTTGGTTGCATTAAGACTCTATCCAATTGAATGTCGCAAAGTAAGAGACTACATACAAATTGTGGAAACAGTTGGGTGAGATCTATCAAGCCAAGAGCATGGTAAATAAACTTTATTTTAAAAAAAAATTATTTTCCATGAAAATGAAAGAGGGTGAGTCAGTTGTAGAGCATTTAAATTCTTTTAATTTATTGGTGAGTCAGCTTGATTTAGTAGATGTTGAGGTTAGTGAGGAAGATAAATGTATCTTACTTCTATGTTCTTTACCTGAGTCTTGGGAAAATGTTATCCTTGCTATCATTGCTAACCTTGCATATCTAAAGTTGGATGCTCTTGTTTCAGTGCTACTATCAAAGGAATTGAGGAAGAAGAGTTCGGATAGTTCAGGGGATGCTCTCAGTATCAGGGGAAGGTCTAAGGAAAGGGGACCTAAAGGAGATCAGAAAGGGACTAAGGACAAGTCCAAGGGCTGGTCTAAAACTCCTGGTAAAAAGAACAGAGTTAAGTGTTGGAACTGCAGTAAAAGGGGACATGTGAAGGAGTGCAGAAACCCCGAGAAATAGTGGGAGAGTGCTTCGAATAAGTCGACGAATGCAGGTGAAGAAGTTTTACTTTCTGTATGTAATCTTGTTTCTAATGATCATTGGTTGATTGAATCAGGATGCTCATTTCATATGACCCCGCATAAGGAATGGTTCTCCACATATGAAGAATATGATGGAGGTAATATCTACCTTGGTGATAGCTCTACATATTTAATTGTCGGGAAAGGAAAGGTATTGTTGTGTTTCAGTGATGGGAGGATTAAAACCCTCCCTGGTGTTTTGGATGTTCCTAGATTATCTAGAAATCTGATTTCAGTTTTGAGTTGAATGATTTGGGAATACACGTGACATTTGACAAGTATGGCTACAAATTGGTGAGAGGGAACTTGGTGGTAGCAAAAGGGAAGAGATTCAGGAACTTGTTTAAGCTTGAAGCCACTATAGTTTGTAATGACTTCTATGTATCTGAGGCCACTACTAAAAATACATGTATGTTGTAGCACTGAAGATTGGGCCACACAAGCAATAATGTATTGAAAACTATTAAGAATAAAAATTCGTTGGATAGTTTCTCTTATTCTAATGAGCACTTTGATTTTTGTGAGCATTGTGTGTTTGGTAAACAAAATAGAAAATCATTTCCTTTAGGAAGCAATAAAGCAAAAGAAAAGTTAGAAATTATTCATACGGATGTATTTGGACCTATGGATAATGAATCTATTGGAAAATTTTGTTATTTTGTAACCTAAATTGATGATGTATCTAGATTTACATGGATTTATTTTATGAAGCATAAATCTTAAGTTTTCACTAAGTTTAAGGAATTAAAAGTCTTAGTAGAGAACCAATCAGGTTAAAAGATAAAAATATTAAAATCTGACAATGGAGGGGAATATTGCTCTAAGGAATTTGATGAGTTTTGCCAGCATGCAGGTATAATCAGACAAAAGACAACTCCATATACACCACAACAGAATGGTGTTACAGAAAGGATGAAATGAACAATTATCGAAAGGGCCAGAAGTATGCTTAGTGATGCACAGTTGGATAAATGCTTTTAGGCAGAGGATGTGTGTACTGTTTACTACTTGATAAATAGATCTCCTTGTAAGGATCTTGATTTGACACCTTATGAAGTGTGGACAGGTTAGAAACCTTCTATTTCACATTTAAGGGTTTTTGGTTGTGAGGATTTTGTTCATGTGCCTAAGGAAAAGTGATCTAAGTTGGATCCAAAGGCTGAAAAGTGTACATTCATTGGATATGGTGATAATGTCAAAGGTTATAAGCTTTGGAATCCACTAACCCACAAGATTATCTTTTCTAGAGATGTTATTTTTAGGGAATTTAGAGCTATTTCTAAACCTGAGCAGCGAAAAGAAAAAGATGAAAAGGTAAAGAAGGTGCACTTTGATTTAAAGCAGTAAGATGCACCTCAGGAAGAATAGAATGATGGATTAGGGGGTGAAGAAGAAGAAGAAAATTTGAGTAGTTATGATGAAGATGAATCTGTTGTTATAGAAGAAGTTGGTGCAGATGATCATGTAGAAGAACAAGTAGAGTCTCTTACTCCACCCTTGAGGAGATCCACAAGACAACATAATCCAGTTGACAGGTATAGCCCACCAAATTTCTGTTGTGTATATTCTTTATTGAGTATAAATTCTACTCAAAGGTAACTCCTCAGGCACATCTTGACTGGGGGATGGCATCTCATGTTGTACCTCTTCCTTAGTTATTTCCATTTCTTATTTATCATCATCATATTCTACCAAAGGACTTTCTTCAACCTTTCCTCTTTTTGGAGAAGGCTCCTTAGGAGGAGGATCACATTCACTTACTAGTCTAGAAGGGGAAGATGGTTGTGGAGATGGTGACAAAGATAGAGTTAATTGGGTTGCTGGAAGGACATGTGAAGTTTGTCCATTGACATCTTCATTCTTGGCTCTTCTTTTAAAGGTATGTTTTATCAAATTTCTAGCAGAGGGCTAATATGAAGGCCTTTCTTCTATTGGAACCTGAGTAGATTCACTGTCTTGTATATCTATCAATTCATCAACATGAGATAGAATCTTCTTTATCCCGTGGATGGGGTCATTAACCTTTGAGAACAGTCCCATGTAAGAGGGATTCATCTGCTTCGTCCTATCTTCATACTTGACATATACTATCCATTTCTTCATTTTTATCATCACCTAATCATTTGGGGAATTCCTGATAACATCCTGAGGAGAGAAAACCTGATGGGGGATGTATGACCTATTAATACCCTTCCTAATGTCATTGATGAATCCTTTGGGATTAGAGAATCTAGCCTTTTCCCGTCTCATCTTGAAAGGAAACAAATTTGTATTTAACATGGAAAATCCATCTCTATTCATTTTGAAGTTAGAGAATATCATTAAGAAAGGAAAGAAAGATTCCTTCTTTTGTCCTACTAGGTGAACCATGTCTGTTTCAGTCAATTGCCAAATTATTTCCAAGAAACCAACTCTCAATGGCACATACTTAGGTAAAACATGGGGACCAACAAGAGTTCCATAAACTCTAAAAATTGTGCCCTCCTCATGGGAGATAAAATCACCCCAATTGTGCTTGATATCTAAAGGAGGGACCCTCACTGCAGGTCTAAGGAAGTTCAACAATGGTTTAGGAATCCTGGGTATGTTTGGCTGGAAATGTCTCAATATAGTGACTCCAAATTAATCCCTGAAGAATATAGAACTCAAATTGGGGTCATGCATGTCCCATATATGAGTCCAATATTGGAGAGGCAACACATTCCCTCTGTTATCAACATGATTAACCCCTATTTTAGGGTGCCAAACTATCTCTATTCTCCCATAAAATAGAAACATATGGCAAAGTAATGAAAACCACCTGAACATAATTGGCTCCTTGTTTTCTCTAAAGTTTACTAGCCCTTGATGTATGTACTTTGCCAAATATGAAGCAAAATCAAACTGGACATTCTGAGATGGATGCTGGATATCAACAGTCATATAGGTAAAATTACTAGGGGTACATTTGTCCTCCCCGATCACTTAACAAAGAGCATAGTAGGTGTTAGCAAAATAATCTTCAAAAGTTCTTAACTTGAAAGGTTCTTCCTCACTTTGGGGAATTTTTATTGATCTACCATTCGGTCCCTTTTCTCTAAACCTAGGCAAGTATATAGTTCTATAGCTACTCTTGTTCTTCATATATAGGGCTTTAAATTTGTTTGTATCAATCTCTGTGGAGGTGGCCAATTTTAGCCCAAAGACCATGGTAATTATTTCTCTACTAATTTCTATCAGAACTCCCCCTTTCATGCTCCTATTTATTTTAGAAGTTTCATCATAATGAGCCACCATGGCTTGGAGTAACTCAGTGTCCTCAAACACATTTGTGACTACTAGCTTTCCTAGGTCACTTTCCCATACATATGATAGCGGCACATGAACATTCCTTTTGCCCCACCAGTGGAAAAATAGTGACTAGTCGTGAATAGGGATCTCTGCATCTCTACAATCAATAAATTTATCAACCAATCCCTCCTTTCCTTCAAGGCCTATTACTCTTACCCTTTGTACACTAGAGCCAATGAGTTGTTTCACTATGTCTTGATGCAAGGCTCAATTTTGGGAAATGGAGGAAACCTGGGCTTTAGGTGGGGCCATTCTTTTAATGGTGAATTAGGGTGAGGATTTTTTCTCTAAACTCTCAGGGGTTAGCTCAAATCACATCACAGAGGTTTTTCTTATGAATAGAGGGAAATAGAGAAAACCCTAATGGAAAATCAAAGTATAGCAAGAGGAATAGACAACGCACTAGATTAGTCCCACATAATCACCTTAAGCTTAGCACCGGAGGTATGGTAGCAGCTTTTAGCGTCAATGTTCCAATGCCTTGATGTCTTTTGGAATAGTGCATATGGAAGAGATTTGAGGTGTGAATTGCATTAATATCATATATCCAAGATGGGGATTAGTCACGTCCGTCTTCATTTCAAGTTGGGTGAACTAGATATGTAAGATCACACTCTATGAGAAGTTTTAATATTGACCATCAGATTTCATAATGTTGGAAGAGAATTGAATACCACGATCAATCCTAAGATCTCGATGATGCACAACATGTCCAAACCTTTTTCTAAACCAATTAGGAAGTTATCCCTAATTATTTTCTAATTTATTGCTAGAACAGACAAACCATAGATATTATGCCATTTTAGTTACATGGCAATCTTCCGTCATTCCATAATTTAGTGAGGCCCATAAATTTATAACCCAGTGGAATGGTAGAGGAACAAAAACCATACCATCAGACCATGCCCTTTCCCAACTGGAAACTTTTTTGAGCCATAGTAGCCATATGTCAGACTTCTGCCTTTCTACAGATACTAGTCGGGGCTGTGGAATGAAACTTGGTGGAATGGCAGAAAGATCTAATCTTGTCTTCACTCTGGGCAGGACCTGCCATTATTGCCTTTACATTAACCGGTAATGGTTTTTCATGAGCTAGCACTTTATTCTGTAATTTTGTGATCATTCAGAATGTCCTCTTGGTGAAGGATGGAGGAATGGCAAAAATACAAAGAAAGGCCTTTTGCATCTGTTATGGGCCCACCACTTGCCATCCTTGAGAGTCTTCAACCCTCTATCACTCCTTTCGCAATTTAGTAGGCACCGAGTATGTCAATATTGTATTACTGGCAGAAAGGCGGAAATGAAACCATACATTGCCATCTATCAAAAAGGGTTAGTAGGATATGACATTGGCGACTAAAATAAAGATCTTCAAGGTGCGGGCTAGAAAAGGTAACTACTTGGTGAGGGGCCAATTAGACAATGTACCAAGGACATAAGAGGGCAACTTAAACCATAGGTAATTGGGATAGGTGGTCACTAAAGAAATATAATGATTGTAACCTTCACACTTCACTTTGGCACGGGGGTTTAGGGTTTTAGTGTTTCCTAGAATTTGCAAAGAACCCTAAATTTGAAAATCCATGAACCTAATGATATAAGCTTGAGGAAAATGTTGCAAGTATGGGACTAATTGGTGTTGTCATTGATGTCAACATACTCCTGTTGCATTGATGAAAAGGATTGGATGAGCTGAGTGCTGAGGATATTGAGAAAATTAGTCTTAATCAGGAACAGAGAAGAACAGTGAAGACAGTAAGGAAAATGTCCAAGATAAGATGAGAATCAGAGGATGCAGTTTAATGGGTTTGTATATATGTGTCTTAAGTGATCTAGTAAATAATTCAGAAGTCCGCATGAAGATCTGAAGAAGTTGTGTCTGTTCAAGTAAAACCGGTTCTGACAAGTGTTCAAAGGTGACAGAGTGACACAGATAGGTCCAGTGAGATCCAGAAATGCATTATCCTATTCTACAGATTTGAGGGACTGTTGAGGAAGTCCTTTTGAAGTGTCAACTCTATTGGTTCATGGTTTTAAGGTCCACAAGAATCTATTCCTTTGTGACAGTAGTGATAGACTGTGTTCTTGAGGTTCCGGGTGAAGGAGAGAAGGATTTCAGTAAGCAGATGAAGTGCAGATGTTCTTAGGGATTCAAGAAATCTTGTGGAGGTCTTTGGATCATTTCCAGTTCATGTTGGTGGTCCGCATTAAAGTTGGAGCCAGCAATTAAAGAATAACTTCCGGATGATGATGTTCTTCCTAAGACTGGCCGACCAGATGAGTTACACATCTTGCAGATGTTCTTGTAGATGTTTGCCGACTTAGATGATTATTCCTAAGTTGATGTCTTGTATAAATAAGGGGTTGCGAAGTCATTTCAAGGTGGTTTTGGTGTAGATGAGAGAGTGGTAACAAGGAGGAGAGCAAAAGGCAGAGAAGAAGTATTGGGCTTAAATGGAACTGACTCAAGCATGATGATGATGCTATTTTCTAGTTCAAGTATGTGATACTTATTTCTTTTGTAGACAGTGTGTCTCTTGTAGGTAGTGGGCCTCTTGTGAGTAGTGTGCTCAGGCAGTGAGTCCTAATTAGCATGTGCTATTTTGTTCTTTCTATTCTTCTAATAGAGAATACAATCTTGGGTTAATCACCTTGTGGTTTTTCCCTTAACCAGGTTTTCCATGTCAAAATCTTGGTGTCTTATGTGTTGATGAGCTTTTTCTTTTGATTTAATTGCATTATGTTTCATGATTGATATACTGCTAATCACTAAGAGGATTTAAGTGTGAAATTGCAGAAAATTTTGGACAACTGATTCACCCCCCCTCTCAGTTGTGTGCCCTAAGTCTAACAGAAAAAACATTAGAACCTATGAAAAATTTGACATGGTTCCAATAATGTACATAGTTAATATATACATAATGCCTTGTTCATACCAAAATAGCACTATTTATGGCTATCTTATTCTCTGCATGCCTATTCTACATAAAAAATTGTCTTACCTTCAACTTGTTTTCTATTTATTTCAAATGTGGAACATTCTTATATATGGCTTTCAACTAGGCTAGAGTTGTATCCCATTGTTTCTTTGTTGAGTACAGAATGTGCATTTGGCTCTACAATTGAATGTATAACTCTTCTACCTCTTTCACTATAGATGGCACTTTTACTTTCTGAGACATTATCTCTTTAGACAAAATACTAGTCAAAGATGATAACCTTAGACTTACAACTTCCCTTAGCTGACCTATTTCACCTTTGATTTGATCCCTTTGGTCTTGAAGCTGCTTCAGATGGGAGTAAGGTTTTTCTACTTGTGCTCTTGTAGCTCCATCTTTGTCCTTAATTGGATCATATACATTTGCCACTTGTGTAATTTTCTTCTCTGAAGAATCAATTTGATCCTTTATATTCTTGGTAGTTGCTAGCCATTTTCAACAAAATTGATATAGCACTTTTTCATCCTCTAAGTATTTCTAAATGCTTTTTACATTCCCTTGCATTTTAGTATGTGCATTAGCACATCTTCCAGATGCATCAACCATTATTTTGCTATCACTTGCTTAGTTACCTTTAGCTCTAGCTATTTAGATCTAGAAATGAGGAATGTGCTTTCAAAGATTCCAATAATAGCTTCATTTGTTGTGTGGGAAGTAGAGATGGATCCCTTTTTACCTTTGGTAATTCTTCTTGAATTATTTTTATTGCTTCTAACAATTCATCTCCTTAAATATGTTATTGTAAGATCTCCTACCTTGTAGTGAATTGAAAGACATCTCCAAGCTGTAGCTTATGAAGAGTAGATATGATGGACAAGTTGACTTGTCCATCTAGAACTAACAGTTATAATAGTTGAGGAGTAACTAAGTGTTGAATCTGTATCTATTGTACCAAAACTCTTTAATAGAATCTACCAGAGAGGAGGAGGGAGATGTTTCGTGGGCTCTTTAAGAACTCTCTTCTACATCAAGTGTTACCTATGCCTCTTGTTGATCAAGATTAACCCGTCGCTCTATATTGTCTGGAGGAGGACTTCCTTGCTCAGTATTATGAGCAAGAGATGACTTCCCTTCACCTAATATATCATTCTCCCCATGCTCCTCTTGTTGATCCTGCTAATCAGTTTTATGCACAGGAGACATTATATTGTGGGGAGGAGATACTTGTTGTTGCTCCACTTTTTAAGCTACTTTTACTTCATCATAAATTTTCTTTGTCACCTCCTCAGTTTCCTTTTAAATTTTGTCTCTATCACCCTTTTCCATGCTCATTAGGGTATCTACCCTATGCTTGGTCTGTAGTTCTTGAGCCTGCACTTGTGAGAGTTTATCTTTTTCTTCCTAAGAGACAATAGGTCCAACCCTATCTATATCTTTTTATCTTATCTCTTCATCCATTTCTATGGCCTTTTCTCTCCTCTACCTTAAAGCGTAAGATATACTTTCTAGAACCTTTTCAATGATATCAATTAGAGGCACATTATATTTGATCATATACATGACCACACCTTTTCTATGGTGCTCTAATATATAGGAGGAATTTCTAGATGTAATTCTACAATTTTTGTTAGTAGTCCATGATGCACAATCCCATTGAGAATAGCCTCTAACTAGACAGGATTTGATGTAGCCAACAACATACACTCAATAAAATTGTGCCATTAATCATGTGTGATAGCCAAAGATTTGGAAACTGAGAAAAAAACTTCTATTCACCAACTCTGCTGCTACAATAGAGAAAAATCTCTTATATTCAAGAAAAACAAATAAATCAAAAAATTACCTTTTTTGGCAGATTTCGACAATTGTCAGATTTTGCCATTTTAGGTAATTTTACAATCATATCTTGAGAATCCACTTTTTTTCCAAAATATTCCTAAAACTAAGGTAGGCTGAAAAGCCAACTAATATTCTAAATTTGAAACATGAGTTTCGAGTTATTACAAAACCAAATTTTTAAAAATCTAGAAAAAAACACTAAATTGCCATTTTGAGGGCCAAGATGAAAGTTTCAAGCCCCAAAAAAAGTACCAAGATGGGGTACAACCAACTAGGGTAAGTTAAGAAACCACTTGCCACCTCATAACACATCCACCTATAAAATCTCGTAGAAAACCCACGTCTGAGTCATAAGTTATGACCTTCCGGAAGTCCCTGCATCATTCTCCTCTAGGTGAAAAGAACACAGCTCCTGCAAGTTATTTTAAGGAACTTCTGCCACTTGTCCAAATCTATCTTCTTCAATTCACACTCTAGAATACATGTATTATCTGCTTGTGTTAGCCCTTCCCACTATACTAGAAACTTGTCTTGACATTGTTGCATGCATATAGCCTGCTTGTCTAAAATTTGTGCAATCTTTTCTCTTTTCTCACTTGGAACTTGTTGTTGTTGCCTATATACTTCCGCCTCACCTTCAATTTTCTTGCATTTCAATTTGTTGTAAGTCCTGATGGGCTCAAAATCCTTCTTTGGAGTTAATAATGTAGGTACAACACATGGGCTCAAGCTCTCCATTACCACACCTTTCCTTATGAGATATGTCACTTGTTGATTGAGTTCTGTATGGTTGGTAGGACTTATTATGTAAGTTTCTTGATTAGGTATGGATGCTCCTAGGATCAAATCAATATGTTGCTAAATATCTCTCTTTGGTGATAGACCGTCAGGCACAACATCAACATGTTCTTCTAGTACCTTGGGTGCTTCTGTTGGTACTGGTATTTCCTTACCATCTTCTTTCTATGCCATTAGTGCATAATAGAACCCTGTCACCTTCATTTCCCTAACAAGATCTTTCGCGGACAACATACTCTCAACTATTCTTTCATCCTTAAGGGGTAATAAAATCACTTTAGAATAGTCTTTCCAAAAATTGTATGTATTCCTTTCTCCATCATTCATTACCTTACTATCAAATTGCCATGGCCTTCCCAACAACACATGGCATGTATCCATTGGTATGACATCACACCATATTTCATTCTTATAATTCTTTCCTATGGAAAGCTTAACTAAACACCTCTTATCAACAGTGGCTTCATTTCCCTTTTTAAACCATGCAATATGATAAGGATGGGGATGCTCTTCATAGTGCAGGTTTAGTTTATCGTTCATTTCTCTAGAAACCATATTTTCACAAATGCCACTGTCAATAATAACTTAACATACATTTCCTCCTAAGGTGCACTTGGTTCAAAAAATATTAGTTCGAAGCCAAGAATCATCATGACCTTTAATTTGTACTTGTTATTTTTCTAGAATGACCATTGCTCTTCTCATCATGAGACTCTCACCCATATCTGGCAGAACCTCTAGTTCTATTCCTTCTCCTTCATTCTCATATTGAACCAAGTTCAACCTGGGTCATTCTCCTTGTCTTCTTTCATGCATGTGATAGTCTAAATAGTGAAATGGCTTATGACCCTCCTCACCACACCTAAAACAAATGAAAGGTTTTTGTGGGTTTTCCCATCCTCTACCACCTCTACCCCTCTAAAATCCTCTTCCTCTTTGTTGACTTTTAGGATCTTGCCAGATATCTTCTAGTTTCTCTATTCCTTGGGCTGATTCTCCCTGATTATAACTTATGTTACCTTGCAATGGAGATGATGTGCCCCTCCTTGCTCCTCCATTCTTTTGAAAATACTATCTACTTTGTTTTTCATTAGCCTTTAAAGCTAATTCGTATGCTTCTTCCATAATGCTAACCCTGTGCATGCTCAATTCATCTAGAATAGAGAATTTTAGACCATTTACATACCTTGAAGCAATCTTTTCAGTAGTTTCTTGATGCTCCATGTGAATAGAGATTTTGTAAAATTCATCTGTGTAGTCTTGCATAGTAGATAGATTTTGCTTCAAATTTTGAAATCTACGAAAAAGAGTTTGTGCATAATCCATAAGCAAAAATTTCTCTCTCAACTTCTTCTTCATTTTGTTCCATGTCCTAATTTTAGTCTTTCACTTTCTAGATCTTTCCTTATGCAGATGATCCCACCAGATCATGGCATGACCCTTTAACTTGATGCATGCAAATTTCACCTTCTTTTCCTCTGTCATAGTCTTCCATTCAAAGAATTTCCCCATGTTATTCAACCAATCTATCAACTCCTCTGGTTTCAGACTACTTGCATACTCTGAAACTTCAATTTTGATCCCACCATTGTTTCCGTCTAATGCTCTGAGCATCCTCTCTTCGAAGCTTGTGCCTTCTAATTCTTCTTCTTTGTGTTTTGTATTTTGATTTGCACCTCCTCGACCTATCTCTTCATCAGATTCATCTCCTCGTCTACATAGTCTTTGGTTTTCCAGCCGTGTTGCAAGTTCTACTATTTGCCTTTGTAGATTTTGCATTTCTCTATGCATCTGGGCATGACTGCCTCTTCCTCTTCCTCTCCTAGCCATCTTCCTGCTCTGATACCAGATGATGTAGCCAACAACATACACTCAATAAAATTGTGCCATTAATCATGTATGAGAGCCAAAGATTTGGAAACTGAAAAAAAAACTTCTATTCACCAACTCTGCCGCTACAATGAGAGAAAACTCTCTTATATCCAAGAAAAACAAAAAAATCAAAAAAATACCTTTTTTGGTAGATTTTGACAATTGTCAGATTTTGCCATTTTAGGTAATTTTACAATCATATCTTGAGAATCCAGTTCTTTCCCAAAAGCTTCCTAAAACTAAGGTAGGACAAAAAGCCAACTAATATTCTAAATTTGAAACATGAGTTTCAAATTATTACAAAAGAAACTTTTTTAAAATCTAGAAAAAAACACTAAATTGCCATTTTGAGGGCCAAGATGAAAGTTTCAGGACCCGAAAAAGTGCCAAGATGGGGTCAAACCAACTAGAGTAGGTTGGGGAACCACTTGTAACCTCAAAATGCATCCACCTATAAAATCTCATAGAAAATCCACATCCAAGTCAAAATTTATGACCTCCGGAAGTCCCTGTATCATTCTCCTCTGGTTGAAAAGAACGCAGCTCCTGCAAGTTGTTTTATGGAACTTGTGCCACTTGTCCAAATCCATCTTCTTCAATTCCCACTCTAGGATACATGTATTATCTACTTGTGTTAGCCCCTCCCACTGTCCTAGAAACTTGTTCTCTTGACCCTGTTGCATGCATATAGCCTACTTGTCTAAAATTTGTGCAATCTTTTCTCTTTTCTCACTTGGAACTTGTTGTTGTTGCTAGTCTACTTCCACCTCACCTTCAATTTTCTTGTATTTCAACTTGTTGTAAGTCCTGATGGGCTCAAAATCCTTCTTTGGAGTTAATAATGTAGGTACAACACATGGACTCATGCTCTCCATTACCACACCTTTCCTTATGAGATCTATCACTTGTCAATTGTGTTCTGTATGGTTGGTAGGAATCATTGTGAAAGTTGCCTGATTAGGGATGGATGCTCCTGGGATGAAATCAATATGTTGCTAAATATATCTCTTTGGTGATAGATGCTTAGGCACAACATCAACATGTTCTTCTAGTACCTTGAGTGCTTCTGGTGGTACTGGTATTTCCTCACCATCTTCTTTTTGCGCCATTAGTGCATAACAGAACCCTGTCACCTTCATTTCCCTAACAAGTTATTTTGTGGACAACATACTCTCACTATCCTTTCATCCTTAAGGGGTAATAAAATCACTTTAGAACCGTCTTTCCAAAAAGTGTATGTATTCCTTTCTCCATCATGCATTACCTTCCTATCATATTACCATGGCCTTCCCAACAACACATGGCATGCATCCATTGGAATGACATCACACCATATTTCATCCTTATAATTCTTTCTTATGGAAAACATAAGTAAATAGCTCTTATCAATAGTGACTTCATTTCCCTTTTTAAACCATGCAATATGATAAGGATGGGGATACTTTTCATAGTGCAGGTTCAGTTTATCTACCATTTCTATATAAACCATATTTTCACAACTGCCACTGTCAATAATAACCTGACATACCTTTCCTCCTTAGGTGCACCTGGTTCAAAAAATATTAGTTCGAAACCAAGAATCATCACGACCTTTAATTTGTACTTGTTCTTTTTCTAGAAAGACCATTACTCTTCTCATCATGAGTCTTCACCCATATCTGGCAGAACCTCTAGTTTTGTTCCTTCTCCTTCATTCTCAGGTTGAACCAAGTTCAACTTGGGTTGTTCTCCTTGTCTCCTTTCATGCATGTGATAGTCTGAACATTGAAATGCCTTATGACCCTCCTCACCACACGTAAAACAAATGAAAGGTTTTTATGGGTTTTCCCATCTTCTACCACCACTTTAACCTCTGTCCCTCTGAAATCCTCTTCCTCTTTGTTGACTTTCAGGATCTTGCCAAATATCTTCTAGTTTCTCTATTCCTTGGGATGATTCTCCCTAATTATAACTTATGTTACCTCGCAATGGAGATGATATTCCCCTCCTTGCTCTTCCATTCTTTTGAAAATAATATGTACTTTGTTTTTCTTTAGCCTTTAAACCTAATTGGTATGCTTCTTGCATAATGCGAACCCTGTGCATGCTCAATTCATATTGAATAGAGAATTTTAGACCATTTACATGCCTTGTAGCTATCTGTTTAGCAGTTTCTTGATGGTCCATGTGAATAGAGAGTTTGTAAAATTCATTTGTGTAGTCTTGCACAGTAGATAGATTTTGTCTCAAATTTTGAAATCTACGAAAAAGAGTTTGTGCATAATCCATATGCAAAAATTTCTCTCTCAGCTTCTTCATTTTGCTCAAAGTCCTAATTTTAGTCTTTCCCTTTCTAGTTCTTTCCTTTTGCAGATGATCCCACCAGATCATGGCATGACCCTTTAACTTGGTGCATGCAAATTTCACCTTCTTTTCCTCTGTCATAGTCTTCCATTCAAAGAATTTCCCCATGTTATTCAACCAATCTATCAACTCCTCTAGTTTGAGACTACTTGCATACTCTAAAACTTCAATTCTGATCCCATCATTGTTTCCCTCTAATGCTCTGAGCATCCTCTCTTCAAAGCTCATGCCTTCTAATTCTTCTTCTTCATGTTTTGTATCTTGATCTACACCTCCTCGACCTATCTCTTCATCAGATTCATCTCCTCCTCTACCCAGTCTTTGGTTTTCCAGGAGCATCCCTAGGTATTGATGCAATCTTGCATAAACCAAAAATGTTTTCTTTTAGTTTATTTTTGGTCCATTTATTTATTTTATAATTTTTAGTTGTTAGATAGTTACAAAAGAAGCCACCACATTTTTCTATAGTTTGCGATTTCGTTTCATAGTTTTGGGAGTATGTTGTACAAACATGAATGGATGTTGTATCCATATGTTATGATAATTGGATCACCAAAAGGGCATAATTTGGTTTGTGAACATCTTTTGGGCTAACATACATGCATAGTTATAATTGTTCCCACTTGTGCTAGATTATTTGGAGTTTGCACCAACAACTAAGTATATGTAAAGATTCATTGGACCCAAGGGGACATACATTGATAAACACATGGGGATTTTTCATTCCATTATCAGCTTTAATTGCAAGTATTGGTCTAGTTGAGCTTAAAATAGTAACAACTACCTAATTTCTTCTTTTGTGATATGGTAGGATTTTTCAGGATATAAAAACTCATTATGAATTTTGCTTAGGATATATCTTACCCATTCATGTCCATCGCATAAATTATCAGTGTAATTTTTTGACACATCTAGTCATTTAGCTACAATGATTGCATACTCTAGTTTGTAATTATCATCATCCAAGAGGGTATCTGTTAGTTCCTCAAGCTTCATATGATTAATTTCATTTAGTCAAGAGTAGTTGTATATACTTACATCCTCAGTGTACATGACATCTATAGGAACATAAGAAAATGCCCCATCCTTGTCTATCTCTATGGCCTTGTATGGATATTTCTTATACTTTGTCCTTGATTTCTCAGAAACATCAACCAATTTTGGGGTCACCATCTCAATCTTCTCTATATTCTATAACTAGGGTTTTTTGAAATAACAGTTCTGAAAAATACCTTTGTGCTTTGTAACTAGGGTTTCGCCTTCAGCTCCTTTTCCCTCAAATTTATCAAACACTCTAAATGCTAGGGTTTTCCTTCTCTTCTCAGCTCAAGATTGCAAATAGCTTTGAATGCAAGTGAAGTTAGATTATGCAAATGAAACATAAGTAACTTTCATTTGCCCTAACTTTTCACATTTAATGCACCTTTTCCCATTAGGTAGTCTAGTGTGGGTGACCTCTATAGATTGACAAAGACCTAATTTCATTCAGCATTCCTTCACATTTCATGTTTTCACTTTGGAAATTTGGGGTATTGAAACTATCTTGTCTTATTAACATCCTCATCTATCAATTTTATGCCAAAACATCTATGTATGTGGCTTCCACTTGGAGAAGCCATAATCATTTAGGGGGAATAAATAGATATGCAATGCTTAGCTCCCCCTAACTCTATGCCTTTTCTTAATCAACTATTAAGTCTTTTGCATGAGGTAGAAGCACAAGTTCTTCCTTCTTCTCATTATCTTGTTCTGATTTCCTTCTTGATATCTTTTCCATTTCCTTCTTTTGTTGAATCAGGGCTTCCTCCATCTTCCTATGCTGAATAGGTGGTTCCATAAAACCACTTTCGTAGAATCTTGCTTTATGCCTGAAGTTGTTGCACATGTAGCAAAGAACATTGTATTCCAGAAGAAAAAATGAGTTTACCCTCATGAAACCATTTCTCCTTACTTTAGTTCTACAATAAACAACCCTATGACTAAACTTATTGGATAAATAATAATAACCATAAAAGGAATGAGAGATCATAGCATCATACATTGCAGACAAAAATGACTTCTTGCTCATATAATTATTTATTTTCACCTTAGTTCTACAATCAATAGCCTTATTACCAAACTTATTGCAAGAGTAACAGTAACCATAAAAGGATTGAGAGAACCTAGGAGTAGAAGCCTATATAGGAGTTGACCCTTGAAACCCTTCTTCAGATCACTAGCCCTTATGAAGTCATAATCTAACTCTTGCTCCTCATTTTTGGACTCTTCAGAGACTTCAGTGTAGGGTTCTTCCTTTTTCATTTGATACATGCCTTCAGGTATATCTATTTTTGGATTCTAAACTTTTTCAAATCCAAGACCACCCTTGTTCTTAAGTGGTCTTTGACTACTGATTATCTCATCAATGATGTTGGTGCTTTTATTAAGTTTTAAACTCTTATCTATCTGATACTTTGCTTTCTCTAGTTCTTTCCTCATAAATACAAATTCTTCTTCATGTTTGGAACATTCAACTGATTTGACATTGATCTTAGCATTTAGAAAATCCACAACCTTTTTACCTTCTTCAATTTAAACTTTCATATTGACAATTGCTTCTTTTCATTCTTTAAGGTTGGCCTTATATTCTTCATTTTCTCTACTTGTAGCTTCCAGATCTTCTAGAGAAGAAATGAGTTCTCCTTCAAAATCAACCTCACATTCTTCTTCATTAATGACTATCATATCTTTATCATCCTTCGTGCACGATTCTTATCATTAACCTATCCTTCATTTCCCATGTGTTCCAATCCAAGATCTACCTTAGTTGTTAGATTGTATCAAGGAACTTAGCTCTAATAGCAATTGTTGAACACATGGAAGTACTAAGAGGGGAGGCGAATCAATACTTAATTAAATTCTTTCCTTCCTAAAGTATTCAATCAAATATAAACATTTAAACCATGAGAAACAAAAGAGCACACAAGCACACAACCATAACACCAGATTTACATGGAAAATCCTAGAAGGGAAAAACCATGGTGAGCAAGCTACTTGGATCTACTATCCAAATCTTGACTCAAAAACAAAAATAGGTTTACAATAACTTTTATGGGCTACAACCCAAGGGAATCTTCAACTCACTGATACAAAGTATTATGGGCTTCAACCCAAAGGAAGCTACAATTCTGTAAAGTGCTACAACATTTACAACATTTACAAAATGAGGCTCCAACCTATGTACCATGATACTTATCTTATTCAAATGATTCTTCTCAAAATAACCTGCTTTAACTTCATGCTTATGTTGACCTTTCAAAACTCTACACTACTATCTTATTTCCATCAATTACTATATCAAGATCTATAGTATTAAAAATCCTTCAAATACCTCTTCTCTATCATCACAACTACACTTGCACCAACATCTCTTATGTACTACCATGCCTAAATTTATCCTTTTCGCATTTCATCATCAAACTGCTTCTATAGTTATCTTATTCACACATTATTATTACTAACACACTATACACATACATACTCCTTACAAAAATATTGTTATTTCATTTAAATGCTTTGCAAGTCTTCAAAACTTCACATTTGTCATCCTTAATGACACATGTAACATGAAACATATAACGACCTATCATTGTTGGCCTCAAAATCATCTATGGTGATGTAGGAATCAAATTCCATTACGTGGTTCCAATAAAGTGATTAAATGAACCTATTTTACCTTATCACTCATCTCAAAGATAGCACACACTTCCAAACACATTTCATGGTCACCTAGACACACCAAATTAGCTCAACAAACACTTATCCTTCCATGCATTTAGCTCCAAACCTAAAGTGGTACTGGAGAGAAAAAATAACATCACATGGATCATGTCAAAAGCATTATATGACCTGTAAAAACATTCTCATACACTCCTTTCACCATATTAATATTGGTATCCCCAACACTCTCTAATCAACTTGTTTTGATCTAGAAGATTTGTAAGACATACTTGTGGTGGTCAAAGACACTTGAAACTTGAATAGATAATACATATTGGTCATTTGAGCTTATCTTTCAATCATCAAACCTAATTACCAAGGTGTGATGAAATGTGGTGTCTTTTAGTTTCTCCCTATGATAGTCTTAACCAGCGACAAGACATGTCCTTACTCAGATGACCCTGAAAACCATTATGGTACATCTTACCATTGAAACTTGAATCATGTATACCTTTTACCTATATCTATCTCTTCTCTAAAGAGCAATGTCATATCTTAAAGTGCAAAGAAGAGCAGAGCATTCTTCTGTCCCTTTGTGACTACAACAACCTTGTTTCACCACAATCATCACTCTGCCACCTCTAAAACACTCTATGGTAGATATTATGTTATCAAAACTAAATCATACAAGCCTTACAATTATATCTAGCTATCTTCAAATCTATAGGCTGATAACTTCATTTGTGGAGGTATACAATACACTTTCCTGAGCCTGTGACACCCTTCATAACTGGAAATTTACTTAGACAAATGTGTGCAACTTTCTTCATCAAGCACCAAACAACATAACTTCATATCATCAAAATACAACATATTCAACCAACACAACACATTAAACACTTCAAACACTTTCACAACTTACCCTTATCCATGAACTTTGGAAGATAAGGTACGACTGTGTGCAGATGATACTAATTTTAATCAGAATATCCTTCACCTCACAACTCCTCTGGTCAACACTCCTTTTGATAGCATATACTCAACACTATGCTTTGAACATTACAACTCCTTTGACATTGATTGACATCAATGACAACATATCCAACAAGGATAAATTTGGAAAAGTGCATTTTTGGGGTTACAATAGGAAAACTCTTGGGTTATAGTTTCTCAAAGAGGAATAAATGTAGACCCTACCAAAGTAAGAGCAATATTGAATGCCACTCCTCTAACAAGTGAAACCATGGTAAGAAATTTTTTGTGACAATTAGGTGCAATACAATGTTTCATACCTGATATACTTTCAAAATCCATCATATCAATCAATTATTGAAGAAACAATCCAAGATAAGTTGGACGTTAGATTGCCAAAATGCCTTTTAACAAGTAAAGAAATTCCTATTAACTCCTCCAATGCTTATTTTGTCTATACATGATAAATCTTTCATCCTTTATTTCACAGCCACAAAAATTTCAATAGCTTGTATTCTAGCTTAGGAAGATGATGATGGAAGGGAAAGGGCAAAATATTTCATTAGCTAAACATCATTGGAATACGAGAAAAACTATACCTAAAATAAACAGGAATATTTGGCCATAGTGTTTTCTACAAGAATATTATGTCACTACATGTTAAACAAGGAAAACAAAGTCATCATGTGATCACATCAGCTATGAACTTTCTTAAACTAGCTAATGTTGTCTATGAGAGTTGAATGATTCTTAACATTGTTCAGTGGAATCAAATTAACTTATATCAAATAGTTCAGTCTATCAAAGGACAAAAAATCACTAATTGGTTGACCAATAATCTAGTCCTACAAGAAAAACCAATAAATGAGGACTTCCTAGATGAGGAGGTATGTGCGGTCAATATTGAGAAATATACCCCTTCTTACTGGTATAGAGGCATTATGAATTATTTAGCAAATAAAGCTTATCCCAAGAACATGACCCCTTTAGGAAAGAGGTGCATGTGTTTCCTTGTTGCAAGGCATGTGTTGATTGGTGACATCTTGTACTCAAGGGTTGTAGATGGAATGCTACTTTATTGTGTTCATACAAAGGAAACATGTAAAATCTTGGAAGAATCTCATAGATGGATCTATAGAGGACACTTTGGTGGTCATGCTACAGCAAGAAAAATATATCACCTAGGATGTTTTTGGCCTTGCCTAGAGGGAGATGCAATCAAGTTTGTGAAAAGATTTCCAAAATGTCAAATTTATGCACATGTCCATCATACACCAACAAGGGACCTACGACCAATAGTCACTCCTTGGTCCTTCACATGGGGTCTAGACCTAGTAGGAAAAAAATTTCTTCCTTCAACCAAAGGAATTATATATCATCATGGAAACAAAATATTTTACCAAATGGGAGGAAGAAATTCCTTTAAACAATGTTTTAGGAACAATAATTACCAAACATATTTTGAATCAAATTATATGTAGATTTGAGATCTTGCAAGTAATATTAACAAACAATGCTTCTTTGTTTAAAAATCCATACGTTTAGGAATTATACAAAACATTTCACATTAACCATAACTTAGCTTCGATATACTATCCTTAATGGAATGAACAAGCGGAAGCTTGACCAATAAAATACTAAAGGCAATTTTGGTAAAAATCATGAAAGATTCAAAAGGATATTAGTATTTGCACAATTATACCTTTCTCTTTGGGCCTATAGAATTAGCATATGTACACCAATTTGAACAACACCATATGCCCTCACTTTTAGGTGAGAGGCAATCTTACCTCTATAAGTTGAATTATCAAGTTTAATGGTATCCTTGCAAGGCCTGTTAGATAATGAGGAGTGTCATGTGGCTAGACTAGCAAAACTAGAAATGATAGATGGAAAGTGACTAAGAGTAATGCAAATACATGAGTCCTATCTTGCATAGATAAAGAAGAAATAAAATAAGAATGTTGTGCCAAGGCCCTTCCAAGTTGAAGACATAATACTCATAATCGACAATCTAATTGACAAAAGAACCAATGAAGGATGTAAATTTAAGCTAAATTAGATAGGCACTTACATAATCAAGGAAGGTGCTAGAAATGGTGTGTATCTTTTGTGCATTATGGAAGATGAAGAATTTGGTGAGATAATTAACTGCATCCACCTCAAGAAATACTATGTCTAAAAAATTAAAAATAATAAAAAATCATAAAATACAAAAATACTAAAAAATCAAATAACCCTAAAAAATCCCCAAAAAAATAGAAAAATAAAAAAAATGAAAATTATGCATTCTTCATTTTGTTCCACCATGTATTTCTATGAGTGATCTGTTCTTAAGATAAGAGTGCTTCTGGATTCAACTGTGTATGTTTTTGCATCAATGTTATATAAAAGTACGTATACATATATAATTACATTACTATATTTTGTTTAATATGATTAAATGAAAATTGACATGGTTGTTAATTAATGTTGATGAATTTAATATTGATTTCACTACAATTTCTTTGTAATGGTATTGTTAAGTTGGAAATTGATTAATGAGTTAGAATTAGGTCTATAAACAATGTGTTTGAGATTTGACTTATAAGTTTTTATTTTAGGGAGTTGATTTATTACGAGTTTAATTGCATAATGTAAGTAAAACTAGTGTAAGTTGGATCATTGGTTGTAATAGGGTTGTGTGGTCGAGATTTAGTTTTCTAGAGGCATAGGCTATGATGTCTTGATTTCATGTATATGTTATATTGAAAATGTCTCATGGTCTAGTAGTAAAGTCCTTCATGGATGATGTGGTTAATTATTATATTGAGCATGTAATAAAATATTGTGTTGGCTTTTGGAAATGGGGAGACATTAGTAATCGTAAGAGGAGTATGTTATTATGGATTGCTTCACTTGGAAGCTATGGGCAATGTATTGTGAAATTGTCCTAGTGATTAAGTTGGTATGCAAGAAGTTCAATACCTTGCATTGTTTATGTATACTTTTTGTTATGATGATAATTGCTATGCTTGATGGATAGGGTTTTCTAGATGCAGGTAGGGGAGTGGCTTTCAATGTGAGGTCAGGGTCCAATGTGGCTAGCCAAGGTAACCATTGAAAGTTGGTAACTAAATGATAACCTAAAATGAATTGGGGGGAAAAGGGTAGATCCCACATTAAACAAGATAATTGGATTCCTCACCCATGCCCGTAGTGCTTGTTTGGACTAAGGATGGAATGAGAAGGCCTGGTTCGTAAAGTCAACTTCCTTATCCTCATGAAAGGAATGTTGGTTCTGCATGTGTCACTATATGGGACCGATGTCTAGAGAGAGACTGTCAGGGTAACCATAGATGGGTGCCTATGTTTAGTGAGACTTTCAGGGTAACCCATGTTAGGATCCTGCGATGGCACTTCTCCCTACTGCAGTCTAGCATTCCCTAGTTGTGTACACCCCATTCATTGTGTGACTGCCTCTAGAAGTGCTATTGAGTTGCTTGTGTTATTGACCTGTGTTGTGGGAGTCATGTGTATTCCTTGTTCCTTATAGTCTATTGTCTACCTAACTGTTTGTTGTAGTGGGACCTTATGTTATCTCCTAGCACGGGGGGTGGACCTTAGGGTTCCACATAGTCAAGTGGATGTGAGCTTTATCTCCATTGGTTTTTTCTTTTTCCATTGTTCATGTGTGAGAAGGATGTATCTCATGAAGCAGATTCTAGAATCTTGTACCAGTTTGTGGAGATAGTTATTTATGCTCATGTACTAGCCTTATGTATTAGTTAAATCATAATTTATGTATTCCAATGTAATCAGAAGCAATGATAGTGTAAACAATGTAATGATGTACTCATATGTATAGGAGTTTGTATATGTACATGTGGTTCTGTATAAATCATCATGTTGATTATTAACTAATTCTATAAATGAAAATGTATGTGTTTATTCATTTAATGCAATAATTTGGGATGAACTATTGATGTTAGTTAATTTATGATGTCTAATTAGATCTTGTTAATGGTTTGGTTAGTAATGCAACCATGGAATTCTAGAGGATAATTCTTAGTTTAATGATATGCATAGATAATTTTAACATTACTTTGTTATTTCTATCATTTAAAAAAAAAAATGTCATGTTTTTATTGCATAATTGTGTTGTTCTCTAAGGAATTCCTTGGCGGGGCATTACATCTTGTATCAGAGCTTGATTCTAACATTGGGTACTCTAGTTTTATATGATCCCATTACATGATTTTGTTCTTCCTTTTTTTGTCATCCTCGCCTAACAACCTAAGGTTGTCCTTTGGTAGTGTTTATGTAGGAAGATGTCTAGAGGTCAAGGACAAGGTTGGGCTAAAGGTAGGGGATGTGGTAGAGGTGGTGGTGGTAGCCCTCCTACTAGTTCTCCTTGTTAGAGTCCTTAGGAAAGCGAGAATCAGAGTCAAGAGAATCAGGGTCAGCTGGAGTTAGAGGGAGCTTAGTTGTGTCATTTGCTATAGAAGGTCCTTGCTCACTTAGGCCCTAGAGAGGAGGTTGATCAACCGGTGGAGAGGGAAAGAGAAAGGTCTCCTATGAGAAGAGAGATTACAATAGAGTAGGAGGATATCTTAGCAGGTCACATGAGAGAACTCTTGAGGGCACGTCCTCCCACTTTTGATGGTTCTGGTGGTGGTTTGGAGGCGGAGACTTGGTCGATAGATTTAGACAGGTGTTTTGCTATGCATCCATATAGTAGTAAAACCAAGGTGAGATGTGCTATCTTGCATATCAGAGGTTTTGCTTCTACATGGTGGCGATTGGAGGAGCAGAAGCTACATTTGGATATTGCATAGTCTCTTGGGAATTGTTTTTGGATAGGTTCAGAACTCATTTTTTGTAAGAGCACTAGAGGCAGTGATTTGCTGACGAGTTTCATGGGTTGAGACAGATGGCTATGATAGTGGATCAATATTAGTGAAGGTTCTATGAGCTTAAGCAATACACAAGAATTGACAATGATGGGGCCATGTTGGTTCAGCACTTCATTAGGTGCTTGAATGCCCGTATTAGTGGAGGAGTCTGTGTCTTTGAGCCAAAGACCATGGAGGTGGTAGTCGAGAAGGCTCAACTTGTAGAGAAGAATTTGGCTATAGCTCTAGGAGGTCATATAGGTGTGCAAATTGGTAGTGCATCCTCGGTAGGCTTTAGGTCTTATGGTGTTTAGTCTCAGGCAGCAGGTTCTTCTAGGAACCATCATGCACCTGTTAAGGGTGGACAGCAACAGCAGTAGTAGTATTCCTAGTCGAAACCAAAGAATTCCTAGTCTCTATAGGGTAGTAGGTTTCAGTCTAGGAAAAATTAGAGTTGGCTGCGAAACAAGCATAATTATTTTGATTAGCTAGCTCAGAGTACATAGTCCACAGTTAGTTGGGGTAGTTTCTAGTAGTCTAATGCACCCATAGGTGGTGGAGGATATGGCAGAGGTACATGATGTTTCTCTTGCAGCCAACAGGGCCATATAGCTAGGCAGTGTCCTCAGAAGAACACTACAGGATTTAGTTAGAGGCTGACAGCCTCAGAGCTTATTGTGGGTGATGTAGGTAGGTCTCACGGGGTATTCCCAGTGGTTGATAACCACCAAGCAGAGCATCAAGGCACAGTTGTGGAGACTACAGGTGTGTTGTAAGGTACTACTATTTTGATCCTTTTTTACTCTGGTGCTTCTGATTCTTTCATTTTCCTTTCTTTAGTGGAGTGTTGTGGATTGGTGGCAACAAAGTAGGATGTTAGGTGGCAAGTCGAATTGGTCTCTGGAGCTAGAATAGTGGTAGAATCCCTTGTGTATGTTTGTGGTTTGAGGATTGGTTCTCTCTTTATGATGGTGGATCTCCGCATCATACCCCTAGGATTGTATGATATAGTGTTGGGTATGGATTGGTTGGATGCACATCAAGTAGTGATAGATTGCTGGTGCAAGTCAGTGTAGTGTTTGGATGATTTTGACAGCAAGGTAGAAGTAGTTGGCATTCAAGGACCCATCTCCTTGTGTATGATTTCTACCATGTAGTTGAGGAGATGTATGCGTCAAGGTTACCAGTTGTTTGTCATGTCAGTTAATGGTTTGGAGTTAGGGGAGAGTTGAAAGGTGTCCCTTGATGATCATCCTATCCTTAAGGAGTATGGAGATGTCTTTCCTAGTGAGATTCTGGGAATGTCAGCTAAGCGTGACATTAATTTTAACATAGACCTTGTTACCGAAGTAAAACCTATTTTGTGATCTCCATATCAGATGACCACTCAGAAGCTTAAGGAGCTTCGGTTATAGTTAGAGGAGTTGTTAGTTAAGGGGTTCATTCATCCTAGTGTCTCTCCTTGGGGAGCACTTGTCACTTTTGTGAAGAAAAAGGATAGATCCCTTCGGTTGTGTATCGATTATCGATAGTTGAATAAGGTGATTTGGAAGAATAGATATCCCTTACCATAGATTGATGACCTCTTTGATAAGATTAAGGGGGCTAAGGTGTTTTCAAAGATTGACCTAAAGTCAGGGTATCATCAGTTGTATATCTTTGAGACAGGCATTCATAAGACATCAATTTGCACTCGTTATGGGCACTATGAGTTCATTGTTGTGCCAGTTGAGTTGACAAATGCACCTTCTATGTTCATGAACCTGATGAATGTTGTATTTCGCACCTACCTTGATAGATTTGTCCTTGTTTTTGTGGATGACATATTGATTTACTCAAGGACTATGGAGGAGCACGAGGAGCATTTGCGATAGCTCTTGCAATGATTAAGAGAGAACCAACTATATGCAAATTTGGCAAAGTGTGAATTCTTTTAGACAGAGGTGAGATATTTGGGGCATGTTATTTCTAATAAGGGCATTTCTATGGATCCTTCAAAGATCCAAGCCATCATGGATTGGCTTGCACCCACTAATGTTTATGAGGTTTGCAGTTTTATGGGTTTAACAGGCTATTATCGATGGTTTGTGCAGGGTATTTTGAAGATAGCTCACCCTATAACTTCCCTTCAAAGGAAAGGGAAGAAGTTCATGTGATCAGAGCATTGTTAGGTAGCTTTCCAGACTCTCAAGGAGCGGTTGACTAATGTACCCATTCTGGCAGTTCTAGATCCTACTGGAGACTTTGTGGTGTGTACTAATGCATCTTTGGAGGGTCTAGGACCAGTTTTGATGCAAGATGGTCATGTGATAGCCTATGAGTCTCTCAAACTCAAAGATCATGAGTTAAACTATCCCACACATGATCTGGAATTAGCCACCGTCATGCATGCCTTGGTGAGATGGAGGCATTTCCTGTTGGGGCATCGGTTTGAACTGCATAGTGATCACCATAGTTTACAGTACATATTCACACAACCAAACTTGAATACTAGGTAGAGGTGGTGGATGGAGTTCTTGTGTGGGTATGATTTTGAGGTAAAGTATATCCAAGGTAAGGAGAATGTTGTGGCAGATGCTCTTAGTCAGTGAAGACATGAGCTTTCAGCAGTCACTCTTGGAGAGGATTTGAGAGGTCAAATTCTTGCAACACTTCCTACCAATAATTGGCATCAGTAAGTGAAGGCAGAGGTTGAGTCAGGTAGACCCTTAGAAGGAAGATTTTCTGGTTACTCTCTTGATTCAGATGGTCTCTTGTGGCACTTGGGTCGCATCTATGTTCCTTTTTCAGAGGGTCTTCATACCTTAATTATGTTAGAGGCACATTAGGCACCCTACTCATCTCATCTAGGTTTCAAAAAGATTCACATAGACCTTCGTCAATTGTACTTTTAGGTTGAAATGAAGAGGAATATTGGTGATTTTGTCTCAAGGTGTTTGAAGTGTCAGAGGGTTAAGGTAGAACACCAGTATCCCACAAGTCTTCTTCAGCCACATCTTGTTCCAGAATGGAAATGGGACATCATTTCAATGGACTTTATATTTGGTTTTCCTATGTCCTCTCATCATCATGATGCCATATAGTGACTGTGGAAAGGTTGACTAAAGTAGCACACTTCTCTCCTATTTGGTCTTCATATAATGCTTCTTCTATGGCCATAATCTTCATGGAGGATATAGTTAGGTTGCATGGGATTCCTTGGAAGATCATCTCTGATAGAGATCAACTAGTCACTTCAGCTCTTTGGATGTCCTTACAACATGCATTGGGGACTCAATTGAACTTTAGTTCAGCGTACCATCCTAAAACTGATGGGCAAACCAAGAGGGTTAATTAGGTCCTCAAGGATATGCTCAGGATGTATCTCATGGATCAGCAGACTCAATGGGAGGATTATTTGTGATGGGTGGAGTTTACGTATAATAATGGGTATCACAGTTCTATTGGTATGTCTCCTTTTTAGGCTTTATATGGTTCTCCTTGTCAGACCCCACTGAGTTGGGATCATCTTGAGGACAGAGTCCTCCTAGGACCAGAGATGCTCTGGGAGATGGAGCAATAGGTTGATCATATTAGAGAGTATTTGGTGACAATGCAGGACAGGCAGAAGAAATATGTAGATACCCATAGGGTTGATCATTAGTTCTCAGTTGGAGACCGGGTGGTCTTGTGGGTCCATCTGTGGAAGAGTCCGATCGGTTATGGAAAAGGCTCGAAGCTCGCACCATGCTTTGTTGGGTTATTCAAAGTTTTGGAGAGGATCAGTCCTATTACATACTGTCTTTCTTTGCCACCCAGTCTATTGTGCATCCATGATGTATTTCATGTTTCTATTCTCAGGCCATATTATCTAGATATTTCTCATGTGCTTGATTAGAACGATTTACAGGTAGAGGATGAGTAGCTGGCATTGGAGCCCATAGGTATTTTGCAGCATAGGAGACTCACCCTCAGGGGCAGGGAAGTGGAGCAACTAAGGGTCTAGTGGGATCCTAATGATGAGGATTCAGCTACCTAGAAGGATGCGTCTCAGATGCAAGAGTTATATCCATATTTTCTTGCAGGCTTCCAGGTGTAAGCCTAGTTCTAGGGGGGATGTAGTGCCCCTCATTTGGCTTTCTTTCATAGTGATAGCTATTCTACTAGGACTAGAAATTATGACATGTTGTTGATGCTAGACCTACTGTTATGATGTTAGTTGATGATAGACCTACTGCTATGATGACATTTGATGATGCTTTAATTATTGGTGTTTTATGTTTTGACAGTTTTATGGACATAATAGATGATGTGGATTAATTTAATTTAGAGCTTTACGTTTTATCTAATTATGGTTATGATGCTATTATTGATGATTGCTCGTATTTGATCATTATGTAACTGATTGTTTTATCTTGTTTTTTAGTTAACTAAATGTTATGCATGATGTGTTTCTGTGAAAGGAACAATGTCACATTACTCATGTGTGAGTACCTTGCTACACTGTGATTTCCTTTCACAGTGTGTATGATTGTGTGATTATATATCTACATGCTTGAACATGTTGTTTCTTGTAGGTTGCAGGTATCAGGCATTGACTCCACCTGAATTAATAGGTCTGAGCATGCCTTAACCAATGGAAATTTGTTGAATGAAGTTAACATAAGGTCTCCTAGTTAGTAGTCATCCTTGAAAAGGATGAGTGTTTAGTTTACACCTAGCTATTGTTGTCTGTCTGGGCATGACAGACTGTTAGTCATTATTGTTGTGGTCTTGTTTGTCGATCATGCAAAGAAGTCATGTATCATTCAACATTGGATTAAATAGGTTGTAATTGTTTGATTAATGCTCTGGTCTATGCTATGTTAAAATAAAATTATTAAGTAGGCATATTTGATAAATTAATATAAATGTTTATATGTAAATTTAAGTTTATAGAAAGATATATTTTAATGGAGGTTAAGGTTAATAAATAATAAAAATAATAATGAAGTAAATAAAATATTATAAAATGGAAATATAATTGATAAAATTAATATGAAAATAAATATAGGAAATAAGTAAATGTTTTGTTAAATGATTATAAAAAAATAAATTTATAAATGGTTATATGTTGTCATAATAAAAATATGACAAATATTAAAATAAATAAAAAATAAAAAGTTATTTTTGAAGGTTGTAAATTAGGATTTAGTTGTATTGTTATAAATTTAATAAATACTAAATTGTTGTCATTAACGGGTATTTTGGAATGGCAATTTGTGTGGAGCTTCATAAAAAGGTGGAGGAAAGATCTAGAAGAATTTGGGGATCTCTCCCTCTATAAAAAAAAGGAAATTGAGAGGATTGATTGGGGGATCCGTTTAGGAGGAGGCTTTGGAGGAGGTTAGAAGTACAGTATATGAGTCCCGATTCGAATCTCAACCTAGTTAAACATTGTATCTAGGTTCCATTAATTTTTCCCACTATTTTCTTTTGCATTTTGTCTATGAATGTGATTTTTTGTTCTTCCATTTTGTCAGCGATCTAGCTCTGCATGCATGTATATCAGGGAAATTAAATACATTAACAAAATTCCTCTATCCTTTATTTGCCTGACATATGATACCTTTGATTGATTTGTTGGACACACAAAATCTTTTTTGTGCTTGTATTGTCTAATCCTTCCTCTCAACTAGAAAACGATGATTGGTGAAAATGAGCGATGATTTTTAAGTTTTATTTCAAAGCAATTCATTATGACAAAACAATTGGTCGCAGGAGCTATTACCATTTGCCTCATTTTGTCTAAGAGTTTTGCAATTAATCTATGCTTTCTGAATCTTCTCATACTATTTAATTATTATTGTTTGTGGCCAATCATTTAACATGTGAAAAATGATGATGATTTTTATCTTTACCTCTCAACCGTTCTAATATCTGGCTAAGAGAAACTACTAGTTACAAAGGCGTCTATCAAATAGATCATAAAATCTTAGCAGATTTAAACACACCATATAGCCACCGTAGGTTTAACTGGCACCAAAATGACAGTTTAGGGTGTCTTCAAGATTGACTAGCAAGGGCAAGATGGTAAACTAGGCACACATAATAATCAAATGTAGGTGTAATGCAGTGAGGGTTTCAAATGTGATTTATGTATGTATAGCTCTCATCCATTAAATCTGCAAACCTGCAGATGCCCAGAACATAGGAAAAGTTACAATGTTAAGATGTGTTCTAGTGTGCTTCATGAGCTATAGATTTTGAGAGCATCTTTGCAATCCATTTTTACATTTTGCATACCTGTCTAGAAGAGAAATTATAATTTTAACATTTGACGAATTCATCTATTCCTTATGCTATGATGGATGTCAATACCCGTTCCAATTGTGTTTTCTTTTAAATCTTCCAATCACCTTTGCCTAAAAGTTTTCTAATACCTTTTCTACAGATCCATTTTGTGCATTTTTTGCAATCATTGCATTCCATAGGATGACATTTCTTTGAGGCAATTCTATCAAACAGCTCGCGAGCCCCATCTATCCTTTCACATTCACTTTTGCTTGAAAGTTTCTAAAGCCTTTTTAACAAATTTGTTTTGTGCATAGTCTGTCATTATTGTAATTTTCCTTGTTTAGGCAATGAAGCTTCTCAGTGTCTAAACAAATTCATCCATTCTTTCATTCACTATTCATGTCATGCGCCTATCATAAGTTTATGTTCTCAACACATCTCATGTCTGCAATGAGGATAGAATTCCATTTATGCATTTTATTTTAGATTAAGTTAAAGCACATTAATGCCTGATTAAACTATTTTTCACATTTAATTGAATAACCTCATATAAAATGTTCAAAAATTAGACTTGTCAAATAATAACATTTTCAAACACTACTACAGAAAGTTATTACATTTCACTGAAAATTTATGTAGTAATAGTAAATCCTGAAGCTTAGTATGTAAAATAACGATACATATTTACTTGTCATTGGATGAAAAATATTTGCTATCCAATGATCTAGGGTATTTATAAATATTATTATTATTTCAAAACATAATAGTTGTCATCCCATGTTGTCTAGGAAATGTATGGGTGAAAGTCTAACCAAAAATTGCATAAACTATACAACTGATATCTTATTTATTGTTGTATAAAAGTACATATATATATATATATATATATATATATATATATATATATATATATATATATATATATATATATATATATATATATATATATATATATATATATATTGACATGGTTGTTAATTAATGTTGATGAATTTGATATTAATTTTACTACAATTTCTTTGTAATGGTATTGTTAAGTTGAAACTTGATTAATGGGTTGGAATTAGGTTTATAAACAATGTGTTTGAGATTTGACTTATAAGTTTTTATTTTAGGGAATTGATTTATTACAAGTTTAATTGCATAATGTAAGTAAAACTAGTGTAAGTTGGATCATTGGTCGTAATAGGGTTATGTGGTTGATATTTAGTTTTCTAGAGGCATAGGCTATGATGTCTTGATTTCATATATATGTTATATTGAAAATGTATCATGGTGTGGTAATAAAGTTCCTCATGGATGATGTGGTTCATTATTGTATTGAGCATGTAATAAAATATTGTGTTGGATTTTGGAAATGGGGAGACATTAGTAATCGTAACAGGAGTATGTTATTATGGATTGCTTCACTTAGAAGCTATGGGTAACATATTGTGAAATTCTCCTAGTGATTAAGTTGGTATGCAATAAGGTCAATACATTGCATTGTTTATGTATACTTGTTATGATGATAATTGTTATGCTGGATGGATAGGGTTTTCTAGATGTAGGTAGGGGAGTGGCTTTTCCCAAAGTAGCTAGCTAGGGTAACACATTGAAAGTTGGTAACTAAGTAATAACCTAAAATGAATTAGGGGGAAAAGGGTAGATCCCACATTAAACAAGATAATTGGATTCCTCACCCATGCCTGTAGTGCTTGTTTAGAATAAGGATGGGATGAGAAGGCTTGGTTGGCAAAGTCAACTTCCTTATTCTCATGAAAGGAATGTTGGTTCCACATGTGTCACTCTATGGGGTTGGCATCTAGAGAGAAACTGTCCAGGTAACCATAAATGGGGCCGACGTCTAGTGAGAGACTATCAAGGTAACCCATGTTAGGACCCTACGATGACACTTCTCCCTGTAATGCCCCTCGATTTTGTCTTGTGACAGTTGTTAGTTTTTCTATTGCATTTAGACAGTTTGAGACATTTGAGTTATTAGACTTATGTTTTATGTTTATTATGATCATGATGAACTATGTTTGACTAGTGTGGTTTTGACATGTTTTATGAGTTTAATGATGACATTATTGTTACTCCAGTTTATGATGTATGTTGATATGTTTAGTTGATGGTTAATCATTTATGCAGAATATCGTCATCACGCTTTATGGATTAATGTTATATGATGATTAATTAGAGATGTTGTGTTGATTATTATGCTTGAGAGCAGGGACATTGTAGTCTACTTGTTTCGAGCACCCTACTATGTTGCGATTCTCTAATTCTATGTGTGTTTGATATATATATGCATTTGTTCATACACAACCTATCATCTTGTTATAGGTTGCAGGTACTAGCCATCGACTCCACTTGACTTAGCAGGTCTGAGCATGCCTTTGCACCAATGGATAATGTTGATGGGAGAGAACATGAGATTTCCCCTAGGTCAGTTTCAGTCTTTAGGTTGTTGGTCGAAAAGTGGTATGTGGAGTTATTATCGAGCTTTGTTTAGTTAAGTGTATGTGTATTTTGGTAATGTATTAATGAATTAATATTATATTAATAATGTTATTAATATGTCAAATATAATAGTACTTTTCTTAGTTCTAGAGTATTAAGGAAGTTTGGAATATTCTTTAAGTAATTTTAATATAGATTAAATTAATTATTTTAATGTTTTTAATAGTATTTAAGTCATAAGTTCTATTATGGTTAATTAGTATATAGTTATTTAAAGAATAATATTGGTTGATAATTTAATTCTTGATAGTTGTCGGATAAGATTCCAAATTTTAGGAATCTCTATGTAAATTAAAAATTTAATTTCTTCTAAGTAGTGGGATTGTCTATAACGGATGGGAGATAGTGGACATTTACAACTCTTGCCTATGTTTTCTTCTAGGGTTATTATTTTGAAGGAGAGTTGTTTAGAAGAAGATAGACAAAGAATTTGGGGGAAGAAATTGTGAAGGAAAGATTGAGGAAAAACATGAGGTAGCTGAAGAATTTGAAGCTCGGATCAAATTTCTGGGTATGTTTACTTGTGTTTTCTATAGTAATTTAGGTAAATTAGTTTTAATTTCATGAGGAATCTTTTGTGTGTATTGGAACTTGTCTCTGTATTCTTGCGTCCTATCACCATTCGACTCTGTATCTATTAGCTTTTTTTTCATCCTTGAGAAACTTAGGATTCTCTCAATCCTCCGTCAATCTATATGGAAAATCTGCAAGGTTTATTAAACAAATTATTAATTGAAATTGCTCTAAATAAAACTTATATTAGACTTCTTTGCCAGAAATTGAGACCTTTATTTTAAATGCGAGCATTGAAATGAACTCAATAGAATCTCATCAAAACTTTTACCTCTGATTGACTTGCTCATCAATCATTTCCATGTATTTGCCAGATCATATCAATGATCATTTGGGGTGATTTGTTTTTCTAATTTTTTTTAATATATGTAACTTTCAACCTACTAGTTGCTATCATATGGCCTTTGTCTTCATTTTCCTTTATCTCATTGTATTGTCAAAGTTTTATAACAAGCTTCCTGTCGCCGTTGTACGACACTATTTCTACTCACCTCGGTTTTATTCTGTCTCTAATTATTACCTTAAACTAAGTCTCTTCTATAAAACCACACCCAACCGTATGACATGGTTAGAGGTGAGTATAATGCAATTTCCAAAAAACCAAATCTGAACCTTCTTGTAGGCCATCGCACAGTCTGTTGCTGGGGGTTTTTTGCCACTAAAGAATAAATGAAGTTAAAAACTTTATCTTGCCTAGAAATCCAGATTTCTTAGAGGTCGTTTTACCAAACCTCTTGCAGATTCTACTCTGCCAAACTTGTTTCATGACCCTCTGGTTCTCTACAATTTCTAGCTCTCAATTGAATTTTTTTTAATCTAATATGAAATTTCATGAATTCTTACTTGAATGATTGTTCCTACCTAAAAATCGTGCCTTTCTTACTCTTCCAATTGCCTTGATTGATCTTTGACCTCTGCAACAAATCAATTCATGTCATTTCCTGGCATGGGTGCTTTCTCTTAACTTGATAATCTCTGTAATTTCATCCTCTATCTTCATTTATGTGTTAACATTAATAAAACTTGTGAGTTTATAGTTGAAAGTTAATATATTAGTGATTTTAGAAAACTTCTAAAATAAACTCCTTAAGTATCCTTATAACTCAAATTAGAATGTTTCCTAGTGGTGTGGTAATTTGAAAATAAATATTAGTTTCATTAAAATAAGTTAATAACTACTTGTACTATGAGAATTTAAAATTTATATTAGATTACTTTTATTTGTATAATGATAATGAAATCTCTTCCTTGCCTTCTCTGAGTTATTTTTCTGCCTGAAATCTTGATTAAAAAAATAATGATAATGAAAAATATTTCTTGTTTGAGTCATCTCTAATTTCTTTGAATCTTCTTGTCAGTTCTCCTCTGCCAAACAAATTGAAAATCTCTGATTCCTCTGAATCTCTGAAAAATTATGTTGGATTAATTCTCTATGTATTCTATATTGCCATCTCTCTCTTTCTTGGCCTCCATCTGATAGCTCATTCACCATTTGCTGTCATAAACCTTAGAAGACTATTTCATTTCTCATATTTCTGAATTTTAAAGTACCCAAATAAATTATATGGATTGTTTCTTCTTCTGCAATAAAAAATTTAGCTTGGGTTCACTTAAATAGAATAGGGAGATTGCCATTGAATTTATTTAGAATGAATGCAAAGGTAATCTAATAGTTAGAAGACGTCTATTTGAAACTCCTTGAACAACCCATAAATATTGCTTTGTGCTTTTTGTAGTTTTGATTTATTAAAATTGTTAATTTGATTTTCTTTTTACCAAACTCATTAAAAGGCAATAGTGATAAGTTAATATTAATATATCTCATAGATTATTAGGATAGATTTGTATTATTTTAAAATTATTATTTAAAAAATAAAGTTGCTTTAGTAGATGCAAGTTTGATTTAATGAATAAATTAGATTTTTTAATGTGCAGTAGATTTTTATGGTGATACTAGTTATTAAATAAATGATAAATAGAATTAAATATTCAGTTAAAACTTTACTAGAGTATTAATAGGTTATAATTGGTAATGATAGTGATTAAATAAAAGATGTTTGGTATTACATTCTAGAATTTAAAAATATTGAGTTAAATATTAGTTATACTCATTTTATCTTATTAATTATAAATTTGTTTAGTTATGATTTAGTTTATACAATCCTGTGGCACTCTAATTTTAATAAATGAATAATAAATTGGAGATTAATTGTGATTTTAATAAATAAATAATAAACAAATATTAAATGGATTTATAGTTCTTGAGTGGAATAATAGTTGGATATTATTTTAAAACAGAGTAAAAACCTTATAGTGTTTTTCAGTTTAATTTGTTCAATGGTGTAATGTTGAGTTAATTTAAAATATGGTCTTGCTTGAAATTTCATTGTTGGTTAATAGCATCAAGTAGTAATGATGTAATTGGTTTATTTTTTTAGTTCTAAGTCATATTGTGCTAATTAAGTGTCAAGTTGTTTAAAACCCTTGTTTTCCATATTGGGAAATGGATATATGGATAGTAGTTTTGTGTGCTAAGAGTTACCCGACTCCAGAGGTTAGGCTTCTCAGGTTCTAGTACAACATTAAGTCATGTTGTTTTAAATGTTTTAATGGATTTGAGATTTTGAAGTGGATAGGGGAAAGTTTCTTGTTTAAGGTTTTGGATTGAAACGGTTTATGTACTGTATTGGTTTGTAAAAGATAGATGCCTTTCAGTCCCTTACCCATGCATGTTATTTAATTGGTTTCTGGATGTTGGTTAAGGGTTTTTAGTTGCATGTAGGAGAGTGGCTTCTATGGTGGGGCCGGTGCCCAAAGTTTCTTCCTGGGTAACCCCATGGAAGTTGTAATCAAGTGATAACTTAATAATTTATTTAGGTGGGTTGGGTGGTAATTTACATAACAAGATAAGTATGATGCCTCACCCATGCCTTGAGTTCTCTCATAGGCTAAGGATGGGATGAGAAGGTCTAGTTGGCAAGTGTTGGTACTCATTTTGGCCTGGAGTTTGATCTTGCATGTTGGAGAGTTTCTTCATCTGAGCCCTAAGTCTTTTTGTTCATCGGAGTACTTGGCATTTCAGCGAAAGTTCTTTTTGAAGTGCTTCGATTGTGTCTTTGAACCACCCGCTTGAACCTTTTTCTTAAAGGTTCAATGGTTCAAGGTTCAATGGTTCGCGGGCTTTAGTTTCGTATTTTCTGTGAGTGAATCTTTTGTTCATCTGTGATCCAATCGGTGAACCTTAGTGTTGAACCATCGCATTGAACCATCGGGTTGAACCAGTTCATTGATTCATTGGTTCAAAGCTTTTTGATTTTGGTCTTATCAGAGTGATCGGCATTATCAGCGAAGCAGTTTCTTGTTCAGCCGACAGGGGATGTTTGGCCGATGAGATGTCATCGGCCTGGGTCTCACCGACAAGGGATTTGAGTAGGCATCGGCGTAACCCTCTTCATAGGCTGGGAAGCTTTTGGTTTAGCCGATAGCGTTGGTCTGGCCGACGGGAGCAATGGAGGGTGGCCATTGGGTGAATCATGTGTTTGGTCTCACCGATGGTGTCATCGGCATAGTGTTTGTTATCGGTGAAGTACTTTCATGTTGGGCTGACAGTTGGTTGTCTGGCCGTTGAGGGATGCTCAAGGTGGTCGTCAGTAGGACTTGTGCTACCGGCCAAGGATTTTCTTGTTACTCCAAGGGATGGTGGTCTCGCCGATGACCTAGGATGTGGTGTGCCATCGGGGTGACGATGTTCTGTGTCTCGGTGACAAGTGTGTTGTGTATGGTCTTCGGCATGACTTATGTTGTCGGTGAGGATGGATTGCGTTGGGCCGATAGCGGAGGGTCTGGCCGATGAAGGGGCAAGGCCTAGCTTATTGATGTATTAGTGAGAGTTGGTCTGTCGGCAAAGGAGCTTTTGGCTAGGCCGATGGTTATTCTCTGGCCAATGGGGATGTTGGAGGCTTTCAGGAGTTGTTCATTGGTATGAGTAGTATTCTCGGGCGAGGGGTTTTTTGCTTGGCCGACGGTATTGGTCTGGTTGATGGTGGTAGGGTGGTAACCGCTAAAGGGGTGCGAGCTGGTCATCGGGGAGACTCATACTATCGGTGGAGATCTGAAGAGTTGGCCTGATGGTTCATCTCTGGCCGATGATGGGGAATGAGAAGATAGGCATCAGTGTGACTGTTGAAGTCGGCAGGAGGATTTGGGAGTGTGCCGATGGCTCAGGTCTTGGCGATAGGCTTTGGACAAAGGCTTATGTTTCGAGCATGGCAAAAGGCGCTCGACGCTTATTATGTATGCGACCATGTTTATAAAGTGCTAGAGTGGTCTCCTCACCGTGCATGTGGGACTAATCTCCCTGTGTAATTTGAAACTGTGATAGAGCGCATTTTGGCAGGAATTTCTTTTTTGAATGCTGCGACTATTTTCTTGGTGGTTGCAGGTGGTTGGGCCATCAATGGCAACTGTGCTGAGGCATGGGTGAGTTGTTGAACAGTCATGTACCTAATTTTTTGACATGAGGACTTCCAGATGGTAGCACAGGGCTCGAGGCCACCCTTGTCTACTCTCCTGTCTATTGCAGCAATAAATTTTGAGTGCCATTCCCTCTGAGGACTGTATCTGGCAGATTTTTGAGAAAGGCCATGTAATTAATGCTCAATACATTTTCTGGCCAATATAGGCAGGAAGTGTTACTCATTTTGTTGTTGTTGAAAGTTGAACATTTGGCTCTGTAATACAATACAGTTGGTTTTGGTTCCTCTGTGCAGCAAAACTTGTGAGTTTATGTATCTCCTATTGTATGTTTTTTGCATGAATCCGCTAATTTCATGGTTAATCTTATATAAATAATGCTATGTTTGCATGTGTTGTGTTAATTCTGTCTCCAGTGTTGCATGTATCTTTCTTCTAAGTCTAGGTATTCAAGGAATGTCTAAGATTCTAGAACATAGAATTCCTGTGTTGAATGTTTAATCTCTTAATTTCTGCTCAAGGGGTAGATTAAATTGTTCTCAGATTGAATATTGGGAAGGATATACTGCAGTAGGGATGCCATAAGTATAGATAGCTTAACACTCTATATTGGGAGATATCTGTAAGGCAGATATCACATGTGTCCCCCTGAAATCTAGTTTTAGTTGTTCATGCTGATCATTCACAGGTGTATGTGTATTGACTCTGAGCCCTCAATAGGCATCGATCTAGCTTTGTGTTTGTGTTATATACCATGTCTAGCTTTGCATCCAAATATAAAATCAAAATCAAAACTCCAAAACAACCATTAGGATAGTAGAATTAGTTTTAGGATCCAAGTCCTCTGTCTACAACTGCAAATAGGCCCAAAGCCAGCCCCTTTGCTCTTATCTTAAAGTTTTGGTCTACTTACAGGAGGACTTATCTGCTTTCTGTCAGCATCCCAGCCTTTATGTACATATCCTCATGGATGTTGAGTAGGGAATACCCCCTAGGTTTTGCAGAGCCTGAAGAAGAAGAGGAGATAAAATATAGAGTCTATCTCCTACACTATTGGCCCCTGGCCTAGAGATCCTGTTGATCATTGATGGCTACCTTGTAGGGAATCTGGGAGTAAGCATCCAGTCTAGGAAAACACCAATAGAAATTGGTGACTCTACTGGGGAAGAATTAGAAAAGAAGAAAGAGAAGCAGTACTTCTGTGGCCCATCTGAGTCACCAATAGAAATTGGCAACTCTACTAGGGAGACAATGTCATATTCGTGAAGCTTGAGTCTAAGAAATTAAAGAATCAGACCTGGAGGTGCCTTATTGCAGCAAAAGAAAAAGTTTAATCTGTGGCTCTGCTGGTGGATGACCCAGAAAGAAAGAAATCAATTTTCAGCTTCAGCCTCTTTGAGGCTCATTCCTCTGCCAAGGAGGTGGCGACTCTGTTGAATGAATCTATCAGCTGCTGCAACATATCCAAGTATTTGTACAAGTTTTTGAAAAGTTCCCTATTTGGTGAAATGGCACTAGTTAAAAGGGAAACATTGGTGAAAGCAGAGCTTGCATGCTTTTGTTAGAACTTACTTTGTATTTCAAAAGGGCATGTAGTATTGTTCAAAAGACTCATATAGAGGACTTTAGGCAGGTTGAAATAGCAGTTTTGATTTTAAGGGCCTGAGGTCATATTGTGATTGAAAATCTAAGTAGAGAAGAGGGTTGCAAGAGCATAAAAAGATGTATTGTCAGCCCATGCACCCTTGTGAGGTGTCAAGTGCAAAAATGTATAATAGTCAATCCCAACCATGTAATAAAAGAAGTTTCAACATAGATAGATATAAGCCCATAAATTTTAATGGCATTTGTGGCTATCCAAATGCTCTTCCACCTAAAATTAGAAAGTGTTTGCCTAAATTCAATGGTACAAAGAATGAATCAGTTGAGAGACACTTGCAACAATTTACAAATGTTATAGATGACTTTGAGATTGACCATGAGGATGTGATTATGAGATTATTTGTTCAATCTCTAAATCAAGATGCAAGGGACTAGTTTTCCTACCATCCAACTCACTTTGTCAGCTCTTGGCATGATTTTAAATCTATATTTCTAATACAATATGGTGAAAGAATCTCTGAATATGCAGTTATTAGTGACTTTATGTATATCCACATTGAAGAAGATGAGTTGATCCCAGCCTTTAACCTCAGATTTATGAGGACATTGAATAGAATTCTAGAATGCATGAGACCTAATGATGCACTGTGCTTAGTTGTCTATTTGGGAGCATTTGACAAAAAAATGAGTTATAGATTGAGAGATAAGGAGCCCACCACATTACATCAGGCACATCAGTCTGCAATAGATATTGAAAACAATTGGAGGTATGGAATATAAAAGGGTTATTTTTCTAAAAAAATTTGTTGTCCTATAGCCCCCAATGTTAATGAAAGTTTTAATTTAGATGTTGACAATGAATGTCAAAGTAATCACACCCCTACTATCCCAGTTTTTGCATCATTCCAAGTTGATGATGTTTCTGTTATAGAGGAGGATGTCCTGATTTGCCCAGTAAATGAAGTTAAAAACAATGATTTTTCAAGTAGTATTTACATGCCAGCTCCTATCAAAGAATATTCATGTTTAAATGATCCAGTTGTACAAATTTATGATCATGTAGATCAACAGTCAGTATCAGTTTCATCAGGAAGTATTAGAGGGCTAGAAAATGATGCAGATAGCTCAACTTTAGAATGCATTGAAGTAGTAGAAATCTTGAATGTGGGGCAATCAGATGATAAAAATGATATCCTTGACCAGTGCATAGATCAGGTTTGTTCTTCTTATGACTCTGGATCTAATAGTAATGAAGAAGAATTGGACTATCATTAAAAAGAAGCAGAGAACTTTGTAGTGAATATAAATCCCCTTTATGATGAGTCTACAGATGTCTTTGATATTGTGAGTCCTGACTTTCAGTGGTGCAGGATTAATCCTCTTTTTGAGGATGATGATGAATATAAAGAGACTGTTGACCTTGGTGTTATGTCAGTTTGTGAGTGGGGGGCATATGAATCAGATATCTTCAGTTCTTGTGAAGATACTATGGATTTGCAAACTGTGAATAATGGATGTTCATCATCACCTGGTTTAGATATGTGCAACATTGGATGTGTGGATCAGGATTTGTTTTCAATATCAGTAGATATTGGGGGTCTCATTTTTTCTGAGTATTTTGAGTTTTTGGATCAGTTGGATGAGTGCCTAATGGTGTGCAGTAGCTAGATAAATGATGAAGACTGCCAAGAGCAGTATGATGTACCATCTGAAGAGTATAACATGCATATGTTGCTTAATGCTGAAGGATTTTTTAGCATGTATGGCTGCATGTTTGATTTTGAAATACAGAGTGAAAGAGGCAGTACTACAAGTGGAAAGTTGTGAAAAATGGTGGAATATCTAATTGAGCAGATGACTTTATGGGCAAACTATGCCAATCTTTTCAGTTGGGATTGGGATCTTTCAGTTTGGAATCAGGCATTTGGCAAGAAAAAAATTTGGTTCTTCCTTTTTGGCTACCCAGGGCCACCCAAGTGATGACTAAAATATAGTTTTTGTGCAAGTTGGTGCATTGATCGACTTTGTTGCCCAATAGATATGGCCCAATCTGTGAAACTAGAGATTCTGAGGTCCTCACTACATATTTGCACCTGCACATCCCCAGACAGAGCCAGTGTTGGTACTCATTTTGGCCTGGAGTTTGATCTTGCATGTTGGAGGGTTTCTTCATCTGAGCCCTAAGTCTTTTTGTTCATCAGAGTACTTGGCATTTCGGCGAAAGTTCTTTTTGAAGTGCTCCAATTGTGTCTTTGAACCACCCACTTGAACCTTTTTCTTCAAGGTTCAATGGATCGCGGGCTTTGGTTTCATATTTTCTATGAGTGAATCCTTTGTTCATCTGTGATCCAATCAGTGAACCTTAGTGTTGAACCACCGCATTGAACCATCGGGTTGAACCGGTTCATCGGTTCATTGGTTCAAAGCTTTTTGATTTTGGTCTTATCAGAGTGATCGGCATCGTTGGCGAAGCAGTTTCTTGTTCGCCCAACAGTGGATGTTTGGCAGATGAGATGTCATCAGCCTGGGTCTCACCGACAAGCGATTTGAGTACGCATCGGCGTAACCCTCTTCATTGGCTAGGAGGCTTTTGGTTTAGCTGATAGCATTGGTCTAGTCGACAGGAGCAATGGAGGGTGGCCATCAGGTGAATCGTGTGTTTGGTCTCGCCAATGGTGTCATTAGCATAGTGTTTGTTATTGGCGAAGTAGTTTCATGTTGGGCCGACAGTTGGTTGTTTGGCCATTGAGGGATGTTCAAGGTGGTCGTGGGCAGGACATGTGCTATCGCCCAAGGATTTTCTTGTTGCTTCGAGGGATGGTGGTCTCACCGATGACCTAGGATGTGGTGTGCCATCGAGGTGACGATGTTCTATGTCTCGGTGACAAGTGTGTTGTGTATGGTCTTCAGCGTGACTTGTGTTGTCGGCGAGGATGGATTGTGTTGGGCCGATAGTGGAGGGTCTGGCCAACGAAGGGGCAAGGCCTAGCTTATTGATGTATCAGTGAGAGTTGGTCTGTCAGCGAAGGAGCTTTTTGCTAGGCCGATGGTTCTTCTCTGGCCGATGGGGATGTTGGAGGCTTTCAGGAGTTGTTCATCGGCATGAGTAGTATTGTCGGCCAAGGGGTCTTTTGCTTGGCCGACGGTATTGGTCTAGCCGATGGTGGTAGGGTGGTAACCGCTAACGGGGTGCGAGCTGGTCATCGGGGAGACTCATACTATTGGTGGAGATCTGAAGAGTTGGCCCGATGGTTCATCTCTGGCTGATGATGGGGAATGTGAAGATAGGCATCGGTGTGACTGTTAAAGTTGGCAGGAGGATTTGGGAGTGTGCCGATGGCTCAGGTCTTGGCGATAGGCTTTGGACAAAGGCTTATGTGTCGAGCGCGGCAAAAGGCACTCGACGCTTATTATGTATGCGACCACGTTTATAAAGTGCTAGAGTGGTCTCCTCACTGTGCATGTGGGACTAATCTCCTTGTATAATTTGAAACTGTGATAGAGCACGTTTTGGCGGGAATTTCTTTTTTGAATGCTGCGACTGTTTTCTCGGTGGCTACGGGTGGTTGGGCCATCAATGGCGATTGTGCTGAGGCATGGGCGAGTTGTTGAACAGTCATGTACCTAATTTTTTGACATGAGGACTTCTAGATGGCAGCACAGGGCTTGAGGCCATGCTTGTCTACTCTCCTGTATATTGCAGCAATAAATTTTGAGCACCATTCCCTCTAAGGACTATATCTGGCAGATTTTTGAGAAAGGCCATTTAACTAATGCTGAGTACATTTTCTAGCCAATATAAGTAGGAAGTGTTAATCATTTTGTTGTTGTTGAAAGTTGAACATTTGGCTCTGTAATACAATACAGTTGGTCTTGGTTGCTCTGTGCAGCAAAACTTGTGAGTTTATGTATCTCCTGTTGTATGTTTTTTGCATGAATCCACTGATTTCATGGTTAATCTTATATGAATAATGCTATATTTGCATGTGTTGTGCTAATTCTGTCTCTAGTGTTGCATGTATCTTTCTTCTGAGTCTAGGTATTCAAGGAATGTCTAAGATTCTAGAACATAGAATTCTTGTGTTGAATGTTTAATCTCTTAACTTTTTCTCAAGGGGTAGATTAAATTGTTCTCAGATTGAATATTGGGAAGGATATACTATAGTAGGGATGCCATAAGTATAGATAGCTTAACACTCTGTATTGGGAGATATCTGTAAGGCAGATATCACATGTGTCCCCCTAAAATCTAGTTTTAGTTGTTCATGCTGATCATTCACAGGTGTATGTCTACTGACTCCAAGCCCTGGATAGGCACCGATCTAGCTTTGTGTTTGTGTTATATACCATGTCCAGCTTTGCATCCAAATATAAAATCAAAATCAAAACTCCAAAACAACCATTAGGATAGTAGAATTAGTTTTAGGATCCAAGTCCTCTGTCTACAACTACAAATAGGCCCAAAGCCAGCCCCTTTGCTCTTATCTTATAGTTTTGGTCTACTTATAGGAGGACTTATCTGCTTTTTGTCAGCATCCCAACCTTTATGTGCATATCCTCATGGATGTTGAGTAGGGAATACCCCCCTAGGTTTTGCAGAGCCTGAAAAAGAAGAGATAAAATATAGAGTCTATCTCCTACATTGTTGGCCCCTGGCCCAGAGATCATATTGATCATTGATGGCTACCTTGTAGGGAATCTGGGAGTAAGCATCTAGTCTAAGAAAACACCAACAGGCAAGTTCAACCTCCCTGTCTCCATGAGAGGATTTGTCAGCTCCGCATGCGTCACCCTATGGGGCTGGTGCCTAGTGAGAGGCTACCAGGGTAGCCATAGATGGGGGCTGGTTTTTACTGAGATAGCCTGGACAACCCATGCAAGGACCATGCGATGACATTCTCCCTGCTGCAGTCTAGTTAATTCCTCTTTATCTTTTGTTGTTACCTCTAGAGTACTATCTTGTCATGATGATTGTGTTGTCCTGATGAATTTGAAGATTTGTGTTGTCTTGATAATTTCAATGATTTGTGTTGTCTCGATTATTTGTTTTGTCTGTGTTCAGTTTGTATCTGCCTTCTTGTATCCCTTGACTTAGTGGAACCTCATTGTTATCTCCTAGCTCGGGGGTGGACCTCAGGGTTCCACATGGTTGGGTGGAAGAGCTTAATCCATTGGTTTTCCTTGGTCGACCTAGTTCATGATCACTACAAATATGCTTCCAGTTCCAAGTTTGCATTTGCTTCCCTAGAGCTGTGTTCTACTATCAGAATTTTATAATTTTGTAGTACATTATAAACTGATGTAATCAATTAGGAATTTTGTAATAATGTAATCTTGTAATTAAACCTTTTTAATTATTCATCTCTGCAAATGAGGGATGTAATCCTCTTCTATTGTATTATAATATATATCACTTGTAATTTTATGATTTCATGTTTATCTGATGCAGTTATGTTCCTTAGAGGTGTTAGTTGTACAACTTGTTTAAATATTGTTAATAGTGTAATTTTATCTAATGAATAATGCATTTACTTTCTTTAAAAATCATATATTTTGTAAATTTTTCTCTTGTTAGTCTTACACTCTAGGGTTGCATGACTGGGCATCACATTTGGTATTAGAGCCAAGTTTAAACACCAGGTACTCTGGTTATAACTGAGCCCATTATGTGACCTAGTGCTTAAATTTAGTAGATTAACTTTCATCCCTATTGTTTCCCTTTCTGTGTGTGATAAATTATCCTTTGGTGTTGTGGGTAGATGGCTAGAGGTTGAGTTCGAGGTTGGGATGTGAGATCCCTATCTTTATCTTGTTGCAGGATTCCAAGAGTAAGCCTGATCCTCGAGGGGATGATGTAATGCCCCTCAATTTTGGCTTGTGACAGTTGTTAGTTCTTCTATTGCATTTAGGTAGTTTGAGACATTTAAGTTATTAGACTTATTTTTTATGTTTATTATGATCATGATGAACTATGTTTGACTGGTGTCATTTTGACATGTGCTATGAGTTTTATGATGACATTATTGATACTCCAGTTTATGATGTATGTTAATATGTTTAGTTGATGGTTAATCGTTTATGCTGAATATTGTTATCATGCTTTATGGATTAATGTTATATGATGATTAATTAGAGATGTTGTGTTGATTATTATGCTTGAGAGTAGGGATGGTGTAGTACTACTCATTTCAAGCACCCTACTATGATGTGATTCTCTGACTCTACGTGTGTTTGATATATATATGCATTTGTTCATACACAACCTATCATTTTGCTACAGGTTAGAGGTACCGAACATCAACTCCACCTAACTTAGCAGGTCTAAGCACCAATGGATAACATTGATGGGAGATAACATGAGGTTTCCCCTAAGTCAGTTTTAGTCTTTAGGTTGTTAGTCGTCAAGTGGTATGTGGAGTTATTGTTGAGCTTTGTTTAGTTAAGTCTATGTGTATTTTAGTAATGAATTAAAGAATTAATATTATATTGATAATATTATTAATATGTCAAATATAATAATATTTTTCTTAGTCATAGAGTATTAAGAAAATTTGGAATATTCTTTATGTAATTTTAATATAGATCAAATTAATTATTTTAGTGTTTTTAATAGTATCTGAGTCATAAGTTTTATTATGGTTAATTAGTATATAGTTATTAAAAGAATTATATTGGTTGATAATTTAATTATTGATAGTTGTCGGATAATATTCTAGATTTGGGGAATCTCTATGTAAAGTAAAAATTTAATTTCTTCTAAGTAGTGGGATTGTCGGTAGCGGATGGGAGATAGTGGACATTTACAACTCTTGGCTATTTTTTCCTCTGGGGTTATTATTTTGACGGGGAGTTGTTTAGAAGAAGATAGACATAGAACTTGGGGGAAGAAATTGTGATGGAAAGATTGAGGAAAAATGGGAGGTAGCTAAAGAATTTGAAGCTTGGGTTGAATTTCCCGGTAAGTTTACTTGTGTTTTTTGTAGTAATTAAAGCAAATTAGTTTTAATTTCTTAAGGAATTTTTTGTGTGTATTGGAACCTGTCTCTATATTCTAATGAGATTCTTGCTTCCTATCACCATTCGACTTTGTATCTATTAGCTTGTTTTTTTCATCCTTGAGAAACTTAGGATTCTCTCATTCCTCTGTGAATCTATATGGGAAATCTACAAGATTTATTAAACAAATTATTAATTGAAATTGCTCTATATCAATATTATATCAGACTTCTCTACTAGAAATTGAGACCTTAATTTTAAATGCACGCATTGAAATGAAATCAATAGAGTCTCATCAAAACTTTTACCTCTGATTGACTTGCTCACCAATCATTTCCATGTATTTGCCAGATCATATCAATGATCATTTCAGGCAATTTGTTTCGCCAAATTTTTTTATATCTGTAACTTTTAACCTACCCAACTGTCGTCATACGACCTTTGTCTTCATTTTCCTTTTCCTCATTGTAATGTCAAAATTTTAAAACAAGCTTCCTACCGCCACTGTGTGGTACTATTTTTGCTCACCTTGGTTTATTTCTGTCTCTAATTCTTTCCATAATCTTAGTCTCTTCTATAAAACCTCACCCGACCGTATGGCATGGTTAGAGGTGAGTATAATACAATTTAAAAAAAAACAAAACTGAACCTCCTTGTGGGCTGTCGTATTGTCTATTACTGGGGGTTTTCTACCAGTAAAGAATATATGAAGTTAAAAAAAATTTCTTCCCTGGAAATCCATATTTCTTGGTCATTTTACCAAACCTCTTGCAGATTCTACTGCCCTAGACTTGTTTTATGACCCTCTAGTTCTCTGCAATTTTTGGTGTCTCAGTTGAATTTTTTTGAATCTAATAAGAAATTTCATGAATTCTTACCTGAATGGTTGTTCCTACCTAAAAATTGTGCCTTTCTCTACTCTTCTAGCTACCTTGGTTGATCTTTGACCTCTGCAATAAATCAATTCATGTCTTTTCCTAGCATGGGTGCTTCCTCTAAACTTGATAATCTCTATAATTTCATCCTCAATCTTCATTTATGTGGTAACATTAATAAAACTTGTGAGTTTATAGTAGAAAGTTAGTAAATTAGCGATTTTAGAAAACTTCTAAAACAAACTCCTTGAGTATCTTTTTAACTCAGATTAAAATGTTTCCTAGTGGTGTGGTAATTTGAAAATAAATATTAGTTTCTTTAAAATAAGTTAATAACTTCTTGTATTATGAGAATTTAAAATTTATATTAGATTACTTTTATTTGTATAATGATAATGAAATCTCTTCCTTGCCTTCTTTGAGTTATTTTTCTGCCTGAAATCATGATAAAAAAATAATGATAATGAAAAATATTTCTTGCCTGTGTCATCTTTAATTTCTCTGAATCTTCTTGCTAGTTCTCCTCTGCCAGACAAATTGAAAATCTCTAATTCCTCTGAATCTCCAAAAAATTATGTTGGATTCATTCTCTCTATATTCAGTATTGCCACCTCTCTCTTTGTTGGCTTCCATTTGATAGCTCATTCACCATTTTCTATCATAAACCTTAGAACACTCTTTTATTTCTCATATCTCTAAATTTTAAAGCTCCCAAAGAAATTATATGGATTGTTTCTTCATCTGCAATAAAAAATTTAGCTTGAGTTCACTTAAATAGAATAGGGAGATTGCCATTGAATTTATGTAGAATGAATGCAAAGGTAATCTAATAGTTAGAAGACTTCTATTTGAAACTCCTTAAACAACTCATAAATCTTGCTTTGTGCTTTTTGTAGTTTTGATTTATTAAAATTGTTAATTTGATTTTCTTTTTATCAAACTCATTCAAAGGCAATAGTGATAAGTTAATATTAGTATATCTCACAGATTATTAGGATAGATTTGTACTATTTAAAAATTAATTTTTTAAAAATAAAGTTGCTTTAGTAGATGCAAGTTTGCTTTAATGAATAAATTAGATTTTTTAATGTGTAGTAGATTTTTATGGTGATACTAGTTATTAAAAAAATGATAAATAGAATTAAATATTGAGTTAAAACTTTACTAGAGTAATAATAGGTTATAATTGGTAATGATAGTGATTAAATAAAAGATGTTTGGTAATACATTCTTGAATTTCAAAATATTGAGTTAAATATTAGCTATACTCATTTTATCTTATTAATTATAAATTTGTTTAGTTATGATTTAGTTTATACTATCCTATGGCACTCTGATTTTAATAAATGAATAATAAATTAGAGATTAATTCTGATTTTAATAAATAAATAATAAACAAATATTAAATGGATATATAGTTCTTGAGTGGAATAATATTTGGTTTTTATTTTAAAAGGGACTAAAAACCTTATAGTGCTTTCCGTTTTAATTTGTTCAATGGTGTAATGTTGAGTTAATTTAAAATATGGTCTTGCTTGTAATTTCATTGTTGGTTAATAGTGTCAAGTAGTAATGATATAATTGGTTTATTTTTTTAGTTCTGAGTCATATTGTGCTAATTAAGTGTCAAGTTGTTTAGAACCCTTGTTTTTCATATTGGGAAATACATATATGGATAGTAGTTTTGTGTCTTAAGAGTTGCCCAACTCCAGAGGTTAGGCTTCTCGGGTTCTAGTACAACATTAAGTCATGTTGTTTTAAATGTTTTAATGGATTTGAGACTTTGAAGTGGATAGGGGAAAGTTTTGTTATTTGAGGGTTTAGATTGAAATGGTTTATGTAATGTATTGGATTGCAAAAGATAGATGCCTTTCAGTCCCTTGCCCATGCATGTTATTTAATTGGTTTCTGGATGTTGGTTAGGGGTTGCTAGTTGCATGTAGGAGAGTGGCTTCTATGGTGAAGCCGGTGTCCAAAGTAGCCACCTGGGTAACCCCATGGAAGTTGTAATCAAGTGATAACTTAATAATTTATTTAGGTGGGCTAGGTAGTAATTTACATAACAAGATAAGTATGATGCCTCACACATGCCTTGAGTGCTCTCACAGGCTAAGGATGGGATGAGAAGGTCTAGTTGGCAAGGTCGACCTCCTTGTCTCCATGAGAGGATGTGTCAACTCTGCATGTGTCACCCTATGGGGCTGGTTCCTAGTGAGAGGCTGCCAGGGTAACCATATATGGGGGCCGGTTTCTAGTGAGAGATAGCTTGGATAACCCATGGTAGGACCATCCGATGACATTCTCCCTACTACAGTCTAGTTACTTCCTCTTTATCTTTTATTGTTGCCTCTAGAGTATTGTCTTGTCTTGATGATTGTGTTGTCTTGATGATTTCGATGATCTGTGTTTTCTAGACTATCTATTTTGCCTTTGTCAAGTTTGTATTTGCCTTCTTGTATCTATTGACTTAGTGTAAACTCATTGTTATCTCCTAGCTCAGGGGCTGGACCTCAGGGTTCCACATTGTTGGGTGGAAGAGCTTAATCCATTGGTTTTCCTTGGTCAACCTGGTTCGTGATCACTACAGATGTGCTTCTAGTTCTAGATTTTGACTTGCTTCCCCAGAGCTGTGTTCTACTATAAGAATTTTATAATTTTGTAGTACATTGTAAATTGATGTAATCAATCAAGAATTTTGTAATCATGTAATCTTGTAATTGAATCCTTGTAATTATTCATCTCTGCAAATGAGGGATGTAATCCTCTTCTGTTGTATTATAATGTATGTCACTTATATTGTTATGATTTCATGTTTATCTGATGTAGTTATGTTCCTTAGAGGTAATAGTTGTACAACTTGTTTAAATGTTGTTAAATAGTGTAATTTTATCTAATGAATAATTCATTTACTTGCTTCAAAAAAAAATTTTTGTAAATTTTTCTCTTGTTAGTCTTACACTCTAGGGTTGCATGACTGAGCATCACGTTTTGTATCAGAGCCAAGTTTAAACATTGGGTACTCTAGTTATAAACGAGCCCCTTATGTGACCTAATTCTTAAACTCTATAGATTAACTTTCATCCCTATTGTTTCCCTCTCTATGTAAAATAAATTATCCTTTGGTGTTGTGGGTAGATGACTAGAGGTTGAGTTTGAGGTTGGGATGCGAGATCCCTATCTTTATCTTGTTGCAGGCTTCTAGGAGTAAGCCTGATCCTAGGGGGAGGATGTAATACCCCTCAATTTTGTCTTGTGATAGTTGTTAGTTCTTCTATTGCATTTAGATAGTTTGAGACATTTGAGTTATTAGACTTATGTTTTATGTTTATTATGATCATGATGAACTATGTTTAACTGGTGTGGTTTTGACATGTGTTATGAGTTTTATGATGACATTACTGATACTCCGGTTTATGATGTATGTTGATATGTTTAGTTGATGGTTAATCATTTATGCAAAATATTGTCATCATGCTTTATGGATAAATGTTATATGATGATTAATTAGAGATGTTTTGTTGATTATTATGCTTGAGAGCAGGGAAATTGTAGTACTACTTATTTCATGCACCCTACTATGCTGCGATTCTCTAACTCTACATGTGTTTGATATATATATGCATTTGTTCATACACAACCTATCATTTTGCTATAGGTCGTAGGTACTGGGCATTGACTCCACCTAGCTTAGCAGGTCTGAGCGTGCCTTTGCACCAATGGAGAATGTTGATGGGAGAGAACATGAGGTTTCCCCTAGGTTAGTTTCAGTCTTTATGTTGTTGGTCGAAAAGTGGTATGTGGAGTTATTGTCAATCTTTGTTTAGTTAAGTCTATGTGTATTTTGGTAATGCATTAATGAATTAATATTATATTAATAATGTTATTAATATGTCAAATATACTAGTTTTTTTTCTTAGTCATAGAGTATTAAGGAAATTTGGAATATTCTTTAAGTAATTTTAATAGAGATCAAATTAATTATTTTAATGTTTTTAATAGTATCTGAGTCATAATTTTTATTATGGTTAATTAGTATATAGTTATTAAAAGAATAATATTGGTTAATAATTTAATGCTTGATAGTTGTCGGATAAGATACCAAATTTGGGAAATCTCTATGTAAAGTAAAAATTTAATTTCTTCTAAGTAGTGGGATTGTCGGTAAAGGATGGGAGATAGTGGACATTTACACCTCTTGGCTATTTTTGCTTCTGGGGTTATTATTTTGAAGGGGAGTTGTTCAAAAGAAGATAGACAGAGAAATTGTGATGGAAAGATTGAGGAAAAATAAGAGGTAGCTGAAGAATTTGAAGCTTGGGTTGAATTTCCTCGTATGTTTACTTGTGTTTTTTGTAGTAATTCAAGAAAATTAGTTTTAATTTCTTGAGAAACCTTTTGTGTGTATTGGAACCTGTCTCTGTGTTCCACTTAGATTCTTCCTTCCTGTCACTATTCGACTCTGTATCTATTAGCTTGTTTTTTCATCCTCGAGAAACTTAGGATTCTCTCAATACTCTGCCAATCTGTATGGGAAATCTACAAGGTTTATTAAAAAAATTATTAATTGAAATTGCTCTAAATCAATATTATATCAGACTTCTCTACCAAAAATTGAGACCTTTATTTTAAATGCAAGCATTGAAATGAACTCAATAGAATCTCATTAAAACTTTTACCTCTGATTGACTTGATCATCAATTATTTCCATGTATTTGCCAGATCATATCAATGATCATTTGGGGTGATTTGTTTTGGCAGGTTTATTTTTATTTTTTTATATCTATAACTTTTAGCCTACCCAGCTACTGTCGTATGGCCTTTTTCTTCATTTTCCTTTTTCTCATTGTAATGTCAAAATTTTGAAACAAACTTCCTACCACCACTATATGGTATATTTCTGCTCACCTTGGTTTATTTGTGTCTCTAATTCTTGCCTTAATCTCTGTCTCTTCTATAAAACCTCACCCGACCGTAAGGCATGGTTAGAGGTGAGTATAATACAATTTCAAAAAAAACAAACCTGAATCTCCTTGTGGTCCGTCGTATTGTCTGTTCCTAGGGATTTTCTGCCAGTAAAGAATAAATGAAGTTAAAAACTTTTTCTTGCCTAGAAATCCATGTTTCCTAGAGGTCATTTTACCAAACCTCTTGCAGATGCTACTCTGCTTGACTTTTTTTATGACCCTCTGGTTCTCTGCAATTTTTGGTGTCTCAGTTGAATTTTTTTGAATCTAATACGAAATTTCATGAATTCTTACCTGAATGGTTGTTCCTACCTGAAAATTGTGCCTTTCTCTACTCTTCCAGTTGCCTTGGTTGATCTCTCACCTCTGTAATTCATGTCACATCCTGACATGGGTGCTTTCTCTCAACTTGATAATCTCTGTAATTTCATCCTCAATCTTCATTTATGTGGTAACATTAATAAAACTTGTGAGTTTATAGTTCAAAGTTAGTAAATTAGTGATTTTAGAAAACTTCTAAAACAAACTCCATGAGTATCTTTATAACTCAGATTAGAATGTTCCCTAGTGGTGTGGTAATTTGAAAATAAATATTAGTTTCATTAAGATAAGTTAATAACTTCTTGTATTATGAGAATTTAAAATTTATATTAGATTACTTGTATTTGTATAATGATAATGAAATCTCTTCCTTGCCTTCTCTGAGTTATTTTTCTACATGAAATATTGATAAAAAAATTAATGATAATGAAAAATATTTCTTGCCTGTGTCATCTTTAATTTCTCTGAATCTTCTTGTCAGTTCTCCTTTGCCAGACAAATTGAAAATCTCTAATTCCTCTGAATCTCTGAAAGATTCTGTTGGATTCATTCTCTCTATATTTAGTATTGCCATCTCTCTCTTTCTTGGCTTCCATCTGATCGCTCATTCACAATTTGTTGTCATACTCCTTAGAAGACTCTTTCATTTCTCTTATCTCTGAATTTTAAAGCTCCCAAATAAATTATATGGATTGTTTCTTCTTCTACAATCAAAAAATTAGCTTGAGTTCACTTAAATAGAATAGGGAGATTGCCATTGAATTTATTTAGAATGAATGCAAAGTTAATCTAATAGTTAGAAGATTTCTATTTGAAACTCCTTAAACAACTCATAAATCTTCCTTTGTGCTTTTTGTAGTTTTGATTTATTAAAATTGTTAATTTGATTTTCTTTTTAGCAAACTCATTAAAAGGCAATAGTGATAAGTTAATATTAGTATATCTCATAGATTATTAGGATAGATTTGTATTATTTTAAAATTATTTTAATGAATAAATTAGGTTTTTTAATGTGTAGTAGATTTTTATGGTGATACTAGTTATTAAATAAATGATAAATAGAATTAAATATTGAGTTAAAACTTTATTAGAGTATTAATAGGTTATAATTGGTAATGATAGTGATTAAATAAAATATGTTTGGTACTACATTCTAGAATTTAAAAATATTGAGTTAAATATTAGTTATACTTATTTTATATTATTAATTATAAATTTGTTTAGTTATGATTTAGTTTATACTATCCTCTGGCACTCTGATATAAATAAATGAATAATAAATTAGAGATTAATTGTGATTTTAATAAATAAATAATAAATAAATATTAATGGATTTATAGTTCTTGAGTGGAATAATATTTGGATTTCATTTTAAAAGAGACTGAAAACCTTATAGTGCTTTCCGGTTTAATTTGTTCAATGGTGTAATATTGAATTAATTTAAAATATGGTTTTGCTTGAAATTTCATTGTTGGTTAATGGCATCAAGTAGTAATGATGTAATTGGTTTATTTTTTTTAGTTCTGAGTCATATTGTGCTAATTAAGTGTCAAGTTGTTTAAAACCCTTGTTTTCCATATCAGGAAATGGATATATGGATAGTAGTTTTGTGTGTTAAGAGTTACCTGAGTCCAGAGGTTAGGCTTCTCATGTTCTAGTACAACATTAATTCATGTTGTTTTAAATGTTTTAATGGATTTGAGATTTTGAAGTGGATAGGGGAAAGTTTTGTTGTTTGAGGTTTTGGATTGTAATGGTTTATTTATTGTATTGGATTGCAAAAAATAGATGCCTTTTAGTCCCTTGCCCATGAATGTTATTTAATTGGTTTCTAGATGTTGGTTAGGGGTTGCTAGTTGCATGTAGGAGAGTGGCTTCTATGGTGGGGCCAGTGCCCAAAGTGGCTACCTGGGTCGCCGCATGGAAGTTATAATCAAGTAATAACTTAATAATTTATTTAGGTGGGTTGGGTAGTAATTTACACACCAAGATAAGTATGATGCCTCACACATGCCTTAAGTGCTTGTACAGGCTAAGAATAGGATGAGAAGGTCTAGTTGGCAAGGCCGACCTCCTTGTCTCCATGAGAGGATGTCTTAGCTTCATATGTTTCACCCTATGGGGCCGGTCCCTTGTGAGAAGCTGCTAGGGTAACCATATATGGAGGCCAGTTTCGATGACATTCTCCCTACTGCAGTCTAGTTACTTCCTCTTTATCTTTTATTATTGCCTCTAGAGTACTGTCTTGTCTTGAAAATTGTGTTGTCTTAATGATTTTGATGATTTGTGTTGTCTTGATGATTTCAATGATTTATGTTGTCTTGATGATCTGTTTTTCCTGTGTCAAGTTTGTTACTACCTTCTTGTATCCATTGACTTAGTGGAACCTCATTGTTATCTCCTAGCTCGGGGGGTGGACCTCAGGGTTCCACATGGTTGAGTGGAGGAGCTTAATCCATTGCTTTTCCTTGGTTGACCTGGTTCGTGATCACTGCAGATGTGCTTCTAGTTCTAGATTTGCACTTGCTTCCCCAGAGCTATGTTCTACTATCAGAATTTTATAATTTTGTAGTACATTGTAAACTGATGTAATCAATCAGGAAGTTTGTAATCATGTAATCTTGTAATTGAACCTTTGTAATTATTCATCTCTGCAAATGAGGGATGTAATCCTCTTCTCTTGTATTATAATGTATATCACTTTTATTGTTATGATTTCATGTTTATCTAATGCAGTTATGTTCCTTAGAGGTGTTAGTTGTACAACTTGTTTAAATTTTGGTAATAGTGTAATTTTATCTAATGAATAATGCATTTACTTGCTTCAAAAAAAAAAATCTATAAATTTTGCTCTGGTTAGTCTTACACTCTAGGGTTGCATGACTAAACATCACATTTGGTATCAGAGCCAAGTTTAAACACTAGGTACTCTAGTTATAACTAAGCCCATAATGTGACCTAGTGCTTAAACTATGTAGATTAAATTGCATCCCTATTGTTTCCCTCTCTGTGTAAAATAAATTATCCTTTGGTGTTGTGGGTAGATGACTAGAGGTCGAGTTTGAGGTCAGGATGTGAGATCCCTATCTTTATCTTATTGCAGGCTTCCAGGAGTAAGCTTGATCCTAGGGGGGAGGATGTAATGCGCCTCAATTTTGGCTTATGACAGTTGTTAGTTCTTCTGTTGCATTAAAATAGTTTGAGACATTTGAGTTATTAGACTTATGTTTTATGTTTATTATGACCATGATGAACTATGTTTGCTGGTGTAGTTTTGACATGTGTTATGAGTTTTATGATGATGTTATTGATACTCCATTTTATGATGTATGTTGATATGTTTAGTTGATGGTTAATCGTTTATGCAGAATATTGTTATCATGCTTTATGGATTAATGTTATATGATGATTAATTAGAGATGTTGTGTTGATTATTATGCTTGAGAGCAAGGATGGTGTAGTACTACTTGTTTCAAGGACCCTACTATGCTGCGATTATCTTTCTCTGCGTGTGTCTTATATATATATAAATATATATATATATATATATATATATATATATATATATATATATATATATATATATATATATATATATATATATATATATATATACACATATGTATATACACATATGTATATATATATATGTATATATATATACACATATGTATATATATATGTATATATATATATATGTATATATATATATATGTATATATATATATATGTATATATATATATATATGTATATATATATATGTATATATATATATATATATATATGCATTTGTTCATAGACAACCTATCATTTTTCTACAGGTTGAAGGTATCGGGCATCGACTCCACCTGACTTAGCAAGTCTGAGCATGCCTTTGCACTAATGGATAACGTTGATGGGAGATAACATGAGGTTTCCCTTAGTTCAGCTTCAGTCTTCAGGCTGGTGGTCTTCAGGTGGTATGTGGAGTTATTGTCGAGCTTTCTTTAGTTAAATCTATGTGGAGTTATTTTGGAATCAGGGTCTGATCACTTCCCAATCAGTCTTGATATCCAGGGTGAAAGGAGACTAGTAAGATGTCCTTTTTAATTTGAAAATATTTGGTTTAAGGATCCCTCCTTTTTGACATTAATAGAGGAATGGTGGAAAAATTGTAATCCCAAGGGAGTTGGCTTATTCAATTTTGTTGCCAAGCTGAAACTTATCAAAGTAAATTTAAGGTAGTGGAATACAGATCATTTTAAGAATATCTTTGAAACCAAGAGGCAGATAGAGGTTGAGATGTAGATTCTTAACCAAAAAGTCATAAAAGATGAAATGGATAATGATTCATACAATAAGGAAAAAGATTTGATGTGAAAGTTAGAGGACATTTTGGCCAAAGAAGATGTGTTTTGGAGGTAGAAATCTCAGGAGGTGTGGTTGAAGGCTAGGGATGCTAATACTAAGTTTTTCCATAATTCAACTAAAATTCGTAGAGAGATCAACAAAATTTCTGCCATTAAGACAAGGGAGGGGAGGGTCACTGAGATTCCAGAAGAAATTGGCCAAGCAACAGTTGATTACTTTCAAGACCTCTTGAATGATGAAGAAGGTTCAGACTTACAAGCCCAACAGGAATTTTAAATATTTATTTCAAAGTTAATAATAGAAGATCATAATCTTATGCTAAAAGGTAAGTTCTTAGAAGAGGAAATCAAAGAAGCTCTATTTCAACTAGGTCTGGATAAGGCCCCTGGACTCGATGGGTTCCCAGAGGCCTTCTTTTAGAAATGTTGGAGTATTGTTGGTAAGGAGCTAATGGTAACCTACGACAATTCCAGAAGGGAGGGTAAGGTCCTCAAAAAAATTAGTAATACTTTTTGAGCATTGATCCCCAAGAAAGATAAGCCAGAATCTTTTGAAGATTTCAAACCAATCTCCTTATGTAATGTGGTTTTCAAAATCCTGGTGAAAGCAGTAGCTAATAGAATCAATAGAATTCTTCTAGACATCATAGCGGAGGAACAAACTAGGTTTGTTCTAGAGAGGTCCATTTTGGATGGAGTGATAATAGCCCAGGAGGCTATTCACTCGGTGCAAAAAAACAAGTTCCCCTCTATGCTGGTCAAATTAGACATCCATAAGGCATATGACAAAGTGAATTGGAGACTTTTGTTTAAAATTTTAGAGGCCTTTGGTTTCCAGCAAGAGTGGCTAAACTGGATTTTTGAGTGGATATCAAGCCCAAGATTTTTAGTTCTTCTTAACAACTCTCCAGAAGGTTTTTTCAACATTTCAAGGGGATTAAGGTAGGGAGATCTCATTTCTCCCTTTCTCTTTATCATCATGGCTGATGCCTTAGAAAGATTCATCTCAAAATCATGTCAGGAGGGGCAAATTACAGGAAGTCAAATCACAAGAAATATGTCAAGGTTCTCTCATCAACAATTCATGGATGATACTCTTATTTTTGGGGCTGCCCAAGAAGGGGAGGCTTTAATTTTTAAAAGTATCTTAGATTTATACTCGAAAGCTTTGGAACATGAAGTCAGTAAAGTAAAATTGGAAGTGTTCTTTTTTAATACCTCTCTGGGTAGAGAGGAAAGAATTTTAAGGATTTTGTCCTTTGGGAAAGGATCATTCCCCTCTGAGTACCTTGGGCTACCCCTGGTCAAAGGCATCCTCCCTAGAAATTATTGGGATCCTCTTCTAGAAAAGATTAAGACTAGATTAGAATCTTGGAAGAGCAAGTGGCTTTCATGGGCTAGGAGATTGACTCTTATCAAGGTAGTTTTAGCAGCTATTCCCGTCTACATGATGTCTTGCTTACCTCTGGCAAGTAAAATCAATAAGGAGTTAATTCAGTTGATGAGAAATTATTTTTGGAAAGGATCTGCGGAAAAGTTCAAATTCCCTCTTGTCAAATGGAAACAAGTTTGTGAGCAGAAGGAAAAGGACGGGGCCAGGGTTAAAGACCTTCTCAAGAAAAATCAAGCTCTTAGTGCTAAGTTGATTTGGTTGATTCATGATAAGCCAAATCTGAAATGGGTAAGGTTATTAAAGAATAAATATTTAGATAGGGAAGAACACAACGTCTTCACTTCTAGACAGCTACCAACTGGATCTAGGATTTGGAACTTTATCAGGAAGAGCAGAAATTTAATAATCAACCACCTTACCTAGGAGGTCAAGGAAGGTAGGGAGGCCAAGTTCTAGGAGGATTCTTGGGAGGGGTTCCTGGCTCTAGAAAGAATTGAGTACCTAACTCCCATAATGAATGTCACCAAGATGGAGTGGGGAGACAAGGTCTGTAATTTCATCTCCTTTCCTTCAGCAGTTAGTGACCTTCCCACTTGGAAAAGCGTATGGGGTATGGGTTTTGATCTTGGACTGGTAGTTAAGTTTTAAGAAGAGATGGCCAAGCGTAATATCGACTTTAGAAGGGGCAGGGATAGGCTAAGATGGAATGCCTCAGTGTTTGGGGTGTACTCGGTTAAAGATGGATTCAGGGCTCTTGTTGACACAAATGATTCTCCAGGCTTGATACCTTCTAAGCTTTGCTGGAACAAACAATGTCTTCCTAAGGCAGGTGTCTTTTTGTGGGTGGTGGCCCAAGGTAAGGCATTAACAACAGATAGGTTGAGAAGGATGGGCTTTGAGGGTCCTTCAAGATGCATGCTCTGTAGACAAGAGGAGGAAGATGGAGATCACTTATTCCTTCATTGCCCCTTCACCGTTAGAGGTTGGTAGTGGCTTTGTAAAATGTATTAGTGGAGTACAATGCCTACCAATAATCTATTGGAATGGTTGATTGTCTGACCCATCTTGTATCAAAAAGAGATGTTTGGGGTTCTGTGGGTCTTAGCCCCCTCCATTTTAATCTGGGAAATTTGGAAAGAACGCAATAGGAGAATTTTTTAGGAAAAGGAAATACCTTGGCAATCGCTTCTTAGTAAAGTGGAAATGGGCATAGTGGAAGTAGTAAACTCTAGATTAGAAGATAAAGATCCAGTCCATCTCTTCTTTACAGGATGGGATGCAGAAATGATGAAAAAATTGAAGGGGCTCTCTCCGGCCCCTCAGGTGGGAGAAGGAGGCCTCAAAACTAAGGAAGCGGGAAAAAATATCTGATGGTCTCGCCCTAGAGGTCAGGTGGATGAAACTAAATTTCAATGGAGCTTCGTGAGGTAACCTGGCTCCTTCTGGGGCAGGATGTAGTATCAAGAATTCAGAAGGAAAAATAGTGGGAAAGCTAGCTACTCCTCTTAGAATCGGTACCAACAATGAGGCAAAGATTCAGGCCTTAATTCTAGGTGTATTGTCGTGTAGGGATCTCAAAATTAGAAATCTAGAGATAGAAGGGGACTCAATGATTGTCATCAATATGTTAAGAAGTAAGAGATTAGTAAACTAGAGACTTCAAGCTAAATTGGATCAGGCTCTTTCCTTGCTAGAAGGCTTTAATAAGGTCACATTTAATCACATTCTGAGAGAAGGAAACCAAGATGCAAATAGGTTGTCCAACTCTAGAGCATATGGGGTCTTAATCAAAGAAATCTTCTCCACAAAAAGACCAGATCCATCTTAAGTAAGGCTCGTGTGGGAGGTTGGGAGGGAGACTTGTCACCTTAGCATAGGTGGCAAGGCTGAGGTAGTAGTGGTAGGTAATCATGGTTTGTAATGGTTGGAAGTTGGCATGGGAAGAAGGGACGTCGGCATTTATTGCCTTAAGTGCCAAGCTCGGCTATAGCTGGAAAATCTTCCCTAGTTTTGTATTCAAGAAACTTCGGAGGGTAGACCGAGAAAAGGATAATAGGGAAGGTGGCTTCTCCAATCTGCATTCCCTTTACCATCCACTGTCAAATGCCTTCACATTTTTGTTGCTATAGTCTCGGCAGAGTCCATCCGCTATGGAGGGATGGATACCCCAATCAGATTGATCAGCAGTAAGAGGCAAATGGCATTCATCGGCATTATCACCAACCTCAAACTTCAGAGGATGCTTCGTAGGTCAGACAATTTAATGGTGGGGGCTGTGAGAATGATCCTGGGCAAAGTTTTTATGAAAAATGATGAATGATATCAGGTGGACACAGACATCTCTTTGAGGGTCTTAGCAAAGCTACTCAAATTGGGGATGGCAAAAGCAAAGGCAGAATCCATAATGAGAGGCATCTTCAATCTAGAACACTTAGGGGATTTAGAGATGACCCTGTAGGTATCCATCTCTGGTGTTGGAATCCCTCTCCCAAAAGATTAGAGTCTTCTCGACGACCCCAGTGCAGTGATCAAAATCTATCCATTTATCTTGGACCTGGTGGTGCTGAAGAGATTGAGATTAAAGCAAGAATTAGAGACAGAAATAAACCAAGGTGAGCAGAAATAAACCATCACCTGATCCTTCAGCACCACTAGGTCGAATCCTTTATGCTCACCTATTTTTGCTCACCTTGGTTTATTTCTATCTCTAATTCTTGCCTTAATCTTAGTCTCTTCTATAAAACATCACCCAACCGTATGACATGGTTAGAGGTGAGTATAATACAATTTAAAAAAAAAAACAAATCTGAACCTCCTTGTGGATCGTCGTACAATCCATTGCTAGGGGTTTCCTGTCAATGAAGAATAAATGAAGTTAAAAATGTTTTCTTCCCTAGAAATCCATATTTCTTGGAGATCATTTTACCAAACCTCTTGCAGATTCTACTCTGCTAAACTTGTTTTATGACCTTCTGGTTCTCTACAATTTTTGGTGTCTTAGTTGAATTTTTTTGAATCTAATATGAAATTTCATGAATTCTTACTTAAATGGTTGTTCCTACCTAAAAATCGTGCCTTTCTCTACTCTTCGAGCTGCCTTGGTTGATCTTTACCGTCTGCAATAAATCAATTCATGTCATTTCCTGGCATGCATACTTTCTCTCAACTTGATAATCTCTATAATTTCATCCTCAATCTTCATTTATGTGTTAACATTAATAAAACTTGTGAGTTTATAGTTGAAAGTTATTAAATTAGTGATTTTAGAAAACTTCTTGAAAAAACTCCTTGAGTATCTTTATAACTTAGATTAGAATGTTTCCTAGTGGTGTGGTAATTTGAAAATAAATATTACTTTCATTAAAATAAGTTAATGAATTCTTGTATTATGAGAATTTAAAATTTATATTAGATTACTTTTATTTGTATAATGATAATGAAATCTCTTCCTTGCCTTCTCTGAGTTATTTTTCTGCCTGAAATCTTGATAAAAAAAATAATGATAATGAAAAATATTTCTTGCCTGTGTCATCTCTGATTTCGCTGAATCTTCTTGTCGGTTCTCCTCTAACAGACAATTGAAAATCTTTGATTCCTTTGAATCTCTAAAAAATTATGTTGGATTCATTCTCTCTGTATTTAGTATTGCCATCTCTCTCTTTCTTGGCTTCCATCTGATAGCTCATTCACCATTTGCTGTCAGAAACCTTAGAAGACTCTTTCATTTCTCATAGCTCTAAATTTTAAAGCTCCCAAATAAATTATATGGATTGTTTCTTCTTCTGCAATAAAAAATTTAACTTGTGTTCACTTAAATAGAATAGGGAGATTGCCATTGAATTTATTTAGAATGAATGCAAAGGTAATCTAATAGTTAGAAGACTTCTATTTGAAACTCCTTAAACAACTCATAAATCTTGCTTTGTTCTTTTTGTAGTTTTGATTTATTAAAATTGTTAATTTGATTTTTCTTTTTATCAAACTCATTAAAAGGCAATAGTGATAAGTTAATATTAGTATATCTCATAGATTATTAGGGTAGATTTTTACTAATTTAAAATTAATTTTTTAAAATGAAGTTGCTTTAATGCAAGTTTGATTTAATGAATAAACTAGATTTTTTAATGTGTAGTAGATTTTTATGGTGATACTAATTATTAAATAAATCATAAATAGAATTAAATATTGAGTCAAAACTTTATTAGAGTATTAATAGGTTATTGATTAAATAAAAGATGTTTGGTATTACATTCTAGAATTTAAACATATTGAGTTAAATATTAGTTATACTCATTTTATCTTATTAATTATAAATTTGTTTAGTTATGATTTAGTTTATACTATCCTGTGGCACTCTAATTTTAATAAATGAATAATAAATTGGAGATTAATTGTGATTTTAATAAATAAATAATAAACAAATATTAAATAGATTTATAGTTCTTGAGTAGAATAATATTTGGATTTTACATTAAAAGAGAGTGAAAACCTTATAGTGCTTTCTGGTTTAATTTGTTCAATGGTGTAATGTTGAGTTAATTTAAAATATGGTCTTGCTTGAAATTTAATTGTTAGTTAATGGCGTCAAGTAGTAATGATGTACTTGGTATTATTTTTTAGTTCTGAGTCATATGTGCTAATTAAGTGTCAAGTTGTTTAAAACCCTTGTTTTCCATATTGGGAAATGGATATATGGATAGTAGTTTTGTGTGTTAAGAGTTACCTAACTCCAGAGGTTAGGCTTCTCGAGTTCTAGTACAACATTTAGTCATGTTGTTTTAAATGTTTTAATGGATTTGAGATTTTGAAGTGGATAGGGGAAAGTTTTGTTGTTTGAGGTTTTGGATTGAAATGGTCTATGTAATGTATTGGTTTGCAAAAGATAGAGGCCTTTTGGTCCCTTGCGCATGCATGTTATGTAATTGGTTTCTAGATGTTGGTTAGGGATTGGTAGTTGCATGTAGAAGAGTGGCTTCTATGGTGGGGCTAGTGCCCAAAGTGGCGGCCTAGGTAACCCCATGGAAGTTGTAATCAAGTGATAACTTAATAATTTATTTAGGTGGGTTGGGTAGTAATTTACATAACAAGACAAGTATGATGCCTCGCCCATGCCTTGAGTGCTGTCATAGGCTAAGGATGGGATGAGAAGGCCTAGTTGGCAAGGTCGACCTCCTTGTCTCCATGAGAGGATGTATTAGCTCCGCATGTGTCACCCTAAGGGGCCGGTGTCTAGTGAGAGGCTACCAGGGTAACCATAAATGGTGGCCAGTTTCTAATGAGAGATAGCTTGGATAACCCATGCTAGGACCATGTGATGACACTCTCCCTACTGTAGTCTAGTTAGTTCCTCTTTATCTTTTTTTGTTGCCTCTGGAGTACTGTCTTGTCTTGATGATTGTGTTGTCTTGATGATTTTAATGATCTATGTTGTCTTAATGATTTCAATGATTTGTATTGTCTTGATTATCTCTTTTGCCTGTGTCGAGTTTGTATATGCCTTCTTGTATCCCTTAACTTAGTGGAACCTCATTGTTATCTCCTAGCTCGGGGGGTGGACATCAGGGTTCCACATAGTTGGGTGGAAGAGTTTAATCCATTGGTTTTCCTTGGTGGACCTGGTTCGTGATCACTGCAGATGTGCTAGTTCCAGATTTGTACTTGCTTCCCTAGAGCAGTGTTCTACTATCAGAATTTTATAATTTTGTAGTACATTGTAAACAGATGTAATCAATTAGGAATTTTGTAATCATGTAATCTTGTAATTAAACCTTTGTAATTATTCATCTCTGCAATGGAGGGATGTAATCCTCTTCTATTGTATTATAATGTATATCACTTGTATTGTTATGATTTCATGTTTATCTGATGCAGTTATGTTTCTTAGAGGTGTTAGTTGTATAGCTTGTTTAAATGTTGTTAATAGTGTATTTTAATCTAATCAATAATGCATTTACTTGCTTAAAAAAAAAATATTTCTATAAATTTTTCTCTTGTTAGTCTAACACTCTAGGGTTGCATAATGGGACATCACACTCCCTACTGCAATCTAGCATTCCCTAGTTGTGTATGTGATTGCCTCTAGAAGTGCTATTGAGTTGCTAGTGTTATTGACCTGTGTTGTTGGAGTCATGTGTATTCCTTGTTCTTTATAGTCTATTGTCTACTTGACTATTTGTTGTAGTGGGACATTGTGTTATCTCCTAGCACAGGGGGTGGACCTTAGGGTTACACATGGTTGGGTGGATGTGCTTTATCTCCATTGGTTTTTTCCCTTTCCTTGGTTCATGTTCTAGAAGGATGTATCTCATGAAGCATATTCTAGAATCTTGTACCAGTTTGTGGAGATAGTCATTTATGCTCATGTACTAGCCTTATGTATCAATTAAATCATAATGTATGTATTCCAATGTAATCATGAGTAGTGATAGTGTAAACAATGTAATGATGTACTTATATGTATAGAATTTTTATATGCACATGTGGTTCTGTATACATGATCCTGTTTATTATTTAACTGATGCTATAAAATAAAAATGTATGTGTTTATTCATTTAATGCAATAATTTGGGATGAATTATTGAGGTTAGTTAATTTATGATGTATAATTAGATCTTGTTAATGCTTTGGTTAGTAATGCAGCCGTGGAACCCTAGAGGATAATTCTTAGTTTAATGATATGTGTAGATATGATTAACATTACTTTGTTATTTCTATCATTTAAAAAAAATTGTCTTGTTTGTATACCATAATTGTGTTGTTCTCTAAGGAGTTCCTCAGTGGGGCATTACAACTCTCACACTTCTGAAACTCGTCACTTGACTTCAGGGTCAAGTTTGGTTAACCATACAAGGTCTAAATCAAGCTTAAACATGCTAGAAATGGTCCTAGACCCTAGGGGTATGACTTAGGGTCAATATTTGACAATTAGCAACACTTAGAAACACATAAAATTACTTAAAAGTGGCTTCAAACATTTAGCACTTAAAAATTGTGCAAACTCAACATTACACTTTTTAGAACACATCAAAAGATAAATTGAAAAGGTTTAAACCATACAAAATGTCATAAATCAAATACAACAAAGATCAGCATTCCCAAACACATGTGACCTTGGTCCTACTTAGGACTAGGTCAGCTAAACAAGGAATAACATATGGTTGTTGTCCGACCTCTGATTTTCCATGGGAATGGAAAGTAACCTGCACACTTCCACAAACCCATTAATAGCACATGATAAGATAGATGAAGAAAATGAACAACACACATGATCGCAATATCACATACAACATCATAATAATCTCATGATAATATAATGTCTCCCACATCATCCATCACTCACAAGTATAATCAAGATTACATAAGGTAAGATCTATCATCAGTCTAACATCTATACACATATCAATAGAATCAAATGACATCATAGCATCTAACATCATATCATCAAATGGAAATCTAACATGCCATCTAACCATCCATAAAGTATATACCATCTATCTAATCAAGTATAAGGTAAAGTAATAAGGTCCAAGTGTGGGATCAACAGTCCCCAAAATCTACAAGACCATCATAAATCTATAGAAAGAGTACTACAACAAAAAATAATATAGGTGATGTAAAAGTAGGCCTCACACTTTGGTACTTGAATATATTCTAGTAATAATATTGTGAATAATGATGATGGTCATATTATGAATTTTGGGAGTTATGAATTATTGGAGTTGTTATTTCAAGGGAGTTTGCTGATATGATATGGGTGTATAGGCAAGGGAGTTACATAAATCTTAAACCTCATGAGAGGATCTCTTTCTCTTATTTTCATAATTGAAGGTTTGTGAAATAAAATGTTTTTTAATGATTGTATACTATTTATTGTTATTGAACAAGAAAATATTTTATCCATATATTTTACAAGGATGGATCAATTCTAAAAAAAATCATACTGTTAGATATTACTAATGCTTCTGAAACAAATCTTGTTTAGATAATTGTTTAAGAAAGAAATTGTGTAAGTTGCAATGATATAAATGGAGTTATGTGGTGTTATGGGAGTTGTGTGTTGTTGGGGCTACATGTGTTCTATGGGAGCTATTGATTTGTGGGAGTTGATGTTTCTCTATGTGGGCTATCAGGAGTTGATGTTGCTCTGTCTCAGCTATTGGGAGTAGATGTTGCTTTGTGTGAGCTATTGGGAGATGATGTTGCTCTTTTTGAGCTATTGGGAGTTGATGTTGCTCTATGTGAGCTATTGGGAGATGATGTTGCTATGTGTGAGCTTCTGGGAATTGATGTTGCTCTGTGTGAGCTATTGGGAGTTGATGTTGCTCTATGTGAGCTATTGGGAGTTGATGTTGTTTTGTGTGAGCTATTGGGAGTTGTTGTTGCTCTGTATGAGCTATTGGGAGTTGTTGTTGCTCTGTGTGAGCTATTGTTGTGGTTGGGAGATACAATTGTGATAAGGGAGCTATATGGTCAAAATAAGGAGTTTTCTAGACTTTGATTATTCATAACTATTGAATGCTCATAAATGTATAAATTTCATGATCTATTTCTTTTGTAGTATATGTTGGAGCTCCATGTGGTTTGAGACCACCACATTCCCCTCCTCCCCTTAGGTGGCTCATTTGAAGTCACATAGTGACTGAGATATTTAGCTTTGTGAGAATATTTGAAAATTTTAATTTTCTTATTTGTTTTAGTGAGCCAATGGTTTGAAGATTGCTTAAGATATTTGGTTATTTATTCTCCTTTTGCCTCAAGGACTATTCTATTAAGGATTTTAGTTTTGATTTGAACTATTATTTTTTAGTTAATTAATTTATTTTTATATGAAGTTTTATTTATTGATTTTTATTTGAAATCTTTGCTCATTGGAAACTTCTAAATTTTGATGCTTTATTGTTGCTGGCTTAAGTGAAGTAATGTGAATTGTGTAGATTGTCCTGACAAGTTGTATAGGGTAGATTTCTTGGGGAATGTATATTGTGAAATTATGTAAGGTCTAATCTATGGCATTATGGTTATAATTGGCACTAATCATTTTGATCTCATTAATAGTATACATGATGTTTGGAACTGACATTTATGATGTTTAATATTTTCTAATGAATTCAATTTTCAGATGATATAAATCTATTGATGCTTCTAGGATAAGTAATGATGAATTACAAAACTCTAATGGAAAGAATGGTATTTCCGATTGTTATGATTTGCTTGAGAAAAAAATTTATGGGTTGAGTCTAACCTAGATAACCAAGGTAAGAAAAACCTATTTCTATTTTATATGGACTCTATGATATGAATGGGTGCTTGCAACTAAAATTTTCTGTAAAAGGTTTGCATTACTGTGAGTTGCTGGGCAAGGAAGAAGGGAGATCGGTGTTGGTTCTGAAGGTCAAATCGAGTTGTGTAGCCAAGGCAAGTAAGAAATGATTTATTTTTATGTTTCTTTGCTAAAATGATTGTGGCTATGTTGCATATTTAATATAGAATGATGAAATCTTTCATTGATTGAAAATTGGTGTTGAGGTGGGAGTATTGTTCGGAGTTGTTATGAGGAATGATAATATTTTCTGGGAGTGATAAATTAAGGGAGATTATGGGATTTTATTGATTAAGGGAGTTGATGATTATGGAAAATTTTGATTTTATGATGAATGTATGTGTAAATATTAAGTGGTATTAAAATTCTTAAGAAAATATTTGAAAATTTGTTAATTATTGCTCAAGGGTGGATTCGACCAAATCGATCCTATGGTTGGGTGGAAGAGCAAATATAACCTTGTGGTTTCAAATCAAGTGAGCTAATCTAGGATGCTATAATTATGTGTATGCAAGATTATAGACTAAAATTGTTTCTTATGATATGAAGAATAGTAATGAAGAGTGAAAGGACTCCTTCAATAAATGAATCTATAGAAGATTGGAATAGAGAAATGCTATTGTGCAAGAAATATTCATTCCTCTTGATGACTTCAAGGAGAAAGTCCATTCTTAGAGGGGAAGAATATAAGGTATATCTAGAAACCTATTTATTAAATATGACATTTTATGGAAAAAATAATTAATTAGTTATAGTTCTTGTAAATAATTATATAGATAATTTTTAAGAAAGTAAATCATGCATTTTTGTTTTTATACTTACATACTTTATTAAGATTCTTTTATATGATTTACATGAAATGGCATTAATACTGGCAGTTTCAAGAGCTAATTTTAGATGATGAGTAAATGGGTGTTCAATGCAGTACAGGGAAAGTCATATTGTTGGGTTTTTAAAGGGGAAGAAATAATAATGAATGGGAGGAGAGAAATTGGAATATATTTACTTTTCCTCAGAAAAAAAATATAGGGAAAAACAAGGGGAACAAAAAAGAGAGATCTAGTGTTTGAGTTTTTCCAGTACTTTCGAGTCAGTGCTCCTTATATATATATATATGTATATATATATATATATATATATATATATATATATATATATATATATATATATATATATATATATATATATATATATATGTATATATATATATATATGTATATATATATATGTATATATATGTATATATATATATATGTATATATATATGTATATATGTATATATATATGTATATATATATGTATATATATATATATATATATATATATATATATATATATATATATATATATATATATATATATATATATATATATATATATATATATATATATATATATATATATAATCAAAACCCTCTTGAGTAGTTAAGAATGTTTATGTCATTTGAATAGGTTTAATCCTCTTTGGATGTTGAGATTGCTATATTGTTATGGAAGGCATAGAATCCACTTAAGCAAAAGGGATGGACGAGTTAGTTCTTAAAATATTGTTCATTTTGATCAACAGCTACGAGGGCATTTCTTGTGTTTTCCTCAGATCTTGTTGCAATGTTGTATGTTTTAACCTTTCTGTGCTTTGACTTTTTTCTTGAAGGACTCTAAAGTCTTTTCAATAAATCCTTTTTGAGCAAAACCTACCATATTGGGTGAGACAAAGAATGGGGAGTCTGGCTTTATGCTTGTTGATTGTTTTTTCTTGAATTTCTAATGTCTTTTCAATAAACAATCATCTTGTGCATATCTTGTTATAATTCCATTGTTTAATGACCTCTCTTGAGGCATTTCATCAACAAATCTTGTGTTATGTCAGTACTACCACTTTTGGAATGATACCTGTCATTTTGCATCTACTTGAATGTTTTAAAAACAAATTCTAGGAATCAAAGATACTGAGTTCAATTCCCACAGCGGCCCAAGTGGAGGAATTGGGTGTAGAGAAAGATCAACAACAACAAGAGTTGAGGAAATTTTTAGTAAGAATTTCGTCACACGAAAAGGTGTTAGAGAAATGTAAGGCTCGGCGAATTCCCTCACTCTTTTGGCCTTCATTAGAGCCTGCAATCTCATTCACTCAAGTTTTTTCTTTCATTAAAAATAGAAAATTTTATATGCTGCTCCCATGCCCATTGCCATCCTCTTCAAATGACACATCTGCTATCACTAGAACATCTTTAAACTCATCACTTCACCAAGGATGATGATAGTGTCAGAACGAAACTTTTGGTAGACCATTATAAATAGTAGCAGTCATGGACAAGAATAGTTACAGATAGTTTCAAGTAAGGGCAACATTAAAATTTGTTATGCCATAAGGTATTTAAGTATTAACATATGGTAAACTTTTAGGTGTTTGGAATAAGCTGAGTTTACACCAACTTATAATACCATCTTGGTGTTCTGTTACAAAAGTAGAATACATTCAGTATTAAATGTTTGAGATATAGATTGATATTATTCTAGAGTACTATATCTTTATTCCAGAAAATGGACATGATAAGCCACAAATAAATTCTTTCTGCTTGGAAGGCTATGCAATATACCTAGCCCATGTTAATATGATGTATTTGGGGGTTAAGGATTAGCCTTTTCTTGAAAGTTCTTACACGTTTTTAACTTATCAATATTAAGAAGTATTCTGTAATCATTACATTTCATGGTTGATTTCCCTCTGAAGTTTTTTTGTTGAATGATACTTGTATATTTTTTCTAGAGAAATTTAATAATAGTTTATTGCATATTATTTTTATAGTATAGAATGTAATATATACAAAATTTCAATCATAAAGATATGTCTATATTAGAAGACCTCTCTTTGACAGAGATCATCATAGGAAACTATTAAATACTTATACATGGGTACAATTATATCTATGAGAATGTTTGTTTAGGCGTCTAAGTATGAAGTAATTATATATCAACTTGGTCTCTTGGTATTAAAACACCTATGTATTTTTGCTCTTTTTTCTCTATTCATTACCATATTCCTATGATTGTTGTTTCTGCATAATCATAGTGCAACAAATTTCCTTAAATCAATGTGTACCGATGCAAAAGGGATTGGTGATTGACTATTGGATCAAGTTTGGTGTGCATATGGCATTTGAAACTCTCGATGTATCTATTATAGTTTTGAAGGTGTATGGTCACATGATCTTTAACCCTTACAAAGTTCTGATTTCATCAAACTTTAATGTCTTGGGGTCTTCTTTTTGTTTCTTATTGAAGCATGACTGTGATGGGATTGTAAATGTATAGTTTATATTTTCACTTTGGTTGAGGCAAAAACTCAGTTTATGTAAATAATAGTATTCTGATTGATGTAAATCTGAACAAGAAGAAAATCTTGTGGTCATAGGACAAAATCGTATATTGAATAAAAGTTTAATTGTTAGCAATAGTTTGATAGAGGTCGTGATAATTATAGATGTTTCTATTTATTGACTCTAAGAACTAGTAGAAAAATAGAAATAAATGACTAAATAAACTACCAAAAATTGGTCATGTCACCATTAGTTTGGTCACATGACCATTGGTAGTTTGTTGCCGGTAATTTATCTCGTGACCAAATTTATGACTAAACAAATTTTAGTCATTAATTTGGTAGTATATTTAGTCATCAATTTGCTATTATATTTAGTCATCAATTTGGTATTATATTTGGTAATTTGGTAGTATATTTAGTCATTAATTTAGTCATTGCTTTCTATTAACTGGTCATTGATTACAAAAACAATAAATGATTACAAATTGCAGTCGCTGCCACTACTTCATTTGCATCTTTATTTAAAGAAAACTTAATCCACACAATCAACTTTTTAATTGGAAACTTTACAATTATTTCAATTATTGTTTGATAATATAACTTTTTATATTAAATTTCCATTTACAAAAAATGAGTAAACACTCCACAATTGCATGTACCATCTCCAACAAAATGAAATCATAATTTAATAGTTAGTATGCAATCCTCTTTCTTTTAACTTAGGATCATGATTTATTATGTAAATTTTTTTGTAATGAAGATAAAATAAATAAAACTAATTTAAAAACTATGAAAAAACAAAAAGACAAAAAAAGGAATTTCCTCAATAGATGGTTAACTGTAATTGGATTGATAACCAATACCACTAATAGCGTGTTAAAAGCTAGTGACTAGTGAGATTGGATTGAGTTTTAAGACTTGTAAGATAGAGACAATTTTTAAGACTCCTATTTCAAACACAATTCTTAAGATGCCTATCTATTTCAAACACTATCTATTTCAAACATAATTTTTAGGACTCCTATTTCAAGCGGTTCATCGTTAGTCATTACCATTAAAATTTCATCCCTGTAAACTACACACAATCTTCATATACACCGCGTCAAAAGCCAGTACAAGAATTACAGTATAAAATAAATTTGTTCTTTTAGGGACCCACAAAAAAGGACATAGACAAAAGTGAAGCTCATCAATTTTATTATCAACTAATTCTCATCTAAGAAGACTAAATCCTACAACAACTCTAATGTTTTCTTAACATGTGGAGAAAACACAAGGCATTTATGGCCTCAGTCATATAGGGTTCCAAATTGAGATATGTCATAGCCCCCTTGGCATACTCACGGGCCTTCTCCAGGGCCTGTATTTCGGTGCTCTACTCCCCCCCAATTTTGTCCCGTAAAACAAAATGGTCACCATAGCTTTTCTCGTAGACATAATGTAATGGTGGATTGTGTTCCCCATAGAGGCCCCCACGGATGCCGCCAGTAGAACATGAGAATCCACTACAAGTCCTTCACCATCTGAAGCCTTGTTCATCAATATCATTCCAACCCCTCAAGCAGACTTTTGGATCAAGAGCCCCTTCCATACATAACAATGAGGAGTAACTATCACCGTCATTATCCATCCTAGATGCATCACCGGCGTAGATAAGGGGAATGAGATGGGAATGTCTCAGGCCCTTCCTACTATACAACAACACTCCACGTATAATCTGCCCATTTCCAAGCAGAACATTGGCTGAAAATTCTTGATCCAGAGTTGCGGCTCCTACTGTGGGAGTCCATGGAACAACATTTGTCATAGTCTCATGCCTGGGGTCCTCATTTCCTGTAGACGCCGATACAAAAACTCCCCGTTGCGTAGCCACGAAGGCACCCAGCGTAATCCTGTCTAAATAATACAGAACCATGCTACCCCCGACTGAAAGAGAAATCGCATTCACTCCATCCACCACCTCATGATCAAATGTAGAGATAATATCAGAGTCATAGTAGCTGGACACCCAACAAACCTTGTAGGCGGCCAGTCTGGCCTTAGGTGCTACACTGGTGGCGAGCCCACAGGTGTAGCCCAACATGCTGTCTTGATCAACATACCTACTAATCATGCCTATTTGATGTCATTTGAGGGAGTGGTGGTGCCAATGGCGAGCACGGTGGCAGGGCCATTGGCTCTCTGGGCCTTCATGAATGCTTTGATGTCCTTCATCTTTATCTTCCCTACAGGCATGTTGGAATTAATGAAGGGATAGAAGATGGATGAGTTTTTTATTTGCCCACTCATTAGGCTATTTGCCTGCCCATTATGCCCGCCTATTTTTGGACGCTTAAAATTTTCAAATGGAATCAAAATTAATTAAATTAAGATATATAAATATCCAGCTTTTATACAATAGCTATGATTAAATATATTATAATATTATATTATTATATAATATTAATTATACAATAATATAATATTATAATATAACATATTATAATATAAGATTAAACAATATAATACAATATTATAACATAAATATTATATTATATTATAATATTATATAATATAATATTTATATTATATAATATTATAATAATATAATATTATATTATATTATATTATATTATTATATAATATTATATTATATTATATTATAATATTAGATAATATATAATATAATATATATTATATATATAATAATATCTATCCAAGACTTCAATTTGACAGTCGACCTTGCTTGTCAAGCAAATTTTTTATGACAGATATCTATTCAATGGTGCCCTTCAAATACTATGGCATGCCTTAAATATTAAGTAAATCATATAAAAATCAAATATATATATCATCATAATCCCATATAAATTTTGGCAATTTGTCCAAAATCTCTCCTTTCTTTTGAAACAATTTATTTAAAAATTTGATTGTATTTTATAGAAAAAATGCCTAAATATAGTTATGCAACTGTCAAATTTAAGCCATGTATCTACCCAGTTTGTCTGACCAATTATTTAGTTGTGGTTTTTGGCCAATGACAAAACTAGTAATTTATTTTGTTATTTATTTGGTCATTTATTTATTCATTTCAACCGATGACCAAATTAGTCATTTATTTAGTCATGTATAGATGTGTTGCAAAAAAATTTGGTCACATGACTAAAAGTTTGGTGACGTGACTAAAAGTTTTAGTCACCTGGTCATTTATTTGGCATATTTCTACTAGTGAAGGTTAAATAGATAATGGTCGATGTTTCTAAACACATGATTTCTTTTAAGGCATTGAGATACATATAGGAATTCCTTAATAGTCACTGATCATGGTTATATGTTAGAATAGTATTTAATTCACTTTTTGTAGAAGTTTTGTTTATTTCAGGCCATGGCATAGTCTAAAGTCATATGAGATATATTCATATATATATATTTATATATGGGTGCATGTAGAGCCATTCTAAAATATTATTCTTATTAATGATCTATATAAATTTCTTAATATTGAGTATGCAAGGATAATAGATGGTATGCTCTATAGGATAGAGAACACTCTTGGATTGTACATCCTTTTAAGTTTAGTTAGTCGGAAGATTGATATCTAGTTTTATTTAATTTTCTGTGGTATAATATATTAGGCTATTATATAATTATGTTGAGAATGATCTGTAGATCTTTATTACTCATTATTCTTATTGTTGTCTAGTTTTCTTCTAGTTTCAAAATTTGAAGTTGTTGAATATCATCTTAAGTAAATGTTTTATAGGCATTGCACGTAGGTGGAATAAAATATAAGATTGTTACTATTTAATCAAGATGGTTAATTATAAATGATTGTGATCGTTGTTTATGTTATTATGACTTATGGTATATAAGTTGTCGATAAATGATCTATGGATAATTATGTTTACCTCTTTTTGGATTGTGTATTAATGCACAATATTATAATAGTGTTTGACATGCATGTGTGATTGAAAAGAAAATGAATATAGCTACCAATGTGATATAGTCGTTATTATGATGATAAGTATGTAGTAATATGATTATATTGTTGTATATGTTCCTATTATAAAACAATATGGTTGAAAGTTCTTATCTGAACTACGAAGTCTCTATGCCACACGTACATAGGCAAGGCCATCTTGTATGAGCCCCCAAGACATTAGGGCGACCCCTGAGGGCCTTAAGCTAATTTATTACTATTTGATATGTTATTGATGGATTTTCTGGAACTAATACCTAAATTTAGTTGTACAGTTACAGGTCTGAAGATCAAGCAAGATAATGGAGCTAAGGAAGAAATTTCCACCTTGTAGATGTTTTTATGGCTTTCTTTGTGAATGTGAAGAATTCTATAGAAGATGTTATAATGTATATTTATAATTTCATTGAATTGTATAAAACTACTTTTAAAATTTGAAGTTTATAAGTTAATATTTGAAAAATTCTCTCATGTTTATTATTATATTTCCATTATTTTTTACTAATTTAATATTAATTGTTAATTTCCTAGGTGGGCATTACAATAAACCAAAGTGCACTCAAGCATGCTAGTCTCCTAATGCAAGCGGGCAAAATCAAAAGACTAAGACTAGTACACCAATGATGATTTTGATGAATAGAGCCTTTAGGGCTACTACTCCTAGGTCTCATATGACTACCTACCATATCAAAACCCCTATGAGATCTTTTTAAGTAAGAAGGAACCTTTCTAGGAGCGCATGAATATGAAGGACCAGCTATATCAGTCCATGAAGCCTATCTACAAATCCTAAGGTTAGCCATCTATCGAAGCAAGACAATGTTAATCTCAAGTACAAGATTCCTAGACCTCAAAGAAGTGATCTCCTAACTTGCATAGTAATTGGGAGCTAGGATATCAGTGTGAAAACAAGATAAAGAAGGTACATGAGCATCAACAAGTAGAGTCTCCCTTAGACAACCAAGGGAAGGGATGACAATATCCAACAAAGCATCATGAAAAATTTCCCTCCATCCCTTGGCAATACCTAAGAAGTAGGAGGAAATTCGAGTCAAAATATAGAAACAAAGGAGAAAAGAATAACAAAAGGAATCGAATGAAAAATCCTTATGGGGGTCACCAATTTTTTGTTGAATGCACAAGACAAATGAGGGAGGGTGAATCAATTGTAGCTTAAAATTCAAAAACCCTCACACACATTTAGATCCACATAGATTCATTTAACCCTTAGACTATTATGATGATTTAGAATGATAGAAAATAACATAAACTAAATCAAATGAACATCAAACACTAGAAGGGAAAAACCACAATGAGGATTAGCTCACAATATAAAGTATTATCAACACTGAATTACAAAAGGCTCACTGCCCAAAAGAAAGGCACACTACTAGAATAGAGAAGATAGAGAAGAAAGTTACAATGAGAGGAACATCTAAAAGTAACAAAGACATCTTCCACAACATCAACATCACCTCCACAGCATCACTAAAAAATTGTAGACACCTTCTGCTCACTGCATCTAGTAGTCTAACACGTGAAAGCTTGTATTGCACCACACATTCAATCACATTGTTATTCACATCACATCCATCATCTACGCACACATGATCATGATCCCTTAACACTTATTTATACTATCTCCAACCCTTACACCGCTCTCCAAGGTAGGCAAATTACTTGAACTTTAGAAAATTCAAATTAGTTCTAGACAAAAACATTCCCATGGTGGAAATAAATGAAGGTGGACCACAACACATCTTAGCTCAGACCTAAATTCATCCAAGCATGTTACTCCAGACTTTCACAATCATGAAAGTAACTCCACAAATAGTGTAAACACCCAAGGTCAACCAAACCTATGTTAACATAGTGAAATTTTAAGTACACGCTTCCTCAAACCCAAAGTTGACTTGCATATCACATGAGAAGCTTCAACCCAATCTAGAGTATTCCATAAACATCCTAAAACATCCTAAAATCCAACAAATTCTTCTGCAATAACTTTCACCTACCGCACAGTCTCATCCTGTTTATCCAAAATTCTTAACCATATCTATCATGCATTGTATCTCTAGAAATCAACTTCTGGAGCACCATTTACCATGAAAAATTTAACACAAGAAAGATATGAACCTTATAACCATAATTCTATAACCGTAAGACCTGAAACCACTTTGCAAAAAAAATGGAGCCAAGATATTTCTCCCAGACACCTCTGCACAACTCAGAAACACAGTCCATACATTCGTGAACACAACTTCCTCTACACAATGAACTAGAACACCAAATTTAGAATATAATATCTCTTAACATATCTTAACAACATATCCCAACTGTTAATACAAATCTTCAACATAGAGGAAATGCAGAGAAAAACAATAACACTAGTCTATAAGCCAAAATGCCACTTCAACACATTATTTCCTTTATTAATCAAATTTTCTCAAAAGTACTTGGAAACTAACCAACATAAACATATTCTTAACATCTTCAGCACCTCTTCAAGGCAACCAAATCATTTTCAACAAAACAACTCAACCAAACACCTCATATTATTGCAACAACCTCATCTCTACTTAACCAACCTCATGCCTTATCTCTGCTCAACCAACCTCATAGCCTATCTATGCTCAACCAACCTCATCTCTACTCAACCAATTGATATAGTTGACACCAATGATAACACAAGCTTGTTGACATCAATGACAACACTTATTGCACATACTTACAACAATCTGCCCCTTTGTCATTGATGGCAACACATAATGTGTAAAAACATCAACAAAACAACATCCTCAATACTATGCTTCATAACAAATCTTTCCTTTTTATTTCTCTCCCCCTCAAATTGCTACTCACTTCTTGACAACAAACTCTTTGATTTTTCACATTGCTCTCTCCCCCTTTGACATCAATGGCAAAGGGATACACTTCTTTCTTTCATTACAACTACCAAACTTGTAGCTTCTCACTACTGCTTTGCAAAATCATTTCTTTTATTACTATGTGCACTCCCCCTTAGAAGCAACCACCACTAGAAATTACTCCCCCTGACTGCAACAACCATCATGACCACTACCTACTCCCCCTAAGAGGTAGTCTCTAACATCAGTCCAGAATAAGGAATGAATCTTGAAATCCACTAGATTAATGCATCTCCTTATACATCTAGCTGAAAGATGGAGGGGCAATAACCCCTAACTTCTTCCAGAGATACTCAAATGTATCCTTAGAAAGAGCCTTGGTGAATATATCAGCACCCTGATCCTTTGTAGGCACATAATCAAGGTTCATTTCATTCTTTACAATCTTTTCTCTTAAAAAGTGATACCAGATTTATATACATTTTGTCCTTGAATGCATAACCAGATTCTTTGACATGTTAATAACACTTGTATTATCATAGAAGATATGAGTTGGATCATCATATACAACATTGATATCCTTCAAAGTTTACTTCATCCACAACACTTGTGTGTAGGAAGATGCTGCTGCAATATATTCTACATCTGTAGTGGATAAAGACATTGAATCTTGCTTCTTGCTTAACCATGACACCATTCTGTCTCCAAGAAAGAATGCACCACCATATGTACTTTTCATGTCATCTACATATCCAGCCCAATCTACATCTGTATAATTACTTTGAGCAAAGTCATTATCCTTTGGATACCACAGATGATGATCTGGAGTGCCCTTTAAACATCCGAATATCTTCTTCACTGCTGCAACATGTGACTCTCTAGGGTCTTCTTGAAATCTAGCCACAAGACAACTAGATGCATAATATCTGGTCTAGTAGTAGTTAATTATAACAATCCTCCAATCATTGACCTATACCTGCTCTGATCAACCTTAGGGGATTCATCATTCTTTCTTAGCTTGCAACTAGTTGTCATAAGGGTACATACTAGTTTAGAATCTTCCATTCCAAACTTCTTTAACATTTCCTTAACATACTTTGATTGTGAAATTAAAATACCTTTATCTATCTAATTGATCTGTAGCCCAAGGAAGAATTTCATTTCTCCACACATTGACATCTCAAATTCTTTCTTCATCTCGTTGGAAAAGCTCTATCACATACCTTCATTTCCTCCAAAGATAATATCATCCACATATACTTCAACAATTAGAATTTGATCTTCACCAACTTTGATGTACAAATTACTATCCGCAGTACCTTTACTAAAACTTTGTTGTAATAAGTACCTATTTAGCCTTGTATACCAAGCTCTTTGAGCTTCCTTCAATCCATATAGTTCCTTCTTCAACCTATAGACCATATCTAGTTTATCTGATAACTGAAATTCATCCAGTTGTTTGATGTAAACTTCTTCCAATTCACCATTCAAGAAAGCAAACTTCACATCCATTTGATATACTTTGAAATCCTTATTTGTTGCAAAATCAAAAAATATCCTAATGGCCTCCATTCTTTCCATTGGAGCATAAGTCTCTTCATAGTCTATTCCTTCTACTTGTGAGTAACCTTTACACACAAGCCTTTCCTTGTTTCTTACCACTTCTCCATTCTCATTAAGTTTGTTTTGGAATACCCAGTTAGTTCCAATAACATTCCTATTTTCTAGTCTTGGCATAAGTTCCTAAGTTTGATTCTTTTCAATCTACATTTGTTCTTATTCCATAGCCTTGATCCAATACTCATCCTTGCATTCTTCAATCACTATTTTAGTTTCAACTTTAGAGAGTAAACATAGATTTACTTGTTCTTCAATAGATTTCCTTCTTGTCAGCACACCTTTGTTCTTGTCACAAATGATTTGATCTTCAGAATGATGCTTCTACACATACTTGGGAGTTTTAGGAGTCTTTGAGAAGCTTCTTCTTCAAGATCAACCTATAGTTCATTTTTGTCAGCATTTTATTCTTGTCTGCAAGAGAACTCATCTGGTTCATATCCATTAACTTCTGAGTTCTTCTATAGATCTTCATCAACTTTCACATTTCCACTGTACCAACAATCCTTCTTAACATCGTGTTGTAGCACCGGTAAGCTTTTCTTCTAGTAGAATACCCAATGAACATATATTCATCAGACCTTGCATCAAACTTTCCTAGATTTTCTTCATCACTTCTGATATAAAATTTTCTTCCAAACACTCTGAAGTACTCGGTAGTAGGATTCCTTCCATACCATAACTCATAAAGAGTCTTTGAACTATTTAGTCTTGCCTGCACTCTGTTTAGTATATAGACAACAATATGAATTACCTCTCTCCAATAAACCTCAGGTAAGTTTTCTTGTTTTATCATTGTCCTTGTAGCTTCTTTAACAGTCCTATTCTTCCTTTCAACCACTCCATTCTATTGAGGAGTCTGAGGGGTAGATAAGTGCCTCTTTATTCCATGATTCTCACAAAACATGTTAAACTCATTGGAGGTGAACTCTCCACCTCTGTCAAACCTCAAATGTATTTAATTGTCATATCCATTTCATTCTCAACCATGACTTTGAATGCTTTGAACTTATTTAGGGGTTCAAATTTTTCTTTCTGAAAAGTAACCCATGTCATCCTAGAATAATCATCAATCAATAGAATGAAATACCTGTCATCTTGAAAACTCCTTACCTTGGTAGGGCCACATAGATCTGTATGCACTAATTTCAATAGTCTGATTGAAGATTGATCCTTGAATTTGAAACTTCCTCTTGCTTGCTTCCCAATCTGGCATTCCTTATAGACAACATTCATAGGCTTTGTAATCTTTGACAGATCTCTCACAACTTGAACTGAACTTAGCCTTACTAGGCTATCAAAATTGATGTGACACAAACTTCTATGCCATAGCCAAATTTCACTAATCCGAGTCATAAAGAAATAGCCATCACCATCATTGAGCTAATAAACATTTCCATCTATCCTTTCTCCAGCAGCTACCATAGTTTTGAAATCTTTTCTGGTCTCAAAACCACCATCATGTAACACAAGATTGTATCCTTTGCTACACATTTGTCCAACACTCAAGAAGTTATGATTTAAACCCTTAACATAAAGAACATCATTAATATTATTCTTGCTACCAAAACTAATTGAGCCTCTTCCACATTTCTTAGCAGTTGTATCATGAACAAATCTAACTAGTCCTCCATATTTGTCAAGTTTAACAAACTTACTTTTATGACCGGTCATATGATTTGAGCATCCACTATCAATAACCCAATAATTATTTTCCTATCTGGTATGAAAAGAAGATATCAAAGTACCTTCAATATTAAGACTTACCTATGGAGACTTTTCCTTCACACATTTCTCAGAGTTAGTAGAAACAATATCATCCTTTAAAGCTATGAACAAAGATTCATTATCCTCATCATTTTCATAATCAAATTTATCATCAGATATACTTGCATCTTCTCTAACATTGTAGCTTTCCTTAGGGATACTACTTTTATTATCCCTATTCTTACTTCTCAAAATTATTTTTGGACATCTTGAAGCATAATGACCTATCATTCCATAATTGAAACACTTGAAAGATGCGTACTTAACAGTACCCAATTTCATTTTTCTCACAAAGTTAGCTTCCACATCATTAGAATCCTCCTGATCTGATTCCACAGTCATCTTAGATTTTCTAGCCTTGAAGGCAGTCTCAGTCTTTGCACTACTTGTACCACATCATTTTAACAGTACCCAATTTCATTTTCTCACAAAGTTAGCTTCCACATCATTAGAATCCTCCTGATCTGATTCCACAGTCATCTTAGATTTTCCAGCCTTGAAGGCAGTCTCAACCTTTGCACTACTTGTACCAAATTCTCTCATTTCAAAAGCAGTTAAGGTTCCAAGCAACTGATCATTGGTAAACTAATTCAAATTTTGTAATTCTTCAATAGCAGAAACATTATGACTGTAAGCCTTAGGAAGAGTTCTGAGTACCTTCAGCACCACTTGTTTTTCATCCATGTTTCCACTAAGTCCTTTGATGCCATTAAAAACTTCATCCACCTTCTATAAGTAGGTTGTAATGTTTTCATCTTTAAACATATGCATGGTTTCAAACATGAGCTTTAAGTTCTACATTTTAGCTTGCTTGACCTTATCATCTCCTTCATGAATACTTTTTAACTTCTTCTAGATTTCAGTAGTAGTTTTTAGATCCATGAATTTCACAAATTCAAAATTACAAAGACCACCTAAAATAGTATACCTTGCTTTACCATTGGTTTCGAAGGCCTTGATTACATTTGCAGTACTTGGACCATTTTTCTAGAATTGTGTAGTCAGTTTCAACAACCTTCCAGATCTGATATCTAAGATAAATCAGATAACCTTGCATCCTTATTTTCTAGAATGCATAATCTGTTCCATCAAACTGGGGAACATCCTTCTTGTGTGCCATCCCAAACCTACCTTAAGTGGTTAAGCTCTCTTCCAAGGAACTTGGCTATGATACCAATTGTTGAATGGACAAGACAACTGAGAGGGGGGTGAATCAGTTGTAGCTTAAAATTCCAAAACCCTCACACACATTTAGATCCACATAGATTCATTTAACCCTTAGACCTTTATGATGATTGAGCATGATGGAAAATAATAGAAACTAAATCAAACCAACATCAAACACAAGAGAACACCAGATTTATGTAGAAATCCCAAGAAAGGAAAAACCATGGTGAGGATTAGCTCACAATATAAAGTAGTATCAACATCAAATTACAAAAGGCTCACTACCAAAGGCTCACTCCCAAAGGGCTCAATGGTCAAAAGAAAGGTTCACTGCTAGAATAGAGAAGATAGAGAAGAAAGTTACAATGAGAGGAACATCTCAAAGTAAGAGAGAAATCCACCACATCATCAACATCACCTCTAGAACATCACTAAAGAATTGTAGACACCTTCTGCTCACTACATCCAGTAGTCTAACATATGAAATATTGTATTGCACCACACATTCAATCATACTATTATTCACATCACATCCATCATCCACATAGACATGATCACGATCCCTTAACACTTATTTATACTATCTTCAACCTTGACAACACTCTCCAAGGTCAGTAAATTACATTAACTTTAGAAGATTCAAATTAGGTCTGGACCTAAACATTCCCATGGTGGAAAGGAATGAAGGCAATCCACAACACATCTTAGCTTGAACCAAAATTCATCCAAGCACGCTACTCCACACTTTCAAAATCACCAAAGCAACTTCCCAAACAGTGTAAACACCCAAGGTCGGCCAAACTTGTGTTAACACAATGAAATTTTATGTACACACTTTCTCAAACCCAAAGGCAACTTACAGATCACATGCAAAGCTTCAACCCAATCTAGAGTATTCCATGAACATCCCAAAACATCCTGGAATCCAACAAATTTCTTTGCACAAACTTTCCCCTGCCACATAGTATCATCTTGTTTATCTAAATTACTTAACTATATCATGCATTGTATCTCTACAAATTAACTTCCAAAGCGCCAAACCATGAAAAAATTCAACAAAAGAAAGATATGAACTCTATAAGAACAATTCCAGAACTACGAGACCTAAAACCACTTTGTGGAGAAATGCAAAGCAAAGACATTTCTCCCAGACACCTCTCCACAACTTAGAAACATAGTCCACACACTGGTGAACACAACTTCCTCTGCACAATGAACCAGAACACCAAATTCAAAATATAACATCTCTTAACAACATATGCAAATTGGAAAGACAGATCTTCAACATAGAGGAAATGTGGAGCAAAACCAGAACACTACTCCATAACCCAAAAGGCCACTTCAACACACTGTTTCCTTTATTAATCAAATTTTCTCAAAAGCATTTGGAAACCAACTAATAGAAACATATTCTTAACATCTTCAACACCTCTTCAAGGAAACCAAATCATCTTAAGCTCTGGAGCAACTCAACCAAATAGCTCATACTATTGTAACAACCTCATCTCTACTCAACCAACCTCATACCTTATCTCTACTCAACCAACCTCATCTCTGCTCAACTAGTTGATATAGTTGATGCCAATGACAACACGAGCTTGTTGACATCAATGACAACACTGACTACACATATTTCTTTCATTTGGGCCATATAGGATAGTTTGACGAAGGAGCATGTGTAGGAGGTGTAGTTGCCTCCTCATCTAAAGGAATCTCTTTGTTTCCTTAAGTACTGAGCTAATTACGCTTCTTTCTCTTAGGATTCATTAATCTGCTCCTTAATGACCAATAATCTCTAAGAAAACGATGACCTCCTACATTTCTATTTGACCCAATTAATAGGACTTGTAATCGAAACACCAAGAGTTAGAGGGGTCGAAAAGGATGCCCTTTGATGAGCATCTACCATCTTCTGTGCGGATCTATAGAAAATGTTGACAGGGGAAAAATCTTCTAGAAACTCCTCACTAAACTACTAAAGTACTCTATCGACATGATGAGACTCAACCAAACCATTCTTGTCCCAAAGATTAAGTATACCTAGGTACAATAGGCACAAATTTGACTGTCACTTGACCATCAACATACCATATAAGTGTAAGGATAGCAAATAATGTCAACATTAGTAAGAGTAGTCACAACACATTTAGAGGTATCAAAAGGGCCCATACGATCCCACCACATAAGACATGACAATTTCAGATCTAGGAGAGCCATATCTCTCTGATATAGTATGATGTGCTCATAAATCCATCACATAATGAAAAAAAGATGACTAAATGTAAGATCCCCTCATCTAAAAATATAGAATGAGTCTGGATAGACCATGGCAAGGATGTCAATCCCCCATACAAAATAGTATCATGACCAATTCTCAGAATGATTGGTGGCCAACACCATCTGAGCCTTTAGGATCCCTTCTCCCTAACAATTTACAAGCAATCAAACCAATGAGAACCTTATAATGAGGTGAGAAATTAAGATTATAAACTAAGACGAGTTGAATACCTATTTGGTCCTGAAGGTGAGTTACCCCATGATGGTAGGCTAAGACAACCTCTCCCTTTTTTATTCCCTCTCAAGGAGCTGAAGGTGCTCTCCTCTCACATGAACATGTATTATAAAATAAAAATCATGTAGAGTGATAGTCCATTCTCTTGATACCTATGGGAACCTAAAATTGTTCCTATTGGCATCCAAATAAGTCAAAATGTAACAATAGATCCATAAATGAGGATGAGCGATTAGGACTCGAGCCACTAGATCAAAACCCACCCTTTTAAGAATACCATGATCAATGAAAGATAAATCCTTGTAGGCATCAAAAACCTAATCATGATCACATGTTGCATTCCATCAAACACATCCATCTTGTTATAGACAATGAATGTAAAGTTAGATATCCAATACTAGTAAAATCACAAAAAAAATACAAAACATGACAAAGATTCACAAAAAAAGCACATATTGTTACAAAAATTGTAATAAAATAAAGAGATTAATCTTAAGGAATATACAAGATTGAGTGTTAGATGTGTCAAATTATCAAAAATTCCATCTAGAAGCATTCTTGGTGGGTCATCCAATTTACCAAGTCAAATCTCCCTAGGTGACACTGAGTTTCCCGTAGGGTGACCCAAGGTTTCCAAGGGTGAGCTACCCTATCAAAAAGGGAAACCCTACCCCACACATTAGAATGGGAAAAAAATCATAGAAAATGATGAAAATGATGAAAATTTGATAATCAAAAAATAGATAATTGATGGAAATCAAAAAACTAAAACAATGTGACACCAAAAGTAAAAAGGGATACGTTCATTTAGATAAAATAAAAAAAGCAAACACTTGGGTTACAAGAAGAGTTTTTCTCATTTTTTTTACCTAATTGTTAGCAAGAGAATGGTTAGTTTCCATCTTCTTGATCTCCTCATTGATAGGTTTATGTAATTTGTTTTGAGAATGATTCTATCACCGTTTGACCTCATTTCTTCTTATTTTTCCATTAATTACTGCATTTGTAGTGCTCTTGCACCCTTGTTTTTACATACTTTCACTTTTACAAGTCCCCATGGAAAAGCGAGGTGACTTATGTATATTTATGATTCACAGATCGACATTATGCCCCCTCATTTCTATTTCATTGGTTATCAATGAATATCATAATTTCATACTAATATACATTATTTTATGTACAATTGTGGGATAACAACAATAGGTAAGGTCTACTTTAATAATGGTACCTACCTTTCATGTAGACTACCATCCCCAAACGGGGCAAATATGTAAGCACTAAAAACATGCATGGGCCTACATGGTGATCCGAAGATGACCTATAGTCCTAATCACATACATCTAAGCATGAATATATATACCTCTTAGTATGAATTCTTTTTGGTGACATGTGGATTAAAATTTTCATCTTGATTTAGGTTCCCTTGTCTTCCAACCAACCCTCTAGGATCTTACATCCTCATCATTCACCCATTATCGACAAGGCATTTTGTCAATTTTAAACCTTGTTGATTTGACCTTCCTACATCACAAGATGGGAAATTTAATCTCCCTAAACCCATTTCTCCCATTTCAACCTTTTAGAGGCCTTCAATTGACCTCCAAAGTCATCACCTACCTACATTTTTGCCGCTCTAACTTTCCCTTCTAGCTTTCCCCTTGTTATTTCCTAGTTGCCTTATGTGACCCTGAATTTCCCCCTAGGTGACCTACCCTGTCACAAGGGGTGATCCACTTTCCCTAGCATCTCCAATCAATCTTTGGTTTTTTAGATTGTCTTTAGCTACCTCTGACGATTATCATCCCTTGAAACTACCATAAAATCCTATTTCTTAGGGTCATGCCCTATCATTTGTATGTCTCCATGGATGACCCAGGATCTCCCATGGGCAATCTAGGATATTCCTAGGTAACCTACCCTACTAAAAGGGGTGACCCAACCATGTTTTAAAATGCAAGTTTCTCTTTAGTTTTGGATCAAATCTAAAATGTGCAACAATAAAGAAACTAGAAGGTGAAGTGATGAAAAAGTAAATTGAAGTGTTGTTAAGATATTTCAAATGGAAATAGATTTGTGGATCAAAATATTAATTACTTCATTAGAGGATTTTAGTATTTGATTTCCCAAATATTTTGAGAAGAGTGCTCACATAAGAAATGATATAAAATTGATAAGAAATTGGCATCTATAGGAAGGGCATTGAAGGTTACAATCACATCTCACTTGATGCAAGCTTTCTTATCTATATATATATATATACATACATATATATATATATATATATATGTATATATATACATATATATATGTATGTATATATATGTATATATATATATGTATGTATATATATATATGTATACATATATATATAGATATACATATATATGTATATCTATATATATATACATATATATATATATATATACATATATATATATATACATATATGTTTATACATATATATATATATATATATATACATATATATATATACATATATGTTTATACATATATATATATACATATATACATATATATATCTTAGAGACTAAGTTTGTAAAGGCTAGATAATTTTTACAAAAATTTTTGCTATTGTGGTTTTCTAGTTTTTAGGAAGTATTAGGTAAATGTATAAATGTATTTTGGGTAAATCTATCTATTTAGTGCTATTTTGATCCTATGGGAAACTATATTTCTCTCTTTAACCTCATGATGGTAAATACAAATGCATAAGTTTTCTTCACCTCTTGTGATGTTGAGTATTTTTGTTTTGGAGATTGAGATATTATTGTTCTTAGTTCTTTTACTTTGCCTAGAAATGTTCTTATTTTCTTTCCTCTATCCTTTTTTTGATTGGCTCCAAAGGGACCTTTGTATTTGTTTCCATTAGTGAGCTATGTTACACCATATGTAGTCTTACAACCATATCATTGAATTGATTCATGAGGTTGTTAATCTAAAAGTTCTAACTCATAATGGATGTGCATTGAAAATTGTGACTGTTATGTGTTTCTAGTTTCATTACTATTGATTATGATATCGTGAGTTGTGAAAATGTAGTTAGATGGTGGCAAGATGCCTATTTTTGGCTTATGTTCTATCACGTTTTTGTGTTTTATCTTTTACATGTTTTCCTCTTCCCTTTTCCTCTTTGGTAAGAGTGAGCTTGAATTATAAGTGGGGACTTGACCCTATCGAATGCACAAGACAACTGAGAGGCGGGTGAATTAGTTGTATCAAAAATTTCAAATCCTTACAAACATACTCATATCCACATTAGTTCACTTAAACCCTTAATCTGTTATGATGATTAAACATGAGAAAGCAAGTAATAGAAACTTAAACACATCAATACCATACACAAGAGAAGACCAGATTTCATGTGGAAAACCCTAAAAGGGAAAAACCACGGTGAGGATTAGCTCACAATATAATATAGTAACAATATCGAATTACAAAAGGCTTAATGCCAAAGGGCTCATTGCCTAGGGATCACTACCTAGAAACAAAAAGGCTCACTGCCAAATATTCACTATCCAGAAGAAGGAGAAAGAAGAAGAGGCTCATTGCCAAGGATGAACAGATATAATTGCATCTATCAAATGCATGGGTTCAATTCCAATGGAGCACAACAAACATCACCTTCACAACCATACAAAAAAATAGTAGACACCATTTGTTCACTACACCCAGTCGCCTAACACATGAAAGTTCTTACTGCATTGATCAAATTCACATTAAAAACATCATATCCTCCATGATTGCTCATTCACATGAACTCTTGACACTTATTTATACCACTATCAACCTTGAAGTCAATCTCCAAGGTCAGTAACACATCTTACCTCATAAAATTTAAATAGGTCTAGACCTAAACATTCCCATGGAGGAAAGGAATGAATGTTGACCACATCACACCATATCATGGACATAAATTCATTCTTAGATGCTTCATCATGCTTTCAAAATCACCAAAGCATAACTAGAATTAGTGTGAACAACCAAGTCGGTTAAACTTGTGTTAACACTATGAACTTTTAAGCACACACTTCCTCAAAGATAAAAAACACCTTACAGACCTTGCACAAATCTTAAACACAATCAAGACAGATCCACAAACATCTTGAAGTCGCCTGGAAACCAACAAGTTCAACCACAACAACTTTTACCTAAAGGAAGTTCATAGTCTACTTACAAACAACACTGTCAAACACTGCTATAGAAGAAATTGTCCTCCGGAGCACCAAATCACAAAGCTTCTGGATAGAAGATAGATAAGAAACTTATAAGCATATATCCCAAACTACAACACCTAAAACCATTTTGTAGAGAAATGTGGAGAAAAATGCTTTCTCCTAGACACTCTACAAACATTGTCTTCAAACTAGTGGACATAACTTTCACTGCACAATGATCTGGAGTACAAAATTCTATATTTAGTATCTTTAAACACTTCTCAACAACATATTAAAACCATGCACTTAGATCTCCAAAATAGAAGAAATGCGGAGAAAAAACTCAAACAATATTCTGTAAGCCATAAGCCTTCTTCAACACACTGTTTCCAGTATTAATCAAATTCTCTCAAAAGCACTTGGAAAAGTAGTAAGAGGAACATATTCTTAACACCTTGAGCACTTGTTCAAGACAATCACATCATCATTAACCCAACAACTTAATCAAATAACAACACAAACATGTTAACGTCAATGACAACACCGATTAGCACATACTTGCAACAATCTCCCCCTTTGTCATTGATGGCAACATATGACATGAAAAACCATCATGACACAACTCTGCACTAATCTCACTCTCCCACTTTCTTTTACACATCTTTCTCTCTTTCTCTCCCATTTTTTTAACATGAACTCTCTCCTCCTTTGACATTAATGGCAAAGGGTGAAACATCTTTTTCACGCTCTCTCCCCTTCATTGTGATATTGCACATACTTGCACTATTCTCAAATGCTTTGAATACTCCCCATTAGTAGTAAACACCAAGTTGTATCATTTCTTACTCCCCCTGACTACAATAGTCATTAAAGCCACTACCTACTCCCCCTAAGAGGTACCCTTCAACATGATTCCAGAAAAGAATAAATCTTGAAATCCACTAGATTGATGCATCTCCTTATGCATCTAGTTCAAAGAAGGAGGGCCAATAACCCCCAACTTCTCCTGGAGATACTCAAATATATCCTTACTAAGAGCCTTGGTGAATATGTCAACAACCTAATCCTTTCTAGGCACATACTCAAGCTTCACTTCATTCTCTACAACCTTCTCTCTCATAAAGTGATAACTAATTGAAATATTCTTTGTCCTTGAATACATCACTGGATTCTTTAAAATGCTAATGGCACTTGTATTATCACAAAAGATAGGAATTGGCTCATCATACACAACTTTGATATCCTTCAAGGTTTGTCTCATCCATAACACCCATTTGCAAAGTGATGCTGTAACAATATACTTGCCTCTACAATAGATAAAGACACTAAATCCTACTTCTTGCTTAGCCAAGATATAGCTCTATCTTTAAGATAGAATGCACCACAACTTGTACTTTTCCTATCATCTACACATCTGGCCCAATCTACATCTATGTAGGCACTTAGGGTAAAGTCATTATTCTTAGGATACCAAAAACCATGATCTGGAGTTCTCTTCAAATATCTAAATATCCTCTTCACCACCATGACAGGTGACTATTTGGCATCTTCTTGAAATCTTGCCACAAGACAAATTGCATGCATGATATCTAGTCTAGTAATAGTTAGATATAGTAGTTCTCTAGTCATTGATCTATATTTTCTCTGATCAACCTTAGGGGATTCATCATTCTTACTCAGCTTGCAACCAGTTGTCGTGGGGGTACAAATAGGTTTAGAATCTTCCATTCAAAACTTCTTCAACAATTCCTTAACATACATTGATTGTCAAATGAAAATGCCATTATCTGTCTAATTAATTTATAGCCTAAGGAAGAAGTTCATCTCTCCACGCATTGACATCTCAAATTCTTTTTGAATCTCATTTGCAAAGTCCTTACACATACCTTCATTTCCACCAAAGGTTATATCATCCACATATACCTCAACAATCAAGATTTGATCTTTACTTACCTTGATGTACAAATTACTATCTACAGACCCTTTACTGAATCCTTGCTACAACAAATACTTGTCTAACCTTGCATACCAAGCTCCAGGAGCTTGCTTTAGTTCATACAATGCCTTCTTCAATCAACATACCATATATGGTTTGTCTAACAATTGAAATCTATTTAGTTGCTCTATGTATACTTCCTCTACCAACTCACCACTCAAAAAATTAGGCTTCAAATCTATTTGATACACTTTGAAATTGTTATGTGCTGCATAAGCCAAAAACAAGCTAATAGCATCCATTCTTGCCACCAGAGCATATGTTTCTTCATAGTCTATTCCTTCAACTTGTGAATACCCTTTACACACAAGTCTTGCCTTGTTCCTCACCACTTCTCCATTCTCATTCAATTTGTTCCTGAATACCCACTTAGTTCTAATCATATTCTTATTCTTTGGTCTTGGGACAAGTTACCAAGTCTGATTCTTTTCAATCTACATTAGTTCTTCTTCCATAGCCTTGATCCAATACTCAGCTTTGTATGCCTCCACCACTGTTTTAGGTTCAACTTAAGTAATTAAGCATAGATTTACCTGTTCTTCAGCAACTCTGCTTCTTGTCAATAGACCTTTGCTCTTATCACCAATGAACTGGTCTTCAATATGATGCCTCTATACATACTTGGGTGTTTTATGGATTCTTTCTAGAGCTTCTTGTTCTAAAACTTGCACTCCTTTTTCTCTAGTTTCTACTTCTTCTGTAATCTATACTATCTTTTCAACAACATTTTCTTCTTCTCTACAAGAGGACCTATATGAGTCTGATACATATCTATTATTTTCTAAAATCTTCTATATATATTCATCCACCTTGACATTTGCACTTTCAACGATCCTTTTTAGCCTCTTGTTATAGCACTAGTAAGCTTTTCTTTTGTTAGAGTACCCAAGGAAAATACCTTCATCACATCTTGTATCAAACATTCCTAGTTCATCATCTCTTCTTATATAACATTTGTTTCGAAAAACTTTGAAATATTTTGCAGTAGGAATCCTTCCATACCATAGGGTCTTTGTGTCATTTGCTTTTACCTATACTCTGTTCTATATGTAAACAGTAGTATGAATTGCTTCTATCCGATAGACTTCTAGTAGATTTGTTTCTTTTATCATTGTCCTTGCAGCTTCTTGAACAATCTTGTTCTTCCTTTCAACCACTCCATCCTACTAAGGATTTCTAGGAGTAGATAGATGTCTTTTTATCCCATGATTCTCACAAAACATGTTAAACTCATTAGAAGTAAATTCTTCACCTCTATCAGACCTCAAACATTTGATTTTTATATCCAACTCAACCATTGTTTTAAATTCTTTAAACTTATCTAGGGTTTCTATTTTTTCTTTAAGAAAAGTGACTGACGTCATTCTAGAAAAATCATCAATAAATAGCATAAAATACCTATCACCTTGAAAACTCCTTGCTCTAGTAGGACTACAAAGATATGTATGTATCAAATCCAATAGTCTAATAGATGACAGACGATGAAGTGGGTATATCAATAAAACACACAAGAATAGAAATTGCACAAAGAAAATAGAATATTCTTTTATTGATTTGGACAACTCAATACATTACAGAAGCTCAAATACAATCAGAGGATTAATCCTCCACAGGTTGCAACACATTACAGCTTCCAATCTCAAGACTCTAGAATCTTCTCACTTCTGTAATCCCAAATCTACTAGGGTTTCTATTTTCCCACCTATTCTTAACTCTACACATTCTGCCTTATCTCTACTATTTCTAAGGGTTCCAAAAAATGGTTATTAATAGCCTTTTTGGTGGCCTCTAGCCAAATTTCAAAATTTGCATCTCCCTCCAAAATAGGTTAACTTTTGGGAGCCATAAATTTTGATCTGGGTGTTTGATTGATGAACCATTTGAAGCACTAGAAATCTCGCAGAGTGCTCTATGTGCTAAGAGCCCACTCTATTGGTTCCACCCATTTTCAGGCCTGTACAAGACTATTTAGTGCCTTAAACTTAAATTTGAATAATTTTCAAGTGTTTTTAAGGAAATAGAATTGTTAATATCTTTTAGCTCACAAATGATATTTACGTGATTCCTTCGCCAAAGGTCTTATTTTTCATTCACAAATCATCTTGTAAATTTTTGCTTCAATCCGTGCCCAAATGCAAACTTTCCAAAAATACCAGTTTGCTATTTTTAGTAGTTTGCAGAAACTAAAAGTTCTACATCATTATTCAAGTGATTATGGAACCAAAAACACTAATTTTGAATAGAAATGGAAACAACATCAATGATTTTGAATCAACCACTTTTTTTGGGTGATGCAAGATTGCTCTTACACCTCTTGATGATCCTGCATCAATTGATCCTTGCTTTTGAAGCTTCTTCTTGTTTTCTTTCCAAACTAACATTCCATATAGGTAACATTGAAGGGTTTTATAATCTTTGACATGTCTCTCATAGCTTGCACTGAACTTATCCTTACAAGGCTATCAAGATTGATGTGACACAATCTCCTATGGATCATCCCATAATAATGGGTTACACATTTTGGCCAAACATGACATTGAAATCAACATTTTGAACTAAATCTTCACTTTCTGACACCTGTAGCCGCTAAACCGTCAGGAATATGGAGATGGTGCGAAGTATTTATTTGTTAGATTTTGTCTGTAGATTCTAAATATATTTTAAAAAAATTGGTATTAAATTGTAAAAAAATTTGTGTCTCCTTTGATAACTAGTATTTTATAGTAAACAACATTCTTTTTAAGTGATGTGTATTCTGTCACACGACTTTTTTTTCTGCAAAGGATAAAGTTCTGATTCTTTTGAATTTAGATTTGTAACATCGATATCTAGATGATGCATTTGGTTTCATAATGTTTTGTTGAATATTTTTTTCTTAATCAAGTTTTGAAGTCGAACTAATTATAATTTAGACATAGGCGTATTCTATCCAACATAATTTTTTTTGTATGTATCAAAATTCAATTTTTTTTGTTGGAATAAGGACATCAATACCTAGACGACATGTATTTTTTAGAATTTTTTTCTCTATTTTCCTATTTTTTCATGTGCAAAACAACGACCTTGATGTTCATTGAAAAACCTACATTCACAAGAAATAAAAAATAAATATAATAATCAAATTAAATATATTTAAAATTATACTTTTTGGGAAGCTTATAATAAGGACTACATACTTACAAAACATAAATTTAAATGAATTTATTTGATCACCCAAAAGGTAAATCAAAAGTGGTTTTTTATTAGCATTTTGATAGGTGTAGAGGAGACTCCATTATAGGTATGGTTCAAAACTAGAGGGCTTCTTTCTAAGGGGGTTTCAATCTAAGGGGATTTCATCAAACTCTCTTCAATTAAAATCTTTTAAATGGAACCTTTCAAGGCTTAAATCATTATATTTTCTAAAAGTATGTGATTTCAACAAAAATCAGGATGTCCCAAAAAGTGCAACCCATTATTGTGGCAACACCCATATGCCATAATCAATTCTCGTTGATCTGAGTCATAAGGTAGTAACTAACACCACCTTGGATATGATAAACATTTCCACTTGTCCTCTTTCTAGTAGTAATTATTGTTCTATATCTTTTTTTGATCTCACAACCATTATCTTGAAACACAAGATTGTAACCCTTGCTACACATCTATCCAAGACTCAAGAGATTATGCTTTAAATATTTGACATAAAGAACATCATCAGTGTTATGCTTTACATCAAAACTAATTGAACCTTTTTCACAAATCTTAGTAGTTTCATCACCACCAAACCTAACTACTCCACCATCAATTTTTTCAAGTTTAACAAGCATACTCTTATCACCTGTCATATGATTTGAGCATCCACTGTCAATGACCCAGTTATCCTTTTTAGTCCTACCATGCAAGGTACACATTACAGTGCCTTTAGGGTTATTACTTGCTTCCAGACCATTTTCCTTTACACAACTTCCAGAGTTAGCAGAACCAATTTCATCTCTTAGGGAAATAACTAAGCATTCATTATTATCATCCTCATAATTAGATTCATCATCAGAAATAGTTGGATCTTCTGTAAAATAGTAACTTTTCTTCACTATCCTTCCTCTATTCTCCCTATTCTTAATTCTTAGAGCTCTATCTAGATATCTTGAAGCATAATGACCTATCTTTCAACAACTGAAACATTTAAAAGGAAACTTACCATTGAATTTTCCAGTACCCTTTTTCATCCTCCTCACAAAGGTCGCTTCCACTTCATCAAGGTCATTCAAATCTGATTAATTAGTCTTCTTTGATTTGTTGTCTTTGAAAGTAGTCTCATCCCTTGAAGTTCCACTAGTTGTGCCAAACTCTCTTATTTTAAAAGTAGTTAGAGTTCCAAGCAATTGGTCTTTAGAGAACTAATTCAAACTCTCTAATTCTTCAATAACAGAAACCTTATGACTACAAGCTTTAGGAAAAGTTATGAGTACCTTCAATATCACTTATTTATCATCTATACTTCTGCCAAGTCTTTTGATGTCATTGACAACTTTGTCCACCTTCTGTAAGTAGCTTGTAATATTTTCATCTTCAGACATTCACATGGTCTGAAATGTAAGCTTCAAATTCTATATTTTAGCTTGTTTGACCTTATCATCTCCATCATAAACACTTTGTAACTTTTTCCAAATCTCATTAGTAGTTTTCAAATTCACAACCTTTATCAGTTCAGAATTAGTAAGACCACTTAACAGAGCAGATTTGATTTCATCTTTACTATTTATACCATTTTGCGGTATAGTGTAAATAGACTTGACACATATCCATACTTCATAACCAAGAGCAACTAGAATGGCTTCCATCCTTAACTTTTAGAGTGCATAGTCTGATTCATTAAACAAAGGAATCTACTTCTTGTGCACCATCTAGAATCTACCTCATGATGTTAATCTTTCTCCAAAGGAACTTGGCTCTGATACCAATTGTTGAATGCACAAGACAACTATGAAGGGGGGGGGGGTAAACCAGTTGTATCAGAAATTTCAAACCTTCACAAACATACTCACATCCACATCAGTTCACTTAAACCCTTAATTTGTTATGATGATTAAATATGAGAACGCAAGTAACAGAACCTTAAACACATCAGCACCATACATAATAGAACACTATATTTTACGTGGAAAACCCTAAAAGGGAAAAACCATGGTGAGGATTAGCTCACACTATAATGTAGTAACCATACTGAATTACAAAAGGCTCACTGCGAAAGGGCTCGCTCCCTAGAAAAAGAAAGGCTCTCTACCAAGGACTCACTGTCCAGAAGAAGAAAAAAGAAGAAGAGGCTCACTGCCAGGGATGAACTGATATAATTGTATCTATCAAATGCATGGGTTTAGTTCCAATGAAGCACAACAAACATCACCTTCACAACCATACCAAAAAATAGTAGACACCTTCTACTCACTACATCTAGTTACCTAACGCATGAAAGTTCTTACTTCCTTGATCAAATTCACATTACATACATCATATCCTCCATGCTTGCTCATGCACATGAACTCTTGATACTTATTTATACCACCATCAACCTTGAAATTAATTTCCAAGGTCGGTAACACGTCTTAGCTCAAAAAATTCAATTTACGTCTAGACATAAACATTCCATTGGAGGAAAGGAATGGATGATGACCACATCACACCTTAGCATGGACCTAGATTTATTCTTACACACTTCGTCATGATTTCATACTCAACAAAGCATCATCGGAATTAGTGTGAACAACCATGTTAGCCAAACTTGTCTTAACACTATGAACTTTTAAGAACACACCTTGCGGACCTTGCACAAATATTTAACACAATATGGAAAGATCCACAAACATCTTGAAGTCACCTAGAAACCAACAAGTTCAACCACAAACATCTTGAGGTCACCCTTACTACCATTGCAATTCTCAGCTTAAAGTAGCAAGTGACCACACCTTACATAATGAGCTTATATGATAATATCTCATGAATTTATATATCATACAAAATCGTATTAAAAAAAAGAGGGATTATACTGAAAATCTAAATTAGGCCATCTAAGTAACTCTACCAAGGCTATGGATGTCTACTGGCAGTGGGGCTTTACTTAGGGGAATTGCAACGATAACCTTGCTGAGGCTATGGATGCCTGCTGGTAGCAAGACTCTATCTGGTTGGCTATGACGGATGAAATCAACTATGTAGATTAACACCAGTCACTAGTATTTTCAATTCATCTTCAAGATGAGGATTATGAATCAAATGTACACACTTAAACTCTTTTCATTGGGTTCAGGCACATTATTGAATACATTTCGTTTATGATGAATAACATTCTTGCATATGAGGAAATTGGAAGTTATGAGTTTAGTTCATTTTGTTTTCTTTAATGGTTTGAATTTGGTTGTTTTATTTGGTTGTTAGTTGTTGTGATGTTCACAACATGCCCCATTTTACCCTCTAGCAAAATGAGGACCATGTGTGCTTTTGTTTTGTTGTGGCTTGGTTTGCTTGGTGGTAAAGGGAAAAGGGGTAAGCAATGTAAGAATTGTTTGAAAAAATCAAAATACCCAGTGTTAGAGAGAAATCAGAGGTACCAGTGAATTCTGTGTGAAAAATGATTGAGGGTTGTTTTTTGAACTAGCTTGAAATTCTTGGTATTTCATGAAATATGAGGGTTTTGGTAAAATACACTGTTCAATTAAATTAGAATGTCATGTACAAATTTATTTGCATGTGAGATGCTAATATTGTTGTATTATGGTACAATCAGGTTTTGGGTATCTTGTCTTTTTGCATGGACATCTTGAATGCTCAAATCTTAATATGCAAATATGGACCCAATTAGGTTCAGAGGTTAAGTGAATAAAAATTGAGATCCATGTTTGTATTCGGGTATTGTATTATATGTTTAAAAGCATGTATTCAATATGCAAATAAGCAAACATACATGCCCGAACCTGAAAAGAATAAGTAATCCAGTTTATAAGGGTTGAAGTCCAAATAAGCTTTGTATTATATCTGTATGTATAAGTGTTTGCATCTAAAATATAGATACAATGGCAGATTTCAAAAGGAAGTTAAAAATGGATTAGGTTTCGTGGGACCCACAGATGCATTATCGTAAGATGTATTTAATGTGCATAAAGTAATATATATAAATAGAGATGCAAGGGTGGACCCAACAATAACTAGGGTATGGTTTATAATAAATTGGGGCCCGAAAGGTTTGAATGTATATTATGTTTTATGTGTGCAAACACAATATACAAAAGGGTAAAGATACAATGTCCGAATGGACATGAAATCAAAATGAAGTGGATACATTTTTTAGTTCTGCACTTGTATGTTAGAATTTATGTATTGTATATGCATTGCAATATCCGAAAAGTAAATACAAAATGCAAAGATGTTAAAGCTTGAGAATTGTATGCATTGTGTAGGGTCCACAGTGAGGAGATCAATAAAAAATATATTAGTGATACAAATGTTGGATACAAGGCTGAATGTGAAATAAAATACAATATGTTTTATAAACCTACGCATGTCCAAGTTTGTATGTTGTGGTGATTGTATGAAATATGCATAGGAACATACAAAGATGGATATACAAAAAATGAGATAAAAAGAAAAGGAACGAGAAGTAATGAATACAAAGTTCAAAATATGAGTTTAAGTAGAAAGGTGAACATAAACAGAACTGTAGGTATTAATGGCAACATTTAATGCTCATCTAACATAAGTCTAACAATGAAATGTAGAATTCAAACAAATTAAAAGGTGAAATTTGATGATGTTTATTTTCACAATTGCATTTGGAGGTTAAATTGTAGAGAATTTCACATAGCCAAAAGAACATGATTCAGGAGCTGAACAAAATGGTAACGGTAAAGGCTAAATGGTAGATTGTTGTTGACATTCATAAAGTCAAAATGGTTGCAAATACAAGTATGTACATCAAGTACTGGTGAATAGCAGTTAAGTAAAATTAAGGTTAATTATAGTAATTCCATTAAGAAAATGAGGCAAATTGTTAGTCGTTACTATAGTTAATTATGCGATAGGATTTGATGTTATTAAAATTTGAAAATCTTTATAAGCAAAAATGACAAGAAAACCCTAGGGTAAATGGTAAAAAATGTAAAACTGTGGTAAAAACCTTAGAACTATACACAATCAAGAGGGTAAAATGTATAATTTCTCTTGGTAGGATGGCACCCAAACAAAAGAAGGTGGATATTACGGTAACTGATGAAAAGGAAAAAGTTAAAAGAGAAAGAAAATTGAGGAAAGAAACAGTTAGAGAGGAGTTGCCACTGGTCAGGAGATATTCATCCTTGATATTTATCTTAGGAGGAATAGTTACAGATACAAATATTGGTCACTATGATGCAGAAGAGGTGCTACAAAAAGTCATGGTGCCAGATGCCACCATCGAAATGAGTAAGATGTGGGAGAAAGGATTGTATAGAGCCGTATGATTCCCCTTGGCTATGGAGGCTAAAGATTTGATACTAGAATGCATAGACTGATACAATTTGAGTACTAGAAAGATTTTATTAAAAATGAGAAAGAATGTGAAAGTAATATTTTTTATGGGTGTTATATAGCAAATAGTAAACCCAACGCTGCTATAAGGGTGCTAAGGAATTTATACAAGATTGACTTCAAAGAGGAGGTATACTTAATGATCACAATGTTGAGCAGAATGGTTGGATTAAAAGATGCAACAAGGTTCGAGCCATGGATGTTCACCATCATATAGTATATTAGAGAAAAGAAGGGAACCATTCATTAGGCTAGGGCTATTAGTACAGCAATATACAATCAAGTAATGGCATTTAGGAAGAATAGAAGGTTTTCTTTGTCTTCCTATGTGATTTACACATGTGTTGTTGAAATGCCACCATTAACTGAAATAGATAGAGTGGGTACCTTAGGAAATGTCCTAGTTTAAAAGTAGATTTATGATCATTATCTAGATTTATAGGAGGAGAATGCATGATACAAATATACTAGGGTTAATGATGTTTTTTATACTTATTTAGTAAGAATTCTAAATAGAAGATTATCAAAGGAGGAAGCAAAGGCTATAAGTTCTTTCAGTGCTTGGTATATACAATTTCCTACATTCACCTATATTAGAACCAAGGGATTTGAGGGTAAACCATTCAAATTGCTAAGATATTCTCTAGACCATTTGATTGTATTAGAATTCTCAAGATAGATTTTGAATGTATTCAGAATGTACAAAAAGAGATTTGGTAGAGGAAACATCAAGTTCCCTTAGATGATTCATAATTATTCATGTTATAATGAGGACATTGCTAAGAAATCAAAAAGAGAGTTGAGATATTGTGGATTTGATGAGTTTGAGTTAGTTAGATGTTTTGACCCTTTTCACAAAATTGAAAACTACATTGATAAGAAATATAACCACCAAATCCACATTAAGGATTTTTGGTCGGACTGTGAGAATGAGAAAGAAGTGAGGAAAAGAGCTCATCAGAGATTGACATTGGAGTAGATGAGGACCATGGGAGAAATTAGTGTGCCCCAAGAGGTTACAGACGATGATAAAGTATTGCACCAAAGTTATGAAAGGAAGGGAGTGGCCTTGTTGTGCATCAATGAGCCTAATTGGGAGCAGCCAACAGAGACATCTTTGGATGTAATATCTGAAAGGAAGCAAGGTACATGGAACACACTTCCTACACTAATCTAATGAGGGGAATGGAGTGCAAACTCATTTAAATCCTTACAATTGTAGCAACATTAATCTAATAACATAAAGATTACAGTAGCAACACAACACAAAAAGAAGGTGACACAAGATATACCGTGAGGAAAACCTTTTCAAATAAAAAAACCCCACACTCTAAACCTATACAATGTATTATACAAATAGAAATAGCTTACAATACACTTGTAGTGCAAGTCTTCCAAGAGTTCACAAATGTTGATTCTGGAGTTACTTTGGTAGCATAACAGTACCTATAAAAACACTATGCAACTACAACTCCAAACTATGCATTTTATAGAGATTACAAGGCATATCTTGAGAGCATCTCAGGATAGGCGTCCACCTTTGTCAAATGACCATTTATATCATCAAAGGATACTTGTCCTTTCTATCCTGACATCCCTTACATCTGTCGTACATGGCAGATTTGACTTTCCCAATGTAGAGTGCTCCAAGCTAAAAATAGACTATGATAGATTCTCTTACGTGACTTACAACCGTCATAAAATCTGCCCACAATAACAATCTTAAATGTTGTAAGAGAATCTGTCATACAATGATAAATATAGCATATTCTACTTACAACATGTCATAGCCCGACTTGGCCATCCAAATATGCCTTTCCCTCATGCAAAGATGCCAACCGACACTTGTCATCACTTGTCATAGAAATCTCCAAACTTGTCCCTTACGTGTCATAGATTCTGTCATATGGAATATTGCCTTCCACATACCAAAGATGCAGACACATGGAAAATTAATTCCACCTCAATATGGGATGCCCAAATCCATGTAGGATTGACTTGACCATCCAAGTCACATTCCAAGTAAGCTGACATGTCACCATGCCACCTCAACTATGTGACCAAACTAAATGTGCAAGTAAAATACAATATTAGGCAATAATTAAATATACAATTAAATTACCAATGCTATGAAATTACAAAGGTTGAGACACCTTAATTCCCAACATTTTCCCTCTCATCAAACACCTTACAACAGCCAAAAGAAATGACAAGATTTAACTCCTATAGGCTAAGAGACCGATAGACTCTGAACACCATCTCAACTTCTTTGTGCCCATAAGTTTAGTCAATGCATCTGTAACATTCTTCAAAGTGTCAACCTTTTCTAACAACACCTTCCCATCTTCTACCATATCTCAAACAAAATAAAACTAAACATCAATGTGCTTTGTTCTATCATGGAAGGTAGGATTCTTTGCTAAACAAATCACACTTTGACTATCACAATGGATAGTAATTTGTCCTACATCAAAACCAATATCTGAACACAACCTCTTAAGCCAAATTGCTTCCTTACAAGCATGAGTTGCTGCCATATACTCATCTTCTGTCATGGACAAAGAAACCACAGATTGTCACTTACTCATCCAACTAATAGCACCACCAAACATGGTAAACACATAAGCACTAGTGGATCTCCTGCTGTTAATGTCACCTACCCAATCAAAATCCACAAATCCACAAATACTCATAGAATGCTAAGGTCCAGTAGGATAACAATGATAACATAAGGAATACTTGGAAGTACTCCTCAAATATCTAAACACTCTCTTCACTACATCCCAGTGTACACGTCCAAGATTAGCCATAAATCGACTAAGGACTCCCACTACTTGGGCAATGTCTAGTCTTCTGTAGACCATAGCATACATCAAGTTGCCAATAGCACTAGCATAAGGTACTCTTCTCATGTCCTCCACCTCACTAGGAGATTTTGGACAATCATTAACAAACAACTTTGATCCCAAAGAAACAAGAACACACAATGGTCTACAATCTGCCATGCTAAACCTGTCCAAAACGGTCTTCACATACTTACTTTGGCTTAACTAAAGTTTTCTATTAGCTCTGTCTCTTTTGATTTCCATTCCCAGAATGTACTTGGCTACCACTAGATTTTTCATCTCAAAATGTGCTGACAACTAAGACTTCAATTCAGAAATCATATTCTTACCATTCCCAATTAGCAACATATCATCAACATATAGTGCAATAATGAGAATATGATCATTGTCAAACTTGTAATACACACAATGATCTGATTTTGATCTTAGATATCTAATTGACAACACAAAGGCATCAAACTTCAAGTACTACATCCTAGGAGATTGTTTCAATCCATACAAAGACTTCTTTAACTTGCAAACCAAATTTCCTTTACTTTTCACCATGTAGTGCTCTAGCTGTGACATGTAAATCTCTTCCTCCAAACAAGCATGAAGGAATGTTGTTTTCATATCCATCTGCTCCACCTCTAAGTCATAAGCAGCTACAAGAGATAAGAGGAATCGAATAGATGTCAACTTTACAACGGGAGAGAAAAATTCACCATAATCAATTCCCTCCACTTGTGAATACCCCTTCGTAACAAGTTTGGCCTTATACTTCTCAACACTGCCATCTACACCAAATTTCTTCTTGAACACCCATTTGCATCCAACAGGTTTTCATTCATCTAGCAAAGCCACCAAGTCCCAAGTTTTGTTCTTTTCCAAAGAAGCCATCTCATCATCCATGGCCTCCTTCTAGGAACCTGCATCTTTCATGTCCATAGCCTTTGACATAGTTGTAGGCTCACTAGTGTTAGCAAGCAAAGCAAAAGCACAACTAGAATCAAGCAATGAATAGCCAAACCTCTTAAGTTGATTTATATTTTGTGTTGACCTCCTCAAAGGCTGAGGTGGAGGTTCTACTTCATCTTCTGAACTTTTAGAGATTCTAAAGCTCTCCTCATCATCAAGTCTCATAGGGTCTATCAGTTCAGTCTTCTCAGGAGTAGAAGGAAACTAAACCACATCTTCTTTCTTTTCTGTCTGTCCTAGCTGTAGAATAAGTGAAGAAGGTGTTAGCTCTCTGAAGATAACACTTCTGCTATACAACACTTTTTCAGCCATAGGATCCCAAAGCTTATATCCTTTCACACCAACACCATAGCCAATGAAGATACACTTAACAACCTTGTTCTCTAATTTAGACCATTTCTCCCTAGGCACATGTGCATATGCCTCACAACTAAAAACATGAAGATGTCTAACTGAAGGGTTCTTACCAGACCACACCTCCATAGTTGTCTTACCAATAAGAGCTAATGTAGGAGATCTATTTACTAGATAGCAAGCAGTGGCAACAGATTCAACAAAAAACTTTTGTTCGAGGCTTGCTCTACTAAGCATAATCCTAGCCCTCTCCATCAGTGTCTTGTTCATCCTCTCTGCAACTCCATTTTACGGCAGGGTGTATGGAGTTGTTTTATGTCTTTCAATCCCAAGTTCCTTGCAATATTTATCAAATTATGTAGAACAGAACTCACCACCATTGTCAGTTCTCAAACACTTAATCTTTTTACCAGTCCGATTTTTAGTAAAAACTTTAAACTCTTTAAACTAACTAAAGACTTCAAAATTTTTTCTGAGAAAATAAATCCATGTCCTTCTACTGTAATCATCTATAAAAGATACAAAATATATAGATTTGGAAATCAAAGGAACACTAATAGGACCAAACACATTAGAATGAGCAAGGTCCAATATACCAGAAGACTTGTGAGAACTCAAATAAAACGGAACACAGTTTTGTTTTCCATATATGCAATGTTCACAAAATTTGAACTCAAGATTACAATCATTTAACCCCTCCACAAGGTTTTTATTCTTCAGGGTTCGCAGACCCTTCTCACAAATGTGGCCATATCTCATATGCCTTAACATTGTCTTTTTAGCAAGAAGTTTAACTTCCAAAGCATGTGCACTACCATCAGAAAGTGTTACAACAGACTTCTTCACTACTTGTTTAGATGGTGAGGATGAAGTAACTATAGCTCTTTTCTTCAAGTCAAAAGAATTGCACTGTGAAGTGCATTCCTCTAGCTGAAATAGAGTACCTCTTCAAGTACCCTTCGCAAGCACCATAGATCCTTTAGTCATCTTGCATCTATCCTTCGAAAAGACAACCTGCACACCTACATCATTCAACATACTTACAGAAAGTAGGCTTCGTGCCAAGCCTGGGATGTGCATAACCCTAGCGATCCCCTTCACTCGTCCATCAAGGAATCTAATAGAGACTCTTCCACGATCAATAATCTTCAAATGAGAATCGTCACCCAGGTACACTCTTCCACCATCAAACTCTTCATACTTCGTGAACCAGTCTCGATGTGAGGTCATGTGGAATGATGCACCAAAATCAATCAACCACACATCATCAAATGCATGGGTGGCCAGGGTTGCGATGAAGGCATCACCATCATCTTGTGACTTGTTAGAATATGAATCAGGAGCTTTCTTCTTCTTTTTCTTCTCCTCTTTGCATTCCTTTTAGAAATGCCCAGTTTTGCCACAGTTCCAACAAATAGCCTTGGACTTTCCAGGAGTTTTGGATCTCCCACAGGATTTGGATCTGCCCTTCTTATCTTTCTTGTCCTTCTTTTTCCCTTTCTCCTTGGGTCTTCCATGAACCACAAGAGCCTCTTTGGCTGCCTCAAAATACTTTCTCCTCATCTCTTTAGATAACAACAAAGATACCACTTCATCCATAGTGAAAGTGGATGTGGTGCTCCCAATAGCCATCACAAGATGATCCCATGAGTCTGACAAAGAACAAAGCAAGGTCATGCAATGATCCTCCTCCTACATCTTCACACCAACTCATGTCAATTGTCCAATTAACATGTTAAAGGCATTCAGGTTATCTACAGCAGATCCTCCATCCTCCATCTTCAAACAATACAACTTCTTTGTAAGGAAAAGTTTGTTCCCAAGGATTTAGCCTGATAAGCATCACCCAACTTCTTCCAAAGGTATTTTGTGCTCTTCTCCTCATTGACATTCAACAATACATAATTAGATAGACTGAGTCTTATGAGACCCTTAGCCTTTCGATCTTTGAGATCCCAATTAGCGTGTTCCATAACAGCTAGTTTTACATCAGATATAGTTTCCCATAGGTCATGATCAACAAGCATGTCATTCATCTTAAGTTTCCATAACTCAAAATTAGTGCCATTGAATTTCTCCACCTCTATTCTTCTGGATGTGCTTGCCATCTTCTCGCTGCAACAAGATCATAGAATACTCTACACAAACTCCCACTAAATTGAATATTAGCTCAAAAAAACCCTACCCAACAACTAGGATCATAGGTTATCAATCTCTGATACAAATTGAAAGGAAGCAAGGTACAGAAAACACACTTCCTACACCAATCTATTAAGGGGAATAAAGTGCAAATTCATTTAAATCCTTAAAATTGCAGCAACATTAAACTAATAACATAAAGATTAAAGCATCAACAGAACATAGAAAGAAGGTGACACAAGATATACCATGGGGAAAACCTTTTCAAGTAAAAAACCCCACACTCTAAACCTACACAATGTATTATCAAAACAACAATAGTTTACAATACACTTGCAATGCAAGTCTTCCAAGAGTTCACAAATGTTAATTCTGGAGTTATTCTGGCAACATAAGAATACCTATAAAAACACTATGCAAGTACAATTCCAAACTATGCATTTTATAGAGATTACAAGGCATATCTTGAGAGCATCCTAGGATAGGCATCCACCTTGGTGAAATGACCATTTCCAGCATCAAAGGACACTTGTCCTTGCTGTCCTTACATCCCTTACATCTGTCATACATGGCAGATTTGACTTTCCAAATGTAGAGTGCTCCTGGCTAAAACTAGACTATGACAGATTCTCTTATGCGACTTACAACCGTCATAAAATCTACCCACAATAACAATCTTAAATGTTGTAAGAGAATCCAACATACAATGTTAAATATATCATATTCTACTTACAACATGTCATAGCCCAACTTGGGTGCCCAAAGATGCCTTTCCCTCATGCAAAGATGCCAACCGACACTTGTCATCACTTGTCATAGGAATCTCCAAACTTGTCCCTTACGTGTCATAGATTCTGTCATATGGAATATTGCCTTCCACATACCAAAGATTCTGACACATGGTAAATTAATGTCACCTCAATATGGGATGCACAAATCAATGTAGGATTGACTTAACCATCCAAGTCACATTCCAAGTAAGCTGACATGTCACCATGCCACCTCAACTATGTGACCAAACTAAATGTGCAAGTAAAATACAATATTAGGCAATAACTAAATATACAATTAAATTACCAATGCTAGGAAATTGCAAAGGTTGAGACACCTTAAGTCCAACAATATCTAAACCAATTCTTTTATTTTCTAAATGGTTAAGTCAAAGGATGGAAGAGCTTAAAGCTCAAGGTGTTATTTCCACTTATTAGAAAAAGGGAAACAAGAGATAAAGAGAAAATAAGGATGAGTTAATGTGTTTTTATGAAAAGAAAAAGAAATGTAGAGGCTATAGTCCTTGATAAGGATGAGAATGTCACATTTTTGGATCCCTATGCTCTTGGTATCACAGTCGACATTCCTTCAGGGACATTCATGGAAGAAGGAACATCAAGACGAGTGGTTAATATGGAACAGTCACAAACATCAAGGGTTAATGTAGAACAAGTGCTAAAATAAAGAAATATCAAAAGAACAGAGAGGAGATAGAATAGTAGGTGAAGGTGTTAAAAGGAGTGGAGTTGCAAAAATATACATGGATAAATAGCCAAGGGGCTAATCATACTTCTATTATGGCATTAATAACCAATTATACAAATCACTTTAAGAAATAGGGGCATATGAAAGGGCGAGTATAGTACCAGTATCATTTGCGGGTACTTCCGGGTCATTTTGTTATACTACCATCAGCAAAAGGTTAATAGGGAAGAAAGTCAAAGTGAATATCTTATATTCAAAAAGATCCTAATTGCATCCTTTACGCCAAAAGGAATGTTCTGCAAAGATATTTTGGAAAAGATTGGGAAATAATTCCCACCATTGATTTTGTAACGTTTAAATGAGAACCATGGATTGAATTTGTAACCGTAGCATAAGGGGAATTCAAATTTATATGAAAAGCCCTACTACTGGTGTTTTAGGGACACAGTTAGAAAAAGACATATGTTAGATTGAGGCAAGATAGGTAATAGACTTTGAGCAGAATTTTATGTGAACTAGAATGCACCTATGTCTACAGCGGAGATAATGTGGAATGTCTAGTTTCTCCTTGTATATGTAAAGTGTCTGAGTTTTGATTAATCACTAATGTTTTCAAAGTGTAATGTCAGAAATTGTCCTCCTGTATGGAATGGTACAATTTGCCTTGGTTTAGCTCCTCACTCTTGGTGACCTCTCAACCTTTTCTTTTCTGGCCTTCCCGAAACCCTGATTGACTAAGTCTAGGAGTAGTTTATTCACTTTTTGAGGTAGCTTGTTGATAGAACCCAGAAAGAGATTTGAGATTTGGGTCCCTGGGACCCCCAAAAAATGCAGATCTAAGCTGAAATTTAGGGCTAGGACTTGGGCACTTGTCCCCTAGTCCTCCCTTGTTTCACAGGATTTTGAATTTTTGTGGGGTGTCAGGTTCGGGTGAGTGCCTTGGGATTCCATTTTCAAATTCTTGGTTTTCACACGATATCAAGATGTTATTTTGAAATTTGAATTCCCTAAATCTAGATATAAAAAGACATTTGCAAATCATTTTAGCACACACAATTCTTATGCATGCTTGATGCCAAAACTCTGCTACAATTGCCATTAAAGATTGGTGACTTTTTGAATCTCTTCAAAGTATTTTTTATTTACTATCTTGGAGATAGTGGATGGCAATTAGGAATCAAGATCTTGAGTCTATCTTGCTCTTCCTAGGGTTTGTACATCCTTTGCATGATCAGGAGAAGGGTTGAAGCCTCCAACACCGAGCTTGGAGATCCTCCGCAGACATTGATGATTCGCCTTCTTGTTCATGCAAGTCTTCATTAGTCTCATCTCATTGAGGTGAAGTTGTATGTGTTTATTGATGCAAAGCAAGTTGTTGATCTTCCCTTGATTGATACATCTAGGGTTTGATTTTTATGCATACACACATTGTTAGGTTTGCACACACTTCTAAAAATCTTTTCCACTGGCTATTGTTGATGTAGAAATACCGAAGACGGGGCTTGACTGAGACAAGCTCCTATATAGCTGTATAATTTCCTTCTTTTGTATATGCAGATCGTGTTTCACAGGTTCTGAAAAAAAGAAGCTACAGGAAGAAAGATATTGCAGGTATAGTCGCGACAAGCTTTCAGATTTTTGAATTCTGAGACTTGCGTGACTTTGGTGTAGGAGCCCTAGTCCAACCATGGGTTTATTCTAAGATCTGGAAGACTTTTAGCAGTCTCATACACCCCATGCAGAAGATTTTTCTGTTCGTGAACTTTTAGGACATTGTAACGGGTGCCCTAGTCCATGCAGCCCTCAAAATCTGGATACACTATCTTTGAAACCCTCCCTCTGCACTTCTATAATCATTTTTGCCAGTTGCTTCATTAGTTTCTGTATATTGATGATTTAGGGCATAATTAGAGTTTAACTTGGGTAAGAGGAAAGCACTTGATAAAATCTCGATTAGGGCCTTAGGTTTCATAACCATGTGAGCATAAGGGATATACAAAGTGATTAGAAGCTTGTTCACAAGCTCGGTCCTTGTCCTCACAATGCTTAGTGATGAAATTGTAGTATTTAACCTAGTTTAAATCAACTATCAATTTTCACCCTAAACATTTTGGTGAACCCAAACTTTAAAGAATTTGCATCCTTTTAATCTTTAGATTTGATATAATTTGCTATTCTACAGCATAATTGGATTGAAAAACCTCTTTAGTGAATTTGCATATGTTAATTTGTGGATTACATTCTTTATCTTTTCACTAAAAGAGTTGGAAATTAGCATTCATTGATGAAAATTATCTTTCATTTGCAAAGGCCATCATTGTGCATTTAAATCTTGGTTTAAATAGAGCATGTTAGAATATCGGACTATTTTTTGCAAGATTTTCATTCTTATGATGAGTTGTTTAGTCGTGATGACTTAGATATGTTAGATAAATCCCTTGAGGACTTTATCTCAATTGAACATTCCACTACGACCTCTAGGCTGTGACTATTTCAAAGATTTGTAAATGCAATTTATTTGCCTAAATCTAAAGAAGAGATTGAAAAAACAAAAATTGTGGTTAGTCTATGCGTAAATGTGACTCAACCATCCTCTAAACCTATGCTTGTTGTTAAAGGTCTTTCATCTTCTTCTCAATCTCTTGATCACATCTATGATTGTGTAAAACAAATAGCGAAACAAAACTTACAACAAACTAATAATAATGTGGTTGCTCATGCATATAACACTCAGAATAATAAACAAAGTACACAACAAATCAATGTTCTAATATCTTTAACAGCTTCTCAACCTATGCTTCCTCAAGCACCTCGTTTAACACATAAAGGTGGTAAAGACTATGATCTTGTAGAGAAGATTCATGCTAGTCCTGCAAAGATATCTCTTTGGGAACTTATACAAAATTCACCTACTTACCATGGAATGCTACAACAAGCTTTACAAAAGGTGATTGTTCCTCCTACTGTTAAACCAAATGATGTTGCCACTTTACTAGATTATATGCATGGAATGAAAAACATACATTTTATTTCAACAACATGAGTTACCATCTTTCGAGGTTCAAAAGTAGTATGATCCTTTGGTCATTTTTATTACGATCAACAAAACATTGGTTAAAAGAGTTATGATTGATAATGGGTCAGCCCTTAATGTTTGTGGCATTGATTTATTGCATAAGGTTAAAGTTGATATATCTGCTATCAAACTAGAGTTTTTAAGTATCCGTGTCTTTGATAATGTTGGACAACAATCTGTAGGCACTATAACTTTACCTATACAAGTTGGATCTGTGATGGTACCTACCTTGATTCATGTAATGCCTTGTTCTCTATCTTATAACATGATTCTAGGTAGACCTTGGATACATGCATTAGGAGCAGTTCCTTCTACTTTACACCATTTGATTAAGTTTATATTTAAAGGAAAATTGCATACTATCCATTCAGATCCTGAACCAGACAATTGTTTGCAAATGGAAGTGCATAAACATGTTGTTTGTCCTAAGATTTTAAACAACCTAAAAGCTGAATGGTTAACTCATCTTGCTTCTAAAAATGTTATGCAAGAGTCCAAGCAATCGAATGCATTTGTTGGTGATGACTGGGGTTCGCTAGATGTCGCATCCTCCTCCACAGGAGAGTATAAACTTAAAAACCCCATCCCTGAAACATCAAATATTGCATCAATCACATCACATGCTTCGAATGATAAACATAAGACTTCTTTGGTGACAAATAAAGACAATACTCTAAGTTACACTACTAATTATGAGACTTGTGAAGCTCTGCCTGCGTCTAAAGAAATGGTCTCTCTCTATGGCAGAGGATTCTGAATCCTTTACAAAAATTGTGAATATGTAGGTAATGGTTGTAGCATAAATCAACAAGGAATCAAAGTCCCTATAGAATCTGCTTCACAACATTACTCAAGTGGCATTGGATATAATCCTTTTAAGGAATCCAAAGCCCACAAACACCCTACTCTAAATGTGAATACAATATCAACACTTAGTTTGATATTCCCTGAGATGATTGACACCAATTGTCCTCCAGGATCACTTCCATTAGATATTTTTACAGAGGATGAAGCGATAATGGAATTCTTAGGTGCTTATGATGGTATTCCTTGTTATCACCATAACTGTGGCCTACCTTATTATTTAAACAATGATGCATATTTTGGAAAGACTACTAGTACAATAACTACTACAGTAGAGCAAAATGAAGAACTTGAAGAAAAATTACAATCCTAGAATCCCCCTAACCATAGTACTCTCCTTAATAGAAAGACTATCAATGTCGTTATGGATAAGGATAATCCTGAAAAAGTTATCCCTATTGGTGATTGTTTAGATGCAGAAGAAAAAGAAGAAATGACTAAATTATTGAGTGAATTCTCAGAATTGTTTGCTTGGAATTATTCAGACATGCCTGGTATAGATCCTCATATTGTAACGCATAATATTGTGTTGAAGCCATACGTTAAGCCTTTCAAACAAAAGATTCATAAGATGAATCCTAAGATTGCTTTGCTTGTTAAAATTGAAATAGAAAAACTCTTACAAGTTGGCTTTGTCTGACGTATTGACTACTCTCTGTGGATCTCGAATATTGTTGTTGTTGCTAAACTTGATAATCATATAAGAATGTGCATAGATTTCTAGGATTTAAATTTAGCATCTCTCAAGGATGACTTTTCGCTCCCTAATATTGATATGATTGTTGATTCCATAGCTGGACATGAGTTTCTATCTTTCATGGATGGGTTTTTAGGATATAATCAAATCCTCATAAATCCTCTCGATAAGTATAAAACAACCTTTATAACAACTTGGGGTACATTTTGTTGGGTAGTCATGCCGTTTGGACTTAAGAATACAGGAGCTACTTACCAACGTGCGATGACTTTATATTTCATGATTATATGCATAATACTCTAGAAGATTATGTTGACGACATCCTAGCGAAGTCTATTCATTGTAAGGATCATGTGACAAATCTTTCACAGATATTTGAGTGCATACAAAAATACAATATGCGATTGAATCCCCGTAAGTGTGTTTTTGGGTTGGACAGTGGAAAGTTACTTGGATTTATTGTTTCAAATTGAGGTATAGAAGTTGATACGAAAAAGATAGGTGCGATTGTTAATATGCCAATACCTAAGAACATATCTCAACTTCATAGTTTGCAAGGAAATATATATGCATTTCATTGATTTGTTTCAAAACTCGCAGACAGGACTCGCACCTTTACGCAACTACTGAAGAAAGATGCTCGCTTTCAATGGAATTTTTAATGTCAAAAAGATTTCGATGATTTAAAGGATTAGTTAGCTAATCCACCTATTTTGCAACCCATTATTTCAGATAAACCATTTCTATTATACATCTCAGTATCTAACAATGCCCTAGCAGTTTTGTTAGCATAGCATAATGATGAAGGCAAAGAATGTGATGTCAATTACATTAGTCATACTTTTCTCGATTATGAAGTGTGATACACAGTCATAGAGAAGAATTTATTATCTTTAGTGTTTGCCACTCAAAAGCTTAGACATTACCTCTTAAATGTTAAAGCGCATGTAATGGTAAAATTTGACCCTTTGAAACATCTCTTTGCAAGAACAGATTTATTAGGTCGTCTTGCTAAATGGGTTATGTTGTTAATAGAATTCAATCTCAAATTTATTTCACAAAAATTTATTAAAGGGCAAGTTATAGTTGATCAGTTAGCTTAAGCCCCCTCACCCTTTTCTATACAAAATGTCAATGCTTTTCCTGATGAAGAGATTTTAACAATCTCTGCTGATGAAAAATGGGAGTTATACTTTGACAGATCAAAATGTTGAATTGGCTTTGGGGTGGGTGTTATATTAATACCTCCCATTGGTAAGATGATTCCCTTATCTTCCCGCTTAGATTTCTTATACACAATAATATAGTTGAATATGAAGCTCTTATCACTGGACTTCATTTGGCCTTGGCTCTGAATATTGAAAACATTACAATATATGGTGATTCTTAGTTAATTATTAAACAAATAATGGGATCGTATCAGACTAAGCATGATAAGCTATCTCAATATCGTGAGTTTGCATTATCTCTCTTAAAACAATTCAAATCATATATGATCGATACCATTCCTAGGAAAGATAAGTAGCATGCAGATGCAATGGCAAGTGCAGCTTCCCTTATATCCCCTGATGGTTCTCCTGAGGAATTTACCTTCATTGTTCATAATCTTAAGACACCGATAATTGAAAGCCCTATAGTTACGAATTTGGAACTCTGTGGTAATACATACACTAATGAATGGTGCTCCTACATATTCAACTATTTACATGATGGAAGCATTCCGGATGCAACATCTAAGAATGCCTGACTTCGTTAACGCAAACTAGCAACGCGATACATTATATTATCTAATGTCTTGTATCGACAAAGTTATAATGGTGTTTTACTCCTATGTTTAAGAAATTCAGAGATTTTGATAGCTTTAAAAGAAGCTCACTCTGGTGTCTATTGAGGGCATTTTGGTGGAAAATCTTTGGTGCAAAAATTATTATGTATGGGGCACTATTGGCAGCAGATGGAACAAGATTCCTTTTCTTACATCAAATGATGCCCACAATGTCAACAACATAAACACCTAATCCATGCTCCTACTCAACAAATTCATGCCTAGGTGTCACCATGGCCATTATCTATCTGGGGTTTGGATCTAATTGGCAAGATTTCCCCACCCTCCTCTGAAGGACATACATTTATCATTATTGCTACTGATTATTTTTAAAAATGGGTCGAAACGGTCCCTTTACGATACATGACCACTCATGTAATTTGTCGATTCATACAAGATAACATAATTTCTTGATTTGGAATACCTTCTTCCTTGGTTTCAGACAATGCTACACCATTTAAGAACAAGGATGTGAAAAAGTTCCTCAAAAAATATCATATACAACATCGCTTCTCTACGCCTTATTACCCTGAATCCAACGACCAAGCAGAAGCTTCAAACAAGGTTATTAGATAGATTATAAGGAAAAATGCTAATAAACATAAAAAAGATTGGCATATGCAATTATCCTATGCCCTATGGGCTTATAGAACAAGTATTTGAACAACTACTGGTAATATGCCGTATAATCTTGTTTATGGCACAGATGCGATAATACCCTTGGAGTTAGAAATTCCTTCCTTGCAAATTTCCCTAAGAGACATCACGGATGATGACATAGAATGAGAGAAAAGATTGCAGGAACTTGAGATGCTTGATGACAGATGTATTAATGCTCTTGAACATCTCAACTCTTATAAAAAAGGAATACAATGATCCTATAATGCGCAAGTCATACAATGTTCATTTAATGTTGGGGACTTGGTTCTTTCTGAAAATCAACGCAACGTAAATGCACTGCCTAGTGAAAAAGGCAAGTTCAGCCCTAATTGGCTTGGACCATATATAATCACTGAAACCTTTGGATCTAGAGTGTATAAATTAGCTAATGAGAAAAGTATGCCACTTAAGGAACCTATTAATCTGGCACACCTAAGAAAATTTTATGCTTAAAGATCTAATGTTAAATGTTCCTAAGATAATTTAGCGCATAGATTAGCTTCAATTTTGACAAGTTATTACTATTTTGTCATAATTCATTTTGCATTATATCTTTGTTCAGTTGATCATTGTTGTATCATGTTTAAGTAGTCGTTACTTAGATCACTTTTGTATTAACTAAATTTAGCATGGAAGTTTAAGTATGTGTAAAATAATTAATCATTGTGCTTGTTACTACATGTTCTTTTTAGAATTGTTAGTATATCACAATAGTATTAATTATAGCATTTAGACATCATCACTAGTTGCATTTTTTATAAAAATCACATGTGATAGATCAAAATCCATTACACATAGATAAAAAGAAGTAAACATCATATATATATATATATATATATTAGTTTCATGTATACATCCAAGTTGACTATCCCTCACAACAAAATGGGATGTCATAGTGCCTAAAGTCTATGAATCACATAGCTGAACCTTGATCGCCAGTACCCTCAGGCCCTCGTGGTGTGTAAGTGACAGAAGCCTGACCATGTGTGGCTACGGATCATGACTGACTCCTAGAGACGCTTCGCGATCGTAACCCCCTGATCTCACCTCTCAGATCTATCATCTACTCATGTGCCTCCTAGTACATCCTTTGGTACCAGTCTCTCTTGGCCTGAACCCTGTCTCTACCAGCTCTAGCCTGCTGGACATCCCACAATAGGATCTCACTGACAGCTGGCTCTCCCTCTGATGTAGGAAATGCTACTATCTACTCTCACTGCACCCTGAGCTTAACCTTGGTGCACTCAACTCTCTATCAAAACTCCTCTCTCTCTTGTGCAGACTACTCTAGCATGGCCTCCATAGCAGTCCTATATCTGATGATAGGCATAAATATCTCAGCATGTTGCGCAACAAATGATTGTGGTGAATAACTTGCCCACACCCACTTCTCTAAGGCATCTATTGATACAATGTGTCCTATGACATGACTCACAAAGTCTCGCCATGCGTCTATCCCAACTACAAAATAAAGGATGAGATAGATGTTAGACTCCCATATAAAAATCACAAATAATAAACTATACCAAAACATCAAAATAATAAATCCAACCTTACCTAAATCTTCATCTCGCTAGGATGGATCTCATATTGCTGATGGTGTGATAAGCTGCACTGTCTGATCTGCAACTGGAGGCATAGACCTACTACTATCCCTTTGCTCTATCTCACTAGGCCTCGCATCGTCTGCAGGAGTAGGACCACGAGCCTTGGACCGTGGTCTCGACTCGGTCTCCTCATTAGTGTCTATCTCTTGCTGGCTCTATCACGATCTCACTCTAAAGATGTACTATGATGGGACCTTCTCAAACTCATCCTCATCCTCCTTCATACCCTCCTCGAGATCATAGTGTCCCATGAAGTTAGTGATGTCATCCTCCACCCCTATGTCACTAGCATGATAGGCCCAAGGTCAGGCATCCCCTATAGGGTCCCTGGGTGGAAAGAGAGGTGTAGGCAATGCTGTGTGCCACCAGGTCTGATATGCTTGGGTACACCTGACATCATCTGCTCCTAATACTGGCTCTGCATCCTTAGGACCCTCGTCATTGCTAAGTGGAACATCTGCTATAGTCGATTGTCAGATAGTATTGGCTCTGACTGCACTCTGAGCTGCACGTGCATAGTTCAGACGAACTGCAGGAACATCATGTACCTATCTGAACTATCATGCCACCCTGTCAAAGTAGAACCAAGATACAGCATGATTGAGGTGACTGGGCATTAGCTAATCCCTCTTCATCCAAGCTAACTACCTCTGCTCGCTAGGCCATCTCATGTAGCCATGATATGGTCTCCAGATGATGTCACCAAGCTGTAATATGTCAAATACTACTCTCCAATATAACAGATTGTCATGCCTCCAACACTTGACTAGTGGATAGGCATAGACACATGGATGGGTGAATGCTACCTCTATAGGAAAACCCACAAGTCATGTGCACTTGATGTGCTCAAAGTCCCAAACCTGTAATAATGTGCAAACCATCAGACTCTACATCTCGTAGTGGACATACCTCCCTAAGTTGTGGTATAGGTGCACAAGCATACTATACCCCCATGCATAGACAGTCTGATGCTCCTCCATCACTCTTATAGTGTGAACGAGACCCCCATGAAGGTGAGTGCCTCATCCATCTAGTACGATAGCTAGTGTGACTGTGACAATCATGATCCTCTATAGTAAGGGAATGTCTCTGTATCCCTTCTCTACTAAATAGAGCTGAATGTGTCCTCGCTCTGCCTGTGAAATAGTGTGACCCAAGTAGTATAGCTAACTCTTGCTAGTATACTCCGCTGAGAAATGTCCAACAACCCTCACTCTCTCTCCTCGGATTGGCAGTTGAAGGATCTTGAATACATCTTCCTGTGTGATGGTAATCTCGCCAGTTAGTAATGGAATGTGAATGTATCTACATCCCATCTCTCCATCAGTGCCATAAGCATCACACAGTGGAATCTGATTGTGGGCATCTCAAACACCCACCATAGGCCCACCGTCTGTAAGTGCTCTCTCTCTACGACAGTCAAAGTGCTAGCACACTCTTGTAGAAGTGCCATCAAATGACCACCTGTGTGCTCATGCATCTCAAGGACATCTTGTAGATCAGAAAGCAAGCACGAGTATTAGAATCCCCTCTCAAAATCAAAGTAAGCTATCAAAAATTGAATAGAGTGCCTGTACCTAGGGCCTGTGTCCTCTATGGAATAGGGCATCCCAAAAGGACTAGGGTACCCCAAATGGACATTGGTGCCCCTATGGGACTAGGGCACCCTAGAGGAACTCTGGAGCCTTAGATGGACCTGTGCGCCCCTGTATGGGAACTTTGTCCACCTTCCCCTCTTGGCATAGACATCGATAAACATGAAAGAAAAAGTACAATCAAAGATGACAGAAGGATGGAATCAGGACCATATCTTAGCCTCAAAGCATCTCTCCACCACTCGGGCTTGGAGCATCTCTAGTCATGGTGGATGGTATGGATGTTGGCTTAGCATGGTTGTTCTCTCTCTGAAAAAAAAAGAAACAAGAATGAGTTAGTGATAAGTGACAACTCCGTTTTACATAAAGTAAGTGAGTGAGAATTCCTATCCCTAACTAGGTGCAAAAGTGTGCTCTTTCACTCTTGAGCCATTTTCTTGAGCTATTGAACTTTGATTTTAGTGTCGTTTGTTGTGTTGGAATTTGGGTTCCGCTCTCTTTCTTCCCCAATGTGTTTTGTTTGAGCATTGTTTCTTCAAATGACCCTCATAATACATTTCCCTTCAAATTGATGTGTGTGGATATCTCCTTGTTTCTACTCTCGGACTAAGTAAGCAGAAACAAGGGAGGGCATATATCTCCCTCGATTTCCTCCCTACCTCATCACTCAACCCCCTTAGCATTTTGATACTGACTCATTGGTGGTGGTTGCAAGATGATTTCATTTACGATTTTTTGTAACAAGTGTTCCTTTGTAGGATGTGATTCCTAACTTTGTGGTCTTGCAGGATGCGGTTCCTAACATTGTGGTCTTGCAGGATTGCAGACTTGGGGACTTCTTCCTTCTTGGTGACAATGTTTCATTTTCCTCTACAATATCCTTTTAGGTATCCTTTTCGTGATTGATGTATTAACTTTCCTTTAGTTGCATATGCACATAGTGTCATATGGCCATTAAAGTGGGGGCTAAATGTAACGTCATAAATTGTCCTCTTGTATGGAATGGTACAATTTCCCTAGATTTAGCTCCTCACTCTTGGTGACCTCTCAACCTTTTCTTTTTTGGCCTTCCTAAAACCTTGATTGACTAAATCTAGGAGCAATTTATTCACTTTTTGAGGTAACTTGTTGATAGAACCCAGAAAGAGATTTGAGATTTGGGTCCCTAGGACCCCCAAAAATGTAGATCTGATATGAAATTGGGGGATAGGACTTGGGTGCCCATGCCCTAGTCCTCCCCTATTTCACGGGATTTTGAATTCTAGTGTGGTGTTGGTTCCTGCTGAGTGCCTCGAGATTCTGTTTTTAAATTCTTAGTTTTTGCGCGATATCCAGACGTTATTTCAAAATTTGAATTCCCTAAAGCTAGATAAAAAAAGATATTTGCAAATTATTTTATCACACACAATTCTTATGCAAGCTTGATGCAAAAAATCTGTTGCAATTGCCATTGAAGATCAGTGACTTGTTGAAGCTCTTCAAAGTATTCTTTATTTGCTATCTTGGAGATAATGGATGAAGATTAGGAATCAAGATCTTGAGTCTATCTTGCTCTTCCTAGGTTTGTACACCCTTTGCATGATCAGGAGAAGGGTTGAATCCTCCAACAACAAGCTTGGAGATCCTCTACGGACATTGCTGATTCACCTTCTTGTTCATGCAAGTCTTCATTTGTCTCATCTCCTTGAGGTGAAGTTGTATGTCAAGTTGTTCATCTTCTCTTGATTGAGACATCTAGGGTTTGATTTTTATGCATACACACATTGTTAGATTTGCACACACTTCTGCAAATCTTTTCCTCTGGCTATTGTTGAGGTAGGAATACCAAAGACAGGGCTTGACTGAGGCAAGCTCCTATATAGCTATAACAATTTCCTTCTTTTGCATGTGCAGATCATGTTTCACAGGTTCTAGTAAAAAGAAGGTACATGAAGAAGGATATTATGGGTATAGTCACGATAGACTTTCAGATTTTTGGATTCTGAAACTTGTGTGACATTGGAGAGGGTGCCCTAGTCCAACTAGGGGTTTATTCTGGGATCTGGAAGCCTTTTAGCAGTCTCAGACACCTTGTGTAGAAGATTTTCCTATTCAGGAACTTTCAAGACATTGGAGCAGGTGCCCTAGTCCATGTAACCCTCAGAATCTAGGTACATTGTCTCTGAAACCCTCCCTCTGCACTTCTATAATCAGTTTTGCTAGTTGCTTTATCAATTTCTATATATTGCTGATTTAAGGCATAATTAGGGTTTTACTTTGTTGAAAGGAAAGCACTTGATAAAATCTTGATTAGGGCCTTAGGTTTCATAACCATGTGAGCATAAGGGACAAACAAAGTGATTAGAAGCTTCTTCACAAGTTTGATCCTTGTCCTCCCAATGCTTAATGGTGAAATGGTAGTATTTAACCTAGTTTAAATCAACTATCAATTTTGACCCTAAACACAAAGAATTTGAAGTCAAGATACATTGTAAATTTGAAAGACTTTTCATATGTTAATTAATACAAATATCTATTGTTAGGGTTAGACGGCAGAAGATATCAATTAAATGCAAATAAAGATTAAACAGAGGAATGGAAATACACAAAAATAATAACAGCGAGAGACAAGTTTTCACGTGGTTCACCAAAACTCGGGCTACATCCACCAACAGAGAGTCTAATATTATTATCTAGTAAATCAAACTGATTACAACCAGCAATCCCTACAACTCAATACCACTGCAAAATGCTACAATACAATATCAATGGAAATCCTAACCCTTAGCTACTTTTATCAAGCCTTATGTCGGTTACAAAAATAGGGTTTTTTTATGTCGGTCAATAGAAAAGTAACACCCGACGCCTTTATAAAATAATAAAAACCATGTGAAGTTTCAGGGGCACTGCCCCTCGACCTCGCCATTTATCATGACAGGGAGCACAACAGGGTGCTGCCCTTTGACCCCATAGGAATTTGGGGGGAAACTATGTCGATAAAAGTGGGGAAAATTTAACCTCTGAGTCTGATTAGGCTCCATATAACAACAATCTCCCACTTGGAGATTGATCAGACTCCATACCATATCATCTTCCATTTGGAGACTGATCATAACACCGTTGACCCTGTAGCTCCCACTGGAAATAAGCACCCTGGACTCTGATGTTCTATTTTTGTTGTTTTCAGTCTAGAAGACCAACCAAAGCTGAAGAGGAGCTCATCTTATCCCTTGTCACTGCCTTTGTAAACATATCTGCTAGATTTTCATTTGTATGTATCTTTTCCAGCCTTTACTGTCCATCATCCAACACTGACCGAATAAAGTGATACCTCAACTATATGTGTTTGGTCTTTGAATGCAAGGCATAATTCTTCGCAAGATGTATGGCACTCTAATTGTCTGTATACAAATAACTATTAGCCTATTATTTTCCCAATTCTTCCATGAAAGATTGCAGCCATATCATCTTCTTGCTTGCCTCTGTTGTAGCTACATATTCTGCCTCTGTGGTGGATAAAGCAACCACCTTTTGTAACTTAGAAATCTAACTCACCGCTGTCCCACCTATAATAAAGACATAACCTGTAGTATTCTGCCTAGTATCAATATCCCTAGCCAAATCTGAGTCTACATAACTTACTAAATCAGTAGTAGAGCCCGCAAAACATAAGTGTTTATTTGATGTACCTCTCAAATATCTAAGAATCTATTTTACTGCATTCCAATGCTCCAATCCAAGATGACTCATATACCTGATTATGACTCCTATAGCATGTGCAATATCTGGTCTTGTGTATACCATGGCATACATTAAACTTCCTATAGTTGAAGCATATGGTACCTTGGACATTTTTTCTTCCTCCTCTTGTGTCTTTGGACACATCTCCTTAGTCAATTTTAAATAACTAGGCAAAGGTGTGCTGATAGCTCTTACATTTTCTATATGAAATATTTGCAACACCTTTTCAACATAATCAGCCTGAGATAGATTCAATTTTATGTTCTTCCTATCTCTACAAATTTTCATAACAAGGATTTGTTTTGCTACCCCCAAATCCTTCATAGCAAATGACTGTGCTAACTGATGTTTTAACTCTCTTATGTGATCCATGTTAGACCCCTCTACAAGCATGGCATCAACATATAAACATAAAATAATGTAGTTGTCATTATCCAACCTCTTAAAATACACACAATGGTCAGAATTACACTGACTGTAGCTTTGCTCAGCCATAAAACTATCAAATTTGAAGTACCATTGTCAAGGTGCTTGTTTCAGGCCATACAAACTCTTCTTCAATCTGCACACCAGTGTCTCCTTACTTGTGACCTCAAATCCTTGGGGCTGTTCCATGTATATCTCCTCCAAATCACCATGGAGAAAGGTAGTTTTCACATCTAGCCATTCCAAATGCAAATCTTCAGACACCACAATACTTAAAACAGTACGAATAGAAGTCATCTTGACAACCGGAGAAAATATATCATCAAAATCAATGCCCTTTCTTTGTGCAAATCCTTTTATAACTAACCTGGCTTTAAATCTTTTCTTACCTCCATCTTCCTCTTTCAGCTGGTAAACCCATTTGTTTGGTAATGCCTTTTTACCTGCAGGCAACTTACATAATTCCTAAGTCTAATTTTTCAGAAATGAGTTCATTTCTTCTTTCATTGCAAGCTCCCACTAAATCTATGTATCCACCTCCATAGCTTCATCATACCCTTTCGGTTCACCAGCATCTGTTAACAAAATATAATACAAAGAGGGATAAAACCTTTCAAGAGGTCTACTTAGCCTTGTTGACCATCTAACATTCACTGGAGTTTGTGGTATTTCTAGTTGCTGTTGCAGAGCATGAGGAACCACTGGAACATCACTATTTGGAGTATCATCCATCACCACATAATCCTTATCTTTTTGCTCATGTTACTGCAACTGATCTTTGTATAATACCTTCTCATTGAATATAACATCCTTGCTTCTCACAATTTTCTGATTTTCAAAATCCCAAAGCCTATAACCAAATTTATCAATGCCATATCCAACGAAAGTACATTTTTTTGATTTTGCATCTAGCTTGGTTCTATTTTCAGAATCTACATATGCAAATTCTTCACATCCAAAGGTTTCAAGAAAAGAATAACTCACCTTCTTACTTGTCCATGCTTCCTCTGGAATACCACAGCCCAAAGGAACTGAGGACCTCTATTAATTAAATTTATAGTGGTGTTGACAACCTCTGCCCACATATTTAAAGGCAGCCCAGCATGCAATCTCATGGTCCTTGCAGACTCCATTATTGTCCTATTCATGCATTCAGCCACTCCATTCTCTTGTGGGGTCCCTGGAACCATTTTCTGCCTATGAATTCTATTTAATTAACAGTAATCCTTAAATTTTTTGCTGCAACACTCACCATCATTAACAGATCTGATATAGTTTAATATTTTACATGTTTCATTATTAACCAAGCTTCTCCATTTCTTAAATGTTTCAAATACATCAGATTTCTACCTAAGGAAATAAATCTAAACCTTTCTAGTTGCATCATCTATGAATGTAGCATAATATCAAGAGTCACTGAGAGAAGATATCTGAGCTAGTCCCCATACATCTGTATGCACAAGCTCTAAGTTTTCATTTTTCTTTTGCTTCCCATCCTTGAGAAAACTAACTCTCTTTTGTTTTCCATACACACAACTTTCACAAAAATCTGTATTAATACATTTCAGACATGGTAATACTTTCTTAGAACAAAGTACCTTCATACCTTTTTCACTTATAAGCCCAAGTTTGTTATGCCACAGTGTTGTCTCAGAACCTCCAGCAACTGTTTCAGTCTCTTCCTGTGAACCTACAACAATTGTTCCTGAACCTATTTATTTTTTATCTGCAATAGCTAAAGTAGAAGGAACAGTATGACCTATACAAAGATATAAGGTGCCTACTTCCACACCTTTTGCTACTACTAAGGCACCTTTTGAAACCTTCCAATTTTTATCAGTAAATGTAACAATGCAACCTTCATCAACTAGCTGCCCTGCTAAAATTAAATTCCTACTTAACCATGGAATGTGCCTTACCTCTTGTAGTAGCCAATCATTCCCATTCTGCAACTTAATCTTGATTCTTCCCTTTCCAACAATCTAACAAGGTTCATTATCTCCCAAATAAACCAGCCCAAAATCCCCTTAGACATAATCAACAAAATAACTACTATGGGATGTAACATGAAATAAGGCCCTTGAATCTAAAACCCATGAATCATCAGTATTATCTAGGGAAAGAATCAAAGCATCATCTTCAGATTTATTGCTTACCACATTTGTCTCCTTATTACCTTCTTATTTGTCTCCTTCTTTATTCTTCCAAGACTAGCAATCTTTCTTCAAATGACTTGGTTTCCCATAGTACCAACAATCCCTCTGTCCTCTAGATTGGGATCTCTTATCCTTTGATTTTCCTCGTGACTTCCCATGACCTCCAGAACCTCTTCCTCTCTCCTTTGATCTGCCCCTACTTTCTGCATTCAAAACATTGCCTGATGTTGATCCACCTGAGCTTTTCCTATGAATTTTGTCACTCAGAATAACACCAAAAACATCATCAAATTTCAGGGTATTTGAACCAAAAATAGAGTTACTAACTTCCATTACCAAACTATTCCAGCTTTTAGGCAAAGAACATAATATCAAGAGAGCTCTAACTTCTTCATCAAATTTTACATATACTGAAATCAATTGACTGGTAATTGTATTAAATTCATTTAAATGATCTTTCACAAATCCACCTTCAATCATTTTCAGATTAAACAAATGCTTCATGAGAAATACCTTATTGAGGCTGGGGGTTTTTCATACAATTTAGCCAAAGCTTTCATCAGACCATCTGTTGTTTTCGCTTCTGTTATATTGAATGCCACCGGTGGTGCTAGGCACAACCGAATGGTTCCTAGTGCTTTTCTGTCAAGAAGATTCCAATCCTCATCAATCATTGTTGCTGGTTTCTTGGCTACTCCTTCCAACGGCATCCATAAATCTTTTTGATAGAGATAATCCTCCATTTGTATCTTCCATAACTAATAGTTCTACCCATTGAATTTGTCTATCTTCAATTTACCCTCGTCCTCCATTTCTCACACTCAACCGTGAGACCTTCCTGCAAATGATAATCAAATGCAACCCACTCTGATACCACTTGTTAGGGTTAGACGGCAGAAGATATCAATTAAATGTAAATAAAGATTAAATAGAGGAATGAAAATAAGTAGAAATAATAACAGCAAGAGACAAGTTTTAATGTGGTTCACCCAAACTCAAGCTACATCCACCAATAGAGAGTCTAATATTATTATCTAGTAAATCAAACCGATTACAACCAGCAATCCCTACAACTCAATAAAACTGCAAAATGCTACAATACAATATCAACGGAAACCCTAACCATTAGCCACTTTTATCAAGCCTTATGTCAGTTACAAAAATAGGGTTTTCTTATGTTGGTCAATAGAAAAATAACACCTGACACCTTTATAAAATAATAAAAACCATGTGAGTTTTCGGGGGTGTTGCCTCCACGGGGGCACTACCCCTTGACCCCACCCTGTATTGCAATAGGGAGCACGTCAGGGAATTACCCCTAAACCCCGTAAGGGGTGCTACCCCTTAACCCCACAAGGGGCTCTGCCCCTTGACCCCATAGGAATTTGTGGGGAAACTGCCTCAATAAAAGTGGGGAAAAATTAACCTCCAAGTCTGATTAGGCTCCATATAACAACATCTATTTGCTACATCTATTCAAGAGTGCATTAGATTTAGGTATTCTTTAGTGTATTTCCTTTGATGATCGCATTTATGTATGTTAATTCATTATATTGCTTAGGATAAGCATACATGGAATTTATTCCTTTGAAGCATTGAAATTGATTAATGTTGTATACATGAGTAGCAGAAAAATAATTCCTACAGAATTGAGTTTTCTGACCTCATCTTCTCTAACTTTTCCCAAAAAATCATAAATAATTAGTATGCACGTAAAAATCTGAAAAAAAATGTCATATATTTGAATGAAGAATGATGAATCCTAAGGATCTTTGACAATTTTTATATAAATCTTAGATGCAAAGTTTGTTTTATCAAAATTCATGCAAAGCTTTGTAGTTGAATAGTAAATGCATGCAAAGGATCTCTAATTTTAGTGTAATTTGTAGTTATATGCACAAATAGAATAAGTCTAGTGAGTCACAAATTACATTAATTTGCATAAGGCCCCTTGAACATTATAGCTGAAAACAAACCACTGAACTATCCAACACAGTCAAGAACTGACTACGGGAGGCTTGGAGTTGAGAATTATCTTTGTATAATTCTCCCTACTTTTCAAAAGAGACTGAGTTCATTGTGAATTTATCTCATGTTGCTTATGTACTTTACATACATCAATAGATAGATTGGTCAAATACATCAAACAAGAGCCTTCACCTTCCCATTGTAGTGCACAACTATCAAATGAGAGTGAAGTCCACATAGAAAAACATAATTATTCAAATTCCAATAATAAAAACCCAAACGAGCAAAACCCTTTTGCAAAACATGAACCTTTCTATTTGTCATTATATATTGATAGTTTTAGGTTGAGCAATTGTGTCATTGACTCTGGAGCCTATGATAATAGATTTCTGCCCAAGTAGCTAAGGATCTAGGTTTGTCATTCACATCCTCACATGGTAGGTCTTTTTCTATGGATGGTTCACTAGTTCCCATAATAGGGCAAATTAAAGATGCTCAGGTTGCCCTAGCTTCTTTTCCAAAGAAAATATTGAAGTTGACCATCCTAGTTGCTGATATTCCCACCAATTACGGATTCTCTTGAGTAGAAGTTTCTGCAAAGACCTAGCGGTGAAATATAGATGGATTGGTCTCATGCCCTAATACCATTAGATGGGAAGATGTTGCATCTTAACCCTGAGCCTAAAGCCAAATTTATTGTATTGAAGTCAGGTGACCCAAGGGCAGACATTATATTTATAGAGACCGAGCCAGGTACATATATGTGTACTTCAAGGAAGGAAGAATGCTCAAGCTTGGTTAGTCCTGACCTACCTAATAAACTGTGGACTTTAGAATTTGATGGAATTTGTTCTAGTGCTAGGTCTAGTGCAGGAGTGGTTTTGATTTCACTTGATGGTTATAAGTTCCCTTTTGCTTAGAAACTAGATTTTGACAATACCAAAAAGACAACATTGTATGGAGCTATGTTACTTGGTTTGGCTTTAGCCAAAGAAAGGGGTATTAAGCAGTTTAAAGCTATAGGAGATGTTGAATTGATTGTCAAACAAGTTAGGAAGGTATAAATTATGAAAAATGGTAGACTCAGACATTACAAAAATAGTGTATGGGATTGCATGGAAGACTTTGATGCTTTTTCTATAGAAGCAGTACCTAGAGATTAGAAACTAGGACTGATTCATTAGTTGTTTTTGCATCCCTACTCTTACCACATCTGAATTTTAAGGATAAGTCATATAGAGTAGAAATTGTATACCATCATAGTGTTCCTGATAATGAAATCATTAGCAAGTGTTTAATAGTGACAAGTAGATAATTGTATTTTTGGAAAAGATTGAATCATTTGCAAATATTTTCTTTGAAGGTAGTAGTAATGCGAGTAATGATATTTTAGAAGGTGACATTAGTTCTCCTGATTGTAAGGGATATGAAGTCATTTAGTTAAAGGGTAACAAGATTCCCAAAGGATTAGTTTCTCTAAAGGATTTATTCAATAGACATGATCAATATTTGAAACAGAAAAGCAAAGTCTATGTTGAATCATGTGCTGATTTTGATTGTGTCAACATATGCACAAAAGAAGATCCCAAAATTGTTCGCATTGAGAAGTGTTGTTCTCCTCAAGAGGGGGAATGTTTTATCTCTTTTCTAATCCATTACAAAGATGTTTTACCCGGTGCTACATATATTTGAAGAGATTTAGAAATGGAGAATGGCAACACCATATTCCATTAAGGCCTGGCGCTACACCTTATAGACAGAAACAGAGAACCTATAATCCCGAAGTGTTAGAAGCTATTTTCAGTGAGATAGACAAAATGCTAAAATCAAAAATTATTTACCCCATCCATCATTCCACATGGGTAGCTAATATCATTCTTGTCAGGAAAAAGAATGGGGAAATAAGGATATATGTTGATTTTAGGAACCTGAATCAAGTTTCCTTAAAGGATAAGTATCCACTACCTGTGATGGATCATATATTGCAGACAATTTTAGGTTTTGAGAGGATGTATATACTTGATGTTTTTTTAGGGTATAACCAAATTAATGTAGCCTCAGAAGATTGACATAAAACTGCATTTACTACTCCCATTGACGTCTTTAATTATAATAGAATGCCATTTGGTCTTATAAATGTAGGGGCCACCTTCCAAAGGGCAATAGATTTGTCATTTGGTGATTTGAAGAATAAGATCATTGTTGTTTATTTGGATGATTTGATAGTTTTCTCCAAGAAAAGGGCTAATCATTTACATGATTTGGAAGTAGTGTTGCAACGTTGCAAAGAACAAGGAATTTCCTTAAACCCAATGAAATTGATCTTTGTTGTGACTAAAGGTAAAGTCTTGGGCCACATTGTTTCAAAAGATTGAATTAGGGTCAATCCTAAAAGGGTAAAAGACATTATGTAATTGAGCTTTCCTACAAGTAATGATAGCATCAGATCTTTCTTCGGCCAAGTGAATTTTCTAAGAAGATTTGTGCCAGACTTTGTTGAACTAACCAGGCCTATTGCTGGTATGATGAAAAATCATCCTGTCTTCAAATGGAACAATGAAGGAAAACAAGCCTTTGGGAACATAAAAACAACCATTGCCAATGCACCAATGCTAGTACACCCTAATTTTGGGAAGAATTTCCTTATATACTTCTATGCATCAGAACATACTCTATCGGCTATCCTATTGTGGAAAAATGAACAAGGTATTGAAGCCCCTATCTCTTTCATGTGTACATCTCTTAAGAAGCATGAATTGAGTTACTCTCCACTTGAGAAACATGCATACACATTAGTTAAGGCCCTGAAGAGCTTTAGATTCTACATTCTACATTCTCATGCTACTATTTTTGTCCTGGAGTTTGCTGTAAAAAGTATCCTCACTTAACAAGAAGTTGGATACAACAAAAGAGGATCTTGGATAGCTAAGGTGCAAGAGTATGATGCTGACATTAAACCCACCAATCTTGATAGGGGAAAAGGTTTGTACAAGATGATTGTAGAAAACAAGGTTACTAATGAAGAACAATTGCCCTTAGTTCTTTTCACCAGTACAATGAATGAGTCGTTCTCTAATATTTCCTATTTTCTAACATATGGTGATTGTCCATCTCACCTTTCTACCAAGGAGAAGAGGAATTTGAAGCTCAAATAAAATAAATACATTCTCTAGGAAGGGAGTTTGTAGAAAAAAGGTGTGGATGGGACATTCCTGAGGTGTGTAGATAAAGAACAAGAAATGAAATTATTAGAGGCTTTTTATAATGAAGCATGTGGTGGGCATTTTTAGCTTCAGTAACAGCCTTCAAAATCTTACGTCAATGCTTCTATTGGCCAAGCATGTTCAAGGATGCCTATGAATGGGTTTCTAAGTGTGAAAACTATTTGAAGTTCACTGCTAGACCTCACCTTGCATCATTACCTTTGAAGCCCGTGGTGATTGATGAGCCTTTCCAACAATGGGGTTTAGACTTTATTCCCCCTATTAACCCTAGTTCCAGTGTTGGGCATACACATATGTTAACTTCCACTGATTATTTTACAAAGTGGGTGGAAGCTATCCTAGTCAAGCAGACTACTTCAGAGGCCGTATGCAGTTTCTTGAAAGAAAACATTTTAGTAAGATTTGGTGTTCCAAAGAAAATTGTCACTGATAATGCTACCTCTTTATCTTCTTCTGAAATCACTCTCTTTCATTATGATTATGGTATTCTTCTAGCACATTCATCTAATTATTATCCCCTAGGCAATGGATAGGCTGAATCAAGAAATACAAATTTGATCTCTATTGTCAAAACGTTAGTAGATGAAAATCAACAGGGATGGCATAAGAAGTTATATGATTCTTTGTGGGTGGATAGAATAACATACCAAAGGGCCATTGGTTTATCACCCTTTCAGTTGGTGTATGTAATTGACAGTGTTATACCTATACCTTTGGAACTATTAGGACTGAACTTGCAAAAGGCAATAAAAAATGAGCAGTTTTAGTTAACACTAGAGAAGAGGATCATGTACCTAAATAAACTAGAAAAGCAAAGATAGATAGTTGTTGATAAAATTATCAAACACCAGCAAATGGTAAAGAAAGTTTTTGACAAAAGGGCTAAGAAAAGAAACTTTGTACTTGGGGATTCTATACTTCTCTGGGATAAAAGAAGAGCACCTAAGGGAGCACATGGGAAGTTTGACTCTTTGTGGAAATGACCATTTCAGATCAAGAAGATCATTGGAGATAATACTTTTGTATTAGCATATCTAGATGGTACACCCTTCCCTCTTACCTACAACGGGCAAGACCTTAAGTTGTTCAATTGGTGATGTTCCTGAGCTTTCCTTGTACCATAGTTTCCTTTTGTTTCTATTTTATTTTGTCTATTTTCTATTTTGTCTCTATTGCCCAATGAATAAGGCTTTGTGTCATGGTCGATCTAGATTCTCTGCATCCTATTAGTCCTTGTCCCCATTCAGATCCAGTTCTTACGCTAAATTCAAATTTAGTCTGATGCTAAATTTTAGCATTCTTTCGAGTCTTAAGTTAATGATTTAGCCATGAAAATTTGAATTCCCTTAGTCGTATTTGGTTTATCCTTGTAAAGTCATGAGTTTCTAAGTTTTTTTAACTAAGTCATGGGTTTCTTAGTTTTCATAATGGAAGTCGCGGAGTTCTAAAGTTTCCTAACATCCCGACCTCCCGAATTAGCCTTTATTTGGTTTAAGTTGCCCCACCTGCTTTTAATCTCTTTGTTGATGGTAAGTCGGGGATTCTCAAAACTTCATAACCTCTGATTTGGGGTTCTAAAGTTATGGTTTTCAGAAACTTTGTGACATTGAATCTTTTCCTACTTTTCAAGGTGTTCTCTTATCATTTAATGAGCTAAATGACACATCTGGTGGATGTCTTTTCAAGAATTTTGAACAACATGTGAAGTCGTGGTGTCATTCTCTCAAGGTAGGAATTTAATGCCACATTTATTAAGAATTTAGACACATCATGTCTGAGTAATGACATTCTTATATTTATCTAGGGTGGCAATATTTTCTCTAAGTCATTATGCTACACTATCTTCTACTCCATGCCATAATTCTCTAAAGGCATATTGAATTATTCTCTACGCTTATGTTCTTGTGGTTGGGGATGAAATACAAATACTAGGGAGCCCCTCATTCTTCAGGCATTGAAAGAAGCTGTGATGGTTTGAGAGACACCGAGCTTGGGCATATCAACTTAGGATAGTTTTGGACTTGCCTACAACAAGCTGATAAATCACCTTTCATAGAGAAGATTTTATTGAGTGGTTTGGCACACACTAGAGGTTTCCTGACATTCATGCAAAGTACTAATTTGATGATTGCATGCATGCAAATGCACATCCCAAAGACTCAATAAATTAAAGCCAAGGACAGTTCACTGATAGGAAGGTTGGTTCCAGAGTTATCTCTCATGCATTGAGGATTCCTAGAAAAGAGAACTTTGAGGAGATGTCTTTTGCAAAAGGATTAATGTTTTATAAAGAAAATGAGGTTTGGTGCATGAATTTAATTGCGAGCAGCTGGCTAAAATCCAAGAAGAGAAGTCCCAATTGCCTCCTAAATTAAAAAGGTCTCATTTCAAAGATGAAATCTCTGACAACATTAGTTTATTACATTGTGTGGTTAGGAGTGCAACTATAGATTCTTTCGAATAATAGATGTGCCGGTTTATCTTATTGATATGTAGTGAGAACCCATTCATTGACTAGGTTGAGATTATTAGTTTTCAGTTGAATGAACAATTGGCTAAATTTCAGTAAATTGCCTCCTTTCATATGTGTTCATACTTAGTGTACATTTTAGCTAGTCAAGAGGTTTTGTGGATAGGGTTGAGACCTCAAGGGTCATTAACACCAGACACACCTGTGTACAACTCTTTCCCTCATCTTACTAGAGAAGTGGGTATGAAAGATTTCCACTATATAAATGATTCTTTTCTAATGTTTACTATGAGGAGGTTGGAAGGAAATCCAAAGCTCATAATTTCTCCTAAAGTTGCCACCTTGATTATGGAGTTTGGAATTTTTTACATACAATTTGATAGATTCACCTATCTATAGATAGGGGTTATGAAAAGGCACTGACAAAATTGCCTCGTTATGCAAGTGATTATCTAGTTTTTTTGGAAATTTGTAGAAAAATGTTTGTTTTTATTGTCAAGTGCTAAAGCATGAGGAAGAAAGGATATGCTTTGCCATTGACACTATCCTCTTACACTTCCAAAAACACTGATGTTGCAAAGGGGGTAGAGAAAACCCTAAGTGATTTTAATCTTCATTCCTTATCTTTGAGATCAAATTTTTATAGTAAGAATTATGTGCAACATAATTTATATGGGTCTGGTTCTTATGAACATCACTCTCATTTGGAAGATTTCTGGGAGGATTGTGCTAATGACAGAGAAGTTTAGAGAAGATACTGCATTAGACTCACATTGAGTCAAATCTAGGTCTTTAATCTCCCATTCCAAATCCCCTATGGTGTTGAAGATAATTCTGAAATTATTGATGTTGGATACCAAAATTTGGTTTCAAAACCCCATCCTAGAATAAATTGGTTAGAGAGGGAGGTTGTTGATTTAAAATCTCATTTTGCCATGGTGTTGAAAAGGATAGAGAATTGGTTACTGGGGAAATGGTGTGGACATGTAGGCTCTCCTTATGAGCAAAGAGGATCTAGAACCAAAGAACAAGGATCTGTAGAAAGTTTTGGTGCTCGTGCTACTCCTGGGAGGCATTAAGCAATATAGTCTAAAACTGGTTCATAGTCTAAAGGAGATGATGAAAAACTAGATGAAGCTAGAAAGTTGAAATCATACTCCAAAAATGAAATTTGACCAGGTGAAAACAATGCTAGCAGATTCAGATTTTATCTTTCAACAAATTGCAGATGATGGCTCTTTTCCTATGTTGTTTGAAGTTCTCTCTTATCCCATTGATGAAGAAGTTTTTGTTTCTGTTCCTTTGGTTAATCAAGATAAAACAATTTTGAGCAATAAAGATACTTGTATGGCAGCATCCTCTCCTGGATGGTTGAAAATGGTAGATGAAAAGAAAAGAAAGAATGTTCCATCAATCCTAGTGGAAATTGACATAGTAGCCAAATTTTTGCAGACCACCTTGAAGCCCAAAAAGGCTAAGAGAATGTTGAGAATGGTGATTGACACTGGTTTTGGACATCAAATGTTGGAGATTGCAAACCTAGTTAAGGATTTGAATGAAAATGAAATAAATGAGGCCGATTATAAGATAAGTCATATAGACACAGGTCCCTCTACTCTCAAAGGAGATGTGTATCATGTGCATTATTCTATCAATGCTTTGATTAAGAGAGTGAAAGAAGAAAGAAAAGAAAATTTGAAATTGCAGTCTCAAGTTCACTCTTTGAGTAACTTTATATAGTCCATTTTGACCCCTGCCTCTCATGAAGTTTCCAATTTTAATGTCGAAGGAATTTATTCTAGTACAATGTAGAAAATAAGGAGGAATTTAAATTTTGCTAAGGCTGTCAATGAATGGAAGGAGAAACTTTCCTGTGAAGCTCTATTTTACCTTAGAAAATCTGTACAGTTCATTGCTCAAGTGTCTAAGAAGAGGAAAGAGTTAGTTACTGAGCTCCACTAGGTAAGGAAAGAACAAGACAACATGTATGTGCTTTCAAAGGAAGTCTTAGAGTTGGTAGCCATGGATTCTTTGTTGCTAATTAATGAATGAGTAATTAGTGATCCAAAGCATATAGATCCATCTTAGTCTGACACGTTGGAATCAAAATTGTTAATGTATGATGGATTTATTGGAGAAATCAATAAGGTACTAAGTCTACATCTCGAGAACCTAATCGAGATTAAAAAGGATTACAACCTCTTGGAAGTTGATATTACTAATGAGTTCGGGGAGAATTTATTGGATATTAAGGATATATCTCTAAAGTTCAAAGAAATATTTAATGAGGAGATAGCTAATCCTAAAATTGTCACTGGGAAGTCTTTGGGAAAACTTGGTCCCATGCAAGTCTATCTCAATTCATTCAAAACTAAGAGTGATGATGATTTTTAAAAGATGGCTAATGTAGAGAAAATGTTGACTAGGTGGAGAACTAGAATGTAGATCACTACTACACCTGGTAGTAAGAATATCACTTCCATCATTACAAGGTATTGAGAATACAAGGCAAGGATAAAGGCACGAGAAAGCTCAATAGACGCAAGAGAACAAGATGGCAGGAGTGTTGAAGACCCTAAGGATGGCGAAAGTGCGATTGCATGATCACTTTCATTGTTTTATGTTATTTCTTTAAATTTGGCTTTGGGAACTTATTTTCAAGACTTATTATTATTGTTATATTTTTAAAGCGGTTGTCTCCAACAAACTGTTCTTTTGAAAGATAGTTACTATATGCAAACTACATATATGGGTTCTCAGGCACGAAGTAGGGATCTTTTTCGGCAACTTTGATTCCTCATTAAGAAAATTTTTGTTGTACTATTTTTTAGTTCAATTACTTAAATATAGAAGATACATGTGGTGAAGTTCAGACAGACATAAACTATGCATTATTAATGTTTGGATATTAATCTTCTTATGTTGAATATATTGCCAGTGATTATTTCGCTATCTATATCAGAGTATTGGATGTCTATTTCGTTTCATTGCTATGAGATACTTATCTTTTGGTGAATGTCGTAGGGTGATGGTTATATTATATCTGGGAAATCCTTTACTATTTCATTGAAGTGTTGTTCGAAGTCTTTGAACTTCTCATAGAATTCAGTTATTATAGAAGTATATAAGGGCCTTTCTAAGTTTTCTGGTTAAAAGTGTCACCTTTTCTTGCCTTCTAGTTAAAACCAACATAAATTTAAATTCATTGTATATCATTCAAAGGTAGCTGCACCTTGTAAAAGTAGCAGAGAATTAGTTATAAAACATCATTATAAATGGTTCAACAGTGGATACACTTGTCACTTCCTAGGCGACAGAATACAGAGTTAGGTGACTATTACATCCCCTTTTTTGATTCAATATTACTATTTACTTTTTTTAAATAGTACAGTTATGTGGATATGTTTCTAACATCATAGGAAGTAATGATATAAATAGAGAGGGTTAATTTTATGAAATTATGGAAACTATTTGATTATGATCAATATGATGTTATGAATTGGAATGTCTTTTCGATATGAAAATGAAATGATTTGATATAAATGTGTTTTGAGTAAAATATTAGTGCTTTGACCACAAAATTGTATGTGAGATTGTCAGTGACAAGAATCGATGGAACGTTGTCTCCATGAAGAAAGAAGAAGAGAAAGTATCTTTGAGAAAGAGAGAATAGACTCTGGAATAACCATGGGTGCTTGCCACTGAAGACGTAAATCAGGTAGACAAACCTAGATGCTTTGAGTTCGGGCTAAGTCAATCTTAGTCGAGATATCGATGTCTATTAGAATAGGTCTTTCTCCTTTCGTAAGTCACCATTTAGAGTATTGAAAATTGACATCAGTGTTGTAATACTCTAAATCGTGTTGTCAAATATGAACAACTCACATATTTCCTATATGTAAATATATGTTTATACTTATGGTCAAGTTGTTAGTTGTGTCTTGTTTTGTTCGATGCAAAAGTCAGAAGTTGTGTGTAAGTTGATCTCAAGTCTTGTTTTGCGTTTGTGCTCAATTCGTCATAATCGTCGTAAGGCACTACGAACATATGACGTAAACGTCTCCTTACGAAATTCAATGGACATTGAATTGCTCTTTTTTTGGGATATTATCGATTACTAAAGGGTTTAAATAATGTTTAATTCTAGAGACCATGGTGTGCAGTACCCTTGGTCGTATGATATTGGAACATGTAATATTTTGTTAGTGTCATTTTGAGATAAATTCTTTTATTCTCTAATGATGTCGATAATCGGGTAGAAGCTCGAGAGGATCACACTTAAGCTCTTATTAAGAGGTCTTTTATTTTGAATAGTCTTTTGCTTTCATGCTTTAAAACCTTAAGATAGTTGTTGGCCTAGCCTTTTATATTATGTTAGCATTTGTTTTATATTGTTAACTATTTTGAGTAGTGGAATGGACTATTGAGTCTACTAACCACCACGTCACCTTCGTGGAGCTCCATCTTGGAGAGAGATCACAATTTGTGGGAGTGGCCAAACCAATTTATGGTTGAGGTCGCATAAGGTGGTAGACATTTTTGCATGACGGGTGAGATTCCCTTTTCAATAGGCATGGTCGGGGAGTGGAGGAGAGAGTTATTCTTTCGTAGTGAGCGGGGAAGTTATAGAGTAGTTAGAGTCAGTTTTGTAGATAGTGAACATGGAGGGGAAGCAAAACGAGTCTGAGTAAGGAGCTTCAAGGGAATGACTGAGAGAATAGCAAGTGCCTAGACTAGTTTGAAGCGAACTCAAGAGACTAAAGATAGGTTCTCTTTCTCTCTTTGTTGCGCAATCATAGTTTCCCTGTTATGAGTGATGTTTTCACAAGCATTTGCGATGGAACATAGAATGTGTTTATAGATACAAACTGTTAATTATTAATAACTGTAACATGTGTGAGTTTGTCATCATTAAAACGAAAGCATTATTTATATCTTCTACACTGCACTATACCGCACAAAATATGTAAAAAAACCACAGTTTATTGTATGGTATGATGAACGTCGAGAATAATTATGAAGCCAATGGTTTTACTTTAGAAGATTTGTAGTTAATGTTGTTAGACTTAGGGCACACAACAGAGAGGGGGGGTGAATTAGTTGTGGAAAACTTTCTCCAATTTACACACTTAAATCTCCTTGATGATTAGCAGTATATTAAACATAGAACATAATGCATTCAAATCAAAAGCAGAAACTCATCAACACATAAGACACCAAGATTTTGACGTGGAAAGCTCAGTTAACAAAAAAACCACAGGGTGATTAACCCAAGATTGTATTCTCTGTTAGAAGAATAGAAAGAACAAAGTGGCACATGCCAATTAGGGCTCACTGCTCGTACACTACTCACAAGAGGCTCACTGCCTACAAGAGACACACTATCTACAAAGAAATAAGTATCACATTCATGAACTAGAGAATAGAATCTTCACAATGCTTGAATCAGTTCCATTTAAGTCTAATACTTCTGCTCTGCCTTTCGCACTCCTCTTCTCTACCACATGCTCATCACCACAAGACCATGTTCAGAATGACTTCACAATCCCTTATTTATACAAGGCATTGACTTAGGAACAATCATCTAAGTCGGCAAACACCTACAAGAACATCCGCAAGATGTGTAATACATCCGGTCGGCCAGTCTTAGGAAGAACACCAATATTCAGTGGTTATTCTTCAAATGCGAACTCTAATTTCAATGCGGACCACCAAAATGAACTGGACACGATCCAAAGATCACCACAACCTTTTCTAAATCACCAAGAACATCCGTACTTCATCTGCTTACTGGAATTCTTCTCTCCTTCATCCAAAACTTCAAGAACACAGTCTGTCATCACTGTCACAATGGAATAGGATCTTCCGGACCTTCAAACCATGAACCAATCAAGTTGACACTTCACAAGGCTTCCTCAACACTCCCTCAAATCTACATAATGGGATAATGCATTTCCAGATCTCACCAGACCTATCTGTGTCACTTTGTCACCTCTGAACACCTACCAAAACCAGTTCTACTTGAGCGACCATAACTTCTTCAAATCATCATGCGAACCTTTGAAAAGTTGATTGGATCATCTCAAGACTCATATATACAAACCCTTTAAACTGCATCCTCTGATCCTCAACCTATCTTTGACTTTTACCTTGTTGTCATCACTATTCTTCATTGTTCCTGATTGAGACTGATTTTCTCAATATCCTCAGCACACAACTCATCCAATCCTTCTCATTAATGTGACATGAGTATGTTGACATCAATGACAACACCGGTTGGACCCATACTTGTAACAATCTCCCCCTTTGTCATTGATGGCAACATATGATGTGAAAAACCATCAGAACAAGAACTTATCCTTACTGTCACAACTCCCCCTATCAGCAACAACTATTCATATGTCTTCTCTTTCTTTACTGTTCCCCCTTTGATCATCAACCACTTGTTTTTCACATGTCTTCTCTCCCCCTTTGACATCAATGGGAAAGGGCTCATACATACAACTCCAATACTTCAGAATCATACCTGCTGCTCCCCCTGAGTAGCAGCTCCCCATCATCAATTTGGATCATAAGATATGACTGTGATATGCACCAGACTGATGGACATCAGTGCATCCTAGTTCATCACCGGAGGGGTAATAACCCCTAACTTCTCCTTGGGATACTCAAAAGAGTCCTTGGGAAGAGGTTTAGTAAAGATATCTACAATCTGATCCTTGGAGGGCACAAACTCCAGTCTGACTTCATCCTTGTTCACTTGCTCTCTCAGAAAGTGAAACTTGATAGATATATGCTTAGTCTTAGAATGCAACACCAGATTCTTAGAAATATTTATTGCACTTGAATTATCACAAAAGATTGTGATAGGCTCCTCATACTCTACTTTAATATCTCTTAGCATCTGCTTCATCCACAAAACTTGAGTGCAACTACCTGTTGCTGCAATGTATTCTGCTTCAGTTGTAGATAGAGATATTGCCTCTTATTTATTGCTTATCCAAGAAACCAATCTCTTTCCCAAAAGAATGCTCCACCACTGGTACTCTTCCAGTCATCCACATCCCCTGCCCAATCTGCATCTGTATATGCATGAAGAGAGAAATCATGATCTCTAGGATACCACAAACCATACTCAACTATCCCTTTTAGATATCTAAAAATTCTCTTGATTGCCATGACATGAGATTCTCTGGGATTAGTCTGAAATCTAGCAACAAGACCAACAGCCTACATTATATCTGGTCTAGTTTGAGTAAGATACAACAATTCTCCAATCATTCATCTATACTTTGTCTGGTCTACCTTAAGAGATTCATCATCTTTGCTCAACTTACATCTAGTTGCCATGGGAGTATTCATTGGCTTTGAATCTTCCATCCCAAATTTCCTCAACAATTCTTTCACATATTTAGTCTGAGAAATGAAGATTCCTTTCTTTGTTTGAATAATTTGCAGACCCAAGAAGAAATTTATTTCACCAAGCATAGACATCTCAAACTCACTTTTCATTTGATTTGCAGAAGTTTTACACATACGATCTCTTCCTCCAAATATGATATCATCAACAAATACTTCAACAATCAAGATGTTTTCATGATCAATTTTGAAATATAAGTTACTGTCAGCAGTACCTTTGTTGAAACCAATCTTCAAAAGATGTTTATCTAATCTTTGATACCAGGCTCTTGGGGCTTTCTTTAGTCCATACAGTGCCTTCTTCAACTTGCAGACGATATTACCTTGCTCAGATAATTGAAATCCATCCAGTTGTTCAATGTACACTTCTTCTTCTAAGTCACCATTCAAGAAGGCAGACTTGACATCCATCTGATACACCTTGAAATCCTTGAAGGTAGCAAATGCAAGAAATAATCTGACTGCTTCAATTCTTGCCACTGGAGCAAAAGTTTCTTCAAAATCAATTCCTTCTATTTGAGAGTAGCCCTTGCAAACCAATCTGGCTTTATTTTTGATTACTTCACCAACTTTATTTAGTTTGTTTCAGAAGACCCATTTGGTTCCAATCACATTCTTGTTTCTAGGTCTAGGAACAAGATCCCAAGTGTGATTTTTCTCAATTTGCATCAACTCTTCCTCCATTGCTTTGGTCCAGTTTTCATCATTGCAGGCTTCATTTATTGTTTTAGGTTCAATCTTTGAAATCAGACAATATTCATCTAAATTTTGAACAATTTTCCTTCTAGTTTGCACACCTTTGCTTTTGTCACCTATGATCTAATCTTCAGAGTGGTTCAGTCTTACATACCTTGGAACTTTGGGAGTTTCTTGCACTTCTGCTTCTTGATCAGGCTTATTCAGACCTATCTCTTCTTGCTAATTTACTGGATCAGTTTGAATCTGACTTTCAGAAGAGGATTGAACTCCTTGAACTAGAACACCATTCTGATCATCTTCATCATATTCATAAAACCTTGAGGGTTTCTCTATTCCCTCATCAACCTTCACATTTGTACTTTCTATCATCTTTCTTAGTCTCTTGTTATAACACCGGTATGCTTTGCTTTGAGTAGAGTAACCCAAGAATATTCCTTCATCACTTCTAGCGTCAAACTCGTCTAGATCTTCATCTCTTTTGATGTAACATTTGCTACCAAAGACTCTGAAATATCTTACAGTAGGAGTAATGCCAAACTAGAGTTCATAAGGGGTCTTACCGGTATTTCTTCTGATTTGAACTCGATTGAGAGTATAGACTGTAGTGCTGACAACTTCTCTCCAATAGATATGAGGAACATTAGCTTCCATCATCATGGTCCTAGAAGCTTCCTGTATGGTTTGGTTCTTTCTTTCCACTACTCCATTCTGCTGTGGAGTCCTAGGAGAAGACAACTGTCTCTTTATTCCATGTTTCTCACAGAACTCTTTGAACTCACCAGATGTGAATTCTCCACCTCTATTAGAGCCTTGAATATTTTGAATTTCTCAAAAGCTTCTGATTTCTCTTTCAGAAAAGTTACCCACATCATCCGGGAATAGTCATCAATTAGCAGCATGAACTATCTATCACCTTGAATACTCCTAGTTCTTGCCGGACCATAAAGATCAGTGTGAACTAAGTCCAATAATCTGGTAGAAGATAGTTCCTTGCTTTTGAATGTGACTCTGCTCAGCTTACCCAACTGACATTCTTTGTGCAAGTTGTTAGTAGGTTTCACCAATTTTGGAAGATCTCTTACAGCCTGAGTAGTGCTTATCTTGATGATATTATCAAAATTCACATGACACATCCTTCTATGCCATAACCAACTCTGATCAACTTGAACAACTAAGTAGCTTTTACCAGTACCAACCAAATGGAAGATATTGCCTTTAGTTTGAGCACTGGATGCAATCTCTGTTCTAGAACTTTCAAAGATTTTGCATTTTCCATCCTTGAATTGGAGATCATAGCCTTTGTCCACCAACTATCCAACACTGAGAAGATTGTGCTTCAAACCTACAACATATAGTACATTACCAGTTTTGTTTCTTCCATCAAAAGAAATAGTTCCTCTTCCTCTAATTCTACCAGTAGAATTATCACCAAACTTCACCACTCCTCCTTCATACCTTTCCAAATCTATGAACTTATTTTTGTCACCTGTCATATGGTGAGAGAAACCACTGTCAATGACCCAATCATCCTTTTCTTCAACTTGGGTAGCCAGAGCTCTTTCTACAACTTTATGATTAATAGATACAGAGGATATTGGTTCTTCTTCCTTGATGGCAATAAACACCCATTCATTTCCTGATTTGTTTCCAGTCTTTGATTCATCATCTGTTACTCCTTTATTATCATCTTCTTTGAACATAGTAACAATTCTTTTGGAACCTTGATCTATTAGGATTTGGCTTTGAAAATCTTTCTGGACATCTTGAGGCAAAATGACCAATCCTATTGTAGTTAAAACAATTAAAAGGTAATTTTCCTTCATACTTATCGGATCCTCTTGGCAGTCTCTTTGCAAAGAGGGCTTCAAGTTGAGCAGTTTCCACTTCTTCTTCTTCCAAGTCTTTTCTTGTTTTTTCATACCATGATAGTTTCGTTGATGAGTTCTCTCCTGGATCAAATCCTTGTTTACCTTTCACAGAGGCACTGGCTTTGAATTAGATTCAGTCTTGGGGGGATCATCTCCAAACTTGATCATTTCAAATGCAGCCAATTTGCCAGCCAATTGGTCTCTTGTGACAGTTGTATGGGTTCTGAATTCATCAATGGCAGCAACCTTGATTTTGTAAGAGGCAGGAAGGGATCTGAGAATTTTGCCAACAATTTCATTTTCATCCAAGACTCCACCAGCATTTCTAATTCCACAAACCAGCTCATTCACTCTTGGCATAAAAGTGGTAATAGTTTCATCATCTCTCATCTTTTATTTTTCAAATTTCCCTTTTAGACTCTGTAACCTTGCACATTTAACATACTGGTCTCCTTCATGCAAAAGTTCTAGTTTATTCCAAATCTCATAAGCAGTTGGTAGGTCAATAACATTTGAGAGCTCTGAGTCAGATAATGCGCTTAGAAGAGCCTCTTTGGTTCATAGATTATTTTCAGCATCTGTGATTTCATTTAGGGTTGTCAGACCACCCTGTGGAGGTACATACGCTTTTGTAACCATGGACCAGTACGCCATTCCCATACACTGCAAGTGACATTTCATGCGACCTTTCCAATGAGCAAAGTTGGTTCTATCAAACTTCGGACTACCCTTCTTGTAAGACGACATCCTCAATCTCCTCAAGTGGTTAAGCTCCTTTTAGAGGAACTTGGCTCTAATACCAATTGTTAGACTTAGGGTACACAATTGAGGGGGGGGTGAATCAGTTGTGCAAAACATTCTCCAATTTACACACTTAAATCTCCTTAATGATTAGCAGTATATTAAACATGGAACATAATGCATTCAAATGAAAAGCGGAAACTCATCAACACATAAGACACCAAGATTTTGACATGCAAAGCCCAGTTAAGGGAAAAACCACGAGGTGATTAACCCAAGATTGTATTCTCTGTTAGAATAATAGAAAGAACAAAATGGCACAAGCCAATTATGGCTCACTACCCGAGCACACTGCTCACAAGAGGCTCACTACCTACAAGAGACACACTATCTACAAAGAAATAAGTATCACCTTCATGAACTAGATAATAGCATCTTCACCATGCTTGAATTAGTTCCATTTAAGTCCAATACTTCGTCTCTGCCTTTTGCACTCCTCTTCTCTACCACATGCTCATCACCACAAGACCACGTTTAGAATGACTTCACAATCCCTTATTTATACAAGGCATCGACTTAGGAACAATCATCTAAGTTGACAAACAGCTACAAGAACATCCGCAAGATGTGTAATACATCCGATTGGCTAGTCTCAGGAAGAACACCAATATCTGGTGGTTATTCTTCAAATGCGAACTCTAACATCAATGTGGACCACCAAAATGAACTGGACAAGATCCAAAGATCACCACAACCTTTTTTGAATCACCAAGAACATTTGTACTTCATCTGCTTACTGGAATTCTTTCTCTCCTTCATCCAAAACTTCAAGAACATAGTCTGTCATCACTGTCAAAGATTTCAACACGTCAAAGTAGGACATTGTGAGTGTTAAACTTTAACATAGGGTTTTCAAATATTGTATTCTTTAAATTGATTTTTAGAGAAACCCTTCCAAAACGACAAAGTTGAAGCTATGTTGAAGTATTGACAGTCAAAGAAGATTCCTTAGAATGTTTAATTTTAAACTTAGGGACTTCAAATATTTATGTTCTATAAATTGGTTTATAGTAATTTCTTTCTGAAAACAACAAAGTTGGGTTTAGTGTCCACTCAAGAGTGGATAATTTAAACAATGGGCTAACTTAGAGATCGTTGTAACAACGCGTAGCGTTATTTGAATAATCAATATGCTACGAAACCATTCTTTTATCTTGAAGACAGAGAGGTTTCCATGAGCTTCTAAAAAGAGAGTAAACCTCAATGCCATGCATTAATGCATGATGAATTTCAAACACCTTGAGGTTATCGAGGATGTTATACAGAACTTATAAATAGGTAACTATATGATTGTGATTAATTCTAGTTGAGTGGGGTGGGTGAACTTATTACATGTGTTGATACAATGCTAATTATATTTAAATCCTTTGGCCAAGGTAATGCATGATCCTCAAGTGCATTGATTGTTCATTGTGACTGGATGGCATAACTTGTGGAATGGTCAAGCTTGACTAGAGGGTATCTAAGGGATTGCATGATAGCAAGTCACGTATGTCACAACACCAGAGCTGAGATGGCAAACACCATTAGTTATCCTAATTTTATCGTCTTGAGTAGGGTAGGGCCACTTTCGGTTAGGAAGGAGTGCGGGAGACCGACAGTCTATGGTTGGAGGTTAAGCTCCTTGAAGATACTCTCTTCTTAATTCTTGAGGATTGCTGAGACTTGAATTTGGATGGTCGACAGTCGAGATGCAGTGACATTGGTAAGTTCCTATTTTAGATTTATTCTAAGTAATTTTTAACAATATATTGTTTAAATGTTATGGATGATTATTTCCTTTTGCTTTATGATATATATTCATGATTATTGTTTTTTTGATGGATGTTCTTCTTGGTTATAAGAATTGGAAACAAATTAATTTTCTGTTATAAACTTTTTAAAAAAAAATTTATTACCTTTGCTTCAAACTTAGTTTTTAAGGTGAAATCAGAACTGGGTGTTACATATGGTATCAGAGCTAACCAGGATCAGCACTAGGGCTGATGAGTCCACTAACCTAATTAGGAATCAACATTATGCGGGTAGCTAATGTTTTGATTTACTGTGCCAGGATGGTACGTATCAAGAAAGCCGCAAGGAAGTCCTTCGCTGGTAAGGAACATTATCTGCAAGCTAAGCAGAAATTACTTGTGATGATTAAAACTATTCAGAAAATGAATGATGAAAATGACATTTGGCTAGATGATGTGGAAACTTTTGCCAATGCTTTGTCACGACTCAAACGAATGAAAAAAGAACTCTTAGAGACAGCTAGGATGGCAGCTCGAATCATGGTCATGAACGTAGAATTGAAGACTATAAGAAAAAGGACAATTTTAAGAAGAATGATGATGCTATGAGTAGACCATCCGAGAAGAGAGGACCAATTGGAAGATGTTTTTCTTGTGGGGGAGATCATTATGCTAACCATTGTCTTAATAAAAAGTAGAACAGGCAGCCTAGGAATACAGTACTTCCTTCGCAGCAGGAAGCGTTTCAACAAAGGATTCATGCCGCCCTTGACAATTGACAAGCTGAGTATCAGATTACTCCCATTGAGATGACAGGTACATTATTTGGAGTTCCTGTTTCTATTTTGTTTGATACTGGTGCAATAGAAAATTTTGTGTCATCTAGAGTCTTAAGTAAATTTCCTAGAAGAGCTGGTTTTATCTCAAAACCGTGGATAGTTGAGTATGCAAATCACTCAAAGTCTTAGGTAGAGCAATGTTTGTTTGAAGCTAAGATTGATATTTCAAACTTATCCACTAAGGTAAATTTATATGTAGCACCTTTAGGGTCCTACAATGTCATCTTAGGAATGAATTGGTTGTGGAGACATAGGGCCAAGGTAGATTGTTTTCATTAAACAATTGACTGTTTGGATGATAAAGAAAATACTGTAAATTTTCAAGGTATTCAAAGGGAAATAAGGATCAGATCTATTTCTTCAAAACAATTAAAGCGGGCTAGGCATAAGGGGTGTCAACTTTTTGTAGTCAAACTGGATCTAGTAGAGGAATCCTTAAAGAAGCAAACATTTGAGGAAAAATATCCATATCTTTGTAATTTTAATGATGTATTTCCTGAGGAACTGCTAGGCTTGCCTCCAAAAAGAACCTTTGATTTTGCCATAGATATTAAACTAGGATCTGAGCCAGTATCTAAAGCTCCATATCGAATGACCACCACTGAACTTATGGAATTGAAGGCTCAATTGCTGGAGCTATTGTCTAAAGATCTAGTTAGGCCAAGTGTATCACCATGGGGAGCTCTGGTTATTTTCGTCAAGAAGGATGGAACCCTTAGACTATGTATAGATTATTAGATGCTAAATAAGGCAACAATAAAGAATAAGTATCCACTACCACGTATTGATGATTTATTTGACCAAATGCGTGGTGCATTAGTCTTTTCTAAGATAGATTTGAGATCTGGATACCATCAGTTAAGGTTGAAAGATGAAGATATTCACAAGACCGCATTTAGAACAAGATATGGTCATTATGGGTTTACTATGTTGCCATTTGGATTAACCAATGCACCTGCCTCTTTCATGAATCTCATGAATAGTGTTTTCAAAGATTGCCTTGATAAATTTGTCCTAGTTTTCATAGATGATATTCTGATATATTCCAAAAATGAGGAGGAGCATAGACAACATCTTCAAATTGTTTTGCAATGATTAAAAGAACACAAATTGTATGCGAAACTCTCAAAATACACTTTATTTCATAAAGAAGTGCAGTATTTGGGACATACAATATCAACTGAAGGGATATTAGTTGACCCAGGTAAAATTAAGGCTATTATGGAATGGGTTGTACCTTCCAATGTTTCAGAGGTATGAAGTTTCATGGGATTGGCTGGATATATTACAAAAAATTTGTTTTGAATTTCTCAACCATTGCTAGTCCAATTACTTCCTTGCAGAGAAAAGGAAAACGGTTTGTTTGGACTGAAGAATGTCAAAAGGCTTTTGATTTATTAAAAGAAAAGTTAACAACAGCACCAATCTTGAAAGTCCCTGATCCTGAAGGACAATTTAAGGTTATTACTGATGCCTCGAGAGAAGGGTTAGGAGGTGTGCTTATGCAAGATGGATGTGTAATAGCCTATGAATCAAGAAAGTTGAAAAACTATGAACAAAATTATGCTCCTCATGACTTAGAACTGGCAGCAGTGATTCATGCCCTTTAGATGTGGCAACATTATTTGTTGGGAACAACTTTTATACTAAAATCAGATCATCAAAGCCTTCATTACATATTTACACAACCACATCTCAATGTAAGACAAAGGAGATGGTTAGAATTAATATCAGATTATGACTTTGAGATTTCTTATATCAAAGGTAAAGAAAACTGAGTAGCTGATGCTTTAAGTAGAAGAAGACACATAACTTCTATAATCTCTATTCATGCTAATTTTAAAGATTTAGTATTGCAAATTTTATCTAGAGATGAATATTATGAGCAGCTGAAACAAGCTCTGTAATTAGACCCTAAGGATCCAAGATATGATGGATTATATTTTGGGTCAGATGGATTGATGAGATTTAAGGGAAGAATCTACGTTCTTAATTCTGTAGAACTTAGAAACCTTGTTTGGAAGGAAGTTCATTGTGCACCTTATTCCGGACACCCAGGAGTAACAAAAATTTTAGCTGATGTTAAGCCACTATATTTATGGAAAGGAATCAAAAGTGACGCTACAAGGTTTGTAGCAAGTTGCTTGGAGTGTCAGAGAGTGAAGCTAGAACACCAACATCCTACTAGATTGTTATACCTGCATGATATTCCAGAATGGAAATGGCAGGTTGTTAGTATGGATTTTGTTCAAGGGTTACCAATGTCTAAGAATAGACATGATGCAATATTGGTTGTTGTAGATAAACTATCCAAGGTAGCACATTTTATACTGGGGAATTTGTTAGATGGAGCTCATATTTTGGCTTAGAAATTTGTGCAAGAAATATTTAGATTGCATGGGATACCTAAAAAAATTATATCCGATAGAGATAATCAAATAACCTCTCGATTTTAGCAAACTTTATTTTCAGCATTAGGGACTAAACTCAATGTGAGCACCACTTATCATCCTGAAATCGATGGACAAATAGAAAGGGCTAATCAGGTCTTACAAGATCTTTTAAGAATGTATTGCATGGATCAACAATACAGATGGGAGGAATATTTACCTCTTGTTGAATTTACCTATAACAATTCCTATCACTCTGCCATTAAGATGGCACCATTTGAAGCATTATATGGAAGGAAATGCAAAACTCCTATAAGCTAGGATAAGATAGAAGATAGGATAAGCATTGGACCTGAAATGCTTGCGGATATGGAAGAAAAAGTGAAAATAATTAGGAAGAGGTTGGCAGAAGTGAATGACAGGCAAAAAAGTTATGCAGATCGCAAACAGATGCCTAGACATTTCTCTGTTGGTGAGAAAGTTCTTTTGTGAGTGAAACCCCATAAAAGCTCAATCAAATTTGGTAAATCATCAAAGTTGGCTCCTCGATATGTCGGACCTTTTGAAGTCCTTGAGATTATCAATCAAGTGGCCTACAAAGTTGCTCTACCTCTAGTCTTGTCCAAAATGCATAATATTTTTCATGTTTCATACCTAAAGAAATATTTTGTAGGTAATGACCACATTCTTATATAGAATTATTTATAGATACAAGAGCCAGGGGTGGTTCTAATCAAGCCACTCAAGGTGCTCAAAATGCGTAAACTTTGTTTATGTAATCGAGAGGTTTTGCAATGCAAAATTCAGTGGGACCAATATGGCAAGGATAGCGCCACTTGGGAAGACTATAAAGACATCTACCAAAGATTTCCCTATCTTTTCAAAAACATTAATGTTAAACTATAAAAGTTTGTTTTATGTTAAAATTTTGCTTGGTAAACTCAATCATCGGGGATGATGATTCTATAGGGGAAAGATATGTTACATCCCCTTTTTGGATTCAATATTACTATTTACTTTTTCTTAAATAGTACAGTTATGTGGATATGTTTTTAACATCATAGGAACTGATGATATAAATAGAGAAGGTTAATTTTATGAAATTATGGAATCTATTTGATTATGATCAATATGATGTTATGAATTGGAATGTCTTTTCGATATGAAAATGAAATGATTTGATATAAATGTGTTTGAGAAGAATATTGGTGCTTTGAACACAAAATTATATGTGAGATTGTCAATGACAGGAATCAATGGAACATGTTCACCAGGAAGAAAGAAGAAGAGAAAGTATCTTTGAGAAAGACAGAATAGACTCTAGAATAACCATGGGTGCTTGCCACTGAAGACGCAAATAAAGTAGACAAACCTAGATGCTTTGAGTTTGGGCTAAGTCAATTTTAGTCGAGATATCGACGTCTGTTAGAATACGTCTTTCTCCTTTCGTAAGTCACCATTTAAAGTATGGAAAACTAGCATCAGTGTCATAATACTTTGAATCATGTTGTAAAATATGAATGACTGATATATTATTTATATGTAAATATATGTTTATACTTATGGTTGAGTTGTTAGTTGTGTCTTGTTTTGTTCGGCGCAAAAGTCAGAAGTTGTGTGTAATTTGATCTCAAGTCTTGTTCTGCATTTGTGCTCAATTCGTCGTAATCATCGTAAGACGCTATGAGCATATGACGTAAACGCCTCCTTGAGAAATTCAATGGACATTGAATTGTTCTTTTTTTGGGCTATTATCGATTACTAAAGGGTTTAAATAATGTTTAATTCTAGAGACCATGGTGTGCAGTACCCTTGGTCGTATGATATTGGAACATGTAATATTTTGTTAGTGTCATTTTGAGATAAATTCCTTTATTCTCTAATGATGTCGATAATCGGGCAGAAGCCCGAGAGGATCACACTTAAGCTCTTATTAAGAGGTCTTTTATTTTGAATAGTCTTTTGCTTTCATGCTTTAAAACCTTAAGATAGTCATCGGCCTAGCCTTTTATATTATGTTAGCATTTGTTTTATATTGTTAACTATTTTGAGTAGTGGAACGAACTGTTGAGTTTGCCAATCGCCACCTCGCCTTCGTGGAGCTCCATCTTAGAGAGTGATTGCAATTTGTGGGAGTGGCCAAACCAATTTTTGGTTGAGGTCGCATAAGGTGGGAGACATTTTTGCATGACGGGTGAGATTCCCTTTTCAATAGGCATGGTTGGGGAGTGGAGGAGAGAGTTATTCTTTCGCAATGAGTGGGGATGTTATAGAGTAGTTAGAGTCAGTTTTGTAGATAGTGAACATGGAGGAGAAGCAAAATGAGTCTGAGTAAGGAGCTTCAAGGGAACAACTAAGAGAATAGCAAGTGCCTGGACCAGTTTGAAGCGAACTCAAGAGACTAACGACAGGTTCTCTTTCTCTCTTTGCTGCATAGTCATAATTTCCTTGTTATGAGTGATGTTTTCACAAGCATTTGTGATGGAACATAGAAGGTGTTTGAAGATACAAAGTGTTAATTATTAATAACTATAACTTGTGTTTGTTTGTCATCATTAAAATGAAAGCATTGTTTATATCTTCTACACTGCACTATACTACACCAAAGATGTAAAAAAACCACAGTTTATTGTATGGTTTGATGAAGGTCGAGAATAATTGTGAAGCCAATGGTTTTACTTTAGAAGGTTTGAAGTTAACGTAGGGTGCGAATCTGAGTATGAGTTGGATAGAAAACATCTCACAGCCAATACAAGCTGCAGTGGCAAAACATTAGTCAACAGAGAATAAGATCTTTTTGAACAGTCAAATACAATACCTTGGCTCTGTCAAGTTTAGAGGTCAGTGAGTATTAGAATAAAAGACTTGTTTGTGTCTACCGTTGTCGAAGGATTATTATTAGTGAAGAAGTGCAGGTCGCAACATGCAAGACTTCAATGTTATCCTCTTTTTCTGAGTTTTAAACTAGTTGGTCGACCATGGTGAAATTATTAATCTAGCAGCGAATTATAACAAGCTTTAAACTATTTTCTTTTGAAGGTGATTCTTTTGCTATTGAAGTATTTAAACTATTGTTTTTCCAATAGAAGACCTTATTGTTATACCCAATTATTATTATGAAGTTTTTACAAACAATGCAATGAGTCTTTTGTCAAGTCTCAAGCTTAGACTTACATGCAATCTAAATGGCTAGAAGAAATGATATGATAAGGTTTTCTAAAGTATAGATCGACAAGATTAAGTTATGTCAAAGATTTTGACATGTTGAAGTAGTACATTGTGAGTGTTAAATTTTAACGTAGGGTTTTCGAACATTGTATTCTTTAAATTGATTTTTAGATAAACCCTTCCAAAATGACAAAGTTGAAGCTATGTCAAAGAATCGACAGTCGAAGAAGATTCCTTAGAATGTTTAATTTTAAACTTAGGGACTTCGAATATTTATGTTCTATAAATTGGTTTATAGTAATTTCTTTCTGAAAACAACAAAGTTGGGTTTAGTGTCCACTCAAGAGTGGATAATTTAAACAATGGGCTAACTTAGAGAACGTTGTAACAATGTGTAACGTTATCCGAATAATCAATATGCTAGGAAACCATTCTTTCATCTTGAAGACAAAGAGGTTTCCATGAGCTTCTAGAAAGAGAGTAAACCTCAATGTCATGTGTTAATGCATGATGAATTTCAAACACCTTGAGGTTATCGAGGATGTTATACAGAACTTATAAATAGGTAACTATAGGATTGTGATTAATTCGAGTCGAGTGGGGTGGGTCAACTTATTACATAAGTTGATACAACGCTAATTATATTTAAATCCTTTGGCCAAGGTAATGCATGATCCTCAAGTGCATTAATTATTCACTATGACTGGATGGCGTAACTTGTGGAATGGTCATGCTTCACTAGAGGGTGTCTAGGGGATTGCATGACAGCAAGTCACGTAGGTCACAACACCAGAGCTCAGATGGCAAACACCATTGGTTATCCTAAGTCTATCCTCTTGAGTAGGGTAGGGCCACTTCCGGTTAGGAAGGAGTACGGGAGACCGACGGTCTATGGTTGGAGGTTAAGCTCCTTGAAGATACTTTCTCTTCTTAATTCTTGAGGATTACCGAGACTTGAATTTGGATGGTCGACAATCAAGATGCAGTGACATTGGTAAGTTCCTATTTTGGATTTGTTCTAAGTAATTTTTAACAACATATTATTTAAATGTTATGGATGATTATTTCCTTTTGCTTTATGATATATATTCATGATTATTGTTTTGTCGATGGATGTTCTTGTTGGTTATAAGAATTGGAAACAAATTATTTTTATGTTATAAACATTAAAAAAAAAATTATTACTTTTGCTTAAAACTTAGTTTTTAAGGTGAAATCAGAACTGGGTGTTACAGTGACAAATCTGTATACTAACACCACATACTACCTTAATTAGTATACTAGATTTGTTCACTATTTGTTTATGTTTTTAGTATAGTGGTTTACCTTGTTTCTCAAGATTTGGTGTTATAGTTTTGGTTTTTTACTAGAGAGGGATCCCTTTCATGAAAGTGTTGTGGGTCTTTTATGGTTGTAGTTGGAAATTTTGACTTAATGGTTTCATAGATTTGTGAGTAGTCAAAGCCATGGATAACATTTCCTACTACAACATTAAAAGATTTAAAGTCTTTGGGTACAAGTTGTCAAAGATAAAAATGGATGGTTTCTTGAAAGAAAAGGAATAGTAGAGAATTGTTACGAAATAAATCTTCGAATAGGTTTGATGAATATAGGAGATAATATTGTAAAAATGGTGTGTGTGACCATATAGTTGTGTCTTGTAGATTCCCTTTCCTTGAATGTCTTGGAGGAGACTACTGTGTTCAGTCTCTAGAGGAGAATAGGTGATATTTACAAACATAAAGTTGTCAATAAGTTCTATCTTAATGGGAATCTTTAGTCATAAAAAATGGAGAGAGACTCATTTGTAGAGCATCTTAATGAGCTTAACTTGATTTTGAGTTATCTAGATTCTATTGATATTAAGCTAGAATAAGATGATAAATGTATTTTGCACTTTATTCTTTACCCAAATATTGGGAAAATCTAATCATTGTTTTGTGTAGTTCTATTATACATGTAAAGATAGATGTATTTGTTGTTACATTTCTTAATAAAAAGATGAGAAAAAGATGAGAAGAAATTATGTTCACGAAGGCTCAAAGGATGCATTAGATGTTCAGGAAAGGCTTAAGGATAAACGCAGTTCAAGGGGGGAATGGAAAAATCTAAAGCTATATCCAAATCAATGGAATGGTCTAAAACGTCCTCAAGAATAAAGTGAGTTGTTTAAATTATAAAAAGAAACAAGAAAGAACGTTGATTATTCCTCCCTAGAAAAATTGTCTAATGATAATGGCTAGTGATGACTTTTGTCCTATTAATTTAGATTCCTCATACCGCATAATTCCTCGTAAGGAGTGGTTCATATCTTAGGTTCCTGGATGATAATAGTATGCATCATGTATAATTTAAAAATTTATCCAAAATTATATTTTCCCTTCTTATCGATTTCCTTTGTCCACACATGGTTTGGAATTTGTACAATCGCGGAGCGCTTCATGAAGATAAGATATGATTACTCACGAACTCAATTCTTCCCTTAGTAAGAAAAGACTGGACTATCTTTAAGTGAACAGAAATGAGTGCATTGACGTCTTTGCGGGGCATTCCCGTTCTCATGTAGTGAACGAGATATGTAACATCAAAAAAGAAAATCTCTCTCTCGGAAGTTCGGAAGTGCGCACTAGACAGCCGCATTATCGCTCTCCGTGCATGACTTGAAATTTGTCCCCTTGCTGACTATTCTAAGTGCAGATGAATGAGTGCATTGACCTCTTTGCGGGTCATTCACGTTCTCATTATTCCCATATTTCCCTCTCGTGAACAGGAGAAGATGTAATAGCAAAAGTACAAACCTTGAAGTGTTCACTATCAAGCGCATTCAACCGCAAAATTTTGAAATTTTATCGTTACGCATAACTAAACACTTCGTAATTTCCACGACGTTATCATCTTTTGTAATGACAGAAATAAAAATATTAGTACTTGCACCACGGCTGGTGTCAGCTGTACCTGTTAGGCGGATACACAAATATTAAGTTAGACTCGTCACATTAAGTATATCTACAAGTAGGTTTACATAATTCTTCTTAGGATTGTTTTTTTTCCCTACTCAAATAGCTATGCGATATTTTGTTATTAACTACGAATTCAATCTAAGATGTAAGATAGAGATTTGGAAATATGAAAAATGTATAACGTGTTTTAATTGGAAGTTAAAACGCTGTTTTCTAATAAGATATTAAATAACCATTAGTTGGAATTTAATAAAAATAATTAGATATGCAATATCATCAATTATTTACCTAATTTAAAGGGAGGATGCGAGATACAAATCTAGGAGTTACTCTAAATATTAATCTTTGAATTTTTTTTTAAAGAATAACATAGAATTATTTCTACACAGTTAAGGATAATCTAAATTTAATAAAAATAAACATGAACCTACTAATAGATCCGTGTAATTTTTTTTTGCATTAAATTTATTAGACTGAAGTAGAAAGTTGAATATGTTTTAAAAGTAATTTCAAGAAGGTAACTAGAAGAAAAGTAACTTTTATTTAATGCTTTGAACCCCTAGTCTTGAATTTGTCCTAGATTTTAATGTTCGGAAAGAATGTAAGTCATGCAAAAAAATTAACAAAGCATGTATATATTTCAAGGGAGAGGCATTCACCAATACCTTCAATGAACAAAATGTTGCTACATATAATAAGTAATAAAATTATAGAAAGCATGGAAGCATAAAGACCAAAGTTTGGCATTTCATTATGTGTCTTCAATGTATTTTGTATACATTTTGTATGCATTTGTAAGAGTTTAAGTATATATATTAGAGAAGTGATAAGTGTTTATAGAATAGTCAACTTCTTAACTTGTGTACAATTTTGTAGAGGGTTATATTCAAATATACATTTTGAGAGTTATATTTGTTTATTTGTTTCCCGTCAGCATTGCTTCTATGGGGATTGTGTATGAGGAAAATCGAAACATTTGTAAAGAATAAGCATGAAAGACTCTATTCCAAATCTACCTCACCTTCAAAGAATTATCACAAGATAGCAACAATAAATCAATGCAAAACAACAAAGATTACCACAAGTAATTTGTATTCTTTGGTGTAATATGTGGATTACTCAATACTTTGCATAACCTTAATTGGAAAAAAACGTGAATGCGAATGCTCAATGATAGTGGGTGTAAATGCTCAAAGTGTGGTATGAATGCTCAAAGCTCAAAGATCGTGGAGGGTTTTTGAGAGGGAGAATGGACATATTTATAGCTTTCACAAGGTATTCTTCAACGATGGAGAAAAATTAAATGAATCCATGGATGAGATAAATTGATAAGACATAAAGAATGGGCACATGCCATGTGTCCATGTAAAAAGATTGTTTTAAAGAGTTAATTGCTTTCATGGATAATAAATTTGATTTGATTTTCATAAATAGATTTGTTTTTTTCTATTTAATGAATTTATTGATAAAAAAGAGATTTGAAGAATAAGTTAAGTCAAAATTTGATTTGATTTTATACATGTGAATGGATAGAGAGAAAATAATTAAATAATAAATTATTTAATTCATGCACATGAGTGATTTATGGAGAGAAGAGATATAATTAGAAGATAAGAAGATTTTATTAGAATTAAATAAATAAATTTATTTAATTCATGTGCATGATAGAAGAAAGTAAAAGATAAATAAAATATTTAGTTTTATTTATTTGTGAGAGATGAAAAGTCAACTAAATAAATTATTTTAATTTATTTAACTCTGGAGGAAATATTAGCTAATTGAAAAAATAAAAAATATTTAATTATTGAGGATAAGAGGAATAAATTGATGAATTAATTAAAAAATAGAATTATTTAATTAATGTGCAATTGAAGATAAAAATGGATGGTTTAATTAAATAATAAAAATTATTTAATTAATGTGGAATAGAAGATAAAATTGGATGGTTTAATTAAATAACTGGATGTTTTAATTAAATAATTAAAATTATTTAATTAATGTGGAATAGAAGATAAAGTTGACAGAATGTTAGATTTAATCAAATAATTAGAAATTATTTCAATTAATTTTTTATAGAATAATTAATGAAGAAAGTGATGTGAATGGAGAGATGACAATGTGTTATGTTGGCAAGAGACATTGCTAGGCATGATAAGTGTTGTCATTAATGGCAACTAAGTCTATACTACACATCTGCATTGCATAATTTGCCCATACTAGAAATTAGATTGAAGATTTGCCTAAGTCCAGGAAGTCAAGAACAGAGTGGGTGACAGGGTTCGGTATCTTAGTCTGGATATCCCCGGTGGTAGATCACAGTTTGCTGTGGATTTAAGGGAGTCATAAGCATTGTCAGGATAATCTAAATCCAGAGTTTTGGCCTCTGGTGATGAAGGATTCAATAGTTATTAGCATATGAGTATCGGGTTAATAGTTTGACAGAACAGGCAGAAGAAGAACAGGCTGACCTTGTAATTGATCTTGGTTCTAGATATATGGAAGTTGTTGGTTGGACAAGTTGTGATAATCAGTGATGGTAGCTAACCTGATTAATGATTTGTGAGTGCAAGTTTTGGTCCGCATTACAAGTGTACATGGATTTAGCCGACAAAGTAGAATTTTCAATAAAGTTATAAGTGTTCTTGAAGCTAATTGAAAAGTGGTTAAAGATCTAGATGCAGATATATATAGCTGATGGATTTGAATGATTTGAGGTGTGTGGTAATGCGACTAAGGAATAAGTGTGAAAAGGGTAGAGATCTAAGGTTCAAATGTTAGCAAAACAGTAAACATAGAAGAAGTAAAGATGAAGTGTATCAAGTTAGTATTTGTGCTTAACCAGAACTGAATCCCTGCATTGGTAGATGCTAATTATCAGTTTAAATTCATTGTAATATTCCTTCTGTAAGTAGTGAGCTTGTTGTAGGTTGTGAACCTTCTTTTTGAGCAGTGAGCTCTGGGCAGTGAGCCCGAATGCATGTGTATTCCCTTTGTAATACTTTTAATAGAGTATAAACTTTGTGGGTTAACCTCCACCGTGGTTTTTCCCTTAACTAGGTTTCCACATCAAAAATCTTGGTGTCAAGTGTGTTGTTTATGTTTCTCCTCATGTGTCATTGATTCATGCTTTAATGTTTATATCATTATTTGATTAGAAGTTGTAAAAGAAGATTAAAGGAAGAATTGTTTAAATTGTGAGACAACTGATTCACCCCCCCTCTCAGTTGTCTGGACCAATTTCAACAGTGTTAGTCATTTTTAAGTGTCTACATTTTGCTCATCTATGAGACAATGTGTTTTATGGTGTTTCAAATAATTGATAATGATATGAAAATTTACTGATAATTGTGCCCTAGTGTAACCTCAAGAGGTCGACCAAAAGAAAAAATTGTTGGGTGAACTCTTAATAGGAAGGATAGGCCAAGCTAAGAAGAAAGGGGATGAAAAACAAGGTGGATTGATGGAAGAATGGACATGAAAGTTGACATGATAAAGAAATAAGGTATGCAAGATAAAGAATTAGGGCATGGGGAGAAGAATTAGGGTTAGGATGGCTACAAATAGGCTAAGGGGGTCACTTTCAACTCATTTGCAATCTCCCTACTTACTTCCATTCATTGAGAACTTAAGAGATCCAGAGTATGAGGAGCATGGAGCAGTTACGAAGATGGATGCCATTCTGAGGGCATATCATCGATCAGAGCAAATATGGACCTACCAATGGCTAGGTGAAACACCTACAGTGGTATATACCTAATCTTTGAGTCCTTGGTGTATTTATTAGGTGCATTTATCATGGCTAGAATTAGGTAGATAAACAATGTAATCAAATGTGTAATTTTAGGGTTTAGGTGCTAATGATAGATAGAGCTACACTTTTGATGCACAACTATGCAAATAAAGAGTGCAACTACACTTTTAAAAAACTAGGCTACAAATGTCAGGTAGTTTAGTGCTTGTGAAAGTGTTAGCAAAACTGCACAAATGACTTTCATTATGGACAAATGATGGACATAATGGTGCATGTGAAAAACATGACTGCATCTAATCAACATAGTGGCACTTTTGATTAGCAGAATGGCACAAATGATTTACATTTAAGCACTAATGAAAAAGAAGTTGCTAGTGATAAAGAGAATGACACTTTTGATGCAACTTTAGGGTTTTAGGGCTTTCGCAATGCAGCTGACAAATGGTTCGCAATGGATGCAGGAGGTACTTTAGCCATTGATGTCCTAGGAGCACCACCTTGCTACAATGGATCTAGTAGAATATTTGATAGAGGAGGAGAAACTATTTCCAGATGTGATGGGATTATTGTATGTTGCACATATGCCCTAGATTAGAGCACATTGGGCTATGATGATAGCATTGGTTACACAGTGGTACAATGAGCACCGTTCATTCTTGTTGCCAACTAGGGAGGTCATGATCACACTCAAGGATGTGTGGAGGATATTGTGCATCTCCATAGAGGGAGAGTGGGTTGTATATGACACTAATACTAGGGAGAGTGCATTCACTAGACTATTGATGACTTAGGATCTGGGTATCAAGGATGGTGAGATCATGTGTTGGTGGATGTGAGAGAGGTTTGATTGATTGACACTAATTTTATCTAGACTGATAAGAGAAGTATTGATGCCTGATAAAAGATTGAGAGGATTTTCTGTTAGTTAGGGTCAAGTACTAGAGAGGATGATGAGCGAGGGTGTAGTATATGCATGGGTCCCTTGTGTACTTGTATAGTTGTATCATGACATGCACCAAGTTGTGCATAGATATGGATTGAGCTTGGTAGCAAGGGTGACATTGTTACATGTGTTGGTGTGGGAGAACATAGCTATTACACAACCTATATTAGTTAAGAGGAGCAGACTAAGACTACCATTTGTTTATTTAAAGGAGCATGCAGTGATACAACAACAATTGGGAGATCTCTCATATAGGAGGTGTGTATTTGATGGGATGGCTACCATCATTTGGAGGCCTTAGAGAGACTGCGATATATGTATAGATGATGTTGAGCATCTTATGTACTATCAACATGCTAGGTATCTTATTGGTAGGCCTGATTATATCATTCAGAGATATATGCTGAATAGGGTGCTACAATAGTTTGCCTTACCTCATCTTATGCTAGTTCAAGAGGCTATTTACATGAGGACATAATGGGAGGTAACTGACTGGTGTCTTGAGATAGTGGTTGATACAGCTTTGGAAGATTTTGAGTCTATGGCTCCTATACAATGGGATCTAGTTGTAAGAGGAGCTGACCTAGGGATGACTCTGGAGTATAGCAGATCATGGTTAGCACATAGAATAGTGTGTTTGATAGTGTTGGGTGAAATGGCAAGGTGAGAAAGGCTAAGAGGAGAGATTGCAGTGAGGGGGTTAGTTCTAGAGCCAATATGAGCTCATGTGACAGAGGAGGATAGAGGATGTAGTGGTAGTCAAGGCAGCAGTGGGGATGCAGATGCATCAAAGATGGCAATGGAGTATGATCCAATGGAAGAGGCTTGTGAGGAGGATGTGAGGTAGGATGAGGAGATGGGGATGCAAGAGATGGGGGTACAAGGTGATGAGGAGGAGGAGGAGGACATGGGGATGCAACTCCCAAGACCCATATCAAAGAGGGACACACTACAGTTGGAGGTGGAAAGATTATAGGGTCTCCTATGGTAGACTACCTCAGAGAGGGACATCGAGATATAATGGTGATAGTAGGCATAGTTTGTTGCGGTGAGGCTCTAATTGGAGCGGGATGAGATTTGTGAGGTTTTACAAACACATGGACATGTATAGGTATAGGTACCAATATAGGCATTTGAGGATAGTGAGATGACTCAGGTTATGGTTGAGAGGGATGCAGTCATGGCCCTAAGGCTAAGGGATGAGACTTAGATGCAGAGGTATAGGAAGGAGAGAGACTCTACTAGATCAGTGATAGGAGCAAACCAACTAACTATGACATTGGTTATAGAGTTGGAGAGGGTACAGAGAGACGTGGTGAGGACTACTAGAGAGTAGGAATAAGTTTAAGGAACCCCCCGCAAAGAAAAACACCTATAAAATCTGGGCAAATCCTAGCTAAGTGCCATAATTTTCCTGGTGAATCTTTCCTTTTTGTTTGAAAAAAATATTAATTTTCTTGGAGAATCTATGCACATTATTAAAAAAATTAAAAAATCATGGTGAATCATAGTGAATGATAGACAAAAAAATTAATTATAATGGCTAATCCTTCCTTTAAAATTTTACATAGTGGGTTGGTGTAGTCCCTCAATATATTCTTTTATTTTTTATAATTCTAAAGTAGGTGCTCAGGGGTGGCAGCCATCAACGGGGTCAAGGGGTAGCGCCCCTTGTGTGGGTCGAGGGGGCAGAGCCGCCTCATGGGGTCTAGGGATAGCAGAAGCATAGTTGATTGAACTTGTGAAAGATATAGATTTTTATTAGGGTATATGGGGAGATGGATGGGGTTATTTTTGTTTTAGGTTGTGTTTGAAAAATGTAAAGAGGAATCCTTATTTTGATATAGCAAATGGATATTATTGTGGGGCCAATTATTTTCACTTCCCTATTTTGATCGTTTTACATTTTAGTTGCTGACATTATTAGACATTTAGAGACTATTGTTCCATTATGTAGATTAGATTATATCTCGTGATTTTGGTTTGGCATTGATTAGACATGTGGTGATTTGGTTTGATCATATTTTGACGTTATGATGATCTTAGGCATGTGAGACATATTTGATGATGATTATTGATGTGATTTCAAGTACATTATGTGGATTTATTATCTGATGATGACTATGAGACATTAGATAGAAAATGTAGTTTTAAACTTAATTATGATGTGAATGATTAACGTTGTATAAATTGACATGGCTTTAAATTCTATTGCTTCTGCTATGACTATCCATGATGTGATTGACGCTTGATCTAGTTGTGCAGGTTATATTCCCAGGCCACAGGAAATCAAAGCTAGTGTTCACACATATGGTATTCCCTGTTAAGCCAATCCATTCCCAAGACAGATGAGGATCACGTTTGATCGAATGTTGCTTAAGTGCATTCTTAATTTATTTGGTGGCCTAGCTACCCCTTTTAAAATTGATTTATATCATGTGTTGTATATTTATATTTGTGTTACACCATTTGGTATTATTTTTATTTATGGGCCATTTAAAGTGATTTTATACCTCCCTAGGTGTGTATTAGTGTGCCAAACTTACCCTAGGGTCTAGGGTCAATTTTGACTAACTAAACCCTAGGGTAACTCACTTTTGGTCACTCTAAACTAGCTTTTAGTCAAAGTGACGAATTTTGAAATGGATAAGGGTGTGAGATGAGTCATGCTTTGGGAAAGACCCATCTCCCTTCCCAAAGTTTGGGGATCCCTTCACCAAGAAGACTTGGGAGGTCTCCAAGACTCCCAAGTGTGTGGGATCTCCCTCCAAGACTCTTACACACATGTGAGAGCATCTTGGAGGGAGATGGCTCTCTTGGAGAATAAGAGGATGCCATGTGGTATCCCTTATCCTCATGGGGGGCTTGGAGGGAGTTGCCACCTCTCCACTTGGTCTCTCACACATGTGTGAGAGCACAAGTGGATAAGGTGATGGTTTGAATTCATTGGAGGGTGACACTTGTCACCCTCACACTCCTTCTCCCTTGCAAGTGGCATGGGATGAGGAAAGAGAAGGTGACAAGTGTCACCTTCTCAGTCCTCAAGGCTAAATTTGAAGGCCTATATTATCTCCTCTTGGAGATGAGTGCGGGGTTCTTGTTTTTTAGAAATTATCTTTCTATTCTTGGAGGTTTTGAGAGTGTTAGAGAAATTTGGAGAGTTGGAGAAGCCTATCCATTAGGCAAGGAGTCAACTAGACATATGCAACAGATGGTTTGCAACTTTTACTCAAGTTTCATGGGGTTGGACTAATGCATGCCTTACAAACATCACCCAAGAATGGGTATCTAAATGCCTTTACTTACAGATATCCCTACTGACATGCAACCTTCTCCATGCTTGACCTAAAATAGTTTAATCCACTCCTTGAATGGAAGTTAGAGATCAGACATGCAGTATAGACATCTATACCCTAGAATCTAGGAAACCCTTAGCAACTAGATTCAGAAGAAGGAGAGTAACATGTAACAAATGGAGACAAGCAAATAAACACATGCAATGAAGCATTTCTCATATAAAATCAACATTGAAACTAAAATATGTGCAAAATACATGCATGCTACAACACATAAACTCCAAAATGGGATGGAACAACCAAGTTCATGCCCTGTTCTTCATTATTTACATAAAATGCCCCAGGCCTTCAACAACAACAAAATGGGTCACACAGTTTGCCCTTTATAGCAAAACTATGTACTGAGCAAATTAATTACAAGGGAGGCCAAAAATCTCGCCAGATACAAGTATCAGAAAAATGGCGCTCAAAATTGAATGCGGCATAGGGACCAAAAGGAAGGAACAGGTGAACTCGGGAGATGCACTGCCGCTTAGGGACATTCCCTCATCAATCGAGTGGTTGAGCTGTTCATTCGACCCACGCCTTCTGCAAAAACCACCATTAAAGTTTCACCAACCCGCAGGCCCCAGAGATGTAGCAACAATGCACCCATGGAGTTTCTCCTGCCAAAACAGTTGCAAATGCTCATCAAAAAACCTGCACTGTAGGCTCAAAACATGGCCATTGATTAAAAACCTATCGCTGAGATCCAACGGCCCCAAAAAATGCTAAAAAGTCGCGAACCAACCAGACTGTGCCACGTAGACACTTCATGTTTCAATTGCTGGGCCATCGCAAACTTTTCCTTAATTATTTCCGCTGAGAGTCTACTGCTAGAACCATGCACGGAAGCCACCACGTGGCAAGCTCCGTGGCACCCATGAAACATTAGAGACCCTCCGAGACACCCCCGCGGAAGCTGCCACATGGTGCCCCCCACGCACCTCTTGAGAAGCACTTTTGAAACAATATTGGGACTCACGCGGATGCTGACACTTGGCACTGCCCGCAACACTTCAGAAACACTAGGAAACAATACCAAAGTGGCTTCTGCAGGTGACACATGTCACAACCTGCGGCTATCTCTTGAAACATTTGAAACTCCTACGAAACACAGGCAGAAGTCGACACTTGATGCCCTCCGCCCCACTTGATACTTAACGCAGGGCCCACCACCATCCATTACTTGGCACCGAAGGAAAAAGAGAGAGACACGCAGAAGCAGACACCTAGCAAGCTCCATGGCCATCCTTTGAGACACATGATGCCCTCCACATGCACAACTGAAACTTTTGAACCATTCCTCCGAAAGCAACACGTGGCACTTTCTGACACATTTGAAACTTTATAAAGGGGCCTTTGAAACTTATGCGGAAGCTAACACATGTCCTCATCCGCGCTACCTTTGGGAAACACATAGGGTCATTCAGAAACTTGGCAGAGATTGACACTTGGCAAACTCCGCGTTGCCCCCAGTAAAGAAATACTTAAAGGGTCCTCGAAGCACCGGTAGAGACCGTGAAACATTTAGTCTTTTAGAAACACTGGCGGATGCCTCCACATGGTGCCTTTCGTGGCACTCTAGAAACATAAAAGAAGCAATCTTCAAACACTGGCAGAAGCCAACACGTGGCGCCTTCTGCGCTCAAGCTGGAACCCAAAGGGGCTGCTTCTGTCGTTGACACATGGCACACTACGTGGGAAGCAATCAAAAGCGAAGGCGCGGCAAAAAATTTGTGCTCAACACATGGTGGTCCCGCCACTGTGGCACAATTTGACCCTTCTAGCCACACACAGAAACATTTAAGGACACTGAAACTATGACCTGATAAGCATTATTTATGCGTGTGACCCATTTTTAACATTTTCAAGGGCCGATGGAGATTTCTGACCTGCCACAACATTTTTTGACTTGCACCTTAACTGATTTCTGGCATTAGTAACAACTGCAGAGGCCAAAATGTGTAAGGATTTTTTTGGAAGGGGCCTGCATATTTAAATGTTTGAAACTTGAATGTTTATGCAGGCACCACCAGTGGCTCTGTCTAGGGACGCATGCCTCTTGCAGGCATGGCGAGAACCTCAGATCTCTGGGATGCAGACCAGTCCCTTATCCATTGGGTACAGAGTCAAATATTGCACTGACCTGTATCACCAAACACACTTGATGGCCTAAGGCCACCAAGAAAAGAAAAACCTGTATCTCCCTTTGTCAAACACTTTGTTTTCATCTGCATACATTGGATCAAGCCTGGAGATACTGTCATGACCCACCCACAAACAAAACTTGTCATCTGCATAATCAACCTTTTGATTTAGCTTGTCATTGTTACCCCTATGCAGACGACACTCAGCATCATGTGACATGTGGGTGTTAATTTTTTCAAATAATTCATACTCAAATGGTATGTAACACTTATCATCATCTGCATCAGTAGTATGCATTGTAAAATGATCTCCTAGCTGGACTGAAAACTGAAAACACTCAAAGTCCACCACACAACTAGGAAAATTAGGGCTCATTTCATATGCTGGCCTCTCAAAAGAAAAGGTTTCAAATTCACAATTGTGCACATTATGTACACAACCATCTGGTACACCAAGCTGGAAAAGATCAGGCTCTGACACCTCTTTACAATCAGGCACATTTTTACAATCACTTACCTGATGTATGTTGGTTTCTCTTTCATTAAGATGAGAAACAGAATCCAAATAAAAAATAATGTCTAAATCCTCACCATACTCAGATAGATCCTCATCACCACATGTGTCATAAATGGGTGATACAGGTGTCTCAGCCTCATCATGGTATGCCATTTGTTCATGGACAACAGAACATGCATCTTCATCACCAATGGATTCATTTTGTGGAGGAGTATCAGCCTGTGTGTCATAAGCAAAACAACCATCAAATAAAAGAAATATCATGCTCTGCACTAGCACCTGTTTCAATCTCTGATTGCTCTTCATCATCTCCATGTGTTTGAAAAGAAGGCAATGGTTCACACATAGAACTATTTCTTTGTTTGCTTATATCTTCTCTGTCTTGAGTACAATACTCACAATTATCTCCACAAATCCATTCAAAAAGTTGCTCATTGCTATCCACAACCCCAAAATTATTTTCATGGCCAGATGCCTCAACATTGCAATGGGAGTCCTCACTGATCCTTTCACTGGCATCCTCAACATTTACTTTTTCATCTTCATATGATGCCTTAATCATTTGGTCATTTGCAGCTTCACAACCATTATTCACACCAAAGCCTGGGGGCAAGGAATTCTGCAAGTGCTCATTTCTCATTTCTTCTACATTTTCTAAAAAATTTTATGCCATCTGCATACTTGTCACCTTGAAATCCCTCAGTAGTGCACTAGAGCCCTCCTCAAAAGCTTCAAAGAATATGCCAACATGGGCTGAAATATCAGGTCTGAAACTTCTAGGGACTTGTGAAAGGGCTAGTGCAAACCTATGACTGAAAACAACACATGGCTCTTCATCTTGTTTTCTAATTTTTATCAATTCTACAACAAGATCAGCAGGTTCTTTTGCAAATTCTTTTTTGAAACAGTCAGCAAGCTCATCCCAACAGGCAAAGGATCTCTTTGGAAAGCTCAAATACCAATCTTTGGCTTTTGCATCAAAGGACCTAACAAAAAATCTCATCCACATATCCTCATCTCTAAAAGAATGTTTTTCCATAAAGCTACAAATTTTTTGGATATGTGCACCCCCATTACATACACTGTGACCACTAAATCTAGGCATCTGACTGTACATCCTAGCAGGCATATTTTCTACTTTATAGTCAACCCATGACAAATCTAATTGGTCATACAAAGGATCAAAAGGGCTGACAAGAGGTTTAGATTTTTGACTGGCAGACACAACAGGATTATCACTATTTAACTGAGCCTACCTAGCCTCTAAGAATATCAACCTATTTTTTATCTCTTCTATTCTTTTAGTCAACATTTCATCCCCCTTTTCACTGAGTATAGGTGAATACATGTTTGGATTCATAAAATTTTTACTCTTAGACATCCTATGATTGCCTAAGTCCTAAGGTTTCCCCTTGGCATCTAACTTATGCAGTAGAACAACAAATATAAAGGGGAAGACATTAGGTACCTTTTCTCATCTAGATGCAGAAATATGAACATCTTTGTCACATCACACACATCTATCTTTCATGTGCATTCAGATCTTTTTTGCAGAGTCGCCACCTCTCCAGAGAGGACAAAATTTTCAGTAACTGAAAGCTACTTTTCCAAGTTCATTCCACTAGCAGAGCATCATTTTGTTAGTGACTCAGATGGGCCACAAGATATAACACTTTTTCATCAATTTTCTCCCCAGCAGAATCACCAATATCTATTGGTTACTCAGATGGGCACACAGATATTATTCTTTTAAATCAACTCCTTCCCCAGTAGAGTCACCAAAATCTGTTGGTTACCAAATCTGCAAAGGGTTTGCCAGTTCCAATGTGTGAGGACCACCCTTTTTACTTCTGTTCTTGTGACTATTTACATTACTGTTACTGATACCTTTTTTTATTTGTGGGATAGTAGTTCCCAGATTTGTCAAAATATTAAACTTTATTATGATTACGAAAAAACTAATTGGGTGATGTTTGGATAAGTTTACATTTCAGAAAAGTTAATTAGGTGATGATGGAAAAATTGTAATATGATTTCATTTATGCTATTTAGAACTATGTCATGATAATGCATGTTTTTTAAGTTGCTTCGGATATGATGATTATATGTGAAACTAATCTTGTAATTTAGTGTGTAGGATTCACTAATCAAACCATAGATTCTAGAGATCATTCCACACCTTGTTATTGTTATTCCTTGTTAAGCCGATCTGGTTCCACAAGGAACCAAGATCACTCTGTGTTTGATGTGGTGTTGTAATGTGGACTTTCATAAGGTTGAATGGGTTAGGTTTACCCTCTTGTAACACTATATTATGATTTGTGTTATAAAAAAAAATTGAATTTGAATTTCTTTCTTATATTTAAATTTTTGAGGCCTTTTCCTGTGCTTTACCTTGACCCTGGGTGTCCTGAGTAGGTTAAAGTTGACCCTGGGTTATACCCCATGGGTCCAGGGCCCTATTTGGCATGGGTAACCCTTGGGTAACCTCCATATGGTCATCTTAACCTCCCCCTGGAGTTAAGTGGCGAAAATTGGAGGTATGGGGGGGATAGGATGGGTTGTACCAACACCCAACCCATCCCTCTTCAATCCCCAAGGTAAGAGATGACTACAAACCCATCCATTATAGAGGAATTGACTTGAAGTCACCCTCACCATTAGTGAGATTCTCCTTGAGTTGTGTGGTCATCCATAATGAAGGAAGGAAGAAGAGGCATGGGTCACCTGTCTTTTCCTCCTTTAACTCCTTTTATTTCTCCCATGCGTAAGAGAAATGACATGAGGAGAGGGATAAGGAGGACTTTAGGGATGGGTGAGTGACATAAGCCAACACTCATCTCTTGGGACATAATAGTGGTTTTGGGAAGAGTGAGGAGGTGACAAGTGTCACCTCCCCATTCCTCTAAACTGAGAGGATTTGGGTTATTTGAATCCCATTTTGGGATGGGGAGGGAGTTAGTTGAATTTTGGAGAGTTTTATTTTTTTTGATATTTTTTTTTAAAAAAAAGAGATTTTTCTTTGAGAAGGAAAGAGGGAGGGAGTTTGGTGGCTTAGGTTGGAGGAGATCTCAGTGGAGCTCTTCATCAGTTTCATCCTTGAAGGGCTTTCTAAGGTTGGTTGTTATTACCCTTCTTTTGTATATCTGATTATTGTCTGAAAAGTGTGTGAAAGTTGTTTATTTGATTGTGTTTTAGATTTTGTTTTTGTGGGAAATGTTGTTGGGTTGTTGACAGAGCTTCTCCCACTTGGGAGAAATGCTCATCAAGTGTGGGGTAGGGGAGGAGTGATCCTCCTCGGGTGCATATTGGGTCCTTTGGGATGTTGAAAGCCTTAAGGGTATGTATTTGTGACTGGTTCTTTGGCTTGAGAGTCAAATACAGATTCCTTGGAAAATTTTGTGATCAAACTTGGTTTGAGGCCAAGAGATATTGTGTTGGTTATATTATCTGTAAGGGTGCCACTCTGGAGTCGAGTGTGTCCACTCTCCTACCCCTTGTGAAGCTCACTGTAGTTGAGCTTTTGTGTTGTATAATTTACCCACGGGTGTTTGTGTGTTTTGGGTTTGTTGTTGTTCCCTATTGTGAAGTGGATTGCTTGAGCTACCCAGGTGTGAGTATGATCTCCCTAGCTCGGGGGTGACCCTCTTGCGGGTCTACGGTAGGGAGGAGAGCATCTTGTGTGGTTCTATTTTTTTTTCTTTTTTTTGTGATATGCAGGCTTCTGAGAGATTGTTGAGAAGTCTGGAGTTTGTTACTGGATCTGAGAAATTATGTTATTTTGTCTTTACTCTGAAGGAGAGTTGGGTCTTTAATAGCTCCTTCCTTGTAGATTGCCACAAGGAGAGATTTAACTCTCTATTGTTGTGAAACTTGTTATTGGGAGTTGAAAGAAAATTTTCCCCCTTGATGTACTATCGGTTGTAATTCTTAATGTTATTACATTGTTACCATTTTGGGAGGAAAATAGGAAAATAATTTTGGTTGTAGAATTGTTTCTTTCTTACAATCATGTTAGTAGAATTTGAAAGCTAATTGTGAAAAATATCAAGTTGTAAAATCAAATTTATGTTATTGAAAAAATAGTGGAAAAATTAGTTCTTTGTAAATTATATGAAGTTGTAATTTTACTATTTTAGAGAAATGGAAATTGGGATAAAAAGAATTATGATTTAAAAGTGTAACTGAGGTTTAATCTTACTTATTGCTATTGTAGGAAATTTGTGGTTTGAAAGTTAAATTGGTTCAGGAAGGAAAATAAATTATAATTATCCTTGTGTATACTTTATTAAAGATTGTTAATATTTAGTGGTGCATTGCAATTTCAATTGTATATAAATTCATTATAAAGTCAAAACGTTATTTAACCTTCAAAATTAATTGTCTATATCCATTAAATAATATTGTATTTCTATTAACCTTTGATATGAGATTACTGTGATTTTAATAAATAAAAAAAACAAAAATGTGTAAATGAGAGATCATATATATATATATATATATATATATATATATATATATATATATATATATATATATATTAAATCACTAAGTTCTAAATTGATTTTATACAATTAAATTGAATGACATTAAATAAATACAAATTATGTATTTTGCTGTTTTGTTTTTATTTGTTGATATACAGAGAGGAGTTTTTGTTTGAAATAAACAAATAAAAACAAAAATATATATATATTGGTGGTGGGGTTTGAACCCCACCACCGGTCCTTATCAAAGGAGGGTGTGGGGAGGGGGCAGAGCCCCCACCCAGACCCCACTACGTGGGAAGTGGGTGGGGGCTCTGCCCCCTCCCCACACCCCCGCCAACCCTCAACCCCACGGGCACCACCTCCCGCGATACTCCCTACACCTCGCCAGTCCTCCTCCCGCACCCTCTGCGCTGCCTTCACACCCTGCCACGGCTCGAACACTATCCTCTATGCTGCCTTCACACTCCCACCGCCACAAAACTCCACCTCCTGCCCTCCATTTCGGGTGGCAGGTCCTCTGCGCCGGCTCCCCGTGCTCCATGTCTGCAGCCCCAACGTGGCTTCTGCCACCACCAATCCGTCGCCTTACCCTTTACAAAAAACCCCTCCTCACTGCGTGTAATCTCTAGCCGACCCTCCTCCATGGCCATCGCCATGAGTATAAACTGCAAAACAAAAAAAAGGGGGTTAGGGCACCATTGAAATGGCATAAGGAAATTAGGGCTTCAGCCTTTCAATGAAAATACAATTATATGGGTTTTATAAAAGGAAGACATAATATTGTTTATATAAATATAAAAATAAAAGAATAACAATTGAAATAATAACAATAGTAATAATATTTAAATAAATTAATAAAATAAACTAACAATAGTAATAATAGTAAGAGTAATAAAATAGTAATAATAATAATAGTATTAATAACAACAAGATAAATATATTTGTATATATATTTATATATGTATATATTTAATCCATATATATCTGTATATAGATACATACATATATTAATTAGGTGATATAAGTTATCAGAAAGGCCGTTTTCTATTTACAACAAGAGAAAATAAAATTATAACTTAAAGAGAGCATAAAGAAATATACTTTAATATTCCTGGAAGAGTTTCTCGGAAGTTTCAATAATCTCAACTGTAGTTAGTAAACATCCAATGGAGGAAACATGAAAGAGAGAAAGAAGAAGAAAAACTAACATTGGAAAACACAGATGAGAAAATGCGCGGCATTTTCCACCTGGGATAAGAGAACTAAGTAGATGTACCCTTCCGCTAATTTTGCTTAGGAACAAGATTAATTAATACAAACGTAGAGGAGAATCCTAGATCGGAGAAAACTAGGAGACTGAGTCTAGCGAAGTAGTAAAACAACCTATGTGATCTGGACCATCCAAAAGTTAGGAATAATGTTAAAAATAGATACAGTGATAACTCTGATTGATGTAGAATATGAAGAAAGGATAGGATAAACATAAAGAAAACGTAGAAACCAAAAGAGAGAGACCGAAATATAAACAAACTAAATTTTAGAGAAATAGTTATGGTGAGCGTGATAGAAATACAATCAAAATTAAGATCCAGAAAAATAGAAGAGAGGGCAAACGAACTGCCTTGTTGAGAATGCTAAGTTCGAAGTAGGAGTATATTTCAGGAAATGAGAAAGGAGGCAGACAAATGTGCTTTGTTGAAAAATGACCCAATAGGGAGATCAAGTGTAAGGTCATTATGAACAAGGCATCGTGGGAAGTTGTTAATCTATCAGGGAACTCCGTAAGAAGTTTTGTGTTAAATAATTCCCACTTACGCCGTGAGGCGTTATGCTGCCAGAATCTGCCGAGATTTAGGCTTGGGAACCTTGAAATTTCAAACCTTGTAGCAACGTTAACTACGTCATGGAGACCCCCTTGTTGGACTGTGTGTGTCTGGATGAACACAATTGTACTTTGTACCCTACCGACAACTGTAGTGTTTTCACCTCGAGCGTACACCACCGAGCATGCTTACGCATGCGAGTGGGTTTCTAGGGAAGCGTGGGAAAATTTTTGATATTTCGTGTCATGACCACATGACAGATGTGGACATGACACGTGTGATGCATGTTGTGACCACAGGGAAAATGTGGGCATGACACAATGCATGGGCGGATTCGGCCAACAGATTATGGGAGGTTGCGTGAGGTGCCTCCCCTTCACTTCTAGTTCTGCCGCACCAAGGGGGTTATCCCTATAACTAAAGATGTAACATTGACTAGCTCAATGACAGAAAGATTTAGCTTGACAGCAACAGGCAGAATACTCTCATGTATGTACCAAGATCTGCATGAGAGATCACAAGGTTGGCAACATTCTTGGACATATGTGTCTAGTTGGTTATGAGAGTATGCAGGGGGTTCCTAATCGTACTCCTACAACTAACAGGTGGAAGTGTTGAAATGGGTGGACATAATGTCCTGGATGCAAGACAAGGGGTTTTAGCTCATAACTATTGATCCAAGAGTAAAGTGGTGCCTATCCATTGGGCAAGGAGTCAACTAGACGTATACAACAGATGGTTTGCAACTTTTACTCAAGTTTCAGAGGGTTGGACTGATGCTTGCCTTACAAACATCACCCAAGAATGGGTATCTAAATGCCTCTACTTACAGATATCCCTACTGACATGCAACCTTCTCCATGCTTGACCTAAAATAGTTCAATCCACTCCTTCAAATGGAAGTTAGAGATCAGACATGCAGTATAGACATCTATACCCTAGAATCTAAGAAACCCTTACCAACCAGATTCAGAAGAAGGAGAATAACATGCAACAAATGGACACAAGTAGATAAACACATGCAATGAAGTATTTCTCATATAAAATCAACACTAAAACTGAAATATGTGCAAAATACACGCATGCTGCAACACACAAACTCCAAAATGGGATGAAACAACCAAGTTCATGCCCTGTTCTTCATTATTTACACAAAAATGCCCCAGGCCTTCAACAACAACAAAATGGGTCACACAGTCTACCCTTTATAACAAAACTATGTACTAAGCAAATTAATTACAAGGGAGGCCAAAAATCCTGCCAGATACACAGTATCAGAAAAATGGCGCTCAAAATTGAATGTGGCAGAGGGACCAAGAGGAAGGAGCAGGTGAACTCGGGAGATGCGCCGCCACTCAAGGACATTCCCTCATCAATTGGGTGGTTGAGCTGTTCATTCGACCCACGCCTTCTGTAAAAACTGCCATTAAAGTTTCACCAACCCGTAGGCCCCAGAGATGTAGCAACAATGCGCCCTTGGAGTTTCTCCTACTAAAATATTTGCAAACGCTCATCAGAAAACCCGCGCTGCAGGCTCAAAACATGGCCGCCAATTAAAAACCTATCGCTGAGATCCAATGGCCCCAAAAAATGCTGAAAAAGTCACGAACCAACCAGATTGTACCATGTAGACACTTCGTGTTTCAATCGCTGGGCCATCGCAAACTTTTCCTTAATTATTTCCGCCAAGAGTCTACTGTCGAAACCATGTACGGAAGCCACCACGTGGCAAGCTCCGTGGCACCCATGAAACATTAGAGACCCTCCGAGACACCCCCGCAGAAGCCGCCATGTGGTGCCCCCCACGCACCTCTTAAGAAACACTTTTGAAACAATATTGGGACTCATGAGGATGCCGACACTTGGCACCACCTGCAACACTTAAGAAACACTAGGAAACAATACCAAAGTGGCTTCCGCAGGTGACAAATGTCACAACCCGCGGCTATCTCTTGAAACATTTGAAACTCCTATGAAACACAGGTGGAAGCCGACACTTGGTGCCCTCCGCCCCACTTGATACTTAATGCAGGGCCCACCACCATCTATTACTTGGCGCCAAAGGAAAAAGAGAGACACGCAGAAGCAGACACCTGGCAAGCTCCGCGGCCATCCTTTGAGACACATGGCGCCCTCCGCGCACATAGCTAATACTTTTGAACCATTCCTCCGCAAGCAACACGTGGCACTTTCTGACACATTTGAAACTTTATAAAGGGGCCTTTGAAACTTATGCGGAAGCGGACACATGTCATCATCCACTCTACCTTTGGGAAACACATAGGTTCATTCAGAAACTTGGCGGAGATCAACACTTGGCAAGCTCCGCGTTGCCCCCACTAAAGAAACACTTAAAGGGTCCTCGAAGCACCCGCAGAGACCGTGAAACATTTAGAGTCTTTTAGAAACATTGGCGGATGCCTCCACGTGGTGCCTTCCATGGCACTCTAGAAACATAAAAGAAACAATCTCGAAACACTGGCGGAAGCTGACATGTGGCACCTTCCGTGCTCAAGCTGGAACTCAAAGGGGCTGCTTCCACCACTGACATGTGGCACACTTTGCAGGAAGCAATCAAAAGCGAAGGCGCGGCAAAAAATTAAGCTCAACACATGGCGGTCCCATGGCTGTGGCACAATTTGACCCTTCTAGCCACACACAGAAACATTTAAGGACAGTGAAACTGTGACCTGATAAGCATTATTTATGCATGTGACCTATTTTTAACATTTTCAGTGGCCAATGGAGATCTCTGACCTGCCACAACATTTTTTGACTTGCACCTTAACTGATTTCTAGCATTAGTAACAACTGCGGAGGCCAAAATGTGTAAGGATTTTTTGGGAAGGGGCCTGCATATTTAAATGTTTGAAACTTGAATGTTTATGCAGGCACCACCATGGTGAGAGAACCTCCATTTGGAGGAAAAGCTCAACTAGTTTGGGGTAGGGGAGAGTGAACCTCCTTGAGGTCATCTCCTTAGTGTTGCACTATTTATAGCTTTGAGGGAAGCATATGGAGTTTGGGAATATTATTTGATTTTGGCATAAGTGCCATAGTGATTCTTGAGTATGGTGAAGATGTGTTTGGTTAGAGGCCTTGGGTTTTTGTGAATTTTTTTTAAGTTCTTGGGGTGGTCTCTTGAGTTGATGGGTCCACTCCCTACCCCTTCCAAACCCAATTTTATTGAGTTTTGTATGTGCAAATCCATGGGAGTGAATTTTTGTGTGTTTGTAAAATTTCAATTGTTGTGGTGTGTGTGTGTAAAACTATGTGAATCCTACCTCCCTAGCTCGGGAGTGACCCACTAACGAGTCTATGATAGGGAGGAGGGCATTCCTTCGTGGCTTGTTTCCCCATTTTTGTGTTGTAATATTGTAGGTTTTTAGTTGAAGAAAATGGAGCTTGGTGAAGTCCATTTTTAGTGTTTTGGCACTACTTTTGGTTGGCTGTTGTGAGCCATGGCCTTAGAGGCCATAATGTAAGTATTGTCAAAATTATTACTATCCTTTGTGTTGGTTGTTGTAAAAAGATTAAATGTGAACACTGTTTATTGTTCTTTCAAAATTTGTCATTATTCTATGTTGTTGTGTTCTTGTGCTTATGGGAAAATGCTAAAGAAAATGTATATTTGTTGTGTATGTTTGCAATGAAAATGCATGATTCTTAACTTGTAGTTTTGTACCTATGTGTTTGTAGAAAATAGGACATAAATGAATTTTAAACATACTATCATTTTATATTTGAAAGGAAAAGAAGTTTAAATGCTGAAGTAGCCCTTTGAATTGAGTTTTAGAAAAATAAATAAAAAATTTGTTGTGAAAACCATATCTTATTCTCAAGAAAATGTCAAAGTGGGATTGTATATTTTTTGTTATATCAAAAGAATAGTATTATGTTTCACCTTATATGCTGTTAAAAAGGAAAGGAAAGAAATAATTAGTTTGTTGTGTTATTTGTCCAAAAAAAAATAATGAAATAGTAATGGTGCTTAAAAGAAATTTAAATCTGGTTATTGTATAAAACAATCTATCCTATTATTTTATTTTGTAAATGGGTGTACATGTAAAGTATATATATATATATATATGTATATATACATATATATGTATATATGTATATATATATATGTACATATATATATATACATATATATATATATGTACATATATATATGTACATATATATATATATACATATATACATATATATACATATATATACATATATATATACATACATATATATATACATTTATTTACATATACACATGTATATATACATATACATACATATATATATATACACACATATACGCATATATATATATATTTGAATGTAATAAGAAACTGTATAAATGATATATACATATATATTCAACATAATATACAAACTATTTTAAAGCATTTTAAATCAGAATTTAATGGTTAAACCCTAAAGTTAATAGGGTCTGAGTTTTTTGAAAGGAAACAAAAAAAAATTAGTATGGGGGACGGCCGCCACCCACCATACTAATCGTTATGCAGTCTGCAGGGGGGTATGGGGAGGGGGTTGAGTGGTGTGGGGGGGAGGGACTGAGCGGTGTGGGTGGGGACTCGACCCCCTCCCCACATCCCTTACATTGCATTAGCCCATGCCTTCAACAAAACCCCCACACCATCCACCTTGTAGCCACCGGAACCCCAAAAACCCTCCCCTCTTGCCATTCGATGCAGTGGTGATGGTGGTTGCATTAAACCCTCCTCGCCCCTACTCTCTGGTATTCTATTCAGTCCTTGCCAATGCCTGTGTATTCTTTATCATGCAATATTTAATGTTTTAAAGTATACACACACACACACATATATATACCTATATATTGACCTATATATACACACACACACACATATATATATACCTATATATTGACCTATGTTGTATCAAACAAAAAAAATGCATATTCATATATAATATGTATATACCTCAGTGTGGAGGATTCTCATAGCAGCCTCCTTGGATAACTTAAAATTGCAAAAGAACAAAACAATGGAGAGAAAACAAATGCAATAGAAAAGAAGATAAACCAAAAACAAGAAGAGAAAAAAGAAAATAACATGTTAGGGTTTTACCATAAAGAAAAGAATAAAAATATGTTCAGGGTATCACTTGTAGAAAACTATTAAAATATGGAAGTTAGGGTTCACTTGAAGGTTGAGTAGGATATTAGGAGCTTTTATTTATTTACTCCATTATTTTCTTCCATGTGCATGGGAAACTAAGTTCCCTCCACTTTGAAAATTCAAACCTTTTTGAATTATTGACTTTCTTTGTGCATCACTTTAGTGTTTTAATTTTATTTTGGGGTTTTACTTTTGATTTCTTTTAGAAATTTATTTTAGTGGTGAATGGGTTGATTTTATTTTAAATGGGGAGTGTTTTCCCTTTGTAAGTTAATTGTTTTGGGGCATTTATTTTAAATCCTAGTGCATTTTAATTTAATGTGTTTAGAAGCCTTTCTAATTGAATTTAATTTTAATTTAGTCAATTTTATCCTTGAGGGGATATTTTAAATTATCCTCCTTTTAATTAATTTTAACTTGAATTAATTAATAAGTATAGTTGTCAAGATTATATTTATTAATGGACTTAAGTATTGAGTCCTTATTTTGGGGTCGTTTATTTTATTTCAAATTTTATAATTTTGTTGAGTGGTCAAATTTATCTGACCTTGGGAATTTAATTGATTTTTCTTTATGATTAATTATTTTTATTTTTGCATTAATTACTTCTTGGAGGTTTTCTTTTTAAAATTTTTATTTCGATTATTGAGAATGCATTATGCTATCAAAATTTTTCCAGATTTTAGGGTTTTACTTTTATGATATTTTTACGACTTTCATTAATCACTCCATTTTATCATGCAACCATCTTACCACTTGATGCATTATTATTATTCAATTTTCATTTATGCATTAGAGTTAAGGCTTGGTTTTGAATTAGTTGAAAGCATCTCTTTCACCTAGGAAACTTAGGGTTTGAATTAAATCCATTCTAACCCTAGAAGTAGCGCACATCACGTTGCATACCCCCTAGTCAGATTTCATCACGCAGGGATTGCATAGTTAGATGCACTTCCCCCAATTGATTGTCATGTTTATGCCTTATGCATATTGCCACCGAGCACGCAGATGCGTGCGGGGGGGTTTCTAGGGACACGCGGAAAAGTTTTTGATATTTAGTGTCATGACCACATGACAAATGTGGACATGACACGTGTGTTGCATGTCATGACCGGATGGGAAATGTGGGCATAACAACTATGCACCAAGGTATAAGGAAGCAAGGTGACGTTGTATCCTTTGCATGGATGTTGACTTTGCAAACAAAAAGTCTATCCTTATTCATACCAGAACTAATAGAACCTTGATAGATATGTGAATGGAAGATAGTCTTAGTGAATTATGATCCTAAAGCATAAAAGGTATTTGAATGACCTTATATGCAAGAAGCTCCAACACATACAAGATAAATATTAGCCTTGATAGGATAACAATATCATCCCACAAAAATGACATACAAAAGTAATGGCAATGCCCCAGTCTAAACTTCTTGTAGCACACCAAGATATAGAAAGATCAAGGTGGTCTTTAAATAGTATTAGAAAGAGACAAAAGATAAACCAAAATAATTCGACCAACTAACAAAATAAATAAACAACCATCATATCTCTTGCCAAAAGAGGGTGCTCATATTGGATAAGGCCTTATTGTAGGAAGGATACATCTATTGAAGGATTTGGATTAAGATAAAGGATTAGATGAATAGGAAAAATAGGTATGCATAGGCAAATGCACTGCTTCAATAGTAGACTTTTTCTTTTGATTTTATAAATACTTAATGCTTGTAAAGATGTGTAATTTTTTTCTACTTGAGTTAGTCATGTTAAGGTTATAGGTTAATAGGATGGATTGTGATAGGCAAAAGAGTGAATGTTTGTGTTTTATTATGGTTTATGGTAGGTGGAAAGTTTATTATGGAAATGTGAAAATAGTAATTTCTCTCATGACAATAAGGATCCAATCCTTGAAAGTAGGTTAAGGAAAGATTCCCTCAGTCAGATATAAGACTTATTGAGGTGGGTTTGATGGACTTTGTTATGTGATGAAGGTAGGGTGGATAAAAACTAATACTGATAAAGATGAGGCCTTGATAGGTGGGTGGATGGAAATGCTTAGGCAAAGAAACTTTATTATGGAGTGGAGTGGGCAATATGGATGAGAATCTAATAGAAGGTGGAATCTTACATCTACACACAACACTTGAAAATAGGTTTTCACTATGGTACTTGCCGAAGGCACCTTTTTGCTAGGTTTTCACCATTAGATAGATTATTTTGTTTTTGTATTTTTTTTAATTAATTTTTCTTTTTGTGATACTCTAAGGATTAGGTAAAAAACTTCTTAAGATGAACATTGTTGATGGGTTCATCTAGTGGTGCTCCTTTAGGTGTAGCAAGTTGACAAGTGTAATGTATGTTACCTAAAGTTCCCTAGAAAATTTAAATGCCACAAATTTGGGTTTGGGGTTTTATGATTTACCATTTAAAATATCTTCAAAACTGCATAGTTCTTGTACTTGATTTCCACAATCATAACATAGGAAAATAGATACAAAATATAGATATACAAATGTACATTTTTAAGCATCCGGGTTAGATAAGATTTTCTTGCATTCAAGTTTATAAACAATATCAATATAGAGAGATTATATATACATTATCATGCATCTAACTTAATTTGTTTACAAAATTCAATCATAGAAGTGGATGGTGTAGGGAGGCATGGTAGGGTATTATTAGTCAATAGTTCTCCCTGCAAGCAGTCCCCTCATCATTCTTCTTTGATGAAGAGGAGGGTGCAGGAAGGCATGGCAGGGTGTTACCAGTCAATAGTTCTCCCTCCAAACAGTCCCCTCACCATTCTTCTTTGATTGGTGAACCTTAATTTGTCAATAAACTCTCAACATGGAGATCAAGGAGGAGAATTTTGTCCTTGGGTGCCCTTATCCATTCTCTTCCTTTCATAGGATAGTAGGGTACCCTACTTGTTAATGTAAAGGGTGTCGTTAGCCATTTTCTCCCATCGGGCTTATTCCCTCCTTATCCATTGTTGACAGTTTATTGCAAATATTTTATGTTGTTATATATATGGCAGTGATATGCAATAAGTAAGATAATTGACAATCAATAATGATCTAACCTATATATTCAATAATGATTCCTATTGAACTTCTAGTTTAGTTTAGAATTTGTAATGTATCCCTTTGATGTCCTTAACAATCTATATGACTGAATAAATAGATATAATTCTATAGATCGAATGTTTATTGTAATATTCAATGATCCAATGATTGATGATTGATTGATGCCGCTTGATGTCACTTCCATTTCCTTTTATATCCCTCGATGATGGTAGCTTCATGAGACCATCATGTCCTTTTCCATGGGATGTATCTCTTCCTATAGATTGTGTCTCTTCATTACACATTGATTACTTAACATAATTAATCACTGCACATAATTAATTCATTCCATCTATATTTAAATAGACTCACAGTCTTAAACACGTCCCTTTATTGTATTGATTCATAAAAGGATTGATGCACTTCACTTTAGTAGAATTGGGCAATTAGACTTATAAAATAATATGTGCCTTTGTCTTCTGATGGTGAAGTTGGCCAAAAACATAATTAATCTTTGTTTAATAATAATCTTCTTTGGGGGCATTATAGCTCATCCTGCCTAAGATTGTTTCTCCTCAAGCAATTTACGAAACTCTTGAAATTATCAAGATTCTAAATCAACCTTGTAGATTAGAATTTTTGTGTGGTCATTAACTTTTATTGTGCTACTTTGATGGGAATTAGAAATTTTAAACCAAGTGATGATTATTTTGGTTATGTTTGACTCTATGTCTTTGGATAGTAGCTATTAGAATACTTGCCTTAACTTTACTACCAATAAGGTCAAAACTATCCTCTAAAGTATGAGGATAATTCTTCTAGCTCATGTACTACGAATTCCTTATTACCCTTTGCTAAAATCTATAATTATAGAATATTGTTGCATCTTCCAATGGAACTGCTGTGAATAACAAGCCCCTTAACTATGGTTTGTACCCATTTCCCTATCAATTGGGAGTAAGTATATTTATTTCACCTAATCATTTAAAAATAACCAAAAATATCTTATAGGTGTTTGTAACGCTTAGTCAAAACATTTTTTAACATATATCATCTTGTTATATACTCATTAATAACATGTTATAACCTTCTAAGTATATATTCCCCATGTTAATACTAGGATGATTTTCATACCTTAGAAATGTATTATGTTATTCCATTTAGTTCAATAATCTTAATTTGCCCAAATTTCAAGAGGTAAAAATGATCTTGGGATTTGTGGGTTATGGGCCTGTAGTATAACTTGGCAAAGGCTTATGTAACAATTTTGTTGTAACTCAGTTTGTAGAAAATTTATCTAAGGTACCTACATGCCTAATACTAATGTCCTTGATCTTTTTGAATGTGGATCTACGTTGATCCAGAAAAGAACTTCTAAGGACATTCTTGAAATAAATGACCTAATATAGAAGTGAATTTGGTTCATAACATAGGTATACTAGATCAATTTTGTAGGCTATAAGTTTGATCCATGCATTGCCATTTGTTTATATGAGTGTGGGATAGGTCATATGATTGTATATTTGATCTTTTTCCAAAGGAATAGAACAATTTATTTTTAATGATGTTCATCCTCCATGAAGCATTATGAATATATCTTATGATAGATTTCCAACATTTCTTGTAAGATCTTGCAAGAGTCTAAATTTGAGGGTTCCTAAAGAATTGAGTTGCCTTTATTACATTCTCTCTAAATGTTGTTTTGGATTTTAAGAGATTGACCATCTTAGTTCAAGATGATACTTCAGTGCACCTTAAAAGATAACCTTAATCCATCTTCATATCTTTATGTCTATGTTTTTGTGAAAACTAGTGGTGGCAATGTGCATATCTTCATTTGATAATTGTAAGTCAAATTATATTGTTAGATTCACTATGTTGAGTGGTTATGGTTTATTGTTCCTTCCTTGGGAACATTTGATATTTTTATTGCTTGATTTCCTGATGACTAGATGAGTGATGATTGCTCGTCAATGAATTGATCTATCCTTTATATCTATTTTTTTTCAAGGCATCACTACTCTTCTTGGCTTCATTTTTTTAGAATAATATTTTACTTTGAGTTGATTGTTAGATTTATTTCTATTGATGGTGTCTTCACAAAGAAATGATTCTCCTTTTATATTTTATTCAAAGGGTCACACTTTTCATATTTGGGGTTTCATCCTTTCTTGTATCATCATTATTTTTGAGAACCTAATTTAATTTATTTGTAAAATCTCCTAGGGTTCTATTAAATAAAACTTTTAATTATTACATAAGTTAATTTATTAGTGCTTTTCAACCCAAGAAGTGTTTGGCAGATAAAGCTTTTTAGATTTGGCATTTTCATAAAAAATTTTTTGCATGAAGTAATCTTAAACATGCATAGAGTCGGCTTGTTGAAAAAATGTTAGACATGAAGCAAACACATAGATATACATAATACATGAAGTGTACATGATACATAAATTATATATGTAGGACACAAAGCATGAAGCATATGTAATAAGCACATGTGAAGTATGAAGCATACACGCAAATACACATGATATATGAAGTATATGTAAGACACAAAGTATACAAATAAATACATGTAATACATGGAGCATGAAGCATATATGCACTACATAAATACATGTAATACATGAATTATAGGCATAAGTACATATAGTACAAGAAGCATCAAGCATACACATAATACACAAAGCATATGCATAAACACATGTAAGAAATGAAGAATGAAGTATACACATAATTCATGAAGTATACACATGAATGTAAGTCATTAAGTATACACTTGAATACATGTATGTCTTGAATACACATAAGTCATGAAGTATACATGGAAGTCATGAAGTATATACTTGAATACAAGTAAGTCATGAAGTATACACTTGAATACACACAAGTCATGAAGTATACACATGAATACATGTAAGTCATGAAGTATGCACTTGAATACACACAAGTCATGAAGTATACACCTGAATACATGTAAGTCATGAAGTATACACTTGTAAGTATACACTTGAATACACATAAGTCATGAAGTATACACTTGAATACACATAAGTCATAGATTATACACTTGAATACACGTATTACTAAGGATATAGTTATATGGATAGTATTTTCCCAACTTAACCTTAGTTCTAAATAATATTCCTTAACTCTATTCAATTGTTAGACTATTGGTTGCCACTTCACTTTGCTTAATCATTAGCTCTTGGCAAGTCACCTTTAGATTTTAATTAAAAGTTCCACTAGATCATCATGTTTTATCTAGATAGAATGTAATCCATATGCTATCACACGCAAAGCACATAGACTAAAAACTCACTGCAAAATGCTACACAACACTTTAAAATACCATATGATGTTTCAATTTGCACAAGCAGCCATATAGCACATCTTCTAGAGTTGTTTCATGACAAGACACCTTTTAGCACAATACACAACCAAAAGCCAAACTATCAAAAGCTAAGGACTCACACATGGGAGTTCCATTGTCTCGATTCTCAACTTGATAAAAAACTTTTTTACCTTACCATGTAATCTATAAATATATATCTAAAGCATCAAGAGGATACATAGTTGTACATCTCGCTTGAGAGAATTCCATGTATAGAAGGCATAGATTAATAAAACTTTGTTTCAAATCTAGTAATTCTCTATCTAAATCCTCTCCTCCATGTAATGCCGAGGGAAATTTAAGTAAAAGAGGGATCCTTGACATTAAACTATGGTTTCAAGGTTAATAATTGACTATAAAAATGAACATTTGGTCCCCAGGCTAGCAGGATCATGCTCTAATACCATTTGTAATGTCCCTTACCTAAAGTGCCCAAGAAAATTCAAATGCCACAAATTAGGTTTAGGTTTTGATGATTTACCATTTAGAATATCTTTAAAACTGCATAGGTCTTGTACTTGAATTTTGCAATCATAACATAGAAAAACATATGCAAATATAGATATACAAATGTGCATCTTTAACCATACGGGTTAAATAATATTTCCTTGCATTCAAATTTATAAACATTATCAATATAGAGAGATTATATACACATTATCATGTAGCTAACTCAGTTTGTTTAAAAAATTTAGTCATAGAAGTAGATGGTGCAGGGAGGCATGGCAAGGTGTTGTCAGTCAACAGTTCTCCCTCCAAACAATCCCCTCACCATTCTTATTTGATGAAGAGGAGGGTACAGGGAGGCATGTCATGGTGTTTTTAGTCAACAATTCTCCCTCTAAATAGTCCCCTCACCATTCTTGTTTGACTAGTGACCCTTAATTTGTCAATAAACTCTCAACATGGAGATCAAGGAGGATAAATTTTCCCTTGGGTTCCCTTAGTTGTTCTCTCCCTTTCACAAGACAGTAGGGTGCCCTACTAGTTCTTCTTTCCCTACCTATCAATGTAAAGGGTTTCTTTAGTTGTTCTCTCCTGCAATGCTTATTCCCTCCTTATCCATGTTGACAGTTCATTGCAAATATTTTATGTATTTATATATATGACAGTGATATGCAATAAGTAAAATAATTGACACTCAATAATGACCTTACATGTATATTCAATAATGATTCCTATTGAACTTTTAGTTTAGTTCAGAATTTTTAATGTATCTCTTTGTTGTCCTTAACAGTCTATATGACTGAATAAATAGATATAATTCTATGTAAGAGTCAATGTGACTCAGCAAGACAGGATCCCTTGCAATCATAACAACCTTTGACACAGATAATAGAGAAGAATATGCTAAAACAATGGAGCAAGAATCTGTACAAAGATCATATGAAGCTATATGAAATACAATGAGTGAGCCTTGCTTATATAGGCAAGGTGAGAGATAGAAAGGTGGAGTGGAAGGTGGAGTGGAAAGTGGAGATATTCCTACAACATGTGTCAATTAGACGATGATAACTAATTGCACATGTGGAGGATAAGACAACTCACTCCAACTATCAACAACTCAACACACAACTAGACTCAACTAGACATCTAGAAGACTCACTAAGTCAACTTAACATGTGTGAATTATGTGTTCACACCAACACCCACCATTAAATGAAACTTAGGGAATAGTTGACTAAAAAAAGATGCAATGATGGATGGGTTCCGGCTACTAGGCCATATTAGGTACCCATGTAGAACAAATCTCAAGTTGAAAAAGGAGAAAACCTCATGGGACAAAACTCCTCTCCAAAAGTGACAATGCAAAAAACAAATGAAAGATGTGATGGAAGGAGGACTCAAGACCCCCCAAGAACTACATCCAAGACATATGTACAATCAATCACCCACCATAGGAGACCAAGAGTGAGACTATAGGTCCCTCCCACAATGAAGTAGCTCATGTGCCGATGGTGAATGCCTGAAGAAGAATGCTGAAGAGAATCCAAAGCTTGCAAACAACATTCTTCCCCTTAGGAAGAAATAGGTCCAAAGGCTGATGATGAAGAAACAACATCTCAAGGTATGGGGGGAAAATCCTCATGATGTATGGTGTCTCTAAAATCTGCTCAAGTGTCCATATATCACAACCAAAAGATACCACATAATCAGGTGCTACATGTCCAATCAAAGAAGGTGACCATCCAAGACAAGATGAAAACTCAAGATCATCAATCTCCAAAGACAAAGAATCCTCCAAATGATGCTCAAGATACTCCAACTCAATACCAAACTATGAGAAGTGAAGAGAAGATTGATCCCACATATCCGAAGTAGAAGAATCAACTCCTTCAAGGAGGAGATGAATGTCATCAATGATGTCCTCCAAGTCATCAAGATAGGACTCACAGAACAAGTCTGAAATGTTGGCAAGAGACACTATGTGGCTTCATGAGTGTTGTCATTGATGGCAACAAAGTCTATCCCACACATCTGAAGTACATAGTATGCCTATACCAGAAGTCAGATTGAAGATTATTTTGGTTCGGTGAACAAGAACAGAGTATACAACAAGGTCCAACAATCAGGTCCGGATCTCTCTGATGGTGTACCTCAGCAAGTTGCGGACTTGGATAAGTCAAGAGGGGTATCATGACTACTATATTCCATATATTTAGCCTCTGGTGATAAAGCATGAAAAAGATATGAGCATCTCAGTGTTGGGTTCTAGATAGGCAAAGCAGACAGAGAAAGAACTGACCAACAGAGCATCAGACTTCAATCCAGATGAGTAAACATTGTTGATCAAGCAATTTGGGGAATTATACATTGTTGGCCAACATGATTAAAGACTTCTATGACCATGTTTTTGATACGCATCACAAATCAAGCATGGATTCTACCGGCAGATTACTAACTTGCAAATATCTTGAAGTGTTCTTATTGCTGTCTTGAAAGTTGATGAGAATCCTTTGTGCGGATATATATACCAGATGGATTCTAATATGTAGGTGTGTGTTGTGAATAAGGGATGAAATAAAGTGTGAAGAAAAGTAGGGATAAGTGTGAAAGAAGCAATTCAAGTCTGGTATGTGATAGACCAACAATACTAAAATAGAGGAAGAATGAAGTGCATCAGATCAGTGTATTGTGCCTAACCAGAACTGAACTCTTGCATTTGTAGATGCCTCTCATCAGTTCAAACACCTGATTACCTTCTGTAAGTTTTGTAGATAGTGAGTCTCTTGTAGGGAGTGTGCCTCTTTTGAGCAGTGTGCTCGGGTAGTGAGCCCTAATTGGCAAGTGCCATTGTGTACTCCTTTATTCTTTTAATAGAGAATACAGTCTTGGGTTAGTCAAGCCATGGTTTTTCCCTTAATAGGGTTTTCCACGTAAAAATCCTTGTGTTATGTGTGATGATTTTATTTCTGTTCTTATGATCACATATGCTTATATGTTTCAATGCTACACTAATTATTAAAGAAGAAAATAAAGTTAAAGAAATTTGAGATAACTAATTCACCCCCCCTCTTAGTTATCTGCCTTGTTTCCAACAATTTGTATTAGAGCCAAGTTGCTTTGAACAAAGCCTAACAGCTTGAGGTAGATCTAGGAATCTCAATGGATATTTATGGCATGAAGGAACAACTTCAGTCTGCCCTAGATGATCTTGAGCAATCCCATTCTGAAGTCAATAGTTTGAGAGAAATACTCAAACAAGCTGATGATTTCATAAATGAGCTAAAAGAAAAACTTAGTATCTCTATGAAAAAGAGAAAGGACCTTCTTAAAAAATTAGCCAATCAAAGTGAAGATAATGATACTAATGAAGATATGAATGACAAAAATAAGATGTGTGTGAAGCTATCAAAAGAGGTCATTATGGTAAGGCATGAAATAGAATCAGGGGTTATGAGATTCACCCAAGAAATTGAAAAAAAAGGAAAATTGAAGATAATCTAAAACAATCCCTCAAGGAGAAAATAGAGGACTACGACAAAATGGACAGAATAATCAGGCATCTTGAATCTGATCTTGAAGAAGCTAGAGCTAATGAAGAACAACTTGAGAATCAGATAGACACTCTTAAACAAGATCTTCAAATAGCAAATGAATACAAGGAGAAATTCAAGATAAGCTCAGCGCAACTTGAAGTTCTTCTTGAAAGCCAAAAGAGGGTAGATGATAAGCATGGCTTGGGATATGAGAAAGGTGAAAGCTCCAGATCTGGTCAAAAGAATTTTGGATCAGGAAATCAAAGAAGCAGGCCTAGAAGACCTCTGATAAGGCAACCAAATGCTCAAAGATATCCATCCTTCAATAAATACTGCTTCAATTGCAACAATTTTGGTTATAAAGCAACCCAGTGCTGAAGGAGAATGAATCAAACTAATCCATCATTCTTCGGATAATGCTTCAACTACAAAAGGTATGGTCACAAATCTCATGAATGCAGAAATATGCAAATAAACAATGCATTCAATGGTAGATGCTTTAAATGCAATAGAATGGGACATATGGCTAATCAATGCAGATCAAAAGGATATCAATCAAATAAGCAAAGAAATGTTGTCTGTTACAATTGCAATATATCCGATCATATTGCCAATTTCTACAGAAGTAGAAATCAGGATAGAAAAGGTCCAGTAGAACATAATCATAAACAAGATAAGGGCAAAGGTAAAGTGAATGCAGATGAAGTTCAAAATGAGATGAGCAAGATTTGGGTAAAGAAGAGTACAAAAAATATTGGGGATGGATCCGCACCAGAATCCGGTGCTGATACTCCTTCTGAAAACTAAAAAGGTGAGCTCTGACTTAGGGGGAGTCACTGAGAAAAACAAATTCCCCCAGCTAGTCAATTAGTGCCTAAATTTGGCACATGGAATGCTACAGATTAAAGGGTTCTTAGAAAAATATCTAAATAACCCCCAGTAAAAATATGAAAGATCCACATGGAGTTTTGCAAGAGTTTAACTGCTCAAGTTGATCTAGTTTGATAGCCATCCAATAAAGTAGGATTTTCATAGACAGATCTAGTATGATTCAAAATTGAAATACTTTGATCTGCGGACCCATGGCATGATTTAAGAAAAGAAGATACATTGTCAATCCTCATTGATAATGATTCTAAGTTCAACACAATGATTTGAGAAGTTCTCTCTTAAAATAGGGTAACTAGATAACTTAAGTTGTGCATTTATTACAAAAGGAAATTAGGGTTTGTGCAAGGATAAAAGGGTTCTTTCACTCATCATTTGCACACTTACATTCGCAAAGAAGAAAAGAAGAGCTTTGCAATGAAGTTTCTACAATTCACTCAAAGATCAACTGGAAAATCAAATTCAACCAGTGACTTGTTTTGGCTTGTATTTCAAACCCTAAAGCATGAAAAGGTACTTCCATTCTCTCTCTGAATCTCTTGCAAGATGGCTACTCCAATGGTTGTCAAGATCACTGATAGGTCATGTCCTAAATTCAAAAAACATCCATATAAATATCTAGAAGTTAATCCTTTAGGCTCATTTTCTAGCATTCCACATGGTGTATTGCATGTAGAAGATGTTAGGGTCTATATCAATGCCAACAATGAGGATTTTGGAGACTCAAAATTGATGGACATCTATCACAAATAGCTAATAGATGAGAGTTTTGAACTCAAACCTAAATTCAAAGCCCTCCGAGATAAACACTTCAGACATGGCATACACTTTCCATGTTTTACAGAAGATGATTGGGTCTGATATGTCCTAAGAAGGATGCATGATAATTTCATGTGGTTAATGAGGCCCTTCAAAATAACTAAAGAGGCCATCAGGGCAGTGACTGGATTGCACTCATCCAGTGGGTTACCTACACTTAAATCTGTCAAGAACTAGAGAGTAACTGAAGCCACCAAATCTAAATTTGATAAAAGAGCAATGACCATAGATGACATCACAGATCTGGATGTCAAGTTTTCCCCAATGATAATCAGATACAATATCTATCATTCTAGCAGGGAGAATTTTGTGTCTGGGACAACAATCTATGTAGCATATCAGATGTTGAGGGAAGATGCAGATTATGACCTGTGTGAACTTCTCCTAAATCAACTATTAGAAAACCTACAGAAGATTAAAAAGGATAAGAAGAATTCCTTTAAATATGGTTGTCTAATACTATGTCTATTCTTCTACTATATGAATGAGCTACCTGGATCTAGTGGTTGGGTTTGGCAAAATGATAAACCGGTTGCAATCCAGATTAGAGATTATATGTATGGACTTAGTGATGCTAAAGCTTAGAACACTACTCTCTAGGGTTACGTTAGGGACTTCCAAAGCATGATGCAAGCCAAAGAGAGGATACCTCAATCTATAGTTGAGAAATAAAAGGACACAGTGTGCTTCATGGTTGACACTAATCAATGCCTAATGGACACAATTGAGCCTAAAACTATGTGGATAATGCCTATGGGATACAAGGTAGATTAAAAAATCTTGGAGCTACATATTCAACACCTGTTGAGCCAGCCTAAGGACCCCAAAGTAGAAAGGTTTGGCACCTTTAAAGAGCTAAGTGTAAAAATACATGTTGAGTTAAGACAACCAGAAATAAAGAGGAAAGTAAAAAGGGAGGTTGAAGAAATTGCCAAAAGATTTGGCCTATCAAAGGAGGCTATAGATACAAATAGAGACAAGATGGAGAAGGCTGAAAAGGAGAAACAAGAAGCAAAGAAAGGAGACACTCTGGTACAAGCCTCCTCCTAGACTCAATCTTCCAAGAGCTCTACACCTACCATTCCTAAAACCTCAAAGGCTACTAAATTGGAAGTTAAGACATCTAGAAAAGGAGAAAAGAGGGCAATGACCAAAGCCACAAGGTCATATACAAGCCTTAAAGATGATGAAGAAATAGAATCTGATGAGGAAATCAAGAAAATGAAGAAGAAGAAAACATCCAGGGAATACTCTGCTAGTTAAAACAAGAAAGAAAAGGTAGAGGAATTTGTTGAAAAGCCCACTCTTTCTATTGATGACATCATCAAGGTAGTTATTGTGGATGGGAACCTGTAGCCAGTAACAGAGTTCTATAATGAAAACAGTGATACTGACAAGAGGATTTTGGAAGAAGCTACTGTCAGGTACCTAAACATTTACAATAAAGCTTTCATTGAAATTATATCATTAATTCCTAAGAGTCTAGAAAAGGTACTTGAACTGAGAAAAGATAATGCAAAGGAAAAAGATCTAGAGATTCAGGAACAAATAATGATCCAGCTTTATCCTTCTACCACTCCAAAATAAATGGACATGATCTTCAAGGATTATAAGGATGAGTTCTGGAGTAAAGTAAGAATGAATAAACTTATGCTTGGAGAAACTGACCAAGTAGCAAGAGAAACAAAAGACATCATCTAAAATGCTTTCAAAAGATTCAATCTTCCTATTGTAGAGGAAATAGATGAAGAACCTTCTAGCATGGATGTTGAAGGATTAAATGTAACCAATGAAGAATCTTCTGATGTAGAAGGATCAAAAGAGATAGATGAAGAGAAGTCTAAGGACTTGGATTCCTCTATTCTGAAAGAGGAAGTTCATGAAGTAGAAAACTCAGGTGAGATCTCTCCTCTAGATCCCACTATAGACATTCCAGATTCTAAAGTTGAAGGAGAAGAAAGAAAAGAGGAGAAAGTGAGTCAAGAAGAGGAGGTTAAGGGAAAAGAAGGAGAACAAGTAGAAAAGACCAATGATGACTGTTTTGATATCCCAAAGAAGACTCAATCACCAGCAAGAGACATTGCAGAGGTAGCGAGGACCTTCTTAAACAAAGAAATGATGGAGATAGATGAACCTAAGCTATTTCAAGGACCACTAAATTTTGACTCTCTCTCTCTCTCTCTAGTTCAGACAATGAAAATAGCATCTTTTGCTCAAGCCAAAGCAAAAGAAAAACTCCTGAAATCTTACATGGAAGACTGTGAATTGTTGGAGATGGCATCTGGGATGCTAGAGAAGATCATGCCATCATTCCAAAAGGATCCTTCGGCCTCACCATCCAGCAACCTAAAATATTTGGTAAATTTTATTAGCACTCACTTTGAATCTATAGAAAAATCAACAGAAGCAAAGGTCTAGAAGGAGTTTCTGGGAAAAAGATTCACTGGAGTACAGTGACTCATTGCTAATAATAGGAGGACCCTAGACATTAGAATAAAGAGCCTTGAAAATGCTCTTAAAGATGGTGGGGACATATATAAATTTTGTCTATCTTAGCCCAAAGTAACAGAGGACATTGAAAAGAAAGTGAAAGAACAAGAAGGTAAATTGTCAAGTTTATCTCAAAATTTTGATCCCCTTACTACCTCTTTAATGTATCAAGAATGCTAGGCCATTGTCATCATAAATAAAATAAAGAGGCTAGACCAAAAAAAAGGATATAATAAACAAAATGAGTGAACTCAGAGGGATAATTATCCCTAAGTTAGAGGCAACGCATGAGGCCTTGACAGATGCTCAAACCATAGCCCAGACCAATGATCTGGTAGATTTAAGAAGGGCAGAAGCATATGCATTTTTGTTGAGTGGTCACATCTCCATTTTGGACCGGATGAAGCAGAGTTGGGCCATAGAGTTCGTACAGTTGAAGGCCACTTTTACATATATACTTATTAAGTATATGTAACTATAACATATATATATATATATATATATATATATATATATATATATATATATATATATATATATATATATACTTATGCAACCATGTATAGGTTAATTTTTGTAAAATTTTGGTATGTGGATTCCACCCTTTTCCACTGATGTCAAAGGGGGAGTGAGGAGTAGTGAAAAATGTGGAATCCAGCTAAGGCGGAGCTCCAGTAAATAGTGCAAAAGACAAAGCATCAACCAAGGGGGAATTACTACGACACTTAGCCATTTTTCACTAAGTGTTGCCATCAATGCCAAAGGGGGGATTGTTGGCAAGAGACACTATGTGACTTCATGAGTGTTGTCATTGACAGTAACAAAGTCTATCCCACACATCCACAGTACATAGTATGCCTATACTAGAAGTCAGATTGAAGATTGTTTTGGTCTGGTGAACAAGAACAGAGTATGCAACAAGGTCCAACAATCAGGTTAGGATCTCTCAGATGGTGTAACTCAGCAAGTTGTAGACTTGGATAAGTCAAGAGGGGTATCATGACTACTATATTCTAGAGATTTATCCTCCAGTGATAAAGCATGAAAAAGATATGAGCATCTAAATTTTGGGTTCTAGACAAGTAGAGCAGATAGAGAAAGAACTGACTGACAGAGCATCAGACTTCAATCCGGATGAGTAAGAAGTGTTGATCAAGCAATTTGGGGAATTATACATTGTTGGCCGACATGATTAAAGACTTCTATGCCCATGTTTTTGATACGCATCACAAATCAAGCATGGATTTTGCCAACAGATCAGTAACTTGCAAATATATTGAAGTGTTCTTGTTGCCGACTTGAAAGTTGATGAGAATCATTTATGTGGATATATATACTAGATGGATTCCAATATGTAGGTGTGTGTTGCGAATAAGGGATGAAATAAAGTGCGAAGAAAAGCAGGGATAAGTGTGAAAGTAGAAATTCAAGTCTGGTATGTGATAGAGAAACATCATTAAAACAGAGGAAGAATGAAGTGCATCAAATTAGTGTATTGTGCCTAACTAGAACTAAACTCTTGCATTTGTATATGCCTCTCATTAGATCAAACACCTTATTACCTTCTGTAAGTTTAATAGACAATGAGTCTCTTGTAGGCAGTGTGCCTCTTGTGAGCAGTGTACTCGGGCAACAAGCCCTAATTGGCAAGTGCCATTTTGTACTCCTTTATTTTTTTAATAGAGAATACAATCTTGGGTTAGTCACCCATGGTTTTTCCCTTAATAGGGTTTTCAACGTAAAAATCCTTTTGTTATGTGTGTTGATTTTATTTTTGTTCTTATGATTACATATGCTTATATATTTTGATGTTGCACTAATTATTAAAGAAAAAAAGAAAGTTAAAGAAATTTGAAATAACTGATTCACCCCCCCTCTCAGTTATCTGCCTTGTTTCCAACATGAAATACCTATCAAGTACTCATCCCAAAAACCTATATCTAGAAGACAAACAATATCCCACTCAACTGAAGTGAATGAAGCTATGTCAATGCCAATCTCTGAAGAAGCAGAAGGAGGAAGCTCAAAACTGGTCTCTGGAAGTGAAGTAGATGTAAGAACACCAAGGTTCAAGTGACCAAACTTCTCCTTAGAAACATGATTCACACTTGATGCATGAGTGTGAATAGCCATCAATTGATCTACATCATCATCAGAAACAAAATGGGAGAAGGTATACATCTCTTCAAACTTTTTCTTATAACAATTAGTCTCATCATGACCCAATTTCTTACAATAAGAACACTTTGGCTTCTTGTTCTTATTTGACTCCTCTTTGGAAGAAGAGTTGGGGGTTTTATTTGATTCTTTTTCTTGCTTATTAGATTTTGAATCCTTTTGTTTCTTTCCCTTATTATGTGAAGCCTGAGGATCTTTTGTGCTTTGTCTTGCAACTAGAGCCTATTTTCTAGGAGACTTCAACGTGCCCATGTGTAGTAGCTTTGCTTGTTCCCTAGTGAGTTGTGCAGGAAAATCCTCAAGTGAAGGCATAGTAAACTTACTACCAAAAGCATCCATTGTAGCATAAAAGGTAGAAACATAAACTGAATATGCATGACCCAATTTTGCAAGAATAGATAGAATCGATTGTTCATCTTCTTTCTCAAGACCACTTTATTTGAGTTGCAACCTAAGAGACTTAAACTTGGTGAAGAAGTCTTCAATTTGAACAAAATCTTGAGGATTAAGTGCAATTAGCTCATTCTCCAATTTGAACCTTCTTATTTTATCTTGCTTGCCAAAGAGATTGTCTAGTGTTGTCCATATCTCATTTGTTGTTGTACAAGACTCAACATGAAATCTCAAATCTGGAGAAATAGCAAGACAAAGTGTGCCAAAAGATTCATCTCTTTTTCTATCTAACCATTTTCTTCTCTCAGTAGCACTTGTGGGTTTAGGATCTGTGCCTAAAGTTATTCTATGTAACTTTTGCTTATACAATACAAACTCCATGTTTTTCTTCCATTCAAGATAATTATATGGAGTTAAAAGTGGAAATTAAGGTACATCCATGATGAAAAAAAAAGACAACAAGACAACAACACCGGTTTACTATGCAAGAGAGCCCCAAATTTGTTGTGGCACTTTATACTTAGTGTGATTTACAATTGTCCTCAAAAGACCAAGATTGAGAAAACAACAAAATGTCTTAAAAAATAGATCTGAGTGGATTACAATCATTCACAATGATGTATTATAGTAAACAAATCTTCTCAAAATAGATTTCACCCTCTCAAGTATCAAAATACCCAAGTTATCACTCAAATTTCCAAAAACTGACAAATTGAATAAAATGCACCTGGAGAAAAAATTGAGAAAAGTACATGGATGGCTTGAAAGAGATCTTGAATACCTTTATGATGCCACAATAATCATGAAAATTGGAGTTCGTGGAAAAAAGTTATGAGTTCTATAGCCAAAAAGAGAGATCTATCTTCAACCTACAATAAATGCTATCAAATAGGAAAATTAGTGAAAATGACTAATACCATTGCAAATTTGTCTCTGTCATCTTTCCGTTGATATCTCATTTGCTTGATTTTGACACCGTGCACAAAAGTTGTACAAAAAAGAAAAAATGCCCTACTTTAGGACTTTGAGGGGCAAAACAGGCCCCCTGGTAGAATATTTCCTTCTGGGCTGGAATATGCTTTGTGGAATCTAGGAAACTATTAGTCTGCAAAAAAAACACCCATGGAAAAAAAAATACCAGTTTGAAGAAAAAAACTGCCTATAGGAGGCAAAACCACCTTAGGGCAAAAACCATGGAGCAAGCAAAACTGGAAAAAACCACCGGTTTGGACGCGATGATGGGCTTATATTTGATGGTTGACCTTGCTTGTTGGCTGTAGTGGGGGCTTGAGCCTAAAGGCTCCCCACTGGGGTTTAAAAACTATTGACTACCTGGTAATGTGTGAAGACCGGCGAAATTTCAGATGTAAATTTCTAGTTGATAGACTTTAAACTATTGCTAATGCCAAGATCTACTCAACCACCTAAGATCCTTGTAAGATCTTCTAAAGCCAAACTAGTGGGATAACAGACTGCTGACTATTTGTTTGAATCATCAAAGGATGTCAAGGCACCCAATGAATTTAGGCTACAGTGGAAACCGTTGGGTCTGCCACGTTGGTTGCCAAACTATGATATATCAATATTGCTATATGATATATCAAACACTGAGATTTACACAACAAACTGCCACTGATTGAGTCAAACTCTCAATCTTTGCAAGCTGCTTAAGACTAATGATCAGGTGAGCCGATGTTGAACCTTAGATGTCAAGAATCAAGGCAAAGTCTTCTGGAATAAGGAAGATGTCGAGGAATGGTGTTTGGTCGACTATGTTTTTAGATCTAAAGACTCACCAATGCCGCCAATGCTACTATTGTTTGCTAAAGAACCACTAGATCTAATAATCTTTGAAGACTATCAAACACCATGGAGATTATGAAGGTTGTAAGAAGGGTAAGCCAATAGTCACATCCACCGGTGCTTGAGGGTGAAGACCATTGGCTGTGAAAATGAAGCCGACTGCAACAACCACTTGAAACCGTTGATATAGAAAAACTCCCACCAGGAGATAACAAAAAAAGCTGGAGAAAACAAGCTTAGGGGCCAAGGAGATCCACCAAACAAATTAAATGCCCACACTAACTGGTCGATGACTGCTGGTGATAGCCAAAAACTACCACTATAAATGCCAGTCGACGCTGATCTGCAGACTGCAAAGAAGTTTAATGTAGATATATTAAGGCCAAAGCCTTTGGGGAAAGGCCATGGGGGTGATAGCTGACTGGGCCCATGTAGGTGGGTTACCGTGTAGCAAGGGTATGACTGTAGTGCTATGTACCTACCTACAAAAAATGTCCCCTCTTCCTTTTTTTTATTTTTTGTTTCAAATCTTTTCTATAGTTTTTTCAAAAAACTATAGATCGCAAAAAAAATTTATAACCAGCCAAACACAAAATTTTATTGGACAAATTTTTTTATGCCTTTGACCAATGATGACATAGACCTATGCAATGGATGATGCAGACTGACGCAAATGATGGTACAACCGTATGGATTTTTTGCCAAGGGACCAATGGCAAAAAAATTTTGCCAAAATTTTTTATGACAAAATTTAGCGAATGAACAACTGATCTATAAAGATTTGGGCCTCCTGATCACAACCATGATGTTAGATTTGCTCCAGGACACTCCTATGATGCAACTCCAAGAAGCACCTCTCCATTGAGGGAACAAAATTACAGATCATGGTCTAATACCATGTAACAGTCAATGTGACTCAGCAAGCTAGGATCCCCTACAATCAACACAACCGTCCACACAGATAATAGAGAAGCATATGCTAAAACAATGGAGCAAGAATCTATACAAAGATCATATGAAGCTGTATGAAATACAATGAGTGAGCCTTGCTTATAAAGACAAGGTGGAGTGGAAAGTGGAGATATTCCTACAACATGTGTCAATTAGAGGATGATAACTAATTGCACATGTGGAGGATAAGACAACTCACTCCAACTATCAACAACTTAACACACAACTAGACTCAACTAGACATCTAGAAGACTCACTAAGTCAACTTAACATGTGTGAATTATGTGTTCACACCAACATTCTACAGATCGAATGTCTGTTGTAATGTTCAATGATCAATGACTGATTGTTGCTACTTGATGTCACTTTTGTTTCCTTTTATATCCCTCAAAGGTGGCAGTTTAATGAGACCATTGTGTCTTTTGCTAGGGGACATATCTCTTCTAATAGATTGCATCTCTTTATTACACATTGATTACTTAACATAATTAATCCCTGCACATAATTAATTCATTCCATTTATATTTAAATAGACTCACAATCTTAAACACATCTCCTTGTTGTATTAATTTATAAAAGGATTGTTGCACTTCACTTGAATAGACTCGGGCGACTAGACTTATAAAATAATATGTTCCTTTGTCTTCCAATGGTGAAGTCAGCCAAAAGCATAATTAATCTTTGTTCAATAATATTCTTGTTCAGGGCACTAATAATAATCTCCTAGTCCATAGCATGATGTAACCATAAAAGGCCCTAACCAATTGGGCTTAAACTTTACTTTCTTGTCCCTATCTTGTTGATTTTTGTAATTCTCTTTTAGGACTAGATCACCAATCTAAAATTTTTGAGCCTTAATCTTCTTGGTATAATTATGGTGAAGGCAGTTTTAGTAAACCTATAGATGATTTAGTATTGTAAGATGCCCCTCATCAAGTAAATCTAACTCATGTGATATAGAAGCTTGACATTCTTCTCCATCAATATGATGCTACAAAAAGATCCTAAGAGAAGAAAGCTTAACCTTGATATGAAAAATGGCTTCGGTGCCATACACTGGTGAAGTGGAGTGGCATTGATAGGTGTATCTATACTTGTTTAGTAGGCCCATATGGAATGATTCTATTGCAAGTGCCAATCATGACCTACTTCATTGAATGTTTTCTTAAGGATTTTGAATATAATCTTATATATGGACATTAATAGAGGGAGAATTAGACATTCTAGGGAGAGATGACTATTTGCAAGAGACACTGCTATGATGAATGACTGAATTTTGTCATTGATGGCAACAAGACAAAGGGATTTCATGAACAAGGAAAAGAGACTTTACTCTGGTAGATCATTTTGGTCTGACAAAGGATTTTGGTTCGAAAGGCTCAAATGGCTAAGTATGGGCAGCATATAGAGAAAGTGACAGAGACTGGGTCAGTATGCCTCCATAGTTGAAGATAATTATATGCAATTCATGTATGTTAGTCATAGATATTTGGTGATCACATGCTCTAGTGTTCAAGTTCTGACTTCCTTCGAAAGTCATATGGTTAAGTATCTAAGTCCGGGTGAAGAAAGTAAAGACAGGAATAATGCACAGTACCAGAGTAAAAGGGTCTGCATTCCTCCATTGTGGTATATTTTGGTTTACAGTTCTGAAGGTATGCTAAGAGGTCAATGATGAATGTTGGCTATGATTTTTAGAGTCTAATACGGTTTGCAGTAGATGTTATGATGTGACAATTGAATTGGTAAAGTGTGTTCTTAAGGGACAAGCCGATAGGCATGTTAGATCCATATGCAGAGAAGATATCTTATTTGAATAATTAATTCAAGTGGTTGAATGATTGGTTCTAAACTATATGAAGATTGTTGTATATTTTTTTGTTCTGCATTATTGTTTGTGTATAAGATCAAGATGACTAGGTTGTACAACAACTATATACACGTTTCATGTCTGGCTTGGTGGCCTACTTTTAAGTTAAATTTTATTATGGATATATATATTGGATTGATTTCAGTGTTGAATAGGAGAAAATGTATGGAAGTAGTGTAAATTTGATGGATGAATGATTTTAAATAGTTTGAAGACCAGGAAAAGTTAATAAGGGTAAAAAACAAAGTATATGTAGCAAAGCAAAAAAGTAGGGCAGACAGTATGATGTCCTTTGAATCTATATACTAAACTAATTGGTACTGCACCTCAGCATTTTGTAGATGCACCTATAGTAGTCCTCGCTTGGTAGTGAGCCAATCCTTCTTCTATCTTTGCTTCTACCTTTCTGGCAGTGAGCCTTTTGTAGTGCGCACTTCTTGGACAGTGAGTCCTTGGATAGTGAGCCCTAAGGCAGCAAGCCTTCATGTAATTTGGTATTGCTATCATAATATATTGTGAACTAACACTCACTGTGGTTTTTCCCTTTTTGGGTTTTCCACGTAAAATCCTGGTGTCTATGTGTTATAAATTTGTGGTTTCTCTTCTCGTGTTTACTTTGCTTTCATATTATTTACTTTGGTAATTGGATTAATGAATGTGTAAATGAAAAAATTTTTAGAAAACTGATTTACCCCCCCCTCTTAGTATTATTTGCATTCAACAATTGGTATCAGAGCCAGGTTCCTTAGAAGAAGCTTAACAACTTGAGGAAGATCTGGGAGAGTGTACTCATGGTAGCTAGAAGATATTTCACTTCTCCTGAAGCCTCATATGAAAGAAATGATGAATTATGAGCTTCTCTTGAAGATCTTGAAAAATCTGAAGCTCAAATCAGGGATCTGGATGATAACATACAAGAATCTAATGAATACATTCTAAAGCTAAAAGAACACATCAAGAAGTTCAAAGAAAAATACAAGGAGGTTAGTGAACAATTAATATCAACCAATGAACCTTGGATGATTTGAAAGTGGAAGTTGTAGAAAGAGCTAAAGCATAAGACGATCTAAATCTATTGGTGAAAAGCAAAATAGAATCTGAATGTGCTGAACTTGAAAAGGAAGTTGTGAGCCTGAAATCAGATTTAGAGAAGGCTAAGAGCTATGAAGAAAAATCCAAAATTAGTTTTGTGAAACTTGAGGAGCTGATTGAAATTCAGAAGAGTCCAGATGACAAGCAAGGCTTGGGATTTGAAAAAGGAGAAAGTTTAAAATCAGGACAAGGAAATGCCGAGTTCAAGAAAAATAAATACAACTAGTTTTAGAATTAGAGAAGAAGACCTAGAAGACCTCCGGTCAAACAACCAAATGCTCAAAAGTACCCATCTTTCAATGGCCATTGTTTTAATTGTAATAAGTTTGGTCACAAGGCTACTCAATGTAGGAGTAAAATAAATCAGAATGTTTCTTCATTCCCCGGTCAATGCTTTAATTGCAAGAAAATTGGTCATAGATCAAATGAATGTAGAAGTCTAGTTAGGAATGGTTTTAAGTATGGAATGAATACTCAAACCTTCAATGGAAAATGCTTTGCATGCAATAGTTTTGGACATATGGCTAACCAATGTAGATCAAGAATGAACTCAATCAATAGAAGGAATCAAGGACAAAGGAATGTGGTATGCTACAATTGCAATAAGTTTGGGCATGTTGTAAAATACTGCAAAAGCAAGAATGAGAAAAGAAACTATCCTATAGAAAAGAGGAAAACAAAGTAGAGAGAAGATAAAGGAAACAAAAAGGAAATGAGCAAGGTCTGGATTAAGAAGGATGTGTATGAGATCAAGGATGGATCTACACTAGTTTCTGGTGCAGAAAATTCTTCGGGGAAGTAAATTGGGAGCTCTGGCTCTAGGTTACCTATATTGAAAATCCAAATCCCCTAGCCAGATAGTTAGTGCTGGGATCCAACATGAATATGTGATGTAAAGTTTCATATGATAGATCTTTTTAAAGTAATTCCAGAAGAAAAGAATCAAATGCAAAATATTGCAGAGCAATCTGGATTAAATAAGTTTAACAAGACAAGTGTGATAGATTTTTGGAAGTCTAAATTTATGGTGATTAGATTAAGGAAAACAAAGGTTAAAAGGGTTATCTAAAGGATTTATCATTTTACATTTGATCTCTCAAGTGACTAAGGAGAGATGAAGCCAAATTCCAAATGACTAGCGATTTCTAGAACGTTTTGAAGCAAGTAAATCCAAGTTTAGCAAAAGAGGTATTTACGGTTGAAACCCTATTTGTGAATCTATTTGAATCCCTAAAAAAATGGAAACCCTTCAAGTTGTTGAAATCACTGAGAGAGCCCGACCAAAATTTAAAAAGCATCCATTCAAATCAATGGAGGTCGATCCAATTGGTGCATTCTTAGATATTCCATTTGGTATAATGCATGTGGAAGGTGTTAGTACTTATATTCATGTTGCCCTAGAGGAACACGAAGGTAGTCAACTCATAGACCCATATCTAAAAATCTAAGTCATGATAAATTTGACCTAAAGAAAGAATACAAGGTATTGGAAGAGAAGAAACTCATTCAGTATATAGACTTCCTAGTTTTTGTAGAAAATGAATGGGTCTGATATGTCCTAAGTCAAATTCATGATGAGTTTATGTGGCTCAATTCCACATTCAAGATCACAAATGATGCCATAAAGGAGGTCACAAGATTAAACCCTACTTGTACAATGTTGATATTGAAGGCTATGAAAAATGATATAGTGATGAAAGCCACAAGAGCAAAATTTGATAAAAGAGCATTGACAATCAGTGATATTGAAGATCATGTAATTAGATTTTCATCCATGGTGATATGCTATGAGGTCTACTTCACAAACTAGGAGAACTCTATGTCTGGCATTGCCATATACACTGCATATCAAATGATCAAGGAAAATGCAGAGTATGACCTCTGTGAACTGCTCCGACATCAATTAATGGAAAACTTGAAGAAAACAAAGGAAGGAAAATACCCCTTCGAATTTGGTACATTGATTTTGTGCTTATTTTTCTACTTTATGTAAGAGTTACCAAGCATGAAGAATCTATTTTGGACTAGAGAAAAACTTGTTGCAGTACAGATTAGAAACCATTTAAGTAGCATAGGAAATATTGATGCACAAAACTCAGCCCTATGGTGCTATTTCAAAAATTTCCAAAGGTTAATGTAATCTAGGGAAAGGATCCCAAGATCAGTTGTTGATAAAAATAAGGACACCATATGCTTCATTGTGACAAAAGACCAATGCTTGATGGAGGCTGTTGAGCCCAGAATAGTTTGGGTTATGCCAATGGGATATGAAGTTGATGGAAAATTTCTAGACAATTATGCCCAACATATGCTAAGCAAACCAAGGGACCCCAAAGAAGAAAGATTTGGGACATATGAGGAATTGTCTAGACAAAAATACATGTTGAGGTGAGAAAACCTTAAATTTCAAAGAAGGCCCAAAAGATTGTAGAAGATTATGCCCTAAAAAAGGGTTTCACCAAAGTACAAATCAAAGAGACAAGAGAAAAGTCACAAGTAGAGAGGGAAGCAAAAGAGAGAAGGAAAGTGAACTGGTGAAGGCTTCAGAAGAGCCTAAGAGGCAACTAAAGAACCCAACAGTAACAAAAGAACAACTAGAGGTTCTACTTCCACATAAACTACATCTATGTTCTTTGGTCCCACACCCTCTCCAAGTGTGGAAGCCCCTACAACAAGTCACAAGAAATAGAAAACCAAAGGTCATATAATGTATGTCAGTATAGGAGAAAGTGAGGAAGAGACTGAGTCAGATGAAGAAGTGAATAAAATGAAAACTGAGGCCATCAAAGCCTCCAAGAGAAGAAAGAAGAAACCCTCTAGTAAGGGTAAAGCTTAGAAAAGGCCAAGGCAAGATGAATCTTAGATAGGAGAAGCCAATATAAGTATTGAAGATGTCCTAAAAGCCATAACAGTTGATGGAAATTTGAAACTCATAGCTCAACTATATGATGAGTATGATGATCTAGATAAGATGATTATTGAGACTTCTATCATCAAATACTTGGACATCTACAACAAAGCCCTTATTGAGATCATTACTGATCTCCTAGATAGTTTGGGTAGTATAATGTCTGCAACAAAGGAAGCTACTATGGCTAAGGATGTTGAGCTCAGAGAGTATACACTGATAACATTATGTCTGGAGATCACACCAAAATAAAAAGCAAAAGCCTCCAAAGTGCTGCATATTGTGTGGCTGCACTATAGGCCCCATTTTACCTAAGCAAAACAGGGACCCAACTTTTTGATTCAGCTTGTTCTTTGTTTTCTTGCTTTGGGCAGTTTGGTAAAAGTTAGTTAATTATATCAACCCTTTCACATGCATGTGCCTCACAAGAGAAGGCCCAATGTCAAAGTCAAAATTTGCCTTCATAAACCTTATAGTCTGGAAGAGTACAAAATTCTAAGTAGGTTTGCCTTTTGTATCACCCTGATATTCTTTAAGGATAAAAAGTTATGCCTGGTCAAAGTTTGGTGAATCCAGATATTTCCATAAGGTCACATTCATTAATATCAGTCACATTCACAAGATGAGCCTGGCATATAAAGATCACCTGATATCTGCATAATACCTCAATATGCAAACTTCAATGTTAAGTACAAAAGAATTCCTACCCGTCAAACACCCATGCATATTCCCGGAGGGTCATATTTCTTAATATCACCCTTCGCAAATATGACTATGATGTCATCTTGTTCTAATTTATAAAAGAACCCAATATGACGATGACATCATCAGAATGCCCAACACCTATAGGGTCATATTTCCAATTATTAGTCATATTTCTCAATATGACGATGATGCCAACCTAACCTGATACAAAGAGAACACAATGAGATGATGATGTCACCATGCCCTGGATCCAAGAGGGTCATATTTTGAAACATCCTTGATCTTAACTAATATGACAATGACGTCATTCCCTTGAACAATTTGAAAGACTTATGAAACGCTGACGTCATCCTCACGTTCTCAAATAGGGTGATATTTCATAGTGTTGAATATCTAGATATTTCCCAATATCCCTGGTATCGACCCTCATCACCTGAGATGCAAAGATTCCCAGTGACCAATTAAATGATGCCACATGGTACATCCACTCGATCATATTGATACAATGTGTTATCATGACTATTAGCAAAGGTATGGTGACCTGACCTTGGTTGTTGGTCAACAGTTGACCATCCTCATGATGATGTCACCCTCATCTTCTAGATATCCGTCACATTTTCAAACATCCCTGATCTCCGTGAATATCACCCCTCGCAGTAAATATAGTTCCAATGGTAGGTTGAGCCTGCAAATTTTAAATACAAGCCTGCCACTTGTCAACATCCATGAACATCTTGTGTCGATCAATGGACATGAACAAAAGGACAATAATCACACCCTAATTTGATATGTTAAATGGTTAAGAGCGATGATTTGGAGTTCATTTCAAATTTACCATATGTTTAAACAAAGAATTACATAGCTCCGGAGAGATTAAAACATCACTACAACTTGCAAATAGAATGGGAGACGCATTTGAATGGAATGGTAAATGGTAATTGCAAGGTGATCGCACTCATCTGGATATCACCTACACAGTAAAAGGGAAGTGATTATTAGTTATATATCACTGAAACCCTCTTTTGTCATTTGTGGTGAATGAAGGGGTAAAAAATTATTTTTTATAGAGCTAACTAATATGATGATGCATGAAATGAACTAGAATGATAGGATTATCACCATAAAATGCATGTGATCACTAAACCATTGATGCACATGACACGTTAGGGCAAGATATGCATGTTTTATTGCATGATCCAATAGCAATAAGAAAGAATCAATCAAACACTGAATTTTTGAAACCTATGTTCATGTAGCCAGACGGAACAACAATCAGATATGGGCAAATTAATGATATGCATCAAGGAAATATTGATCTTAATGTATGGATAGTAAAACTAGAGAAAGGAAGTGGGAACCCCCTTCTCATGAGTATATATAGTTCAGGAATGTGGAATGCAGGCGGATTTTTGTATGCAATGGAAGCCATTGAACTAGTGGTAGAATGTGCCAGGAATTACAATGGGGATACAAGACGGGTAGAAAAACATGGCAAAATTTATGCAGACTTTTCAACTAGAGGCATCACCGTGACCTTCAATCTGCCTAAGGGACCTGATGTGATTTGATTAAACCTAGGAAAGTTAGAAAAGGAGTACAATAGAAAGAAGAAAGAGGCTAGAAGGATCATGTATCAATGGAGGACCAAGAATAGCACATATAAGGCTTCTAATAAATCACTTATATATCTCTTTAAGTTTGATTTTGCTCCAGAATATCAGTACATGATGACTATGCTTAGCCGGATGACGGGGATACCAAATGCTGGAGCCTTTGAGAATTAGATGTATGGTATTATCAGGATACTGGAATGTTTTGATGACAAAACCCTATGTGTAAAGATCATAAGTGACAGCCTAGATAAGGGAATGAGGAGGCTAGGAGGGAAAGCCAACATGTTCCATATGACCTCCTATGTAGTATATGCCTATGCATTTAGGGGCACATTCAATGGATTGCAAATAGTAGGGAGGGTTGGAAGTAACCCTGGAGATGTGAACATTTGGGAGCATTATTCACAAATGAAAAGAAGAGAGACTCTTCAAAATTATTAGATAATGAATGATTCATTCTCTATGGACCTTGTCAGGACCATGGAAGAGGACAGAGCAAAGAGATTGATTGTGGAAGCTCAAGCTTCTATATACAAACATGGGGCTTGGTTCATCCAATTCACCACATTTTCATACATAAGAATGGAAGGTTTCATTGGGCAACCTCTCATGTTGGCAAGATATCCAAATGACAAGGTCATCCACATGGAGTTTGCTAGATAGATATTGCCTTAAGTGGAGGCTTATATTGAAAAGGGAAAGATACCAAATGTCTTGTTTCTAGTCATGATTGGATGGTATATGTGCCCTCATAGGGAGAGTGTTGAGGATGTAATTAGAGGATTGAACTTGATGCACTTATAGCCCTTCTCACTGGCATGGCCGTATGATCTTTATGGTAAGATGCTGGTATTGTATAAGAAGACTATGCATCAAAAGCACATTGAAGATTTTTCGGTTGATTGTGATGATGAAGTAGAAGTAAGAAGGAGAGGTTACCAGAGGCTTTCTTTAAATCAGATATACACCTTGGATTGCATGCTAGTACCTACTCAGTTACATGGGGATGATGGTAAAATCATGTCCCAAGAATATGAGGACAACAAGTATACAATGAGACCATATCAGTTCCTAAATGGAGTCAGCCAGACAAAACTTCCTTGGACCAGATAACTTAGAAGATCATGCAATTGACCAAGGAGTGGGTAGAAAATAAGATCACCCAGCTGAAGAGTAAAGGAGTTACCCTCACTATAGATAATAAAAGAAAGAGGCAGGAGCTATCAGATGAGGAATATGATGATTTCCTCCAAGAAAAGAGGCAATCAAATGGGGAAATGCAACAAATTAAAAATAAGAAAGGAAGCCAAGTAGCTGAGGTGATGGTCATTCAACAACCCCAACCAAAGGGAGATGTAGCTTCCACATCATCTGTAGCATCACCTCATACACTTGTAAAACAAAGGAAAATTGTTATAAAGCCTGCACATGCTATTGTAGAGGAGGAAGAACCCTTAGATGATGACCTCTTGGTCAAGAAGAAAAAGAAGAAGGTCCAAGTACCACCCCAAAAGAAACAAAAATATGTTATGAGGCGAATTGTGGATATAAATCGCATTCTACTAAGAGGAGCAGGTGGTGAAGGTATTTTAAAGAACTTGCAAGATGAAGTACCCATCCCTAATATTGTGAAATTCAAGACTGAGAAAGTAGAGGAACAAAGAAAAGAGACGCATAGTGCAAGAAAAGAGACTCCTTTTCTATTAGATGATACAATGGACTTATCTGATGATGATGTAGTCAATGATGTTTCTACTCATTCTATGGAGACCTTGGTGGAAAATACAAAGATGACCCCTCATGGTACCCATGTAGTTCAAAAGGAAGTCCATTAGGAGGATTTTGAAGTGGAGGAAGTTGAAGAAGATAATCTTGAAGTGGTGGCCTAACAAATTAGATTGGAAAACTTAGTCGACCAAGTCACTATCCCTACAATAGTAAATCTTACTTATTAGGGTGATGAGGATCAAGGCAGAGACAAAGATTTACCTCCAGAACAAGAACAAGTAGAATTCAATATACATATGAAGAATGATGAGGAGATGCCTGATAAGAATGATGATCAAGGTAATGACCTTGCACCAAAAGAGAGAACAAATGAAAAGGAAATAGATAAAGTACAAAACCTTGGAGAAATGGATACATCAAGAGATGGAGAATAAAATCCTCAACAAGGTGATAACCAGTAAAAAGAAGTAGAAAATGTGAACAAGAGTGATCGGGGTGATCACCTCGATAAATTAGATTAGAATGTTCAATCTTCTCATGAAGATCAAGCTTAGAAAAATATACATGATCAAAATGTGAATGCATCACAAGAAGCCCCTACACAAGAAAATATCTCTCATCAGAACATTCAGAAGGATGAGCAACGAAAAGAAGCTTCTCCACCAAGGGTGGAGCAAAATGTAGAGTCGCATGATGCTCATATTGAGTAAACTAGCCAACAATGATCCACACGTGACATACCATATTAGTTACAGTAGGAGATAATCCCACCACAAGTCACTGATGTGCCTGAATTTTATGTTTTTGCATTATTCTCAGTAGATATGATTAAGCCTAAGAGAAAGGAAAGACCTACATCTGCAATCAGGAGAGCTCCAACCACAGGCAGGAGAATAGCTCAAGAAGCTTTGCCAATAGCAGATAAGGCAAAAGGAGAGATAAATATTAATGAATTTTTTATAACTAATGTTGATCTAGGTTTTGCTACTGAGGAGCAGGAGGGCCAAGAGACCAAAGATATTATTGAATCCCCGATGAAAAGTGTAAAAAAGGAGAAGAAAAAAAATTAAAATGCACAAGGAGTACATTGCCCAACTGCATACAATTAGAAAAGGGTTAATTGAGCCTAATCATGTTCCAGTTAACACATCCACCCCCTTAACCATCATATATTAAGAAGAGGTAACAAGGCTAGACATCATGAAGCATAAGGCTTAGGTGGTGGAAAACTGGTTTATTCTTTTCATTTTTGAAGCAGAGAAGGTGATAAAGACCTCCCTCTCAAATTGGAACTTGTTTAGTACATTGAGGACCAAAGTAGTTAAATTTCAAAAGAAGGTTGGAAGGACATCCATCAAAGTAGAGAAACATCTAGATGCCCTGGCTAAGATGAGCCACATAGACATGAAGGTGCTCATATATAATAAAGTATTGGATAACAATACTGCACAATTATTAAGCATATGGTGTGAGGATACAAGGTTTGAGAGTGATATCCAGAAGAGGTGTAATGCCAAGCTTAGGGATATCAGTGTTAAATTGCATCATCTTATGGCCGAGGAGATAAATATCTTCGAAGCTCTAGAAGACAATGTAGAAGGAAAGATAGAAAATCAAGATGTTGATTTTGCAATTGAAGCCTTCCAGAGTAATTTCAAGTAGGCAACAAATGACCCTCTCCACTATTTGATAGAGGATGTAGTCAATAAGGCTATGAGGATGGAGGCCAAGGTAGAAGCATATAATGAGACCTTAAATAATAGAAAAGGTAAATGGTCTACACTATAGATAGAATTCTATTCTCAAGAGCATGTTGTAGTAAAAGCTAGAGTCCAAGATGGGGGAGAGATTGAAAGAATAATACAGGCCTATGAACCCATCAAGGAGATTATTAACATACATGTAGGAGATGACCCTCATTCATGATGAAGAAGATGAAGAAGATGAAGAGTGAGTAAGGATGCATGATGACAGGGTCATATGCATAGTAAGACAAATAAGTGACCAAGTCCCACTAGATAATTGCCAGCTGGAAACCTATGCCACATTTGATATCTATTGACCAAGTCAAAGAAGATATGGACCATTGATTTAGATAGATAAATCTTGATCGTTGGATCATTTGTAACTGCCTCCTCTCTTTGTCTTATAAAAGGAGATGGAGTGCACATTGTATGATTACTTGAAACTTAATTGAGGTTAGATTGTTGAAGCTTCTCAAGATTAACTCTCAAAGCTACTTGTAAATATACACGTCTTTTGCATACTTAATCAAAGTGAAGATCTAGATTACATGGCAACGTATACTTTAAATATTTTGTAGATGAATTCTTGGCTTGTACTTTAATTTTATGCATCCCTTGGAGTGTAATTCATGTTGTACATGTTGTCTTCATCTCTTTTCAATCCAAGTTGGCATAAAACATACTTACCTGTGGAGTACCCTGGTGAACCTATGGTTTGATTTTCTTACTTTCATGATAATATCTGGAATGTATGTGGACCAATAGCTGAAGATTCATTCAGTTTAGTTAAAAAAGTAGAAAGCATTTATCTCAATTTGTTTAATTTCATTACAATCACCATCACAAATTCCAAATATACAGATAATATCAAGCAAATACACTTAAATATGCAGATATCCTAAAGGAAATTGAATATTCTTAGCATATTTGAGTTAATCTACATCCATAATTGAAAATATCACGCAAATACATATAAATGTCAATAGATATCAACTTGCAGGCACCTTATTTAGATAAATTCATCGGTACAGAGGAAAAACTCAATCAATGACAGTGGATGTTTAGAAGAATTGATCAAACTTAGAAAATATCAGCATCTTCTATTAAATATAGTGTAATTAACCTTGTTTGTGAAGAAATTTATAGAAGGCAGATGTAAAACCAGATGTTTAGACATCAATTCTTGGTAGAAGAACAATGTAAGGCCCCTTGAATGGAAAACTACATATCACATCAACCTCTAAGTAACATCAGATGATCATGACCCGATCAACAAAGACTTGGAGTCATCATTTTATCCTAAATTGATCATACTTTTCAAGATAATAAAGGTTTGTTGTGTAAACTATTATTTGTGTTGTTTTGACTAACAATCATAACCAACATAAATTGGCACTAGAAGGAGGGCCATTTGTTCTTTTATGCTACTTGAATTAGTCAGCTAAATCCAATTCCTACGTATTTCCAAGGTGATCTTGTGAAAGTTCATTAAATTTGGCTATGCTTTGCACATTTGTGCAAAGATTCACTTGTTTCAGGTTGTTTCAAGAGTGTTGATCATAAATATTCTAGAATAGTGTGTAAATGCTTTGATCTTTGCAGTCATTTGCTTGAAGTCTTCAAATATTGAGTTGTTATTTAGGTTTTTCTACAAATATTCAATCATTATTGAGTCCTGACCATAAATATCCATCCTAGAAAATCATTTCCTCTGATCTTTATGAAGATTCAGTCAAAATATCTATATTTTGTTCTAAGCTATTAGAATCCTGGCTCATCAGCCAAATGCCAGGTCCAGATCTAGTGGAATCTTTGAGGAATTGCCTATTCATGGACTCAAACCTCATACTATTGATATTCATCATACTCCTGAGTCAAGTGCATCAGTATCGTCATCAAGACATACTATAACACCTCTAGTATCTCGATCTGTACCTCAGACACCTCCAGGGTCACCAATTATACCTTAAGCACATCAAACACCAGTCACAATGTCATACTTTTCTGTTGATTCACCCTTGACCTTTACGGCATATCATTCCTTGCCTAAGAATCTTGATAAAATTTTCCCTAAATATCATCCATGTTAGGATATAGATGATCATATCCAGACATTTAAGGAAGCTTTCTTTAGAGCAAGGATTGAACATCAAGATGTAGTATGCATATTGTTTCCATACTCCTTGGGAGAGGAAGCATACAATTGGTATGTCAGCCTTGCTCAGGGTTCAATAGACTCATGGGCTATATTAGAAAAAGCTTTTAAAGATAGGTTTAAGATACTTATAGATCCTGCAATGACTTATCACCTTTTTGCTACAATCAAAAGAGCAGAAGGAGAACCTATTTCCAACTTCAATGCTAGATTATAGAAGATGTACTCCAAGTTGGTAGTTCCATAGAATGTAGGAGACGAGCCAACTAGATTGATATATTACTCAGCCTTAGATCCCCTAACCTCCATGTTCATAAGGAGAGCACATCCTGGTGTCACAACTCTGATAGGAGCTTTTGAAGAAGCTATAAAAGTAAATCAACAATTGATTCCTGCTACAACACCTAACTTAGCATATCCCACATCTCTACAATATCATACTCAACCATAGACCAATGGAGTCATGATGCCTCCTGTCACAATGCCTAGTCCATTACAAGTACCTCCCCTTAGTATCATGCCTCCTCCAAATGGGAATGGTCAGATGATACAATATCTAGGACATGTCCAAACACCATAGGATGTAGGACATAACAATAGCAATGGTTCTTCTTTCTTTAAACCTCAATAAGAAAATGTAGTAGCCAATGTTCAGGAAGAGAAAGAAGATATCAAAGAGATAGCTGCACAGTTGAGAAAGTTGACAACTAAAATCACACACTTGAGGGGTCAAAACATTTATTCCCAGTCAAACCAGAACCAAGGATATAACAATGATAGATCTGGATATCTTGACAGGGGCTACAACAATGATAGGAATTTCAATAACAATGGAACTAACAATGTTGCACCTAGGCAACCTAGAGTATGGAATACTAGGCCAAACAATGGTTCTTTTCTATCACCTTTGGATAATCAGCCCCCTAATGAACCAAAACAAACCACTAGGTTCAATTTGGTAGAAGCAGAACTTACAAATTGGTGTAGAATACACAACACAAATGCACATGCTAAGTTAGATTTTCCTTAGTTCAAAATAGTAGCTACGATCTTTTAGGATGAAGTGTCTAACATCACATGTGACCCTCCTTTCATTGAAGGGAATGAGATTGTTCCCTGTAGATATGATTCTGCGCTTGTACTTGAGAGTTTTGTAAATCAACCTCATCACAAACAACCTCAGCTCATGAAAACTACACATTAGCATGTGAAGAATCTACCATGGCATTTGAGACAAATTATTTGTTTCCCTTTGAGGATGAAAATGAAGCATCAATAGAACATGAAGAAGTTCATGCTTATCAACAACAATATTAGGGTAGGCATAATTATAAACTCAAGAGCAATCCTAACAGACCGCCTGGTCCTTTGAGCATATCCTTGCCTCCCAATAACTTCAACACACCTCTAGATCCAAAAGTGAGCAATAATCTTGGTCCTCCCAAATTCAATGCTTAGTATTTGACACCTCAAAATACAGTGTCAAAAACTAGTAATCAATCTCTAGAATTAGACAAGTTAGTCACATATTTAGCAGATGAGATGAAGAGAGTTAAAATTAGCTTATCGTTGTCAGAATTGCTAATAACTCCAACCATCAAGAAAGATTTCATGAGATCCCTAGATGAATCCACACCAAAAGATGATAATCATGTGCATAATCTGAGTCAAATTTTTAATAAGGATCATGCAGCAAGAGAAAACAATGTAAAACACAAAGTTCTAGCCACTGTTCAAACTGCTGAAACCTCACATATGACTCTCTATACAGACAAGATTGAGTCGCCCCCATTCCTACTCACATTAAGGATATTTAGTAAAAACCTACACAACTACCTAGTAGACTTAGGTGCTTCCACTAATGTGATGCCCTTATCTTATTGTAATGCCTTAGGGTTACATCCAGCCAAGTCTCTCGAAAAGGTGACACAACTAGACAAGACTAAAGTAAGTGTAGTGGGAGAATTGACACATATACACATGCAGTTAGCATCTAATCCAAGGATTCAATACTACATTGACATCCAAGTGGTAGATATCCCTGATACTTATGGAATGGTTCTCAATAGGGATTTGTCAAAGACACTTAATGGTTATATGTCTACTAAATTTAGCCACATGTAGTTACCGTGGAAGGGGATTCCTAATCAGATTAGGATAGAAGATGAACCTAGGATGAAACACATGATCACCAAGTATAACAAGACCAATGAGATATTGTATGTAGATGTCGAACCAAGGAATTATACCATCAAACCACAAATGGTTAGGATAGAGGAAGTTCTCATGTATCATACACACACTCATAAAAATGCTCATTAGGATAACAAAGGGATCATAAAATCTGATTATAGTTCAGGAGATGATGATGGAGTAGATTATTTCAAAGACTTTGAATTATACTTGTCCAAAGAAATATAATGTTTCCAAACATTAAACATATCTCATTATGATATTTTAATTGAAGGCTCATGCAGGCTACATGACGAAGCACATTTAGAGAAAAATTTTTAGGCTTGCCTAGATATGGTGGAGTTGGAATAGGCTTATAGCGAGTGGGAATCATCTTCAACTGAGGTAAGTAGTACATTTAGTTATTGTTTAGGGTAAAATTAGGATTATTTAGTTTTTAGTGTTTAAATGTTTGAATCCTCATTTCACCCTTTACATTCAAGGATCTAGGGTTGAGTGGCAATTCACTATCATACCCTAGGTTGCTATGAGATGTAGGGAAACTTGGATTAGGGAATTTAATTATCAATATCCCTTCTCTTATGTTTAATTGACCATTAAAACCCTACTTTCGCAAATACGACTGTAAATAGAAGAATAATAGAAAAGGATCTTACAGATGGAAGCAAAATATCAAATCACAGAATACCTATTTTTGGGGTTCTGAGGTGAAAAAGTCAGGGACAAACGAGCAAGCGCCCAAGCCCATTGCCTTGCTTTTTGTCTAGATCTAGAAACTCAGTCTACAACTCTTCCCTGATGTTCCAGAGATTTTTCCTTGATGGAAATTAGAGGACTAATGACTAGATGCCCAAGTCCAGGGTGTTGTTTTTCCTTTTGTTCTACAATTTTGACACTTCAAGATGCCTTCCTGCTACTTCACTTTGTCCATCTCTGCAACCTATAACCTGCAACCATGAAAACTTTGGGAGGGAGTTGTGGTGTTTAGAGGCTTGCCTCAGTCAAGCCCTGGAGGACACTTAAGTCTTCAAGCACTGTTGTCAGATAGAGAGTGTGTGCCCTTGTGAATTAGAGTCAAAAACCAAAGGAAATAATGATGAAAACATAATATGATGTCACCTTGTAGTGAATATATCATGGGAGGAAGATACTCTTCATTCCATGATGAAATGGATTCTCAAATTTGCAAACACAAACACATAGACCACACAAATCTGCTCTTGCAACACAATGAAAGCCTTGAATCACCTTGAGAACACAATAGCTTGCTAGTAATCATCTAATTTACAAATGAATGCCTAAACATGCTTTTATATGCTACTACAAACACTCCTACCAAGATTTTTGTAATTCAAACTTATCGTGTTGGCATAGGACCCAAATAACGGTTATAAACCAACACCCAAAAATTGGGATTGCCCCAAAATAGGATAGGACTAGGGCATGGGTGCCCAAGTCCTCCCCCCTATTTTGGGCAAGGTCAAGCTCAAGGAGTCCTCCTAGGTCCCATTTGTCATGTTACCTAGGGCTCATTCCATCGGGATGCCAAATTATGAAGTAAGATGTCCTAACTACATGCAAAGGACCTAGGAGCTAAACCTAGAGAGGGAAAAGCCCCCAAGGGGACATTTTTTGACATTACATTTAGCCCCCACTTTAATGTATCTATAAACATGAGGCCAATACATTCCTTAAAGTAAGGTCACAAACACAACAAGCACATCAAGCATGGAGAAGACACGCCAGTCACATAGAAAACAACAACAAGCATGCAAAACATGAAGAATATAGTTATAATCACACAGAACATGGAGAATATAGTAAATGCATGGAAGACACATTAATGCATGGAAGATAGACTTCATATATTTTCTTTTCTTTTTCTCATATATATGAAATGTAGATGCAAGTACTAGAAAGTAAACAAACCTCCCATAATACATGATGCACTCATCACGCAAGTCTTTGTATAAATGGGGCAACACACACGCAAGACACACAAAACCTCCCAAAATGCATATTGCATATGAGGCAACAAACATGCCACACAAAACAAGCATGCCAAAACACACACACTTGAAGACATAGAGAAAACATGGCAGACAAGCGATGGAGTGTACTTATTTCTAGGTCCAACACCATCTCAGACACATTACAGGCACACACCAACAATTAGGCTTTGCCACAACAATTGCCAAAAACACACTTAAGGGTTGAGTTAGTCACAGAATAGCTCCCTGCCTCCACAAATGACTTTTTGAAAATGCAACCCCACCCGCATCATGGAGACACCTTACAGTGAAAAGGAAGCATGACATACAACCCCACCTGCATCACGGAGACACCTTATGGTGAAAAGGAGGTATGAGCTCAAAATTATACAACCCCACCTGCATCATGGAGATGCCTTACGATGAAAAGGAGGTATACATAATAGATTTCAAGATAGATTGATTGATTGCAAACAAACTCATGATGTAGGAAGTACTCATCACACTAGTCTACACCTGAGGACAAGCACATTGCTAACATCTAAAATAGACAACTTACCTTATATATGCCTCCACCTTAACGTGGTTGATATCATGCATCAATATTGGACACATTAAGGTAGGAACAAAGCACCCAAGGGAACATAGACTTGTGCAAAGCCCATGCCCCCAGAGGTAACATGTACTTTATGATCGCCAAATGTTCCCACAAATATATCCCTGAAAGAAACATGTTAGTGTCTACAACATCATGATAAACAACAACAATAAATATGATTAAACACACAAAGAACCAAGGTTATACTACAAATTTCGAGTTCTCTGAATTGAGCACCATCAAGGCCAAATTCAAAGACAAACAAAGGTGCACAGAGCAGCAGTATTGTTAAGGTTTGTAAATGTGATAAAACCATCATCAAATTCACTACATAAAAAGTACGAGTGCTTCCACTAGCCAAGCGTCAGATAAAATATACAACCCCATCTTCATATTAGGAACTAAGTCCATTTTTGATTGCTCTTGAAAGGGACACTAGGTTCGCATTGGTATAAATGTTTGTCATCATCCACCTGCTAGATGGAAACACTAGAGGAAGTGAAACAATAAATAAGAGAGGAGAAACAAGTGTCTTATGGATAGTCATGTAGGAGAGTGCCCCCAAGTCACCAACTACAATGCTATGTCGATAAGACACAATACACAACAATGAGTTTAGAGAGAGAGGTAATATAGTAGAATGATGATACAAATAGAAGGTCACAACAGAGGTGGTCTCTTGGTATCCCAGACCTTACAATAGAATCTAGGGTCATCCTTGGAGTCCTAAACAACACATAGCACATCACGAGGGAAGCACATCACAAGAGAGATAAAGGGTTAGAGATACTTACCTAGTAGCACCATCATTAAGAACATACACATTTAGGATATCTCTCATGTTGTTTTAATATTGTATTAACATTAAGTTTAGGATGACAAGAGGCTTTCATGGGTTTCAAAGAAAGATATCCTATACCAGTTGTGTAGTTAACTCCAGCAACTTGTAAAGGTACTCTAATTCCTTGTTTATTTACACTGCAATCATTACCTACATAGTCATTATTTTTGTACAAGATTTGAAATCCACGACCATATAGAGAGTCCATTTCTTTAGGAGAAGGTGAAGCCTCATAGGTATCATAATTTGTAGTATAGGGTATGGTCTTTATTTTCAACCAAGGAAACCTTTTTTTTTTGAGATGTTTCGAAAGATTGTTTAGACGAGACGATGCAACTTTTGATGTGTTAGGTTTATTAAATTTGCATTCCCTTGTATTGCAAGGGTTAAAATCTAATGAACCCCAATCATCATCAAAAGTGTACTTCATGGTTCAGATTCTTGAACAACATTAGTCATTGATGGATCACCTCACAAATTGTTTAAGCTCATATGATTGTAAACTAGTTTTTACATTTCAATGTGTAAACAATTATCTGGTTCAGGATCAGCATGAATAGTATGAAGTTTACGTTTGAATATAAATTTGATTGAACGATGTGGAGTGGAAGGGATTGCCCGCAATGCATGAATCCAAGGTCTATAAAGAATCATGTTGTAAGGTAAAGAACAAGGCATGACATGAATCAGGGTAGGCACAAGCACAGGTCCTACTTGTATAGATAGAGTTATAGTGCCCATGGATCATCATCCAACATTATCAAAGCCATGAATGCTAATGCCATTTGGTGTGGTTTGTGATGTGTCAATCTTGATTTTGTGTAGTAGGTCAATGCTACAAACATTAAGAGCCAATCCATTATCAAGCATAACTCTCTTAACTAATGATTTGTTTATTGTGACGAAGATAATGAGAGGATCATATTGGTTTTGAACATCTATTGATGATAATTCATGTGGTTGAAAGAGTATATCCATTTTTGTCACATGCATACTATCCAATATGGTTGCTACATCATTAGGCTTAGCAGTAGGTGGGAAAATCACTTTATATAAAGCTTCTTTGAGCATTCCATGATATGTAGGCAATGTTTGTATTAAATCCCAAAGAGAGATCTTAGCCAGAGAAGCGCAATGTTGGTTGACAAGATCATACTCTTGACCACTTTTATGAATAAGGTGAGGTGTTGGAGGGAGCATAGGTTGAGAACATGGAAGAGAGATAGGTACATGTGGTGCTTGGTTACTTTGCTTGTTATTACAGGTTTTGTATGTGTGAGCAATCACATTGTGGTGTGGTTGTTGTAACACATTTTGAACACCTTCACTCGGTTTAGGAATTTGTTTTGCATATTTATAGATGTAATCCAGGGCTCGACCTTGAACAATAATTATGAGCTTTAAACAAGAGGGTGCACTAGGTGCCCGTTGGATAATCATCTTAGGACTATTGCTACAAGGTCTATTAATGATGATTGAATTAACATTGTTTCCCTCTTGATTTCACCCAACATCCATCCCTAAAGGATTTAATGTGAGAGACCTTTTCTCATCCACTAATGCCACATCTTAGCCAGGGAGAGCAGTGTGACGAGAGGAAGGTACAATATTGATAGGAAGATTAGGTGTTACATCATTGATAGGGCTATCCATGGTCTTCTCATCTAATGTTCTTGGTCTTTCAACTATGGAATCATCATCATCATTATCACCATATGTTTTAGCTATTAAATCCAAAGCATTAAGAGAACTTTCACTCTCATCATTCTCAATGTGTTTTGTCAAATCTCTTATGACCCAAGGGTATGTATTCATGAGAGAAGTGAAGTTGTCAAAATCAGATACATAGTCAAAGATTTCAAATGAGGAGAATTTAAATATATCCTTGTGATACATAGCTTGTAAATAAGTGAGCACATGAGGATTCATATTAAGAAATTTGTAGAAACTCTCCAAGTTTTTGATATATGCATGTAAAGATAGCAAAGATCAATGAGATGAAGATGCCATAAAAATATGTCTTGTAACATCAATGCAAAATCATATTTTAAAATCTTTTCAAAAGTTATGAAAAAGATAAGTTCAAAACTATGTATGAAAATGACCGAAAATACTTGATTTTTTCAACTTTTCAAATCCAAATTAATGAAACAAAATGGTGTTGTAAGGACTTTGATGAAGGGAAGAAAATTATATGTCTAATATCAGTCCAAAATTGCAATATGATTCTTCTCAACACACTCTCGATGCGAATCCAAGATAATGCCAAGTCAACTATAGTGAAAATATGTTGAAATAGACACTTTTTTCACCAAAACTCAATGCAAGAGAGCATAAAAAAGGGTGTTGTCAGGAAAATGATGATACAAAACAAATAATATCAGTAATTATAGCCACTTGGTTCCAAAATACCCAACAAAACATGCTTTTAGTGCCACTTAAGGTCAAACCCTAGTGAAAATATAGCAAAATATGCAATTTTTTCACGGTTTTTCAATTCCAAGACCTAGAAAAAAGAGTGTTGTAATGAATTTTAGGATGTGAAGAAAATAATAATGATTATATCAGTCACCTCAATCCATAAAACTTGTCACAACATGCTTGGAGTGCAAACTAGGTCAAACCCTAGGGCAAAAATAGCCAAAATATGTAGTTTTTCACTAAATTTTCAATACAAGAGCCCGTTAAAAGGGCGTTGTGAAGATTTTTAGAAGGGGAAGCAAATTATTACCCTGATAACAGCCAATTAATGCAAAAATACCCTTCACAACATGCCTATGGTGCAAGTTTAGAGAGTCAATAAGGCCAAATTTAGTGAAAATCATTATTTTTTAAGACTTAGGTTTGAGATGTTGACAAAAATGCTATCTGAATATTTTGAAGTCTAATTTATGATGGAAATAAAATACTCTCAGATCTGAAAATAAATTCCAAGCTCTAATATGCAAAATGCCAATGCAAATTTAATGAAAATGCATGAAAATTACTAGTTTTGTTGAAATTTTCTATGCAAAAATTCAAATATTTGAAATTTAAATGCAAATTTACACTAAAATGAAAGACTAAAAACAAATGCAAGTTTGAATGAGTCTATAAAATTAGTAGAAAAGTCTGAAAGAAGATTTTGCCTACTAACGCTAGATTTTGGAATTACTAGGTTTAATGAAAATTGTCAAAATTTCTACAAAAGCCTAGCAAATTAATGATAAAAGTGTTTTTCTATAGTTTATATCAGATCTGATACAAAAGTCTTGAATTAGGAAAATTTAGAAAGAATTGATGCAATTTAGTAATTTATATGAAAATGTAAGCTAGGGTTTTCAAATTTTTGCAATTTTTTAATTTTTCTGTAATTTTCTCAATGTAATAAGATGAAAGACTATATGAATGAATGAAATCAATCCAAATCTAAAGACACACACTCAAAAAGTTTCAATTTAAGTCCAAAAATAGGGGTTCAGTAAAATTTTTAGGGTAAAATTAGGATTGTTTAGTTTTTAGTGTTTAAATGTTTGAATCCTCCTTTCACCATTTACATTCAAGGATCTAGGGTCAAGTGGAAATTCCCTATCATACCCTAGGTCAATGTGAGATGTAGGGAAACTTGGATTAGGGAACTTAATTATCAATTTTGCTTCTCTTATGCTTAATTGACCATTAAAACCCTAATTTTAGAAATAAAACTATAAACAGAAGAATAACAAAAAAAGATCTTACAGACGGAAGAAAAATATCAAATCATAGAATACCTATTTTCAAGGTTCTGAGGCAAAAAATTTAGGGATAAAAGAGCAGGCGCCCAAGTCCAATGCACTGCTTTTTGTATAGATCTAGAAACTCAATCTGCAACTCTTCCCTATTATTCTGGAGATTTTCCCATCATGGAAATTGGAGGACTAAGGAGTGGGCACCCAAGTCTAGAGTGCTATTTTTTTCTTATGTTCTACAATTCTGACACTTCAAGATGCCTTCCTACAACTTCACTTTGTCCAGCTCTGCAACCTATAATGTTCAACCATGAAAAGTTTGGGAGGGAGTTGTGGTATTTAGAGGCTTTCCTCAGTCAAGCCCTAGAGGACACTTAAGTCTCTGAACACCGTTGTCAGATAGAGAGTGCATGCCCTTATGAGGAAGAGGTAAAAACCAAAGGAAATAATGATGAAAACATAATATGATGTCACATTGTAGTGGAGATATCATGGGAGGAAGATACTCTTCGTTCCATGATGAAATGGATTCTCAAATCTGCAAGCACAAACAAATAGACCACACAAATTTGCTCTTGCAACACAATGAAAGGCTTGAATCACCTTGAGAACACAATAGCCTGCTAGTAATCATCTAGTTTACAAATGAATGCCTAAACAAGCTTTTATATGCAACTACAAACACTCCCGCCAAGATTTTTGTAATTCAAACTTACCGTGTCGGCATAGGACCCAAATAAAGGTCATAAATCAATACCCAAAAATTGGGACTGCCCCAAAATAGGGCAAGACTAGGGCGCAGATGCCCAAGTCCCCTGCCCCTATTTTGGGTAGGGTCAAGATCAAGGGGTCCTCCTAGGTCCCATTTGTCATGTTACCTAGGGCTCATTCCATCGGTATGCCAAATTATGAAGTAAGTTGTCCTAAATACATGCAAAAGACCTGGGAGCTAAATCTAAAGAGGGAAAAGCCCCCAAGGGGACATTTTTTGACGTTACAGTTATGATGATTCTGAATCTTGTTTGTCATATGCCGATATAGAATAAAGGATACATCAAGATGAAAGTTACACTCACCACTCAAAAGAGATCATGATGTATGATGAAGATACTTCCAATGATGAAAATAACATCACCCTTGGAGCTGACTATCTGATTGAATCAGATTATGAAGTGTCAGATGAAGACAAGGACAATAACTTGACAAAGTTTGAAGAGTTTCTATCTAAACAAATTAAAAGATTCATATTGGAGGAGATCATCATGCTTTGATTAAGGGATGGTGTAGATTACATGAAGCACCACATTCAGAGACCACATGCTTATTATGCTTGCATATACAAAATAAATAGGAGCAACTTTATTCAAAAAATTAGTTATCCACTAATAATGATATACCGAGAGATAAGAAGAAAGAGATTGAAGTACAATCAAATACTGATAGTGATGATACCGTATATGTTAAAAGAAGAGGAGTATCAGGTTCACATCATCCACTAAAAATGATAAAGAATGAGTCACAAAGACTAAAATGGATATCAGGTGGTGCAGCTACCAGAGCTAAAAAGAAAAGAGAAGACCCTAATAAGCCATTAACAGAAAATAAACCATGGATCCTTAGGTTTGATGGATCTATGTCAAAACAAGGAGTTGGGGTAGGTATAGATCTTATTGACCTAGCAGGAAAGTCACATTTAGTAGCATACAGATTGTGATTCCCATGCACTAATAATGAGACCAAATATGAAGATTTAATTCATGGGTTGTTGTTTCCTCTCAAGAAAAAAGTTAAGATTTTGCATGTTTATGGAGACTCAAAATTGGTAGTAAGGCAAGTGAGGAATATCTATACTTGCAACTACAAGAATTTGTCCAACTACAGACATAGAGTTTGGAATTTGATAGAAGAATTTGATGCATTTAATATCACCCATGTTCCTAGAAAACAAAATCATAGAACATATACCTTGGCACAAGCTACTAGCACCTTGGAGCCTTTGTCCATTTCTAGATTAAAGAGATTTTCAGTGGAACTGATATCAATACACTCCATACTAGACAATGTCACTAATCTTCAAGTGTTTGACGATGATCAGCATATTATGGATTTCATAGCAAACAGATATGTATTTGATGCACAAATCTTGGATGAAAGAAATTTAGAAGATCATATCTAGGAAGAAGAAGAGATCATGGATTTACCAAGTAATAAGATTCCCAAAGGAATGATAGAACTAGAAAAGGCATTCGATCTCCATAACATGCTAAAACAAAAGGATCTTCCCAAGACTGATGGAGGAGAATATTTACTAATCAATATAGGACAGAAGGAAGATGTAAGGAATGTCTTAATTGGTAAAGTTTATACTGAAGAAGGAAAGGAAGGGATAACTCAAGCTTTGAAGGATTGCATCCATGTTATTGCTTGGACCTATGATGAGTTAAAGACATATGGTACATCAATCATCACCCATACTATTCCATTGAAACTAGATGCTAAGCCTTTTAGACAAAAGCAAAGACCTGTTAATGCCCTGTTGGAGCCTATCATCTTTAAAGAAGTTAAGAAGTTGTTAAATACCAAGATCATATTGTTGATGATTGTTTTTACATATTCATAACAAAAGTTAAAATTCACAAAATGAACCTGACTATATTGAAAGATATGAAGAAATCAATTAAGATTACTTAATCCCAAGTTTCCGTATGGTCAGGTCTTGACCTTGTGGACAATTTAGTAGGTAAATGTGAAGCTGTAATATGCAAGGTGCCTTACTCGACTTAAGGTGATTGATGACTCACTAGACTCGAATTATGCAAATTATCACAAATATCAACATATTATCCATCTCTTTGTATAAATTTGCTACTGTATCACAAAGCTTTATATGATTTATATTAAAACAAGATTTTTTTTTCAAATATTATGAAGATTGCCAAATATTAACTCAATTGTTCCTGTTTCTTTCAAATGTCAGACAATCTCCTTTAAATTTCTGCTTTTAAGCTACGTATTTCAAATGTTTGGGAAAGGTTAGAGAAATTCAAATTCAACATCACTTGCTACAGGATCTAAATGTTCTATCATGGATGTTATAAGAAGTACAATAAACCTGATCAAATCAACAGACTAAATCATTAAATGCGAATGTCCTGAGTATTTTCACATACATACATTCAAAATTGCGAGCTTTAAGAGATATTATTTCAAATACAAAGAAGAGCCAGAAGACACTCTGAATATAGACGCAGAATTCCAGATTCATGTATATTTAAAACACATACTCATATTTGATTTACAATATATGAATGACTCTTAGCTTCATTAATCAACTTACGTAAAACTTACAACGCTTTACAGATACAATAAGAAAGCTGGACATTCCACGCATTACTTAGTGTAGACACAAGCGACCTTTAAACTAAAATACTCCTTCTACTCAAAGTATTTGAATGAATTACAGTTGCTAGATATCTCCTAAAAATCCCTGTGTAAGTAATGTATAGGCAGAAAAGTTCCTTATATAAATTTTGAACTTCTCATTGCTACGGTTACAAACTTCATCTACGGTTTAGATCCTTCTATTATCAATCAATCATGTACATTCATCTCTAACTATCTGTCAAAATATCTAAATGACATCCTTTCGTCCTCTGAAAAGGATGCTTTTGGAATCTTTCAAAAATAATAAGATTCCCCTTTTTCTTTGACTTTTACCTGCTGGTACTCTTTGTTTCACTTTTTCTCAAAGCCATTGCTCGCCATTGTCTTCTCATTCTTTCAAATATGTTTTGAAATTATTGATTACACCTTCTACAAAGGTGCGGTCCCCTCCTTGACTCTTTGCCCATATGTACTCCTGCATTACAACTCCTTCTTTTAGTTTCTTCTCTCTGTTTTCTGATCCTTCTCTCTTCTTCTTATAGTTCTCCATTTTAGCGCTTTCTTCCACTAATGAATCCATCATTTGTTTGCTCATGTATGCTTCTGGATTTTTAATGCATGGTGTAAATATAGCATTAAACTATGTTATTTCCCTTTCTAACTCATATGCTGGCACTTCCATACATTAATGCTTTAAGAGTTTCTCTACTATCTTCTTGTGCATTCTAATCATTTCATCTGCTTTCTCTTCTAAATCCTGGACAACTTTTATACATTTTCTAAGGTTATATTCTTCAAATTTAAGTTCCAATCTTGTCTGTGGTACTTGATTTGCCAATATAACAATAATTACTCCTTCATTGATCAATTCTTCTACTCTTTCTTCAACTTCTATCAACTGTTCATGTTCAGACCTGTATTCCTCTTTTTTGGATTGGCAATTATGTACAAGTATCATGCATTTGATCTTTTCTTTTGCAACCATTTCCCAACTCTTCATAGCATTTTTTATTATTTTCTCACCTTCTTGTATAAAATCTTTGAACCATTCATAAAAAATGTTAGCCTTAAGCCTTTTATTTTCCATGTCCCTTATTTCTTCCTTGGATATAACTGATATGTCACTAGACAGTACTGGGACTATTGCATTGGGATCAAATATCCCTTTAATGAATTGTTGTAGTTGTACAATGTGTCCTTTTAAGTATTCTTGTTTATCTTTGTCCATTCTCAGCATCTCTATTATCACTTGGTGCATATCCTCCCATTCATTAATGTTTTATTCCCTTGTAGTATGCCCAAGGTCAAAATTTAATATTTTATACTCTTCTAAGGCTATTTCACCTTTTGCCTTTTCTCTCTATGGTATGGCTAGGTTCAGCATTCTAGATCCATCTGGACCTCTCTATATAATAGACATTGTCCTAGCCTTTCTTTTTTCTTCCCTTGCTGTTTTCTCACCTAACAAACTCTTGATGTCAATTGGTACTAATTGTACCTCTTTTTTTTCCTTTCTTATTTCTTCTCCTAACCAGGCAAGAATTTCCTTGGTACCTTCTACAGTTTTGACTTCATCAATCACCTCCTCATGAGGTCTCTTTGTTTCCACTTCTTCCTATTGCTGCTGTTCCTGCTGCTATCCTTGTTGTTCTTCTTCTTCTTCTTCTTCTTCTTCTTCTTCTTCTTCTTCTTCTTCTTACTGTTGAGGTGGGGGCTCTTGTTCCATGGGATCATTTTGTTGTTCTTTTGATTTACCTTCATTTTCTTCTTCCTCAATTTATGTATCTCCTTCATCCTCAGCCTCTTCTTTAGGACCTTCCTCTTTTGATGATTCTTTTTCTTGACTTTCTTATGTATGTACTTGCTCTATATCTGGCATGTTGATATCCTCTGTTTGTTTTTCAACTTTATTTTCATCAGCTTTTTTTGTTTCCTCTGTACCCTTAGGCATCTTGGTTTCATCTTCTATAATCTTATCTTTTGTATCTCCACTTTCTTTCTCATCAACCTTTTCTTGTTCTTGTATATGTTCTATATTTCTTTCTTGTTCACTTTGCTCATCATACATATTAAGCATATCCAAGACATCTGCTCCTGATGTGTCATCTTATGTTTCATCTTTTGTTTGAGCCTCTTTTTCTGTATTTATCTCTTCAAGTGTTCCTTCTTTATCAGCTTCTTCAATCTTATGTGCCTCTTCTTGCACATCTTTAATGATTTCAAGAGGAACTAAGGTACCAAATGGGTCCACTGATCCTGTTTCTTCTTGTACCTTTTCTTCTTCATGCTCTAAGATTTGCTCAATCTCCATTTTAGGTTGAGTGCTTTGCTCTTCCTCTTCACTTAACAAATCACTAGAATCTTCTTCTATTTCAATCTCCTTTCCCTTATAGATTCTTCTTTCTTCACTATCACTAATGTCAATGTGCACAGTCTCAATAGTTTGTTTGGCTTTGTGAGTTTCTTACTCTTGCTACATTTCTCCATCCAACTCTGTTTTTACTTGAACATATGTTTGTCTTTGTTCTGATGAGGTGGAGGCACTAGGTATATTACTCAGTTTTGCACCTACTTCCTATGCTCCAATTACACCTCCTGTTTTAGAAGTCTCACCCTTTGACAAACTTATTAGTATTGCTTTTCTAATTTGTTGTCCTACTGCTTCCTTAGCAGTCTGTACCTCTTCTACACTAATTTCATGACTTAGTGATTTTGGATATACAAAAGTATCTGATGCTACTGTTACTATTATTCCTAATGCATATGGATCCATTAAAGTAGCATTTTTATCTTTTTCAACAATCTTGGCCTCTATAATCTTCCTTTTCTTCTCATAGAAGCACTGCAGATCCTCATCAATTTCTCCTTTTCTTTTTCTCCCTTTCTTTGGATAAGTGATATCTTTTCCCTCAACCTTAAGTTCCTCAATTCTATTTTTTAACCATGTTTTTGAAAATAATATTACTAGCTTGGACAATATGTCCAGAGATGTATTCCAAGGCTGTGACCAATCAAGCTCTGTAATAGGAGCCAGCCTTGCTTCTGCATAACTATGATGTAACAATTTATCATCCTCCTAAACTTCTGGGGAACATATATGTCACCTATAGACTTCATTTTCTCAATGGTTAATCTTTTATGGGCTCTTTTTCTCACTTCCATGTCATTTTTACAATCAGCTCAAAAATCTTCAATATGTATCTGATGTTTATACTTTTTATCAAGAAAATTCTAAATCCTATGGAAAGGATCAAATCTCCTGACTAAATCAAACTCATAAAATCCATAATATATTAATTCTTGCTCTGAATATCCTACAACTTCCTCACTAAAACAAAAGTATCTACCAATAGACCAAGGCAACTTTAGATTTCCACTATTGAACTTTTTTTATACATTCTAAAGACATTCAAATTTTGCCTCAAAAAATTCCAAAACAATCAACTTATCAGAAGGATATTGTGGTAGCATAAATGGATTTCCTTCAAATCCTTCAGTCCTTATATAAGTAAAATGTTTAAATTGAATGAACCAGGAACTATGCAATCCAATTGCATCTTCTGCATTTGTAGACAATCTTTTGTCAGGTTCCTCTCTCAAAACTCTCACCATGTAAGTATAAAATACATCATTGACCAAGGCAAACTTCCTCAATGCATTCTCCTCTTGCAGTTCAATGTAGTGTTCATACACTAATTTCTGACCAGGACCATTCCTTAGGGTACCAACCCTTTCTATTGCATGTATATATGGTCTAATTTCTTCTACACATGAATATAACACATAGGAAGACAAATAAAAGGGAATCATCTTTTGTTTTCTCAGCATAGCCTGCTTCCAAATAGCTATGCTTATTGCTTTGGCCCAGTGGATTTGCCCTTGCTCTTTTTCTCCTACTCTTATGAACTCAATAATAGTGAACATCCATGGTTCACATTTAGTGCCATCTCTCATTCCAACCAACCTACTCAACATTGTGATCATCAAATAAATTTCTTCCTTGAAGTATATTTTCATCAAGTTCTTGTGTACCCTGGCTACAACCTTGGGTTTATTTTCTGGGCTATACCAGCTGTGGAATATTTTACCTTTGCACTCCTCGTTTGTATGAAAGTCTTCATTATATTGATCAATATAAATATCTTTCATTTTCTCATTAATTTCCAATCCAAATGTCTTCGCAATCCCCTTTGTAGTTAAATCAGCAATAGTTATGTCATACAACATAGTCTTTCTTGTAGCTGGATCATATAAAGTCACACAGTATAAACACAAATCTCTAGCCTCCATTACCAATGGGAAACCTATAGCCCTGTATAGTCCACTCTCCTAGATACATTTCATATCCTGTGAAGCATCTGCAGTAGTAATTTTCTATAACAGATTCTCTGCATCATAGTTTCCTATATTCGTATCTATTACAACTCCACTCGTACTAATTAAAGATGGATAACTTCTGTGCAAGGGTAATTCTTCTTTCTCTATTTCTTTATGTGGTTTCCTCTCTTTTTTCACCTTGCCACCTATATATTTCTTATGTTTCAAGGCCAGACTGTGGAAAGATGCATCTTTTAACTTTCCATTTTACTTTCTTCTCTAGGGTTTTACTGTGAATTTCTAATTTTTACCATTTTACCCTAACCAGTTTGTCTTTTCTATTTTGACCTTTAAATTTGTTAAGCTCTACTCAGATAATTAACAATTAAAATAGTAATTTCACAAATGCCTATGTTTTACTGAAATTACTGAAATTAACAGCCGCATTTTACCATTTGAAATCTAATGGCGTTTTAGGATAAATACCTATTTTTCCTAACCGTTTAACTGTTGTCGTTGACTTACTTTTACCTCTCTTTTTTTTCATCCAGCTACTGTAACTCTGTCGCCTCAATAAGTTTTGCTCAATTCACTGTAATAGTTCTCTTTTCTACAATTTTTAACTCTTAGCAATGTATATCTGAAAGCAAAATAACTTGAAAATTACCCTAACACTCGTTACATTTTACCCTTTTTTTGAGTGTTAGACTTGCATTAATTACATCAATTAATATGCCAAAACTTCAGCCTTCTATTGCAGTGTTTGCATTTTTAAACTTTCTTACCATTAGTTTAATTCTACATACATCCCGTTTCCCTTTGTATATCATCATTGTATCTTTTAACATACAAGCATTTTATGCAAAGAGTCAAACTATAGTTCCTTTCCTTTTTTTTTTCTTTTCTATACATCCTTGTATATTGCCGCTTTGTATAATGGTCTTGTATAAGCAAATATACAACAACCTATGCAAGCCCTCTCTTTACCTTTTCTCTTGCGATGCTTTTACTTTCTTTGTATATCGGGTATGTACATCATAAACATAGGAGCATTTAAAACATACAAAGACTTTTATGTATTTAATTTCTCTTTCACATCCAGTTTGTATCCCTCACTTTGCATCTTTTGCTTTGCATATCAACTTGTATCTTTAAGACATACATTGTAATAGACAAGCACGATGTGTAATCAGTGGGACCCACCTTACCTTTTCTAATTGTATCTCTGCGATACAACAATGCTTGTATCTATCTCTTAGATACAAGACCATATGTTCAAACTCACTTGTATCTTCCTTTCAGACTTCTTATTTTATAAACTGCAGTATGTAGCCCTTTTCGACTCTGACTTGTATATACCATGAAATGCATCTTCCTGTTATTATATGGAGCCTAATCAGACTCGGAGGTTATATTTACCCCACTTTTATCAGCGCGGTTTCCCCCCAAATTCCTACGGCGTCAAGGGGCAGCGTCCCTTGCGGGGGTTTGGGGGCAGCGCTATTTTTGTAACCGACAAAAAGCTTGATAAAAAGTAGCTAAGGGTTAGGGTTTTGATATATTGTATTGTAGCATTTTGCAGCGGTATTGAGTTGCAGGGATTGCTGATTGTAATCAGTTTGATTTACTGGATAATAATATTGGACTCTCTGTTTGGTGGATGTAGCCCGAGTTTGGGTGAACCACGTTAAAACTTGTCTCTCGTTGTTATTATTTCTGTGTATTTCCATTTCTCTGTTTAATCTTTGTTTGCATTTAATTGATATCTTCTACCGGCTAACCCTAACAAGTGGTATCAGAGCGGGTTGTGTTTGATTATCATCTGCAGGAAAGTCTCACGGTTCAGTGGGAGCAATGGCGGATGAGGGTAAAATGAAGGTTGATAAATTCAATGGGTAGAACTATCAGTTATGGAAGATGCAGATGGAGGATTACCTCTATCAAAAGGATTTATGGAGGCCGTTGGAAGGAGTAGCCAAGAAACCGGCAACAATGTCTGATGAGGATTGGAATCTTCTTGACAGAAAGGCACTAGGAACCATTCGGTTGTGCCTGGCACCGTCAGTGGCATTCAATATAACGGAAGCGAAGACAACAGATGGTCTGATGAAAGCTTTGGCAAAATTGTATGAAAAACCCTCAGCCTCAGATAAGGTATTTCTCATGAAGTAGTTGTTCAATTTGAAAATGGTTGAAGGTGGATCTGTGATAGGTCATTTAAATGAATTTAATACGATTGTCAGTCAATTGACTTCTGTAAATGTAAAATTTGATGAAGAAGTTAGAGCTCTCTTGATATTATGTTTATTGCCTGAAAGCTGGGATAGTTTGGTAATGGCAGTTAGTAACTCTGTTTCTGGTTCAAATACCCTAAAATTTGATGATGTTGTTGGTGTTATTCTGAGTGAGGAAATTCGTAAGAAAAGCTCAGGTGGATCCAAATCAGGCAGTGTTTTGAATGCAGAAAGCAGGGGTAGATCAAAGGAGAGAGGAAAAGGTTCTGGAGGTCATGGGAAGTCACAAGGAAAATCAAAGGACAAAAGATCCCAAACCAGAGGACACAAAGATTGCTGGTACTGTGGAAAACCAGGTCATCTGAAGAAAGATTGCTGGTCTCAGAAAAACAAAGAAGGAGGCAAACAAGAAGGCAATAAGGAAGCAAATGTGGTAAGCAATAAGTCTGAAGATGATGCTTTGATTCTTTCCCTAGATAATGCTAATGATTCATGGGTTTTAGATTCCGGGGCCTCATTTCATGCTATGCCCCATAGAAGTTATTTCCTTGATTATGTCCAAGGGGATTTTGGGCTGGTTTATTTGGGAGATAACAAACCATGTCAAATTGTTGGAAAGGGAAGAATCAACATTAAGTTACAGAATGGGAATCATTGGCTACTACAAGAGGTAAGGCATGTTCCAAGGCTCAGTAGGAATTTAATTTCAGTAGGGTAGCTAACTGAACAAGGTTGCACTGTTACATTTACTGATAAAAATTGGAAGGTTTCAAAAGGTGCCTTAGTAGTAGCAAAATGTGTGAAAGTAGGCACCTTATATCTTTGTACAGGTCATACTGTTCCTTCTACTTTAGCTGTTACAAAGAAAAAATAAACAGGTTCAGGAACAGTTGCTGTAGGTTTGCAGGAAGAGACTGGAAAAGTTGTTGAAGGTTCTGAGACAACACTGTGGCATAACAGACTTGGGCATATGAGTGAAAAAGGTATGAAGGTACTTCATTCTAAGAAAGTTTTACCAGGTTTGAAATGTATTAATATGGATTTCTGTGAAAGTTTTGTGTATGGAAAACAAAAGAGAGTCAGTTTTCTCAAGGATGGGAAGCAAAAGAAAAATGAAAAATTAGAGCTTGTGCATACAGATGTATGGGGACCAGCTCAGGTATCTTCTCTCGGTGGCTCTCGGCATTATGTTACATTCATAGATGATGCAACTAGGAAGGTCTAGATTTATTTCCTTAGACAGAAATCTGATGTATTTGAAACATTTAAGAAATGGAGAAGCTTGGTTGAGAATGAGATGGGTAAAAGATTAAAATGTCTCAAATCTGATAATGGTGGTGAGTATTGCAGCAAAGAATTTGAAGATTATTGTTCCTTTAATGGAATTCGTAGGCAGAAAATGGTTCCAGGGACTCCACAGGAAAATGGAGTGGCTGAACGCATGAATAGGACAATAATGGAGCGTGCAAGGACCATGAGATTGCATGCTGGGCTGCCTTTAAACATGTGGGCAGAGGCTATCAACACTGTTGTATATTTAATTAACAGAGGTCCTTCAGTTCCTTTGGGCTGTGGTATTCCAGAGGAAGCATGGACAGGCAAGAAGGTGAGTTATTCTTTTTTGAAAACCTTCAGCTATGAAGCATTTGCACATATAGATTCTAAAAATAGAACCAAGCTGGATGCGAAATCAAAAAAATGTACCTTCGTTGGATATGACATTGATGAATTTGGTTATAGGCTTTGGGATTTTGAAAATCAGAAAATTGTGAGAAGTAGGGATGTTATATTCAATGAGAAGGTGTTGTACAAAGATCAGTTGCAACAACATGAGATGAAAGAAAAGGATTATGTGGTGCTGGATGATACTCCAAACAGTGATGCATCCTTTATATCAGATTTTAACTTTCCCTGAATTCTGCATTGTATGTATATCAGAATGCATGTCTCCAAAACATACATACAATGTGTGAAACATACAACAATTACATCTCATTTCATAATCATTTCAATTCTACGACTTGCATATCTCGTTGTATATCATCTTGTATGTTTCTGTTTTCCAAACATACAAGCCTAAAATACAACCGACAGACTCAACCAATTATTCATTTCAACTTTAAACCTAATGATCACTTGCTAACATCATGATGCAAGGAATGATCACTTGCTAAAATTAAGCTGAGAATTGTAATGGTAGCAAGGGTGACCTCTGATGTTTCACCTAATATCTACACTAGTAAATTCAACAAACCCAAGGATTTTAGGTGTCTCATTGTGAGAAACTTCCCTTGAATACTCAACCCATAGTTATTGAATACAAAATTTCACAAGTCAACTAACTTTCTACATTCATGATAGTCAAAATAATTTATGTATAAATTTCAAATAATTAACCTAAATGTTCTAAATTTTCTATTGTTTTCAGTGGTTGTCAGTCTGCTCCTGCCTACTTCAAAATAAAACAAACATCCCTACTAGGACAACACAACACACAAACAAACACAACAAACCAAAAACAACAAAACAAAAACAACAAAATAAATAGAAACAAAACAAAACAAAAAAAAACCCAAAACTGTACATTATTTACATTATGATACATAGAAACCAACTGCCCTCACCTCAAGCTTGGAAGTAATGTTTCAAATGTTGGTCATTAACTAGTAATGGTACATCTTCTCCAATCAAGGTCTTGAGCCTGAAAGTGTTGTCTCCTATTATTTCTGAGACCTGTAATGGACGTAACCATAATTTGTCAAATTTTCCATGATTTCCTTTCTTTTCATGTGCCTTATCCCACCATAGCACTAAGTCTAAAATTCTAAACATTTTGACTCTTGCTCTTTTGTCAAACCATCTTTTAACTACTGCTTGATGTTTGGAAAAATTTTCAATGGCTCAATCTCTTTTCTCATCCAATTGCAACATTTGTATTATTTTGGCTTCTCTGTGATCATCAAAGCCTAAATATTCATTAGCAAACTTCCAGACTAGTATTCTTAAATTCACTAGAAGTATAGGATCAGTCCCATAAACTAGGTGATAAGGTGCATTGCCTAAGGCTGACTTAACCTTAGTCCTATCTACCCATAGTGCATACTTTAGCAATGTGTTCCATTCTCTAGAATTCTTTTCAATTAGCTTCTTGATTATATCCAACAAAATCTTGTTTGTAGACTCAGCTAACCCATTCCCCTGACGATAATAGTTTGAAGAAAATTTTAAAATATTCCATATTCAAATGCCCATTTAGAAAATTTCAAAGAAGAAAATGCAGGGCCATTATCACATACCAGTGAGTATGGAGCTCCAAACCTTGTTATGATGTTTTCTTCAAGAAACTTGATAACTACCTTAGTAGTAGAGAACTTACAACACATGGCTTCAATCCACCTTGTATAGTAGTTAGTTACTATCAGTATAAACTTGTGTCCTGCAGATGATGGAGGATTTATGACTCTAATGAAAACCAAGCCCCACTGTGCAAATGGCCTAGACTCAATGACTGGCTATAATGGATTAGCCTGGTTCCTTCTCTTGTCTGTTGTAGTTTGACAAATGTGACAACTTCTAATGTGACTCTCAGTATCTTTCAACATAATATGCCAATAGTATCCTACTCTCAATATCTTATGCGTTGTGGCTAAATGGGAACCATGAGTAGTTCCATACTTATCATGTAATTCTGACAACACCTTATCTACTTCATCTCTGTTTAAACATCTTAAATATATTCCTTCATGGTTCTTCCTGAATAGAAGACCTCCTTGTTCCATGTATTTCTATGCTTTGATCTTTAAAGCTCTTCTTTGAGAGGATTTCATCTTACACAGGTATTTTCCTGATATTAGGAAAGTATTCAAATCATCATACCACCCTGATGCATCACTAGTATTCAACACATATTGATGTTTCACCAAATTTGGGTCTGTATTAGCTATGGTCTGCACTAATGCTTATCCTCTAATCAACTTCATTGGTATAATTTCCATATCAAAATCCTATAGTGTTGTAATCCATTTATCTCTTTTCTCTCTAGGCTCATTCTACATCAACAACATCTTCACGGTTGCATCTGGTACTATAGCGTTAACTTGACTGCGTAAAATATAATGTCTAAATTTTTTCACTACTCTTACTAATGCAAATGCCTATCTTTCTAAATCAAGATATTTCAATTGTGCATCCTTCAGAGGTGTACTCATAAAAGCTATTGGTTTCTCTTCATTATCTTCTCCCTTTTGTGTCAAAGCAGCTGCAACTGAATGTGAAGATGAAAAGGAATAAATGTAAAATGGCTTTGTATAATCTGGACTTGTCAACACAGGAGCATCAGAAATACTTTCCTTGATATCCTTAAATGCAGCTTTGGCTACTGGTGTTCATTCTATCACTGCATCCTTTTTCAACACAACGTTCAATGGTTGTATAATCTCTGCAAACCCTGTAATAAACTTCTTGACAAAATTAATCTTACCAAAAAATGAATTTAATTCCTTCTTACTGTTTGGTAATTGCAACTTTTTTATTCCTTCTATTCTATTAGGATCAATAGATATCCCATTCTTAGAAATGACATGTCCTAATAGTTTTCCTTCAGTTACACCAAATGAACATTTCTTAGGGTTAAGAGAAATTCTATACCTTTCACATCTTTTAAGTACTCTTCTTAGATCTTCAGTATGAGTAGATACATCTTTGGAATAAACAGTTAAATCATCCATATAAATTACAATGCATTTACTTGACAATCCACGGAATGCAATATCCATGGCTCACTAAAAAGTGGCACCTACATTGATTAGACCAAACGACATTCTTCTGTATGCATAATTACCCCATTTATAAGTAAAAATGGTTTTCAACTTGTCTTCTTTATCAACTAAGACTTGGTTATATCCTAAAAATCCATCTAGAAAAGACATCATCCTAGCTCCATTCACTGCTTGTAACACCTCATCTATTGGAGGCAGAGGATAATTATCTTTTTCAGATGCCTTGTTCAAATTTCTAAAATCTACACATAACCTAATGTCTCCACTTTTCTTTCTAACAGGTACTAAATTAGCTACCTAGGTTGAATGTCTGACTGGGAAAATTATTCTAGCAGACATCAGTTTTTTCACTCCTTCAAAAATCAAAGGTTCTAAAATGGCATTCATAAGGCTTTGTTTCTGCCTAAATAGTTTAACATCTGGTTTTAAAGGTATCACATGAGTTATGATGGACGTATCATATGTCTTTAAATCCTCATATGTCCATGCTATGACATGTTTGTACTCTTTCAGAACATCCACGATTTCTTTTCTCAACTCTTCAAAGCAAGATTTTCCAATTTGTACATTCTAAGGATTCTGCTCTATTCCAAGGTTATATGGATCAAACTTACCTCCCTCAGTTTTGGGCAAGTCTTTCTGTCTTACTACCCCATCAAAGTCAAAGATCTGTTCTAACTCAATCACTCCTTTAGGTAAGAAATTACTTTTTAAGTTGATTATGTCTTCTTCATCCCAAGACACATCAAGCCTCTCTTATTCATCAATGATTTGAGCTTCAAATACCTCATTAGAAGTTAGAAAATCTACAATTTACTGATCCCCTTCAAATACCTAAAAATGAGTAACATTATCTGGTATGCTAGGAACATTTACTAATTCAACAACAAATCTTTTTAACCCTGACAGTGTTAAGGGTTCTAAAGTGCTAGCAGCAACTACTAATGCATTTGGTCTATGGTTCAATTCTCTAGGGATATGCTCTATGTTGAAAGCATCAAATGAATCTATCAAATCACACACCCTATGCCTATAGCCAACCATCTTTTTATAATTGCATGCATACAATTTACTTACTTGTCTGACTACTAGCTTAGAGTCTGAAAACACTCTGATCATTTTTACCTTTTTCTTAATAGCCATGACCAGTCCATAGATTAAAGCTTCATATTCTACCACATTGTTAGTATAAGCAAATTGTAGCCTATATGCTGCTAAATATGATTTACCATGAGGATCTATAAGTTCTACACCTGCACCTACACCTTGTTTCAATTTGGATCCATCACATTTCAGTGTCCACATGCCATTTTTATTCTTCTAACCCTTTACTTTGGCATGTTTTGCTTTTTCTATCACATGTGAGGTGCTATCTTGTTTATTCATAGGCAACCCATTTTGACTTACTTGTACATTTATCCTTTTAGTTTGTAAATCAGAATGACAAACACTTTTGTCTTTTGTCTCTCTTTTCAAATCTGGAGTTACTACATTTATGTTGTTCTGAAAGCATCTCTCTGGTTGATTTGGATTAACCATTCCTTCTTACAGTTGCATCCCCTTTGTGCACTTTATGTACTGATACTCAATAATATCTCTGCACATTCCACAATTTTCTTCAGAATGTGGCTTATCATGAACTCTACACATGTTTTTGTACAATTTTCATTGAACTAGAATATTTTGTTCTTTGCACTTTTCCATTTCCTATCTAATGATCTGACCGAAATTATTCATTGCATTATTTTCTTCATCAGAAGAATTTCCATTAGACTCAATGAATAATACTATTTCCTCACTGGCAGGTTTTCCTCTAAGATTTAGCATTAAGATTTCTTCAATATGTACCCCTTTGTTAGAGACCCTATAAACACCAGGTTCAATAGAAGCATACAATATCTCATTAGCCCTATTGTATTCTATAATCATATGTTTCATCCTAGGTTCAACTTCTATTCTGATTTGATTTCGAACACCTCTCCAAGGTAACCACATGTGTGAAAAATTAGTGGCCATATATCCGTTCAATGTTTTAGACCAATCTCTACTCAACAACATCCCATAATTTACAGGTATATCTACTACCTAAATGCCAATGAACTAACTTACCCTAGGGTCTGAGGCTAACTACATCTGAATATGCATTAGTTCTCCTATCACATTAACCTCAGTTTTATCCAACTGTGTAACAACCTTGGCAGATTTAGTAGGGGTCAGTCCTAAAGTTTTGCATATTACTAAAGGCATTACATTAGTTGATGCACCAGAGTCTACCATACAATTATGTATGGTCTTTCCAAACATTATAATGGTTAACAAGAAAGGAGGAGCTTCTTTCTTATCTTCATACATTACTACATTGGTGTTGGAAGGTTGTTAAGTTTTTTTACTTTTTTCTTTGAGCTGTGCATCCCTACTAGGAACATTTACCTCAATAGAAACCTCACCTATCATAGATGCACCCAAGGATTTTATGAAAGCATTTCTAACCCCTGGACTTTTCAACAATTCACACAAAGTTATACTAACCTTAATTTTCTTTATCTCCTCTAACAAGTAACTCATCAACCTCATTGTTTCTACTATCTCTGTTTTACCTGTTTGGACCTTTTGTGCTACTGCTCCATTATTTTCATGATGATTGGCCTTTAGTATAGCCAGATTATTACTAGCATTCTGGTCTAGGGGAGTATTGAAATTGTTAGGAGGAGTAGAAGTGGTGAAAGGACCTCCTGGCCTAGTATTATTTCTCAGATTGTAGGTATCATTTTTATTTGACTGTTGAAAAGCTTGTACCTCTTCTATCTTATATAACACTTCATTGTTAGCTTCAAAAGGAAACTAAAATGCATTTAGTACTAAAGCTAATTCAAGATATAGGTATTCACAAAAATATGGCTCATCTTCTAAAAATTGGTCCTCTTCCTCTCTGGTTGCAAAGGTAAAAGTCTCTAAGACTAAAGCAATATCATATCCTGAGGGTACTATTTCATTACCTTTGGGAATGTGAAACTCAAAAGTAGGAGCCTATACATCTACATTGAAAATACTTGCTGCCAGATGAAACTAAGGACAATCTAATTTAGCATGGGCACTGGTATTATGAATTCTACACCAATTCTTTAATGCTACATTGGCCATTTGAATCCTAGCTATTTGTTTTGTATCTTGGTTATCCAAATTTTCAAATGGAGAAGCTAGAGTGCCATTATTTGGCCCTGTTTTCCATGTTTTAGGCAGCCTTGGCTGATTTTGATTTCTATTATTATTTCCCCAGGTTCTATTATCTACAGCAGGTCCTCTATTTTGCATATGTTGTCCTAGATTATGGTTCTGATTCTGACTGTAATTCTAGTTTTGATTTGAACTTTGACCCTGCTTATAGTTCTGATTATGATTCTAGTTGTGGTTTGGGTTGTAGTTCTAGTTTTGACTCTAATTATAGTTTTGATTATATCCCTATTGTTTCTACCATAGAAATTCTTATGTCTCAATTGTGTCATTTTAGTAGTCAATCTTTTCAAATGTGCAGTAATTTCTTTGATTCCTACCCTGTCCTCTTGTGTCTTTGCCACAAAGGTATCTTGAGGAGGTTGGAAGAAAGATTGGCCATTATTCTGATTATTATTGGCAGTGTTACCAGTATAAGGGACTATGGCTTCGATTGGGGAAGGATTATACACCGGTGTGTATATAGGAACTGGATTTAGCAATGGAGTGTTATGTGTAGGAAATCCATTCCAAGGTTGTGCTTGATTTTGTATCCCAGGATTTCCTCCATTGAGAAATGGATTATAAGTTGTCTGCCTCATCTCCTGGTTTACAGAGACTACCTCTTTATAGTCTTTAGATATTGTATCTATGTTAACTTTTCTCTTGACAAACATACCAGTTAATGGATCTAAGGAAACATAATACATGGCTAACAATGTATCTGCATTTACTGTGTAAGGAGCTACCAACCTAGAATAGGCCTTTTGGAACCTATAATTAAAATTGTCAATCAGTTCCCTCTCAACTCTTTTAATTGTAGCCAATTTATGATATAAGATGGAAGGATCTATTGGTCCCCTAAATCTAGACAAAAATGCTTCCTCCATAAGTGCCCAAGAGGAAATATAATCGTTAGGTAAATTCACATACCAGTTAGAAGCCTGTTCATTGAAGGTGTAGGGAAATAACCTACACACAACATCTTCATACTCTAACTTGGCTCTAAAGCATGCCTCCTTAAATATCCTAATATGATCTTCTAGATCTTGATGTAACTGGTATTTAGGACATATCTTTTCAGGATTCTTTGGCATCTCATGATAATCAGTGAATAATATAGGTGAATTGACATTAAAGTAAGCCATTGTAGGTACTTGTGCTTAACCTAGACCTTGAGGAATACCTAGATTTCTAGGTGGACTTGGATTTCTTGGAGAACTGAGACCTCTAGGAGGACTAGGACCTCTGGGAGGACCTAAACGAAGATTTAAAGATCTAAATAAAGAATTGTTAGGACTCACAATGTTATGGATGTTAAAAGGTGATCCAAGAGGCATTCCAGATGAACCTCCTACATGTGTTACTCTGGGATTCCAAATTAAAGGACCTTTACTTTGCCCTTTATCAGGTAATTGCACAAAGATATCCTCTGAACTGGATCTAGATCTGCTCACTCTACCAATGTTATGAGCCATCTTTACTTGGGTTTAACCTTAACTCCAATCAAGGCCTCCTTCTAGCACCAAAAACTGTTGATGATTGTTTTTACACATTCATAAAAAAAGTTAAAATTCACAAAATGAACCTAACTATCTTGAAAGATATGAAGAAATTAATTAACATTACTTAATCCCAAGTTTTCGTATGGTCAGGCCTTGACCTTGTGGACAATTCAATAGGTAAATGTGAAGCTGTAATATGCAAGGGGCCTTACTCGACTTAAGGTGATTGATGACTCACTGGACTCGAATTATGCAAATTATCACAAATATCAACATATTATCAATCTCTTTGCATAAATTTGCTATTGTATCACAAAGCTTTATATGATTTATATTAAAACAAGCTTTTCTTTTAAAATATTATGAAGATTGCCAAATATTAACTCAATTGTTCTTGTTTCTTTCAAATGTCAAACAATCTCCTTTAAATTTCTATGTTTAAGCCAAGTATTTCAAATGTTTGGGAAAGGTTAGAGAAATTCAAATTCAACATCACTTGCTACATGATCTAAATGTTCTATCATGCACGTTATAAGAAGTACAGTAAAATTGATCAAATCAGTAGACTAAATCATCAAATGCGAATGTCCTAAGTATTTTCATGAACATACATTCAAGATTGCAAGATTTAAGAGATATTATTTCAAATACAAAGAAGAGCTAGAAGACACTCTGAATATAGATGCAGAATTCCAGATTCATTTATATTCAAAACACATAGTCATATTTGATTTACAATGTATGAATGACTCTTAGCTTCATTAATCAAATTACATAAAACTTACAATGCTTTATAGATACAATAAGAAAGCTGGACATTCCACACGTTCCTTAGTGCAAACACAGGTGACCTCCTTTAAACTAAAATACTCCTACTCAAAGTCTTTGAATGAATTACAATTGCTAGCTATCTCCTAAAAATTCCTATGTAAGTAATGTACAAGTAGCAAAGTTCCTTATATAGATTTTGAACTTCTCATTGCTACGGCTACAAACTTCATCTATGGTTGACATCCTTCTATTATCAATCAATGGTGTACATTAATCTCTAACCTTCTGTCAAAATATCTAAATGGCATCCTTTCTTCCTCTCAAAAGATTCTTTTGGAATCTTTCAAAAATAATAAGATTCCCCTTTTTCTTTGACTTTTACCTACTGGTACTCTTTGTTTGACTTTTTCTCAAAACCATTTCTCACCTTTGTCTTCTCATTCTTTCAAATATGTTTTGAAATTATTGATTACACCTTCTACAAAGGTACGGTCCCCTCCTCGACTCTTTGCCCATATGTACTCTACAAAACCTTTTAATTTCTTCTCTTTGTTTTCTGATCCTTCTCTCTTCTTCTTATACTTCTTCATTTTAGCGCTTTCTTCCACTAATGAATCCATCATTTGTTTGCTCATGTATGCTTTTGGATTTTTAATACATGATGTAAATATAGCATTAAACTTTGTTAATGCCCTTTCTAACTCATATGTTGGCACTTCCCTACATTCATGCTTTAAGACTTTCTCTACTATCTTCTTGTACATTCTAATCATTTCATCTGCTTTCTCTTCTAAATCTTGGACAACTGTTATACATTTTCTAAGGTTATCTTCCTCGAATTTAAGTTCCAATCTTGTTTGTGGTACTTGATTTTCTAGTGCAACAATAATTACTCCTTCATTGATCAATTCTTCTACTCTTTCTTCAACTTATGTCAACTGTTCAAGTTTAGACCTGCATTCCTCTTTTCTGGATTGGCAATTATGTACAAGTATCATGCATTTGCTCTTTTCTTTTGTAACCATTTCCCAACTCTTCACAACCTACTTTATTATTTGCTCACCTTCTTGTATAAAATCTTTGAACCATTCATAAAAAATATTATCCTTAAGCCTTTTATTTTCCATGTCCCTTATTTCTTCCTTGCATATAACTGCTATGTCACTGGATAGTTCTGGGACTATTGCATTGGGATCAAATATCCCTTTAATGAATTGTTGTAGTTGGACAATGTGTCCTTTTAAGTATTCTTGTTTATCTTTGTCCTATCTCAGCATCTCTACTATCACTTGGTACATATCCTCCCATTCATTAATGTGTTGTTCCCTTGTAGTATGCCCAAGGTCAAAATTTAATATTTTATACTCTTCTAAGGCTATTTCACCTTTTTCCTTTTCTTTCTATGGTATGGCTAGGTTCAGTATTCTAGATCCATCTGGACCTCTCTGTATGGTAGACATTATCCTAGCCTTTCTTTTTTCTTTCCTTGGTGTCTTCTCACCTAACAAACTCTTGATTTCAATTGGTACTAACTATACCTCTCTTTTCTCTTTTTTTATTTCTTCTCCTAACCAGGCAAGAATTTCCTTGGTCCCTTCTACAGTTTTTAATTCATCAATCACCTCCCCATGAGGTCTCTCTATTTCCACTTCTTCTTGTTGCTACTGTTCCTACTGATGTTCTTGTTGCTGTTGTTGTTGTTCTTCTTCTTCTTCTTGTTGCTGTTGCGGTGGGGGCTCTTGTTCCATGGGATCATTTTGCTATTGTTTTGATTCACTTTCATTTTCTTCTTCCTCAATTTTTGTATCTCCTCCATCCTCAACCTCTTCTTCAGGGCCTTCCTCTTCTAATGGTTCTTTTTCTTGATCTTCTTCTATATGTACTTGCGCTATATCTGGCATGTTGATATCCTCTGTTTGTTCTTCAACTTTATTTTCATCAATTTTTTCTATTTCCTCTGTACCCTCAGGCATCTTGGTTTCATCTTCTATAATCTTATCTTTTATATCTTCACTTTCTTTCTCATCAACCCTTTCTTGTTCTTGTATATTTTCTGTATTTCTTTCTTCTTCACTTTGCTCATCATATATATTAACCATATTCAAGACATCTGCTCCTAATGTGTTAGCTTGTATTTCATCTTTTGTTTGAGCCTATGTTTCTGTATTTATCTCTTCAGGTGTTCCTTCTTTCTCAGATTCTTCAATCTTATGTGCCTCTTCTTGCACATCTTTAATGATTTCAGGAGGAACTAATGTACCAAATGGGTCCACTGATCCTATTTCTTCTTGTACCTTTTCTTCTTCATGCTCTGAGCTTTGCTTAATCTCCATTTCATCTTGAGTGCTTTACTCTTCCTCGTCACTTAGGAAATCACTAGAATCTTCTTCTATTTCAATCTCCTTTCCCTTATACATTCCTCTTTCTTCACTATCACTACTGTCAATGTGCACAATCTCAATAGTTTGTTTGGCTTCGTGAGTTTCTGACTCTTGTTGCATTTCTCCAACCAACTCTGTTTTTACTTAAACATGTGTTTGTCTTTGTTCTGATGAGGTGGAGGCACTAGGTATAGTACTCAATTTTGCACCTACGTCTTGTGCTCCAATTACTCCACCTATTTTAGAAGTCTCACCCTTTGAAAAACTTATTGGTATTGCCTTTCTAATTTGTTGTCCTACCGCTTCCTTAGCAGTCTGTGCCTCTTCTACACTAATTTCATGACTTAGTGATTTTGGATCTACAAAAGTATCTAATGCTACTACTACTATTATTCCTAATGCATATGGATCCATTAAAGTAGCATTTTTATCTTTTTCAACAATCTTGGCCTCTACAATCTTCCTTTTCTTCTCATAGAAGCACTGCAGATCCTCATCAGTTTCTCCTTTTCTTTTTCTCCCTTTCTTTGGATAAGTGTTATATTTTCCCTCAGCCTTAAGTTCCTCAATTTTTTCTTTTATCCACATTTTTGAAAATAATATTACTGGCTTGGACAATATGTCCAGTGATGTATAGGAGCTAGCCTTGCTTCTGCATAACTATGATGTAACAATTTATCATCCTCTTGTACTTCTAGGGGAACATATATGTCACCTATAGACTTCATTTGCTCAATGGTTAATCTTTTATGGGGTTTTTCCCCACTTCCCTATCATTTTTACAATCAGCCCAAAAATCTTCAATATGTATTTGATGTTTATACTTTTTATCAACAAAATTATGAATCCTATGGAAAGGATTAAATCTCCCAACTAAATCAAACTCCTAAAATCCATAATATCTTAATTCTTTCTCTAAATATCCTGTAACTTCCTCACTAAAACAGAAGTATCTACTAATAGACAAAGGCAACTTTAGATTTCCACTATTGAACTTCTTTTTATATATTCTAAAGACATTCAAATTTTGCCTTGAAAATTCCAAAATAATCAACTTATCAGATTGATATCATGGCAGCATAAATGGCTTTCCTTCAAATCCTTCAGTCCTTATATAAGTAAAATGTTCAAATTGAATGAACCAAGAACTATGCAATCCAATTGCATCTTCTACTTTTATAGACAATCTTTTGTCAGGTTCCTCTCTCAAAACTCTCACCATGTAAGTATAAAACACATCATTGACCAAAGCAAACTTCTTCACTGCATTCTCCTCTTGCAATTCAGGGTAGTGTTCATACACTAATTTCTGACTAGGACCATTCCCTACGGTACCAATCCTTTCTATTGCATGTATATTTGGCCTAATTTCTATTGCACATGAATATAACACATAGGAAGACAAATAAAAGGGCATCATCTTTTGTTTTCTCAGCATAGCCTGCTTCCAAATAGCTGTCCTTATTGCTTTGGCCTAGTGGATTTTCCCTTGCTCTTTTTCTCCTGCTCTTATGAACTCAATAACAATGAACATCCATGGTTCACATTTAGTGCCATCTCTCATTCCAACCAACCTACTTAGCATTGTGATCATCAAATAAATTTCTTCCTTGAAGTATATTCTCATCATGTTCTTGTGTACCCTGGTTACAGCGTTGGGTTTATTTTCTGGGCTATACCAGCTGTGGAATATTTTACCTTTGCACTCCTCATTTGTATGAAAGTCTTCGTTATATTGATCAATAGAAATATCTCTCATTTTCTCATTAATTTCTAATCCAAATGTCTTTGCAATCCCCGCTACGGTTAAATCAGTAATAAGCATGTCATACAACATAATCTTCCTTGTAGCTGGATCATATAAAGTCACACAGTCTAAACATAAATCTCTGGCCTCCATTGCCAATGGGAAACCCGGAGCCCTATATAGTCCACTCTCCTAGATACATTTCATATCTTGTGAAGCATCTGCAGTAGTAATTTTCTGTAACACATTCTCTACATCTTAGTTTCCTATATTCATATCTATTCCAACTCCACTCACACTGATTAAAGATGGATAACTTATGTGCAAGGTCAATTCATCTTTCTTTATTTCTTTACATGGTTTCCTCTCTATTTTCACCTCACCCCCTATATCTTTCTTCTGTTTTGGGGCCATCCTATGGAAACATGCATCTTTTAACTTTGCATTTTACTTTCTTCTCTAGGGTTTTACTGTGAATTTCTATTTTTGACCATTTTACCATAACCAGTTTGTCTTTTCTGTTTTGACCTTTAAATTTGTTAATCTCTACTCAGCTAAGTAACAATTAAAATAGTAATTTGATAAATGCCTATGTTTTACTGAAATTAATAACTGTATTTTACCATTTGAAATGTAATGACGTTTTAGGATAAATACCTATTTTTCCTGACTATTTAACCATTGTCGTTGACTTACTTTTACCTCTTTTTTTTTCGTCTAGCTACTGTAACTCCATTGCCTCAATAATTTTTGCTCAATTCACTGTAACGGTTCTCTTTTTTGCAATTTTAAACTATTAGCAGTGTATATCTGAAAGCAAAATAACATGAAAATTACCATAACCCTCATTAAATTTTACCCTTTTTTTGAGTGTTAGACTTGCATTAATTACAAAAATTAATACGCGAAAACTTAGGCCTTCTATTGCAGTGTTTGCATTTTTAAAATTTCTTACTGTTTGTTTAATTCTGCATACATCCCATTTCCTTTTGTATTTTTCATTGTATGTTTTCTTTGTATATCCTCATTGTATCTTTTAACATACAAGCATTTTAGGTAAAGAATCAAACTACAGTTCCTTTCCTTTTTTTTTTCTTTTCCATACATCCTTGTATATCGCCACTTTGTATATTGCTCTTGTATAAGAGAATATACAACAACCTATGCAAACCCTCTCTTTACCTTTTCCCTCATGTTACTTTTACTTTCTTTGTATATTGGGTATGTACATCATAAAAATACAAGCATTTAAAACATACAAAGACTTTTCTGTATTTAATTTCTCTTTCACATCTCGTTTGTATCTCTCACTTTGCATCTTTTGATTTGCATATCAGCTTGTATCTTGAAGACATACATTGTAATATACAAGCATGATGTGCAATCAGTGGGACCCACCCTACCTTTTCTAATTGTATCTCTGCGATACAACAATGCTTGTATCTATCTCTTAGATACAAGACCATATACCTTCAAACTCACTTGTATCTTCCTTTCGTACTTCTTATTTTATAAACTGTAGTATGTAGCCCTTTTTGACTCCGACTTGTATATACCGTGAAATGCATCTTCTGATATACCTTAAGTCTCGATGCATCCTTTATATCATATTTTAACTTTCCCTAAATTCTGCATTGTATGTATATCAGAATGCATGTCTCCAAAACATGCATACAATGTGCAAAACATACAACAATTACATCTCATTTCATAATCATTTTGGTTCTGCAACTTGCATATCTCATTCTATATCATCTTGTATGTTTCCATTTTCCAAACATACAAGCCTAAAATACAACCGACAAACTCAACCAATTATTCATTTCAACTTTAAACTCTATCGAGCCCGACTTGTATGTGAAGATAAAGTATTAGTGAAATGCATACAAGTATAACAACATATATAAACCTGATGACTTCCTTTTGTGACTAACACAAAGAAACAACATACAAATGACTTAGTATATGTATCATATAAACCCTTCCACATTGCATTTATAAAAAAAACACTTATAACTTCCAAAATATTGCAAATTTTAAAATGGTTCAAAAAGTAACCCTCACTCATTTTTGACAAGGAATTCACCCATATTCATCCCTGGTACTTAATCCTATTTTTTCTTTATTTCAACAAGGTTTGTAACTTTGACTTCCTTTTCCCTTTTTCCACCAAGCGAACCTACACACACAAACAAAGATGCCAGCCACAACAGGGGTCCTCATTTTGCTAAGTAATATGGGGTGTGTTGTGAGAATCACATTACATATTTCCTATGAGACACTTGACATGGGTAGCTAATCTGGTCCTGGTAAGAAAGAAAAATGAAGATATACGCGTATGTGTAGACATGAGAAATCTGAACAGAGCTTTTGAAAGGGATAACTATCCTTTACTTTCACTAGATGAAGTCTTGCAAATAGTAAATGGAGCTCAAATGATGTCCTTCCTAGATGGTTTCCTAGGATATAACCAAGTAATGGTGGAAATGTAATTAGATTAAAAACAACATTCACCACAAAGTGGGGATATTTGCTTATATACACATGCCTTTTCTCTTGATTAATGCTGGAGCCACATTCTAGCATGCAATGTACATAGCATTTAGAGGCTTGGTTGGAAAATGCATAGTCATTTACATGGATGACTTGACCATCTTTTCAAAGAAGAGAGGTGACCACATAGAAGACCTCAGAAAAGTGCTCAAGAAATGTGAGCATTATGGTATCTCACTCAATCCAAAGAAATGCATATTTGGAGTAACCACAAGTAAATTACTAGGTCACCTCATATAATAAAATGAGATCACCATTCACCCTACTAGAGTAGAATCAATCATGAAGCTACAACTTCTTGGAAGTAATAAAGAGCTTATATCTTATTTTGGTAAGATAAATTTTGTTAGGAAGTTCATCACTGAGTTTGTAGAGATTGTTAGGCCACTGAATGCAGTTCTTAAGAAAGATGCCAAAATCAAATGGACACCTGAAGCAAAAGTTGCCTTTGAGGGCATCAAAAGGGCCATATCAGATGCACCTATCCAAATAAGCCTAGATTACCCAAGACAATTTTACATTTACTCATTTTCTTTTGAACACACATGTGTAGTAGTCCTAACATAGAGGAATGAAGCTAAAGAAGAAAAACCCATAGCTTTCATGAGCTACCCATTCAAAGACGCTGAACTTAGATATATGGATGTTGAAAGATAAGCTCTTGCTTTAGTTAGAGCAGTGAAGAAATTCATATATTACATCTTAAGAAGTAAGATAATTATGGTAGTACCAAATGTAGCGGTGAAGATGCTCATAATGCAGAGTGAGTCTGAAGAGAAAAGAGCTAAGTGGATAATGGTTCTTCAAGAATATGATATGGACATAACACCCATGAAATTGGTAAGAGGGCAAGCCTTGAGCCAGATGATTTCTGAGACTTACCCTAACATTGTGAGTTAGCAATATGTAGTGAACACCAAAGAGAATAAAGAATGGTATTCAAATTTCAGACATATCCTGATCACTGGGAGATGCCCTTTAAAGATACAAGCTTTTCAAAGGAGAGCTTTAAAGATAAGATCACAAAAATACATGATCAAAGGAGGAGTTCTCTTCAAGAGAAACTATGAGGGGATATACCTTAGGTGCCTGGATAGACCAAAAGTTGACAAATTTTTAACTGAACTACATGATAATTTTGGAACAACACATGGTCCTTATCTGGCTACTGCACATGCTTTCCTAAGAGCAGGATATTATTGGCCAACTATTTTCAAAGACACTGCTGAGCACATCAAATATTGCCATACTTGTCAAGTCTCTACCAACAGAGAGAAATATGTTGCCCAACCCTTGCAGCCAGTGATGGAGATGCATCCATTTACTTAATGGGGCATGGATTTCATAGGTCCTATCAAGCCTCCATCATCTTCAGGACATAGGTATGTTTTGACAATCACTAATTATTACACCAGGTGGACTGAAGAAGTCAGCAGCAAGACATGCACTGTAGAAGATGTAATCAAATTACTAGAGAACGACATAATAACTAGGTATGGAGTTCTGATGTAGGAGCATCCAAGTGTGTAAGGGCAATCTTGCATCACCCCAAAAAAGATGTGTTTCAAAATTTGTGGTTCTGGTTCCATAATCGCTTGAATAATGATGTAGAACTTTCAGTTTTTCTAAATTGCTAAAAATAGTAACCTGCTATTTATAGAAATTTTGCATTTGGGTACAGATTGAAGTGAAAATTTACAGGAAGTTGCATAATGGAAATATAAGACCTTTGGTGAAGGAATCACACAAAGATCATTTGTGAGTTGAAATATATTAAAGTTTATGTTTCCTTAAAAACACATGAAAATTATTCAAACTCAGGTTTGAGGCACTAAATGGCCATGTACAGGCCCAAAAATGGCCAAAACTAGTAGAGCAAGTTCTTAGTACGTAGAGCACTCCACGATCTTTTTGACACATAAAACGGTTTGTCAATCGGACACCTGGATCAAAAGTTATGGCTCCCGGAAGTTGACCTATTTTTGAAGGGAGATGCAAATTTTGAAATTAGGTTGCTGGCCGCCAAAAAAACTATTAATAACTATTTTTGAGAACCCTGGGTAGTAGCAGAGTTAAGGGTACAAGTGTGGAGTCAAGAATAGGTTGGAGAAAAAAAACCCTAGTTGATTTGGGGTTACAGAAGGCAGGTGGTTCTAGAGTCTGGGAATAGGAAGCTGTAATGTGTTGCAACCTATGGAGGGTTGATTCCTCTAATTATATTTGACCTTCTTTAATGTAATAAGTTGTCCAAATCAATAAAGGAAGTTCTATTTTCTGTATGCAATTTCTATTTTTGTGTGTTTTATGATTTACCCCCTTTATCAAGTGGTATCAGAGCAAGGATTCCTTAGTGTGTAGATAGATTGCCTACCGTGAGGTAGTTTGCACCAGGACCTGAGGTTGTGGGTTTGCTGTGGAGACCAAGATGCCTCACGAAGAAGTCATGTTGGGAGGAATGCTTTGATGGAAGAGGGTTTTAGATCCCTACAAAGGCAAATTGAGGCATTGCAAGAGGAGCTATGAAGAGGGTTTGAGCCGAGGACAAGAGAAGAAAGTGAAGATGAAGCTGAAGGAGAGCTATCTGAGGAAGAACAAGAAGCTGCCAGAGATCCTACAGAAGTTAGGTTATTGAGGGCCATTTTGAAGATCGGAAAGAGGCCCAGGATCAAAGTTTCTATATATTCTAGAGATTTGAATCCAGAACAGCTTATTGATTGGATCAATGACATGGAGGAGTATTTTGAGTATGAAGATGTGGAGGACCTAGATTGGGTTAAGTTTGCAAAAACAAAGTTGAAGGGTCATGCCAATATTTGGTGGAAGGAGGTCTAATTATAGAGAAACAGAAGATGAAAAGGAAAGATCACAAGATGGGATTGGACGGTGGAGAAACTAAAGAGGCAGTCCATTCCTATGGACTATGAGATGGAGTAGTTGAAGAAGCTGCAAGGACTAAAGCAAGGTAACAAGTCTATTAAGGAGTATATAGAAGAGTTTTATAAAATTACTATAAGGACTGGCCATACAGAGCCCAACAAGGAGATGGAGCCCGTTACATTAATGGGTTGAGGCTGAGTATTCAAGAGGAGTTGAGCCTGGTCAAAATGACCACCATAGAAGATGTGTACCAGTTTTCCCTGAGGGTGGAAGAGAAGTTGAACAAAAGATTTGATATCAAGCAAAGGGGAAGAGGTCAAGGTGGAAGGACTAGTGGAAGACCCTATGGAAGCTGTAATGAAGATCAAAAGAAAAGTGAAGAAGTAGGCACAAGTTGAAATCAAAGAGAGGATAATACCTACTGCCCTCGTGACCAGAACAATGGTGAACAAAGAGGAAGAGGAAGAGGCAGACCTGGGCAAGGACCTGGAAGAGGAGGTTTCAGAGGAACTTGTTTCCAATGTGGAGAAGAAGGGCATCGAGAATATGAGTGTCTGCAACATCAAGGAAGGACAAATAGAATACCTGAAGGTAATCTACGAGTTGCACATGTAGATGAAGATGCACATTCTGAGCATTCTGAAGATGTTGAAAGGGTAGAAACACTCGTTGTCAGGAGAACCTTGCTGAATGAGAAGAAAGAACCCAAGCAAAGGAAGAGTTTATTCTACACAAGGTGCAAATGTGAAGGTAAGTGTTGTGATATTATTATTGATAGTGGAAGCATTGATAATCTTATTTTAGAGGAGATGGTTGACAAGTTGAAGTTGACAAGAAGAAAACATCTGCATCCATATCAGATTGCATGGTTACAGAAGGATTATAGTGCTTTGGTGAATGAGCAGTGTTTAGTGAAGGTCAAGATTGGTGACTACCATGATGAGGTGCTATGTGATATCATACTGATGGATGCATGTCATATGCATTGGGGAGGCATTAGCAATATGATAGGAGCATTGTCCATGATGGCCATGCAAACACATATTCCCTAACAAAGGATAGAGTTCATCATAAGTTGAAGCCCTTGAAGGAGGTGGAAGAAAAGGTATGTAGTACTGCCAGAATTTGCCTGGTAGATGGTAGGAAATTTTTGAAAGGTATGAAGCATGAGCATCATTGCTTTGCATTGATTCCTAAGATTAGTCAAGAGAAATGTGAAGATGTACCAGCAGAAGTATCAGATATGTTGGAAGAATTTTTAGGACATTATCTTTGATAATGTACTAGAAGACTTACACCTAGTAAGGAAGATAAGTCATCAAATGGATTTGATACCAGGAGCTAGTTTGCCAAACAAGGCAGCCCATAGAATGACTCCAGCAAAAAGTGAAGAGTTGAACAAACAAGTTCAGGGGTTGTTGAGGAAGGGATTGATAAGAGAAACCCTAAGTCCATGTACGGTACCTATAGTACGCGTACCAAAGAAAGATGGAGAGTGGAGAATGTGTACAGACTCTCGAGCCATCAATAAGATCACAATCAAGTACAAATTTCCATTGCCCAGAATGGATGACATGATGGATTGTTTAAGTGGAGCCAAGTACTTCACGAAGATTGACCTGAAAAGTGGGTATCACAAGATCCATATCATAGAAGTAGATGAGTGGAAGACAGCTTTCAAAACTAAAGAAGGTTTGTATGAGTGGTTAGTCATGCCATTTGGACTAACCAATGCACTGAGCACATTCATGCGGATCATGAATGAGGTACTCAAAGAATTTTTGGGAAGTTTTGTTATTGTTTATTTGGATGATATTTTGATTTTTAGTAAGACTTGGGATGAGCATCTGATGCATATCAGAAGAGTTCTAGAGAAGTTGAGGGAGGAGAAGTTGCTAATTAATTTGAAGAAATGTAGTTTTGCAAAGAAGGAGTTGGTATACCTAGGATTTGTTGTCTTAGAGGAAGGTGTTAAGATGGACCCAGAAAAAGTAAGGGTTATCATTGAATGACCTATGCCAAGGAGTACAACGGAGGTAAGATCTTTTCATGGTTTGTCAAGTTTTTACAAAAAGTTTATCAAAAATTTTAGTAGCATTTGTGAACCCCTAATTGAGACAATGAGAGGGGATAGAAAAGAGTTTAGATGGACTAAAGGAGTAGACAAGAACTTTGATACATTGAAGCAGAAAGTCATAGAGCAACCTGTTTTGGCACTTCCAGATTTCAATAAGGTATTTTAGGTAGATTGTGATGCTACTATAGTGGTATAGGAGTTGTTTTGAGCCAATAAGGTAAGCCCATTGCCTATTTTAGTGAGAAGCTTAATGATGCCAAGAAAAAGTATTTTGTTTATGATCAGGAATTTTATGCAATAGTTTAGGCTTTAAAGAAATGGAGACATTATTTGTTGCCAAAGGAGTTTGTTTTATATACTGATCATCAGGCTTTGCAATATCTTAATAGTCAAGAAAAGTTGAACCAAAGGTACTTAAAATGGGTTGAGTTTTTGCAGAGCTATACTTTTGTTTTGAAGCATAGGAGTGGGAAGTCCAACAGAGTTGCAGATGCCTTAAGAAAAAGGCAAAATTTGTTGACAGAAATGGAGAAAGAGGTTGTTGGGTTCGAGGAGCTCAAAAGTTTGTACCCTGAAGATCCAAATTTTGCAGAGGCCTGGAAAGCTTGTTTGGAACCTGTTACTTTAGACAAGACAAAATGGTTGGATTTCATAATCCAAGGTGGCATGTTGTTTAGGGGAAGCCAATTGTGCATTCCAAGGAGTTCCATGAGAGAGAACCTGGTTAAGGAGAAGCATAGTGGAGGATTGGCTAGGCACTTTGGTCTAGATAAGACCATTGCTATTATTGGTGAAAACTATTATTGGCCACAGTTGTAGCAGGATGTAAGGAAATTTGTATAGAGTTGCAAAGTGGGTTAGATGGCAAAAGGAACGAGTCAGAATAGAGGGCTATATCAACCATTATCTATACTAGAGAAGCCATGGGATGATATCAGTATAGATTTTGTTCTTGGTTTACCAAGGACATAGAGAGGACATGATTCCATTTTTGTGGTGGTGGATAGATTCTCGAAGATGGTACATTTCATTCCTTGCAAGAAGACTAATGTGCTATTCATATTGCTAAATTATTTTTTAGGGAGGTGGTGAGATTACATGGTCTACCAAAGAGCATAGTTTCAGATCGAGATACCAAGTTTGTTAGTTATTTCTGGAGGACATTGTGGAAGAAGTTGAAAATAAATTTAAAGTTTAGTTCTGCACACCATCCACAAACTGATGGACAAACAAAAGTGGTGAATAGGAGTTTGGGTAACCTACTACGATGCTTAGTAGGAGATAAGCCCAAGGGATGGGATTTGATTTTACCATAGGCAGAATTTGCTTACAACAATTCTATCAATAGGAGCACTGGTAAATCACTATTCTAGATTGTATATGGGAATAGTCTAAGAAATTCTTTAGAGTTAAGGAAGTTGGACAAAGGAGAAAAGACAAGTGCTAAAGCTGAAGACTTTGCAAAACATTTGAAGGATTCGCATGAAGTGGTGAGAAACCACATTAATAAGATGAATATTCAGTACAAGGCTAAGGCAGATCTGAAGAGGAGGTATAAGGAATTCCAGTTAGGGGATGAAGTCATGGTTCACTTGAGGAAAGAAAGGTTCCCAATTGGAACATACAATAAGCTGAAAATGAAGAAATTTAGACCATGCAGAATCCTGAAGAAGCATGATTCAGGAAATGCATATGAGGTAGAGCTACCAAGTGAGATTAATATCTCCCCTATGTTCAACATTGCTAATTTAATAGAATATCATAAAGGTGGCACAGAGGATGGAACAACAGAAGAACAGTGGAGTATACCAGCATCTACTTCAATGGAGGAGATAGAAGAGATCTTAGATAGCCGTGTGGGAAGAAGTTCTCATAACAGGAAATATGAACAATATCTGGTAAAATGGAAAGGAAGACCTATTGAAGATTCTTTTTGGCTGTCTAAGGTAGAGGTTGACCATCTAGGTTTTCCTCACACAAACACCTGAGATGTGACAGGGTCACTTCTCAAATTACCCTGGGTGTCTGATGCAGGAGCATCCAGTGGTGTAAGGAAAATATTGCATCACCCAAAAAAAGATGTGTTTCAAAATTGTTGATGTTCTTTCCATTTCTTTTCAAAATTTGTCGTTCTGGTTCCATAATCGCTTGAATAATGATGTAGAACTTTAAGTTTTTCCAAACTGCTAAAAATAGTAACCTGTTATATTTAGAAGGTTTGCATTTGGGCATGGATTGAAGTGAAAACTTATAGGAAGTTGCATAATGGAAATATAAGACCTTTGGCAAAGGAATCACACAAAGATCATTTATGAGCTGAAATAAATTAAAGTTTTTGTTTTCTAAAAAATGCCTGAAAATTATTCAAACTTAGGTTTGAGGCACTAAACGGCCCCGTACGGGCCCGAAAATGCCTAGAAATAGTAGAGTGACTTCTTAGTACGTAGAGTACTCCGCGATCTTTCTGACACATAAAACGGTTCATCAATCGGACACCCGGATCAATAGTTATGGCTCCCGGAAGTTGACCTGTTTTTGGAGGGAGATACAAATTTCAAAATTAGGTTGCTGGTCACCAAAGAGGCTATTAATAAATATTTTTGGGAACCCTAGGTAGTAGTAGAGTTAAGGGGGCAAGTGTGGAGTCAAGAATAGGTGGGAGAACAGAAACCCTAGCTAATTTGGGGTTACAGAAGGTAGGTGATTCTAGAGTCTAGGAATAGGAAGTTCTAATGTGTTGCAGCCTGTGGAGGGTTGATTCCTCTGATTGTATTTAAGATTCTGTAATGTAATAAGTTGTCCAAATCAAAAAAGAAAGTTCTATTTTCTGTATGCAATTTTTGTTGTTGTGTGTTTTATGATTTACCCCCTTCATCAAGTTCCATATGTCTTAGTATGTGATAATAGACCATCTTTTGCTTCATTAAGATTATCTAGTTGGGCTTTTGATTATGGAATCATTTTGAAATTTTCTCCAAACTATTATCCCTAAGGAAATTGCTTAGTAGAGTCAACAAACAAAGACTTATTGATTATCATAAAGAAACTGAGAGAAAAGAATCCTATGGAATGGAATACCCTACTTAAGTATGCCTTGTGGGTAGACCGAAGCAAAATGAAGGTTACATTAGGAAACTCTCCTTATCAACTAGTATATGGGGTGGATCCTATCCTCCCTATGAATCTAAAAATCTCCACATTATAGTTTGCACAAGACTATCTGGGTATAGATAATAAACAAGAAGTTAGGTTGCTTCAACTTATGAAACTAGAAGAAAAGAGAGATAGAGTGATAGATCGATTCGCTAAACATCAGGCTACTGTCAAACATTGGTTTGATAAAAGAGCCAAAATAAAAGCCTGTAGGATTTCAGATTTAGTCCTAGCATGGGACAAAGCACAGAGAAATAAAGGTGATCATGGAAAGTTTGATAAACTTTGGATCAGTACTTTTCAGATTTCAAAGATCCTAGGAGATAGTACTTATAGACTCAAGACCCTAACAGATGAGGATGTTCCATTGCCAGTTAATGGATAGTTCCTTAAGCATTATTTTTAAGCTTAGATAGGGTCATGTCAGGATGTTGTACCATATTGTACATACTGTATAGTTGCTTGTATGGCTCTACTTTGTGTGTTTTCTTGTTTACTTTTTTTGTTGAGTTCTTGTTTTGGTTATGCAAGATGATGCACCTTGCCACTTTAAAAAAATCACCAGATTGTTAGAATTCAAGTGATAAGTACAAATTCTTACATAGGTTGTGACTCACACTAAGAAGTACATATGATCAGGTTTGTCATGTCTAATTCATCTATGATATTCCTTTTCTTGATCAAGGTGATCTTCACAATGACTCAACTAACAGCCTTGGGTTTGTTGAATACCTTAGTATAGGGGTTAAGTGAAAAATCCAAAGGGTCACCCTTGCTACCATTGCAATTCCCAACCTAAAACAACAAGTGATCACACCTTGCATGATGAGCTTACATGATGATATCTTATGAGAATACAAAAAAAATAAAAGAGAAATATATTGAAAAATCCAAAAGGATGAAAATTAGGCCATATAAGTAATTCTACCGAGGCTATGGATGTCTACTGGAAGTGGGGCTCTACATAGGGGAATTGCAAAGATAACCTTATCAGGGCTATGGACACTAGCAATAAGGCTATATCCCGATTGGCTATGAGAGATGAACCCAACCTATGTAGCTTAACACCAGTTACTAGTGTCTTCAACTTACTTTCAAGATGAGGATTATTAATCACATGCACATACTTGATCCCTTATCAGTAGTGATATGCTTATGAAATTAACATCATTCAGAAAGATCATGATGTTCATGCTTAGGGAGAGTTGCAATACTATGTTTTAATGTATCTTCATCACTTGAGAAATTTGAATTTGGTTGTTTTCTTTGGTGGAAAGTTGTGTGGTTGCACAACACACCCCATTTTGCCTTAGCAAAATAGGGACCCAACATTTTGCTTTTGCTTGTTCTTTATTTTCTTGCTTTGGGTGGTTTGGTAAAAGTTAGTTAAGTATATCACTCCTTGAACATGCATGTGCCTCACAAGAGAAGGTCTAATGTTAAAGTCAAAATTTGCCTTCATAAAACTTATAGTCTAGAAGAGCACAAAATTCTAAGTAGGTTTACCTTTGTATCACCTTGATATTCCTTAAGGATAAAAAGTTATGCCTGATCAAAGTTTGGTCAATTCGAATATTTCCATAGGGTCACATTCATTAATATCAGTCACATTTACTAGATGACCATGGCATATGAAGATCACTCGATATCTGCATAATACCTCAATATGTAAACATCAAAGTTAGGTAGGAAAGAATTCTTACTTGTCAAATACCCATGCATATTCCCGGAGGGTCATATTTCTAAATGTCTGTCATATTTTGCAAATATGACCATGATGTCACCTTATTCTGATTTATAGAAGACCCTGATATGATGATGATTTCATTAGAATCCCTGACACCCATAGCGTCATATTTTCAATTATCCGTCATATTTCTCAATATGATGATAACATCATCCTAACCCTATACAAAGAGAACATGACAAGATGATGATGTCATCATGACTCAGATTGAAGAGGGTCATATTTTGAAATATCCCTTATCTTAACTAATATGACAATGATGTCAATCCCTCAAATAATTTGAAAGACTTATGAAACACTGACATCATCCTTACATTCTCAAATAGCATGATATTTCATAGTGTTGAATATCTGGATATTTCCCAATATCCCTCATATCGACCCTCATGACCCAAGATGCAAAGATTCCCAATGACCAATTAAATGATGCCGCGTGGCACATCCACTCTATCATATTGATACAATGTGTTATCATGACTATTAACAAAGGTATGGTGACCTGACCTTGGTCATTTGTCAATAGTTGACCATCCTCATGATGACATCACCCTCATCTTCACATTTTCAAACATCCCTGATCTCTACAAATATCACCCCTCACATTAAATGCAATTCCAATGGTAGGTCAAGCCTTCAAATTTCAAATACAAGCCCACCACTTGTCAACATCCATGAACATCATGTGTTGATCAATGGACATGAACCAAAGGACACTAATCACACCCTAATTCAATATGTTAAATGGTTAAGAGTGAGGATTTGGGGTTCATTTTGAATTTACCATATGTTTAAACAAACAATTATAGAGCTCTAGAGAGATTAAAACATCACTACAACTTGCAAACTAAACAAGAGACACATTCAAATGGAATGGTAAATAGTAATTACAAGGTGATTGCGCTCATCCAGATATCACCTACATAGTAAAAGGGAAGCGATTATCATGTATGTAATGCTAAAACCCTCTTTTGTCATTTGTGGTGAATGAAGAGGTAAAAAAATGTTTTTTATAGAGCTAAGTGATATGATGATGTATGAAATGAACTAGAATAATAGGATTATCACCATGAAATACATGTGATGACTAAACCACTACTACACACAACACATTAGGGTAAGATATGCATGTTTTATTGCTGGATCCAATGCCAATCAGAAAGAATCAGATAGACACTAAATTTTTGATACCTATGTTCGTACAGCCAGATAGAATAGCATTCAGATATGGGCAAATTAATGATACGTATCAAGGAAATACTGATCTTGATGCATGGATAGCAAAACTAGACAAAGGAAGTGGGAACCCACTGCTAATTAGTATATACAGTTCAAAAATGTGGAATGCAGGCAGATTTTTATATGCAATGGAAGCCACTAAACTAGTGGTAGAATGCTCTTGAAATTACAATGTGGATACCAAAAGGGTAGAAAAACATGGCAGAATTTATGCAGACTTTTCAGCCATAGGCATCACCATGGCCTTCAATCTACCTAAGGGACCTGATGTGATTTGATTAAACTTGGGAAAGTTAGAAAAGGACAACAATAGTAAGAGGAAAGAGACCAGAAGTATCATGTATCAATGGAGGGCCAAGAATATCACATATATATCTCTTAAGTTTGATTTTTCTCTAGAATATCAGTAGATGATGACTATGCTTAGCCAGATGATGGGGAGACCAAGTGTCAGAGCCTTCAAGAATTGGATGTATGGTATTATCATGATAGTGGAATGTTCTGATGACAAACCCCTATGGGAAAAGATCATAAGTGCCAGCCTAGATTAGGGAATGAGGAGGCTAGGAGGGAAAGCCAACATGTTCCATATGACCTCCTATGTAGTATATGCTTGAGCATTTAGGGGCACATTCAATGGATTGTGAACAATAGGCAGGGTTGGAAGTAACCTTGGAGATGTGAACATTTAGGAGCATTATCCACAATTGAAAAGAAGAGAGTCTCTCCAACATTATTAGAGATTGAATGATTCATTCTCTATGCACCTTGTTAGGTCCATGGAAGAGGATAGAGCAAAGAGATTGAGTGTGGAAGCTCAAGCTACTATATACAAACATGGGGCTTGATTCATCCAATTCCCCACATTTTCATACATAAGAATGGAAGGTTTCACTAGGCAACCTCTCATGTTGCTAAGATATCTAAATGACAAGGTCATCTTCATGGAGTTTGCCTTCAGTGGAGGCTTATATTGAAAAGGGAAAGAAAACAAATGTCTTGTTTCCAGGCATGATTGGCTAGTATATGTGCCCTGATAGGGAGAGTGTTAAGGATGTAATTGGAGGATTGAACTTGATGCACTTACAACCCTTCTCACTAGTTAGGCCGTATGATCCTTATGGTAGGATGTTGGCATTTCATAAGAAGCATATGCATCAAAAGCACATTGAAGATTTCTAGGTTGATTGTGATGATGAAGTAGATGTAAGAAGGAGGGGTTACTAGAGGCTTACCTTAAATTACACATCTTGGATTGCATGCTAGTGTCTACTCAGTTACATGAGGATGATGGTAAGATCATGTCCCAAGAATATGAGGACAACAAGGTATATAATGAGACCATATCAGCTCCTGAATGGAGTCGGCCAGAGGAAATTTCCCTGGATGAGATAACTTAGAAGATCATGTAATTAACCAAGGAGTGGGTAGAAAATGAGATGACCAAGCTGAAGAATAAAGGAGTTGCCCTCACTATAGATAATAAAAAAAAGAGGTAGGACCCATCAGACAAGGAATATGATGATTTCCTCCAAGAAAAGAGGCAGTCAAATGGAGAAATGCAACAAATTAAAAATAAGAAAGGAAGCCAAGCACCTAGGGTGATGGTCATTTGACAACCCCAACCAAAGGGAGATTTAGCTTCCACATCAGCTACATCATCACCTCATACAACCACAAAACAAAAGAAAACTATTGAAAATCCTACACCTGCAATTGTAGAGGAGGAAGAACCCTTAGATGATGACCTCTTGATCAAGAAGAAAAACAACCCTTAGATGATGTAGTCAATGATCTTTCTTCTCATTCTATGGAGACCTTGGTGGAAAATACAAAGATGACCCCTCATGGCACCGTTGTAGCTCGAAAGGAAGTCCATCAGGAGGAGGTTGAAGTGGAGGAAGTTGAAGAAGATAACCTAAAGTGGTGGACCAACAAATTGGATTGTCAAACTTAGTCGACCCAGTCACCAGCCCTGCAGCAGTAGACCTAACATATCAGGGTGATGAGGATCAAGGTAGAGACAAAGATTTACCTACGGAACAAGAAAAAGTAGAAGTCAACATACATATGAAGAAGGATGAGAAGATGCCTGATAAGAATGATGATCAAGGTAATGTCCTAGCACCAGAAGAGAGAACAAATGAAAAGGAAATAGATAAAGTACAAAACCTTGGAGAAATGGATACATCAAAAGATGGAGAAAAAAATCCTCGACAAGGTGATAACCAGAAAAAAGAAGTAGAAAATGTGAATAAGAGTGATCAGGGTGATCACCTAGATAAATTAGACCAGAATGTTCAATCTTCTCATGAAGATCAAGCTTGGAAAAATACACATGATCAAAATGTGAATGCATCACAAGAAGCCCCTACACAAGAAAATATCCCTCATGAGAAAATTTAGGAGGATGAGCAAAGAAAAGAAGCTTCTCCACCAAGGGTGGAGCATAGTGTAGAGTCTCATGATGCTCATATTGAGCAAACTAACCAACAAGGGTCCATAGGTGACATACCATATTGGTTATAGTAGGAGATAAATCCACCACAAGTCACTGATGTACCTAAATTTGATGTTTCTACATTATTCTGAGTAGATATGATTAAGCCTAAGAGAAAGACAAGACCTACATCCACAATTAGGAGAGATCCAACCACAGGCAGGAGAATAGCTTGAGTAGCTTTGCCAATAGTAGATAAGGCAAAAGGAGAGATAAATATTAATGAATTTAAGATAACTAATGGTGATCTAGGTTTTTCTACTAAGGATTAGGAGGGCCAAGAGGTCAAATATATTATTGACTCCATGATGTAAAGTGTAAAAAAGGAGAAGGACAAAAATAAAATGCACAAGGAGCACATTGCTTAGTTGCATACATTTATAAAAGGGTTAATTGACCCTAATCACATGCCAGTTAACACAGCCACCCCCTTAACCATCATATCTCAGGAAGAGGTAACAAGGCTGAACATCATGAAGAATAAGGCTCAAGTGATGGAAAATTGGTTTATTCTTTTCATTTCTGAAGTAGAGAAGGTGATAAAGACCTCCCTCTCTAATTGGAACTTGCCTAGCACATTGAGGAGAAAAGTAGATAAATTTCAAAAGAAGGTTGGAAGGAGATCTATCGAAGTAGAGAAACATCTAGATGTGCTAGCTGAGATGAGGCACATAGATATCAAGGTGCTCATATATAATAAAGTATTGGATAACAATACTACACAATTATTAAGCATATGGTGTGAGGATACCAAGTTCAAGAGTGATATCCTTAAGAGGTGTAATTCCACACTTAGGGATATCAGTGTTAAATTGCATCATCTTAGGGCTGAGGAGATAAATATATTGGAATCTCTAGAAGACAATGTAGAAGGAAAGATAGAAAATCAAGATGTTGATTTTGCAATTGAAGCCTTCTAGAGTAATTTCAAGCAGGTAACAAATGACCCTCTCCACCATTTGACAGAGGATGTAGTCAACAAGCCTATGAGGATGAAGGCCAAGGTAGAAGCATATAATCAGACCCTAAATAGAAGAAAAGGTAAATGGTCCACACTACAGACATAATTCCATTCTCAAGAGCATGCTATAGTAAAAGGTAGAGTCCAAAATGTGGGAGAGATTGAAAGAATAATACAGGCCTATGAACCCATCAGGGAGATTATTAGCATACATGTACGAGATGACCCTCATACAAATGATGAAGATGATGAAGATCAAGAAGATCAAGAAGATGAGGAATAAGAAGAGTAAGGATGCATGATGATAGGGTCATATGCATAGTAAGACAAAGAAGTGACCAAGTTCCACTGGATGGTTGCCAGCTAGCAACCTGTGCCACATTTCATATATATTGACCAAGTCAAAGAAGATATGGACCATTGATTTAGATAGATAAATCCTGATTATTGAATCATTTGTAACTGCCTCCTCTATAAAAGGAGATGGAGTGCACATTGTATGACTATTCAAAATATAATTGAGGTTAGATTGTTGAAGCTTCTTAGGATTAACTCTTAAAGCTGATTGTAAATATACATGTCTTTTGTATACTTAATGAAAGTGAAGATCTAGATTACATGCCATCGTATACTTTGAGTAATCTATAAATGAATTCTTGGCTTGTACTTTGATTTGCTGCATCCCTTGGAGTGCAATTCATGTTGTACATGTTGTTGTCATCTCTTTTCCATTAAAGTTTGCATCAACCATACTTAGCTATGGAGTACCCTGTTGAACCTATGGTTTGATTTTCTTCCTTTCATGACAATATCTGGAATGTATGTGGACCAATAGCTGAAGATTCATTCAATTTAGTAAAAAAATTAGAAAGCATTTATCTCAATTTGTTTAATTTCATTACAATCACCATCACAATTGCAAATATATAGATAATCTCAAGTAAATACACATAAATATGCAAATATCCTAAAGGAAATTGAATATTCTTAGCATATTTGAATTAATCTGGATGCATAATTGAAAATATCATGCAAATACATATAAATGTCAATACATATTAGCTTGTAGGCACCTTATTTAGATAAATTGATAAGTGCAAAAGAAAAACTCAATCAATGACAGTAGATGTTTAGAAGAATTGATCAAACTTAGAAAATATCAGCATCTTCTATTAAATACAGTAGGATTAACCTTGTTTGTGAAGAAATTTATAGAAGGCAGATGTAAAACCAGATGTTCAGACATCAATTCAAGGTAGCAGAACAATGTAACGCCCCTTGAATGGAAAATAGCATATCACATCAACATTTGAGTAATGTGAAATGATCATGACATAATCAATGGAGGCTTGGAGTCATCAGTTTATCCTAAATTGATCGTACTTATCAAGATAATAAAGGTTTGTTGTGTAAACTTTTATTCATGTTGTTTTGACTAACAATCATAAACAACACTGCATAAAGAATTTAGAACAAAGCAAAGGATGAACACTCTCATGTCAGATGCCATTGAGAATGTAGTGAAGGATACTGAGGAAATCACTTTGAGAGTGTTAAGAGATCATCATCTTCCAACTATATATGATAAAGAAGAAACAAATGTTGAAGTTGGTACATTTATTCCTAAGGAGAATATGGATCAAGGATTGGATAGAAGTGATGAAGAGCCGAAGGAGAAAGATGAGCTAGTCCCTACTATTGGATCAGATATTGTTGTTAAGGATCAATCCGAAACAAGTATTCCTCTAGAACAACAAATTGATGATCAAACAAACAAAGAAAAGATTGAGGAACAAAACAAAGATGATGATCAAAAAGAGGAAAAAGCTAAAGAAAAATCTTCTCTAGAACAAAAGAATGATGCTAATGATGTCATGGATTTAGATCCTTTGTAACAACACAAAGAAGAAGAAGTCTCTGGTATAGCAAGAGACACTGCAGAGTTTACTAAGAAATTCTTGGAGAGGAAAAAACAAGTCTTGGAGCCTAAATTTTCATAGGGACCAATAAATTTGAAATCAATGTCCCCTGTGCAAAAATTTAAATTAGTGTCAATTGTTGATGAAAACACACATACAAGACAATGAGCTCATTGGTGCTGCATCTGATGTACTAGAGAAGTTGATGCCTGAATACCCAAAAGGTACATCATTATAATCAACTGATCAACTCAAAGGTATGATAAAATCAATCAGCAATCATTTTGAATCTTTTGTAAAATCTACAAAAACAAAAGTTAGAAAAGAGTTTGATGAGAAAAGATTGGCTAAGTTAAAGATCATGTTGATCAATGATAAAACTTCTTTAGACAATGGAACAATAGGTATACAAAGTGCCATAAAAGAAGCCTATGACTTGTACAAATTTTGTTTATCATGGCCGAAATCCACAAAGGAATTAGAAGTCAAGATTAACAATATGAAACTATAGTTAACAAATATTTCTAAGTCATTTGATTTGGCAACTAAGTCAATAAGCAACAAAGAGACACAAGTGATCAATATCCATAATGAGCTAAGTAATCTAGTGAATAAGAGAGATCAAATGAAAAATAGGTTGTGTCAATTGAGAGGACTAATAAGCCCCAAGATAGATTCAATGTCAAATCTTGTAGTAGAAGCACTGCAAGTAAGTGCACTAATTTACACACCTTCTAATGCACAAAAAGCAGAGAAATTAGTCTTCCTCACAAGTGGCCATATTCAAACTCTAGACAATGCTAAGATGAGTTGGGATAGACAATTAGTTCAAATCAAGAACATTTTCAATTACATTCTATAACCCACAAAAAACTAATTTGAAGATTGTACCTATACATATGCGGCATAGTATGAAAATTTTTACAGCTCTTGCATTTTTGACACAATTTTGGCTCCTGTACATATAACTTTGCCATTGATGTCAAAGGGGGAGAAGAAGACCAGTGAAAAATGGGCAAACACCTAAGGGGGAGAAGAAAATTAGAGTGTATATAGAAAGGGGAGTAGATAAGCATTTTTCACTAAGTGTTTTCATCAATGCCAAAGGGGGGAATTGTTGGCAAGAGACTCTGCTATGATGAATGATTGAATGTTGTCATTGATGGAAATAAGACAAATGGATTTCATGAACAAGGAAAAGAGACTTTACTCACATAGATCATTTTGGTCTTACAAAGGATTTTGGCCTGGAAGGCTCAAATGGCTAAGTATGGGTAGTATACAGAGCAAGTGATAGAGACTGGGTCAGTATGCCTCCATAGTTGAAGATAATTATATGTAGTTTAGGTATGTCAGTCATAGATACTTGGTGATCACATGCTCCAATGTTCAAGTTCTAACTTCCTCCAGAAGTCATATGGTTAAGTATCTAAGTGTGGGTGAACAAAGTAAAGACAGGAATAGTGCACAATACCAGAGTAAAAGGGTCTGCATTCCTTCGTTGTGGCATATTTTGGTTTGCATTTCTGAAGGTATGCTAAGAGGTCAATGATGAATGTTGGGTATGATTTTTAGAGTCTAATACAATCCACAGTACAAGTTATGATGTGACAATTGAATTGGTCAAGGGTGTTCTTAAGGGACAAGTCGACAGGCATGTTAGATCCATATGCAGAGAAGATATATTGTTTGAATAATTAATTCAAGTGGTTGAATGATTGGTGCCAACCTATATGAAGATTGTTGTATATTTTTTTGGTCCGGATTGTTGTTTGTGTATAAGATCAAGATGACTAGGTAAAACAATTGTATACACATTTCATGTCTAGCTTGGTGACCTACTTTTAAGTTAAATCTTATTGCAGATATATATATTGGATGGATTTTAGTGTTGAATAGGAGAAAATGTATGGAAGTAGTGTGAATTTGATGGATGAATGATTTTAAATAGTTTGAAGAGTAGGAAAAGTTAATAAGGGTAGAAAATAGAGTATATGTAACAGAGCAGAAAAGTAGGGATGACAATATGAAGTCCTTTGAATCTGTATACTGAACTAATTTGTACTACACCTTAGCATTGTGTAGATACACTTGCAGTAGTCCTCTCTTGGGAGTGAGCCAATCCTTCTTCTATCTTTTCTTCTACCTTTCTAGCAGTGAGCCTTTTGTAGTGAGCACTTCTTAGACAATGAGTACTTGGATAGTGAGCCTTCATGTAATTTAGTATTGTTATCATAATATATTGTGAGCTAAGACTCATTTTGGTTTTTCCTTTTTGGGTTTTCCATATAAAATCTTGGTGTCTATGTGTTATGAATTTGTGGCTACTCTTCTCATTTTTTGTTTGCTTTCATATTATTGAATTTGGTAATTGGATTAATGAATGTGTAAAATAAAAGGTTTTTAGAATACTGATTCACCCCTCTGTCTTAGTATTCTTTGCATTCAACAATGACATTATGTGGAAGGATCTACCATACACATTAATAGATGGTGAATTACACATTCTAGGGAGAGATGAAATTATGTGGAGGATTGAATATGGACATGAAAGAAACAAATTCTTAGGGAAGCCCATGAGGGGATCTCAAGAAGACAAAGCTGTGGTGAGGCAACAACAAAAAGAGTAAAGTTGGTAGGATTATGGTGGCCCACTCTACACAAAGATGCAAAACAATATGTAAAACATTGTGGCATATGCCAATGAATAGGGAAGCCTACCACAAGAGATGAGATACCTCTTAAACTAGTGTTCACCTAGGTACCATTTGAGAAATGGGAAATAGACTTTAGATGTCCTATAGATCCACCAAAAAACATTCTAAGGCAAGATTTAAATCATAATAGGGGTGAAATACCTCCCTAAATGAGTGGAAGCAGAACCTACTAGAGATTATACTACAAAAACCATCACAAGTTTTTTATATGAGAATATTGTCACAAGATTTTGGTGTCCAATGAGTATAACAAGTGATCAAGGAAAACATTTTAAAAATAAAGTAATTGTGGAATTTGTACAAAGCTTTATGATTACACACAACAAAAGTCCATCTTACCATCTGCAATCCAAGGGGGTGAGTAAGCACTAAAAAAATCATTGGTACATCTCTAACTAAAATGTGTACTTGTAATAGGGAAGATTGGGACATAAATATACTTGTGGTACTATGGGCATAGTGTACATCACACAAGAAAGATACTAAAATTACACCATTCAAAATTGTATATGGTATGGATGCAACTTTACCAATTAATTTTACAATTCTTCACCTACGCATTGCATTAACCTTGTGGTTGAATGAGGAAGAATCACTATCCAATAGAATTGATGACCTAGAAAAACAAGATGAAAATAGACTCATAGCAGTATAATCTAAATCTTAAAATAAAGAGGCAAAAAACATGGCACTACAAGAATCTGCGGTTGAAAACATGTAAAGGAGAGTTAGTATTGCACTATGATAGAAAATCTTAAAGTGAGATCGGTAGAAGCCTATCACATACATGAAATTTTTTAGTTAGGGGTAGTAAGGCTTAAGTCTATAGATAGAAAAACCTTAACAAGGTATGTGAATGGGGCTCGGTTGAAACATTATCATCAAAATGTTGGCAATATACAAATGGAAAAATGTATTAAATGCATAATGGTATCATTGAAAATTATATAGCACCCATTTATCGAATACTTCACAACTTTCACATTCTACAAGTACCATGAGTTGATCGCATACTACAAGAAAAAAAGAAAACCCTAGCCACAAACTAGGAAAAATGGCCACTCTTGTATTAGTAGATATCTTAGAGAAGACAAGGCTAAAATAAGAAGTACCCTTATAAGGTGTTGGAGGTTAAGGGAGATGAGGCCTTCTCTACAGTCCCACCAGATGTAATTTATACAAAGGATGTCCATAAATACATCTCTAAGATTAATCATACAAAGTTCAAGGAGCTTCACATGAAGCTCCTCTAAATAGACCAAACAAATTATTTGTCTTAGTATCAAGAGATAGAGAAGAAGAAGTTGGATATATGGAAGGATTTTTTTAATTTTTGCATGGAGCATGGCTAGGTCAAAATTGTATTGAGAATAATTTATGATAAGTTTATCTACTTGGATAAACCATGTAGAATCACTAAGAAATCTATTCAAGTGGTGACTGGGTTAAGTGTGGTAGGGGACCTTCCATCCAAAAAAGGCATAAAGAACAAAAAATTTGAAGGATTGACAGGAGCCTCATATGATGGTCAAATCTTAAATGTGAAAGAAATAAAAAAAAACTTGTGGTAAGATATGCAATGATGGGCATAACATATAAAATCTACTATGCTAACTAGGAAGACTCCACAAGTGGCACAACAATTCATACCATGTATTAGATGGTGATAGAAGGGAAGGATTTTGATCCATGCAAAGTGCTATGGTAGCAATTGATGGAGAATATACAAAAAATGAAGAGCTCACATTATAATTTCTGGTATGGCACATTAATCATTTGGCTCATTTTATACTTCATGAATGCACTCCCTAATTGTTTTAGAAAAGCATTGAAATCAAACCTATCTATAGTAAAACAAATAAACTATCATGTCAAACAATTCAAGGATAAATAATCTTACATCGCTGCATACTAGGGGATCTTCAAAGGCCTCCAACAAAAAAAGAAAAATAGGGAGTGTTGGTTCTTTTTCTGGTAGCCCCTCAATTTTAAGGCATCAATCGCCATATTGTCAAGACAGAAGGATTAGGCAAATCCTGATAGATGGAAGAGACTTATGGTCAAATTGATGGTGAAGAAAAATCCACTGAATAGGAATTTAAATAAACCTCCTCTACACTTTGAGCCTTGCTAAGCTCAGGAGGGTATTCCCAAAGATCTCTGAATAATTTGGAGAACAAGTAAACAATAAGGGAGATCTTTATTTAAGGAAATTAGGTTAAAATGGTGCAAACATATGATGAACTAGTTTGTAATCCTTATAGATGCACTCATTGGCAGTCTCTTACAACACCATTAACCTAGAAAATACAATATGCATAAATCCTTTGAAGATTTGCATCAGCTATAGGTTTCACATGAGGTTTAATAAGATCTAGAATACTGTACTTTACACATAATAGTAGGGAAGAAATAACATAGAAATAATTTATGGGCATAACCAAAATGATTTTCAATCTAGAATGGGTAGGACAATCTTCATCCATAAGATGGGTGTCTGATCTCGTAGGGACAGAGTCATATTTGAAACAAAACCAACAATGAACAAGAAACCATAATATTCAATTAGACATGATTTATCAGGTTTCTTCTATACAAAAACATCAAACCCTCAACTACCCTATTGCTCTCAAAATTACAATCCATTCTTAGTTATCCAATACAGATCTGAAATGCTCCACATACTAGTGATGGAAGTGTGCATACCTAGTTGTCTTAAGCATAACACTATTATTGTATCTCTTGAATACATACTGATAAACACATGACAAAGAGAGTAGAAGATGTACATCCAGGAAACCTTTGGAATTCCTAAAAAATTTAGACATTAATGGAGACAAAGTGCAAAATGATAACAAAAGCAATAGTTTTATATTGATTTATTGAACCAGCTTTAACTGAATCACTACAAAATACTTGTCACAAATAGACCTCTGCATTACATAAACTAGTCACTCACTACACTATAGCTTTGAGATCACCTAAATTGGATCCCATAGTTCATAGCTTGCCTAAAAATATGCTCTGGAACCAACCACTTACAAAGACCTAGAAATTACAATATTATAGAGAAGAAGGAGAAAGGAGATGGAACAAGAAGGTGACAACTGTCACAAATAGAACCTTTGATTTGCAATTTATTTGGCATAAGAGAATATGCCACAACATCCTTTGATTTCCCTCTTCAATTTCCCTCCTTCACCTTGTCTTCACTTTGCAAATCCCATGCACAATTTTACCCTACTAGTAAAATTAGCTTCGCAACTACATTTTCACTTGGTAGGTAAAATTTTTACCCCCACGTAGTTTCCACATTTCACTCAAAAGTGAAAACATGTTTTACCATTCAATTCTAACTCCCAGAATCAAATGAAATATGCAAGGCATTTTTGCATATACAGGGGCATTTTTCCTTTTGTTGAAGCATTTCTACATATGCCAATGCAATTACAAACTTGTTCAAGGTAATTAAATCAATGGAGCCACGTTTTTCCTACTGTTGTCAAGTTTTTCTCACTACTGGGCAATTTAAAACACTCTAAACATTTCTAAAATTGCTCCTTGGTTGTGAAGAATGCCCAAGGCATTGTTCTTGAAGTGAGAAAACTCAGATCGACAACCTGTAAGAATCCCCAAGTCCATCCTACAAACCAAAAAATGTGATCAAGAAACCTTTAGCACTTCTCTGCAATGTCCAACAACCATTTCTACAATTCTACACATCTATTTGAGCATTTAATATTTTCCATCTATAGAATGGTAGAGATAAATTTAAAAGCATATTAAAGCTTTTAAAAAGCTTTATCCTTTTGATTTTTGAATTTACCAAACAATAGAAACATTTAAAATATTTTTAAAAATCTTTCCACTCCATTTAGCACTCACTTTTTGTTCTCTGTGGAATGGAGGAAAATTAAAACTAATGCTTAATAAATCTTTAAATTAAAGCTTTCACTTTAATCTTTTACTACCCAACAAATAAAACATTTATAATGTTTTATTTTTTTACCTTCCGCTATTCCTCGCTCAACTAAGGAATGGTGGAAAAGAATTAAAAAAGCATATTAAATCTTTATAAAACTTTTTTAAATCTCACACTTTAATTTTTTAACTTTACACAATAATTAAAAGATTAAAATGTTTTTAAATTGCCTAGTTAAAATATTAACATTGGGAAAAAATTAATTTCTCCGCCAACCAAAACGGTGCAATGACACCAGTGGCACATGGGATATCTAAAGACCATGAAAATTTGTGGGAGACCATAATCAATTATTTAAAATATGAGTTTGTTGCCAAAACCATGAAATTCAACACTTTTTTGGGATGCTTATCTAGCCCGAAGGTAGTTGCAAACGTATTAAAAAACACGCTAAAACTCACCCGCAGACCATGAAACTAGACAACCTTACTAACATATGTCCCGAAAAACTTTCTACCAAATGGATTTGCATGATGATGAGTAGGATGCAAAATTTTAATTGTCAAAGTCAGGGTCTCAGGTAGATGCGATAGATATCAAACTTAGCCCTTGCCGCCAATTTGAAGGTAACTAGGCATTTCAAATTTGTCAAATTTGAAGGTGCCAACATGGAGAGGATTCTATATGAGATGGTAAAGAAATATACAAATGATATAGATTTCTTGGTTGATAAATATTACATAGTAATGGAGGCAATAGAACCTAGAACATAATGGATACCAAAACTACCTTATGAAATTACAAAAGAAGTAGAGTCATACACCCAAAACCTCCTAAAACAACCTAAGGATACAAATACAATAAGATTGGGGACATACAGGGAGTTTATGAATAGACAACAAAAGAAAGATGTAGAAGAAAAAGTGGAAAACAATAAGACTGCATGAAAAATGAGGATTCCCATCAAAAGAAGTTCTGTAATGTAGTTCTACAACAACCTATTGTCACATAGATTTGTACCTAGTGTTGAAGGTTTTTAGGGCTCCAACAATCTTGTGGAACATTGAGATGACCTTCAGGTGTGGGACCCTACAGGGAGGTCAAATCTCCAGAGAGGCTGATTCCTTTGTTGAATGAGAGATTTAGCTATCCTATGACTAAACCTAATATATCCACTAGTTATGAAAAGAGGAAGAGGGAGTAAAATTGAAATTAAAAGGATGTGATACACTAGGCTTGAATATAAGAGCCCTCATAGAACTGAGAAGATGCACAAAGTGACAAGATACAACTAATAATCATACACAGATCAAACTGATTTTAATAGAGGCAAGGGGCAAGAAATGATTAGAAAGGAATTAACATTCACAGACACATCATTCTTAGATCACACATAGTTAAAACTCGCATGAAAAGGTGAAATAACTAGCATATATTCAATCATAAGGCGTGGTTATAGTAGAGGAGTGTTCTGTTGGAATACAGAAGCATAGAACTAACTATTTTCCAACCATTTTTACATCTTACATTCATGCATATATAGCATCTAATTCAAAATGACCTAATTAGGTTACAATAAATTGCCCCATGAGCTCTATCAGAAAATATATATTTGTCTAAAGGGATATTTATCTGCAAGAATTAACAACATAAAATATCTGGAGACCTGGATAGATGAAAGATATTATGTTCGTCTTCAAGACGAGTAGCTGATTTGTCACCTGCAACCATAAATGCTACAAATATATAATAAGGAGAGTTGACAAGATTGGATCTATTTTGAGGGCATATGAGACAAATCCATGGGAAACGATTTTACAACACTTTTATCTTTGAACCCCTTTGATCTTGTGCCCCATCGATTCAAAAACCTTTGAAATTTTGACATCTGAATTCCTCTTTGGATTTAATTTGCATATTTCACAAATGACAAGATTTCCCACCTTTGGGAGTGCCAGAAGTCTCCTTTGAATTTGGACCATTGATGAGAATACTTTATGGATCGACAACCACTATCCTCTTTTTAATTATGTGTTGAGGCTCACCAAAAATTCTGCGTACGTGGCAGTATATCACGGTTACGCAGTAGGTAGTGAGACATTTTCATCTTGCTCTACATGAGTGCGCCAAGCCCTCCACATGGCTCTCCTTTCAAAAATCTTTGCATCCTTCCTAGGAAAACACCACGTGTCCACATTTCCTAACCATGCAGAAGGGATGTGACGTCATCTAGATTCATCTACGATGTTGCACTACCTTCCAATGGAGTCAACAATTTTGTAGTCATAGGCCCTACTCTGATGCACTTTACACTTGGCACGATTCTAGAGCCATGCAGAAGGAAAGAGCCATCTTCATTTGGGTTGTACGGAAGTGTGCTAAGCCCTCCATGTGGCTCCCCATTATAGGCTTACTTCTCTGACATCTGGTACTGGCTAATCGAGGCCTTGATATACTTTATAGGTGTCCTCCCCCTGCTGCCCTGAGGAAAGAAGTGATGTCATCTTAGGTAGGCAGTAGGCTAGTGGGATACTGCCACATGGCATTGGGGAAAAGGCATCAAGGGAGTAGTGAGAAAGACTAGTTAGTGAGTCGGAGTTCTATGGAACTTTCAAACCATAAGTCAAGAGTTCAGAAGTTCAAAGAAATCATGACCTCATGACAACAAAGGTTTTCTTTTAAACAAAGGTAAAGGCTAAAAATGAAAAGGCTTAGGAACTAGGCGAGAAGTTGGGCGGTTCTTGAACTTCTGAACCTGCCGACTTAGGTTATAAAATTAAAGATCCCCAATAAAATAGGAAAATAAAAGGCTTGGAGCTGGTGACTTGGCAGATGGGGCCGGTAAAAGAATGACTTGCCTAGACTTTAAGTAATAATTTAAGGGAATTTTCACAAGTGATAGGCGGTCAACTTAAATTTATAACTAAAGGCATTCAGGACCTTGTGAAAGAAACTCTAGGGTTTAGGGTTTTAGTGCTTTACTAACAAGATCTTCAAATTTTTAAACCCTAAGACTCTAGATACATAAAAAATTAAAGGTTTTGGGTCCATAGAAACATAGTCCCTAATGGATTCAACAAGAATTTTTTAAAGGGGACCATTTGACTCTGATTAGAGGGAAAAAACTTAGCATTTTGGTGACTTCTTAGGGGTGTCTACCTACTAGACAAATGGAAACTAGTAGCCTTAAGCATTCGTTGGGCATAGAGTCAAGTCTGAAACATGCTGGGAAAACTAAAATGTGCCTCATAAAAAGACCACAAAAAAGAAATGAGGCCTATATTCTCATAATGACAATATAGTCTATACAAGGCACTTAGGGAAATGAAACCTAAAGCATAAATAAATTAAAACAACATGAATTGTAAAATCTGAGACCAACCTTAATGGTAGAGTTTGGGATGGATCCCATTGACTGAGATCGATAGAACTTCACCATCCAACCTTGAAAGAATGAAGGCATTTGCTTGCTTGCTATTGATGATGACATAAGGCCCACTCCAAAGTGCATCAAACTTGGTATGGCCTCCTACTTTGTCATGAGCTGTATCCCATTTCAGGACAACATCACCTTCTTTGAAGGTCTGGACCGTGGCCTTCTTGTGAAAATATCTCTTGGTCTATATCTGATGTTCTTTTAATGTGATCATGGCTGAATGTCTTTATTCTTCTAGTTCAGTCAATTCAGCCATCCTGACAGACCTTGCATCTTCTCCTTCTAATGCTAATTGATGAGCCAAATTTAATGCATGAAGTTCTAAGGATATAAGTAATCTAGCCTCTAGTCCATATACAAGAACAAAAGGAGAATTCCCAATGGCTCTCTTGTATGTGATTCTATCAACCCAAAGAGCTAATCTAATTTTATTGTGCCATTATGTCTAGTTTGTTTCCATGGTCCTCTTTAGAATCTTGATTTGGTTCTTATTGGTGGATTCAGCCAACCCATTACCTTGGGGGTAATAGTTGGATGAAGTCTTTAAGAACACATTGTACTTGAGAGCCCAATCAACAATTCTAAAACTAGTAAATGCTTTTGCATTATCAGAAATAATAGTATGAGGAGTTTCAAACCTTGTCATGATTTCTTCCAAGAAATCCATGATAGATGATTCAGTGGCCTTCTTGAGTGGGACTGCTTCAACCCACCTAGTGAAGTAATCTATTGTAGTCAGAACCCACTTATGACCAACACTAGAAACATGGTTTATCATGCTAATGAAGTCTAATCCCCATTGTGAAAAGGGCTAATTAGCCTGAATAGGGTGGACTGGAAGTGCTTCCAATCTTATCTTTCCTGCAAAGAGAGCACACTCTTTGCATCTTCTTACCCATACATGGGCATCATTGAATAAGGTGGGCCGAACATGACCTGCCCTCATTATTTTCATTGTTGTAGCTCTAGTAGAGAAATTGCCACCAACTGGGCTAGCATGAAACTCACCAAGAAGTCTATCAACCTGATCTTGTTCTATGCATCTCAGTAAGACTCCATCCAAGTTTCCCCTAAAGAGAACACCATCTACCAAAGCATAAGGAATTGATTGCAATCTAAAATGTCTTCTTTCAGTTCTGTCCAATCCATAGGGGTACTCACTAGTGGACAAGAAACTAAGCATACCTATTGTCCAAAAAGTTACAACTGATGGCTCAGCTATAGGTTCCTCCTCATTCAAGTGGTAAGAGGAAGTCATCTCATCTACTGGTGTTTGAGCTAGCGGTTCACATAATCCTCTACCTCTAATCAGCTTAGTGGTCTTGATGATCACATCATATTCCAGGATCTTTGTGACCTAATTGGCTCTCTTTTCACTAATCTCTATCCTCATTATGTAATCACTCACACTAGGATGAGAAACTAAAAACTTTAATATGATTATTTTCTCGCATATATCTAAATTTCTTTAAATCTCTAACAATGGCAAATACCTGTTTATCCATGTGGCTATATCTGACCTCATAGTCCTTTAAGGTTTGACTGACAAAGGCCAAAGGCTACTCTAGTCCATGTTTATTTTACTACATCAGGAAAACAACAATACTATTCTCTCCTCCATGTGCATAAAGAAAAAAATCCTTCTCATAATTTGGGTTCATGAGAGTAGGTTCCTAGGCAATCTCTTCATTGATCTTTTCAAAACCATTCTTGCCCTCCTTAGTCCATCTAAAGACTGCATCTTTCTTGAGCATAATGGTTAGAGGCTTCACTAAGCCAGTGCAATTAGGAATGAACTTCCTAACAAAGTTGATCTGCCCTAAAAATGATTGTAAATCCCTTTTGTAAGTAGGCAGGGGAAGATTAAGGAGAGCAGATGTTCTATCAAGGTCTATGGATATTCCATCATTAGACACTATGTGGCCCAAAAGCTTACCTTGGGCAACAACAAAAATACATTTCTTAGGGTTCAGACACACCCCAAACTCTCTACATCTCTGGAAAACTTTCTTTAGATGCTCCATGTGGTTTTCTCCCTTCTTGGAGAAGACTGTGATGTCATCTACATAAATCAGGATGAACCTATTTATAAATCCTTTGAACAAAATATCCATTGCCCTTTGAAATGTGGAACCAACATTAGATAAACCAAATGGAATTTTTGCATATGCCATGGTTCCCCATTTGGTTGTGAATGTTGTCTTAAATCCATCCTCCTCTTTGACAAGGATCTGATTATAGCTAGAGAAGTTATCCAATAGTGAAAACCTTTCTACCCTTGTAGCTATTTGTAAAATCTGATCCATAGAGGGTAAAGGGTAATGATCCTTTAGAGAGGCTCAATTCAGGTCCCTAAAATCTACAAAGAGCCTAATCTCTCCATTCTTATTTCTCATAGGCACTAGATTAGCCACCCAAGTAGAATACTTGATGGGAAAGATAATACTTGCTTGTATGATCTTAGCGAGCTCTTTTCTCATGAGTGGCTCAATTTTTGGATTTATAGGTTGCCTCTTTTGGCAAACTCACTTGCAATAGGATCTAGATCAATGGCATGCTGAGCCACATTTGGATTGAATCCTTTAACATCTTCATATGTCCATGCTAGGACATCATTATATTTTTGGGTAAGCTTTATGAATTCTTGCTCCTCTTCATTGCCGCATACCTTTCATAGCAGCAACTCTTTGTCCTGGATGACAGTCACCTTCTGGTAGTCTTCTTTCTTTAAGGTCATGTTGTTCCCATCACCCCTGAACAAATTATTATGGCTAAAGACAGCCTCAAGCATAACTAGACCCTTGAGCATCTTGTTTGATTTGAGGTAGATGATCTAATCACCATAGTATTCTTGCAACCTAGGTTGTGCCATGGAAGAAAATTCTACTTCATTTTAAATGAAGTTCACAATCTATTCATTGTTGTTAAAGACGTGCCAATGGATATCACTATTAGGAACTAATGGTCTAACAACAATATTCACATGCTGATCAAGACCTTGGAATAAGTATGTAGGTGGAGAAAACTAAGCCCCCGCAATTACTAATTGATCAACATCAGTATTTAATTTCCTTGGGATCACCTACAGGTTGAGAGCAACAAAACTCTCAAACAGGTCCCAAACTCTATGTCAGTAAGCTCTTAGAAGCTAGGTTTTTGTTGTACATCTTTCTCTATCTTGATTAACCACAAATTAAATATCACCAAAGATCTTCAAATGTTTGATATTTCTCTTGTCAACAATCAATAGGCCATGAACCAATGCCTCATACTATCCTACATTATTCGTACAAGAAAAATGCAACCTATGAGTAAAATGCAACTTCTTACTAGTTAGAGAGACTACAAAAACACATGCACTAGCTCCATTTTTTCTCTTTGCACCATCAAAGAACATCTTTGATGGGCTATTGGAGTCCTCATCTAGTTTGAGGACAAAAGGAGTTAAAGAACCCCCTTCATGGATCATGTAACCGTCTAAGTTAGTTGCTTCAGTGGTGTAATAAGGATCAAAATTTTCATGATTTCTTACCTATTCATCAAGAAATAGAATAGGGATAGGAAGAGTTGGAGATTCTGCCTCAATAGGCTCTAGATCATGTAATTCCTCACCTTGAATCATAACATGCAGATTCACCAAACTGTGGTCATAATTTTCCACATGGTAATCTGAAATTGGTTCAGCCTTAATGGTCAACTGTGTGCCATATCTAGTCCTTAATAACATATGAGACCATTTTAAAGAAAGATACCCACCTACCTTGGCTTTGAAGTCCCTTGATAGATAGATATCAAAGAAAGGAGGAAGATCAATGACTGATATATCCTGCTTGAAAGATATGTTTTGACATGCATGCAGAGTCAAGTCCAATCCCTTGATCACTCCTATAGTGTTCATAGAGATACCATCTAACTATAATGCTCTTGATGAAACAATAGTATACTTGATGCCTAATGCATCTCCTATCTTCTTGGGCATGACTGAAACACTAGCCCTAGAGTCTATCGTGTAGTTGTGCACTAAAAATTTGCCAATGATCAAAGACAAGTATAAAGGAGATAGATCCTTGACTGTACTTACTTGTCCTTCAATTGGTTGCACAAGGCTGATAGGGGCCTTCTCTTTGTGCTTTTTTGGTGACTCTAATGTTGCTAAATCAACAGATGGGAAGTGCCTTAAGGCTTCTTGTATTAGATCCCTTTGGGAAGGGATAGACATTACTTCCCACATGGAAACACTAATATTTGTTTTCTTCATCCGTTCCACAATATTTAATGTAACAATGGTTGCTTTATGCATAGAGGGAATCCATGCTCCTTTCTTTTTTTGATCTGTAGTTTGTTTAGGCACATTTAAGCCTGGTGGAATTTCTTTTGTAGAAGTAGATTTTCTGCTCTATATTGGGATTGTGGCACTAACCACTTTTGCCTTAGGAATAGGCTCTTTTTGTAACACAATAGGCATAGGACTAACCTCCAACTACCTCTTCTTTAACCTAGTTTTGTTTGTGATGGGCATAACAACACTCTGCATGGGCTAATTAATAGTACAAAAATCCTCTGGAGTCCATAGCACCATACTGGCATTAGGGGTAGCCTCATTTTCAACTTCAGGGTTGCTATTGGTGGCCTCTGATAACAATGTCTGATGAGTGTGAAAGTTCTACACCATCAAAGCCATCTCTTGTGCACCAAAAGCATAAGAGGACTAATTATGAGGCTGGTTGTAGGGATAGCACCAATTTGCCTCATGGGCAAGATTGTTTTGAGTAGGGACTAAGCCCCTAATTTGATTCATAGCTGGTATTTGTTGTATAGGTCTTATAGTTTGTAAAGGTTGTGGAGGGTTAGGATTTTGGTATCTATTTTGTTGGTATCCTTGTTTCTAGTTCTGATTTCTATTTTGATTATACCTTTGATTTTAATTTTGATTAGATGTCTACCCCTATTTATAGATCTAGTAGGGTTTGGGAGCAATTTGAATAGCTATACTATTCACCTTGTTGGTCAAATTAGACATCAGGATCTTAAGGTCACTCTCTTCTTAAGAAAGAGAGGATGTTGAAGCTTTAAAATTTGGCATAGGAGCAACAATGGGCTATTGGGATGAGGAAGGCAACTCTAGAAAAAGTGCGATAGGAGGCCTAGAAGCAATTTTCCCAGCCTATATTAAACATTTTTTAGCTTTCAGTGCTATGTCATAGCCATCTGATAGGGTCTCAACACCCATTGATTGCATCATCACAACAATATCAAAATTTAAAGCTCTCAAAAAGTACAAGAAAGTACCTTGTGGAGATGGCATGAGGGTAGCTAGAATTCTCACCCATGTCCTTTGGAATCTGAATTTGAAATCTGCCAGCATCTCACTTGGGGCCCTCTTAATAGTTGTCAACTGTTCAAGCAATGAAACATTATTTGCCCTCTCACCAAACTATTTGTAGAGGGCTTCTCCTAGTTCATCCTAGGTATGTATTGAATCAGGGGTCAAGCTCTTGAACCATTGAAGAGCTCTCCCTTTGAAACATGAGACCATGAGATGGAATGCAACATCTTCATGTTGTATATGATGGACTAAGCACACATTGGATATGTCTTTGATGTGCTCAGCAGGTGTTACAAAACCATCACCCATGAAGGGTGAAACACTTTTTAGGGCTACAATAGGTATGCCATTGTATGTAGCCAAATCTAATGGACTTCCTCCATTAAAGGTTACAAAAGGCAAATTCCTTGCCATCCTAGGAATGTTCAAATTTAGTCTAGGGATATGTACACTTCTTCTATTATGTTGAAATATAATAGGAGGGGTGTGGATTGAGCTCTTGAAAGAGGTAAAACTAAGGTGCTACCCCTTCTTGCAGGAGACCTAGATAACCCAGACCTTCTCCTTGAAGCAACAACAAATAATTTAGTAAATAGGAAATTACCTCTTGAAGATGCCCTAGTTTGCAGAGGCATAAAAGATTGCATTGATCAGAACCGGTAGTGCACGAAACCCTTACCAAAATGTAGAGTACTAAGAAGGACACCAGATTCTCAACTTGATTCTTTGATTACTTATGCTTACAGTCCCACCAGACCTGCCAGAAACTATTTTCACATAGATTTGTACCCAGTGTTTAAGGCTTTTAGGGCTCCAACAATCTAGTGAAACATTGAGATGACCTCTAGATGTGGGACCCTACAAAGAGGTCAAATCTCAAGAGAGAGGTAGGTTCCTTTGCTGAATGAGAGATTCAGCTAACCTAAGACCACCTAATCTATCCACCAATTATGAAAAGAGGAAGAGGGAGTAAAATTGAAATTAAAAGGAGGTGATACACCAGGTTTGAATATAAGAGCCATCACAGAACTAAGAAGATGTACAAAATGACCAGATACAACTAAAAAACATGCACAAATCAAACTAATTTTAATATAGGCAAGGAGCAAGAAATTATTCTAAAGGAATTAAACATTCACAAAAACATCATTCTTAGATCACACAGAGTTAAAACTAGCATGAAAAGGTAAAATAACTAGCATATATTCAATCCGAAGGCACAATTACTATAGAGGAGTGTTTTGTTTGGAATACAGAAGCATAGGACAAAATATATTCCAACCTTTTTTACATCTTACATTCATGCATATATAGCATCTAATTCCAAGTGACCTAATTTGGTTACAATAAGTTGCCCCATGGGCTCTATCAGAAAATATCTCTGTCAGAAGGGATGTCTATCTACAATAATAAATCGTAGAAAATATCTGGAGACCTAGACAAAGGAAATATATTTTGTTCCTCTTCAAAGTGAGCAGCTGATTTGTCACCTGCAACCATAAATGATACAAATATCTGATAAGGGGAAATTGAGAAGATTAGATCTGTTTTGATGGCATATGAGACAAATCCTGAGTAAAGCTTTTAAAACACTTTCATCTTTAAAACCCTTTGATCCTTTGCCCCATTAGCTCTTAAAATATTTCAAATTTTGACCTCTGAATTCATATGTGGATTGAATCTGTATATTTCACAAATGGCAAGATTTCCCACCTTTGGGAGTGCCTGAGAGTCTCTTTTGAATCTAGACCATTGATGAGAATACCTTTTTGGATCGACAACCACCATCTTCTTTTTAATTCTGTGTTGAGGCTTGCCAAAGATTCTATTTATGTGGTAGTATATCATGGTCACGTCATAGGAAGTGGACCATCTTCACTTGGCTCTACAGGAGTGCACCAAGCCCTTCATGTGGCTCTCCTTTTATAAATCTTTTCATCCCTCCCAAGAAAAGGCCACGTGTCCACATTTCACAGCTACACAAAAGGGATGTGACATCAGATAGATTCATCTACAATTTTGCGCTACCATCCAATGGAGTCAATGGTTTTGTAGTTGTAGGCCCTCCTCCAATGTAGTTTACATGTATCATGATTCTGAAGCCGCGTGGAAGGAAAAGAGCCATCTTCATTTGGGCTGTGTGGAAGCATACTAAGCCCTCCACATGGATCCCCATTACAGGTTTTCTTCTCTGACATCTAGCACCAACTAATCAAGGCCTTAATATAGTTTATAGGTGTCCTCCCCCCACTGCCTTGAGAAAGGAAGTGACATCATCTTAGGTAGGAAGTGGGCTAGCAAGATACTACCATATGGCATCACAGAAAAGGTGCCAAGGGAGTAGCGAACAAGACTAGTTAGCGAGTTAGAGTTTTATGGAACTTTAGAACCATAAGTTAGGAGTTTGGAAGTTTGAAGAACTCTCAACATCACAACAAAAAATGTTTTCCTTTAAACAAAGTTAAAGGCCAATGATGAAAAGGCTTAGGAACTAGTTGGGAAGTCGGGCGATTCACAAACTTCTGAACCTGTCGAATTAGGTTATAAAACTTGAAGATCCCCCAACAAAATAGGAAAATAAAAGGCTTGGAGCTAGTGAATTGATGGATGGGGCCGGTAAAAGGATGACCCACCTAGACTTTAAGTCATAATTAAGGGAATTTTCACGGGTGATAAGAGATCAACTTAGATTTATAACAAAAGGCATCTAGGCCCTTGCAAAAAATACTCTAGGGTTTAGGGTTTTAGTGCTTGAGGAACAAGATCTTCAATTTTTTAAACCCTAAGACTCTAGATACATAGAAATTCAAAGGTTTTGGGTTCACAGAAACAAAGTCCCTAATGGATTCAACAAAAGTTTTTTAAAGGAGACCATTTGACTCTAATCAGAGGGGAAAAGGTCAACATAACCCAAGCATGAACTTCAATACCGCAAGCTAGTACATCAACTACACCTTAAATCCATAGATTAGGGAGGTTGCATGTTGGCACTCCTAGGTCATAGCCTAAGGTAGGGTATGCTACTTCATATAAAAAACAATCAGTGTTTACTCTAAAACCCTATTTGGCACCTAGAATACTGGGGGTGTGAATCATTATTCTCTCGAACCATTTACTAATTAAACCATTAATCCATTTTCCCATTCACAACATTAAAGCAAGTTAAACATAGAATAATCAATCACAAAACAAAACACATAGACACCAGGATTTTTACGTGGAAATACCAAAATGGGAAAAACCATGGTGAGTCTTAGCTCAAAATATATTATGTAGTAACAATACCGAATTACAAGAGGCTCACTACCTTAGGGTTCACTACTCAGGGCTCACTGCCCTTAAGGACTCACTGTCTAAAGAAGGATGCTCACTACATACACGTACTCCTGCTCACTGCCATAATGAAAGAAAGAGAAGAATGGTTCACTGCAAAAATGAACTACTAGGATTGCATTTGCAAATGTATGGATATAGTTCTAATGAAGCTCAGAAAACTAATTCAAACTCTTCATCCTACTATACTTTGTCACACTGCTCTAGTTTTATAAGATCTCTCTTCTTCTGCACTTGTCACCCTTACACAATCATAAGACCTCGCATGTCTGACATGTACACATTCATATTCACACTAACTTTTTCATATTCACAACACACTACTTCACCAAACATCGAAATGGATCTCATATATATATATATATATATATCCGCAACATTTACAATCCTCAAATTAGGTTGGCATATATAGACAAAGCATGTAATTATGCCTTGTGTAGCTTGTCGGCCTAATTCTTTCACTAAAATACTTTGTAGATCCAACTAACATTTGTAGCACACTCTCATATGTCAGCTTCAACTATAGAACCAATTAGAATAAAGTTCCAACCAATAGATCTTACGACACACTACTCAAATTATCAGGTCAACCTTAAACATAGTCAATCACTAGTTCAATCCATCTGTTAGATTGAAAATTTCACTGTGGACCACAAGACTTTCTCAAATTCATATCCAAGACTCTTTAGACAGCCCAAGATTACCTTCAGAACCATGAAGCATAATATCACTTTGCAGTAAAATGCAAACCATTAGAAAGCATGCCTTGTCACAGTTAAACACTGTCAAACCTTATAGCAATACTTAGTAGCTTATAACTAACTTATCAGTGGACTCCGATATCTAAAACTTTGGATTTGATATCTTCAGGAAAGTGTTTACAACACATCAAAATTGCATAGCAAAATATCTACCACCAAAGGAATGCAGACCTGTTTCTAAATTATGCTCACACCTAATTTAGCAAGGATTAGATTGCGGTTGTTGTAAAGGGGATAAAAGAAAAAATTTATGTGCAAGATCACTCAGTCAAATGCCTATTATCTTGATAAGAGAGTAATGGAGGATCAATTATTAAGATAATGTGACAGCTCAAGCTGGACTATCAGACCATCCTGATAGGTGAATTGATCTGAAGACAAGAGAACAGGCATTCAAGGAATGACATGTATCTAACTAATTCCATATTTCTATTATGATGTTACTAATTATTCAAGTGCCATAGTACAGTGCAAAAGGAAAGGTACTTATAAACTATCATTTCATCATCAAGTTTTAAACATGTGTTTTAAAGCAAATTTAGTTGTTCTATGCTATGCATTTGATTCAGAAAGAAAAATATACATAAATCATTGCATAAAGTAAAATAACTGATTATATTCAAGAGAGTGTTTAAATATGTCCCACACAACCCATGGGAATGACTAAACTGAGCCAATGCAACAAAGCATGCAAGCTATACATTTGAAGATAAAGTAAAGAAAAACAACATATGAGAAGAGTGATATCCATCATTGCCTTGAAGTGTCGATGTTGATCCTCCTATCTGCAACTTGATCTTCATGTTTTCAGCTTCTTGCTCTTAATTAGAAAGCTGAGCCTGCAATGTTTGAAAGGTTCGGTTAGAGTTTAGGATATATAAACTAATCATATGCCTTATCATCAAATATATAAAATTGCAATCATGATGCTGCAATTGGATCATCATCAGATATATGCAAAAAATTAGATGATCAGATGAAATCCAAATCATCATGCGAAAGAGCATTAAACTTTCAAAGGTATGTTTTTATACTAAATTGTTTGTTCACTATGCAGGTATAGGAGAAATCATGTTGATGATTCATCTTTTATGGAATAAGCATGTAGAGAAAATGGGCTCCCATAAGGGTCGAGCCCAACATGTTCAGAGTAATGACATTAATGTAGAGATATTCAATTTAGCAAACATCATGACAAAGTAACAATATGGTATTACATCATATATAGGTTGCTACTACATCAGATGTATCAAGTGCAAGAAAAGAGGACAATCATGTAAGAACACAGCCATATGCCTTATGCATAGAAGGTATAGTTGCCAAAGCCATGGAACAACATAAGGGATAGACTAGTCAACTGACATGTGGGATGGTGATGAAGTACCATTATGCCATCAAAGAAATAGAGGCTTTAGACATAGTGAAGTAACATATACAAAGGTACAATTAAAGGAAGAACAACATTGTTACAATCTTTTTGTGCCATCTAAAAACAATATACATAAAGACATGATGCCTACAGTTACATCACAGAGTAACTTAGTCAAGTTGAGCAGCATAACACTTTAGAATGCATCCTTATCTCATCTTTATGCCATAGTAAATACAAATATAGTCAACATGAAGCATGTGAACAAATCAATGAAGATTAGTAAGATGGAAGAGAAGAGGACATTTTTCTTATTCATCCATACCAAATTGAAGATAAGTTGAAACTGTAACAACAATTTTATTTGCATTCACATATAGATTAATCAAGTGCCTGACATACATATGGAACAAGAAAGATATTTGACTTATGCATATATAGAAAAGCCTCTTGTCTTATTCATACTTAGTTAAAGATATACTACATAAATAGAACAACTATACCATAGAGAACATGTGGGATAGTCAAGTCAAGATCTATAAAAATAACAATGATATAGAACAGTCATGAAGACTGAGAAATGAGTGATCAAGGAACTAGGATGCATGCCAAAATCTACAACATCAAATGATGCACTTTAATCAAAGAGAAGAGGTGAGAAAGCTTGCTCATAAGCAGGGGATATTTAAATAATGCCATATCTTCATGACAGGTATATCCATAAAGGCAAATCATATCTTAATGAATAGATTTATCATAGTGAAAAGAGGTAGAGAAATGAAAAAATACAATGAGGGCATGTAATGTATAAATACACAATGCTTTATCTTCAGTGATACCATTTACTTTAAGGAACAAGTTAATGCAATCATGATACAGAAGGTGCAAAAGATAGGTATGTATCTTAACACTTATTCATCCTTACCTTGAAACCTGATCACATACAATATATACATATGGAGAGAAAAAAGAGAATCAAGAAGGATAAGTTTTGCTACAGGTATTAAGAAACAGTCTGATTACATCATGAAGATGCCCATACCTTCTATATATTGCAGTATTCATGTTTAAACAAACCATATTCTATCACTATACAAGGTATAGTGGGGTAGAGAAATCACAATATTAGCACATACATGTATATGATGTTTAAAATCAGCGAGATAATTCATACTAAATGTCTATTCATTCAAATGATAAGTATATGAAGAACAAAGAAGACAAGGATGTAGTATCTAAGAACTATATTAACAATAGTGTGACTACATCAAGAGAGGTGGAAAGTTCATTTACAATATGTCTTTTATATATGTTGGCAAGAGACACATTGTGGCTTCATGAGTGTTGTCATTGATGGCAACAAAGTCCATCCCACAAATCCATAGGACATGGTGTGTCTATACCAGAAGTTAGATTGAAGAGTATTGTTGTCTGGTAAGAAAGAACACAGCATGTAGCAAGGTTTGACAGTCAGGTCTGGATCTCTTAGAGGAAGTATCTCAGTAAAGTGCAAACTTGGGGAAGTCAAGAGGAGTACCATGACTAATATATTCCAGAGATTGAGCTTCTGATGATGTAAGAGTGAAAAGATATGACCACCTAAGTGTTGGGTTCCTGTTTGGTAGAGTAGACTGAGGAAGAACTGACCGGCAGAGCTTCAAACCTTAATCCGGATGAGATATTGATGGTAATAAAGTTTCTTAAGGGATCATTCATGATTGGTCGACATGATTGATGACTTCTATAAGCATCTCTTTGATACACATCACTTGGTAAGCAAGGATTCAACTGACATACTAGTGTTTGGGAAAATATTGAGTATTCCGGATGCCGACTAGAAAGTTGATGAAATCCTTGGTGCAGATATACATACCAGATTAATTTCAGTATGAAGGTGTGTATGGTGTGTTGTGTTGTACGAAGAAAAGCAAAGAGTAGTGTGGAAGCAATAATATAGGTCCAGTATGTGACAGGACAACAGCACTAAAGAAGAGGAAGAATGAAGTGCAACAAATCAGTGTATTGAGCCTACTTGGAACTGAAATTCAGCATATGTGGATGCTACTCATCAGTTCAAGTATCTTGTTACTTTCTTGTACCTTGTAGATAGTGAGTCTCTTCTAGGCAGTGAGCCTCTTGTGAGCAATGTGCTCAGGCAGTGAGCCCTAATTGGCAAGTGTCATTTTGTACTATCTTATTCTTTTATCAAAGAATACAATCTTGGGTTAGTCACCCCGTGGTTTTTCCCTTAACAGGGTTTTCCACGTCAAAATCTTTGTGTTATGTGTATTATGTTATTTTTACTTTCATGGTTATGTTTACTTATATGATTTGATGTTGCACTAATTGTTAAAGAGGAACAGAAAGTAGAAGTAATTTAGATAACTGATTCACCCATCCCCCCTCTTAGTTATCAATAATTGGTATTAGAGCCAAGTTCCTCCAAATAAAGCCTAACAACTTGAGGAAGATCTGGGAATTCCAATGGATATGTATGGTATGAGGGAACAACTTCAGTCTACCTTAGATGATCTTGAGCAATCTCACTCTGAAGTCAATAACTTAAGAGAAAGACTCAAACAAGTTGATGATTTCATAAATGAACTAAAGGAGAAACTGAGTATCTCTATGAAAAAGAGAAAGGAACTACTTTAGCAATTAGTAAGTCAGAATGAAGCCAATGATGCAAATGAAGATCTGAATGAGAAGAACAAATTATGTGAGAAGCTATCAAAAGAGATCATTATGGTAAGACATGAAATGGAAGAAGGGGTTATGAAATTCACCCAAGAAATTGAAGAGAAGAGAAAAACTGAAGATAATCTAAAACAATCTCTGAAAGAGAAATCAGAAGACTACCACAAAATGGATAGAATAATCAGGCATTTGGAATTTGATCTGGAAGAAGCTAGAGATAATGAAGAACAACTTGAAAATCAGATTGACACTCTAAAAAGAGATCTTCAAATAGTAAATGAATACAAAGAGAAATTCAAGATAATCTCTGCTTAGCTTGAAGTTCTTCTTGAAAGCCAAAAGAGAGTAGATGATGAGAAAGGCTTGGGTTATGAGAAAGGTGAAAGCTCCAGATCTGGCCAGAAGAACTTTGGATCAGGAAATCCAAGGAATAGGCCTAGAAGATCTCTAGTAAGACAACCAAATGCTCAAAGATATCCATCCTTTAATGGATACTGCCACAATTGCAATAACTTTGGTCATAAATCAAATTAGTGCCGAAGAAGAATGAATCAGCCTAATTCATCCTTCTCTAGATAGTGTTTTAACTGCAAAAGGTATGGTCACAAATCTCATGAGTGCAGAAATATGCAAATGAACAATTCATTTAATGGTATATGCTTTGCATGTAATAGAACGGGACATATGGCTAATCAGTGTAGATCAAAAGGATATCAGTCAAATATGCAAAGAAATATTGTTTGCTACAATTGCAATAGATCCAATCATATTGCCAAATTCTGCAGAAGTTAGAATCAGGAAAAAAGGGTCCAGTGCATCATAATCAAAACCAAGACAAAGGAAAGGGAAAAATGAATGCGGATGAAATTTAGAGGGAAATGAACAAGATTTGGGTAAAGAGGAGTAGAAAAAATGTTAAGGATGGATCCGCACCAGAATCAGGTGCTGATATTCCTTTTGGAAACTAGATAGATGAGCTTTGGCTTAGGGGGAGTCACAAAAGAAAACAATTTCCCCTAGCCAGTCAATTAGTCCCTGAAATTGGCATATGAAAGGTTGCAGATTGAAAGGGCTCTTAGAGAAACATCCAAATAACCCTTGGGAAAGATATGAAAGATCCACAAGGAATTTGAAGAGGTTAATCATCTAAAATTAATCCAGTTTAACAGTCATCTGATAAGAACAGGATTTTCACAGTTAGATCCGGTATGATTCAAATTTGAGGTATCTTGATTTGTGGATAAGTGGAATGATTTGGGAAAGATAGATAGAAAGATAACAATGCATACCAGTGATCCAGAAAGATCTCTCTTGGAACAAGGAAAACAAGGCAACCAGAATAACATAGGTTGTGCATTTATTACAAAATGGAATTACGGTTTGTGCAGAAATAAAAGAGTTCTTTGGTTCATCATTTGCACATTTGCATTCAAAAAGAAGAGAGAAGGAGCTCTACAACAAGTTATCTCAATCCTCTCAAAGATCAAACCACAGAAGTCGATTCATCCAAGCAACTCGATCCAGCTCATATCGTGAACCCTAGAAGCATAAAAGGTATTTTCTGATCTTGAAATCTCTCTCTGAATCTTTGAAGGATGGCTACTCTGAATGTTGTGAAGATTACTGATAGGCCGCACCCTAAATTCAAGAAACATCCCTATAAATCCCTAGAAGTTGATCCCCTAGGCACATTTTCAAGCATTCCACATGGGGTTTTGCATGTAGAAGATGTTAGGGCATATATTCATGCAAACATTGAGGAAATTGGGGAATCCAAGTTAATGAATATCTATCACAATCAGTTAATAGATGATGCTTTTGAACTAAAACCTTAGTACAAGGCTATCTAGGACAAAAATTTTGGACATTGCATCCATTTCCCTTGTTTTGCAGAAGATGAATGGGTCTGGTATGTTTTGAGTAGAATGTATGACAACTTCATGTGGTTGAATAGGCCATTTAAGATCAGTAAAGATGTCATTAGGGCGGTAACCGGATTGCACTCATCCGGTGGGTTGCCTACTCTCAAATCTGTCAAAAACCAAATTATGAGTGAGGCTACTGGATCAAAATTTGACAAGAGAGCAATGACTATAGAAGATATCACTTATTCGGATATCAAGTTTGCATCTATGATAATTGGCTATAAGATATATCACTCCAGTAGGGAGAATTCTGTATTTGGAACTGCTATATATACTACTTATGAAATGTTAAGAAAGAATGCTGACTATGATCTTTGTGAACTTCTCCTAAACAAAATATTAGAAAATTTGTAGAAAATAAAGAAAGATAAAAAGAATTCTTTCAAGTATGGTGGCCTAATACTTTGCCTATTCTTCTACTATATCAATAAGCTACCCGGAACTAATGGCTGGATATGGCAAAATGATAGACCTATTGCCATACAAATCAGAGATTATTTACATGGAATAGGTGATTCCAAGGCATAGAATACAACACTATGGGCTACTTCAAGAACTTTCAGAGTATGATGCAAGCAAGAGAGAGAATCCCCCAATCTCTAGTTGAAAAGTATAAAGATACAGTATGCTTTATGGTAGAAACTGATCAATGCCTAATGGAGGCAGTGGAGCCAAGGATAGTCTGGATCATACCAATGGGGTATGAAGTTGATGAGAAAATTCTAGAGCTGCATATTCAACACCTGCTAAGTCAGACCAAGGACCTTAAGGCAGAAAGGTGTGGAACCTTTGAAGAGTTGAGTGTGAAGATTCATGTAGAGCTAAGACAACCAGAAATGAAAAGAAAAGTGAGGAGAGAAGTAGAAGAATTTGCCAAGAGGCATGGAATTTCAAAAGAGACACTTGATGCAAATGGAGAAAAGATGGAAAGGGTAGAGAAAGAAAGGCAAGAAACTAAAAAAGAAAGTACTCCGGTGCAAGCCCCCTCCTGGACCAGATTTTTCAAGAACTTTGCACCTGCCACCTCTAAGAGCCAAAAGGCATCAAAACTAGAAGTTAGGACATCTAGAAAGGGAGAGAAGAGAACTAAGACAAAGGCCACAAGGTCTTACATCAGTCAGAAGGATGATGAAGAGACTGAGTCAGATGAGGAGGTAAAGAAAATGAAGAAGAAGAAAAAAGTATCCAGTGAATCCTCTACAGGTCAAGAAAAGAAAGAAGAGGCAGAAGAATTCATTGAAGAACCTACTCTCTACATTGATGATATCATAAAATCAGTTACTGTGGATGGGAACTTGCAACAAATGGTTGAATTTTATGATGAATATAGTGAAACTAATCAAAAGATATTGCAAGATGCCACACTTAGGTATCTAAACATCTACAACAAAGCATTCATCAAAATTATATCTCTGATTCCCAAAAGCTTAGAGAAGGAACTTGAAATAAGAAAGAACAATGCCCAAGCAAAAGATCTAGAAATCCAGGAGTAGATTGCTATTCAGCTCTATCCGTCCTTTACCCCTAAACAAATGAACATTATCTTCAAGGACTGCAAGGATGAGTTCCAGAGCAATGCTAGAATGAATCAACTTATGCTTGGAGAAACTGACAAAGTGGCAAAGGAAACACAAGATATCGTCCGGAATGCCTTTAAAAGATTCAATCTTCCTATTATAGAGGACTTAGGTGATGAACCCTCTGCCATGGATGACAAAGAAGAATCTACTGAGACAATGGTAGAAGAGGCAAAGAAGACAAGTGAAGAGAAAACTAAGGATCTAGATTCCTCTACTCCAGAAGAGGAAGTCCTTAAAGAAACAAACATCTCTCCTCCGGTTTCCCTAGTAGACTCCAGATCTAGAGGAGAAGAAAGAACAAAAGAGAAAATCAGTCAAGAAGAAGAGGTGAAGAAAAGAGAAGAAGGTCAAATAGAAAAGACCACAAGTGATAGTGTTGAGGTTACTGAAGGGAAGAAAACTCTGTCTCCAGCAAGAGACACTGTAGAAGAAGTCAAAGACTTCTTGACAAAAGAAATGATAGAATTAGATGAACCGAAGCTACTTCAAGGACCATTCAATTTTGATTCCCTCTCCCTGATTCAGACTATGAAGATAGCATCCTTTGCCCATGCAAAGGCAAAAGAAAAACTTTTGAAGTTTCACATGGAAGACTATGAGCTAATAGAAATTGCATTCGGTGCATTGGCAAAAATCACGCCATCCTTCCAAAAGGATCTTTTGGCCTCTTCATCTGGTAACTTAAAATCTCTTGTCAATTCAATTAGCACACATTTTGATTCTTTGGAAAAGTTAGTAGAAGATAAAGTCCGAAAAGAATTTTTGGGAAAGAGATTCTCTGAGGTGTAGGGTCTAATAACAAATGATAGGAGAGTTATGGATATTGGGATAAAGAGCTTAGAAAATGCTCTTAAAGATGGTGGAGATATATATAAATTTTGTTTATCCTAGCCTAAAGTGACCAAGGATATTCAGAAGAAAGTAAAAGAGCAAGAGGATAAACTGACAAGTTTATCTCAAAGTTTTGATCCTCTCTCCTCTTCCATAGTAAATCAAGAGTGTCAAAATATTGCAGTCATAAATGAAATAAAGAAGCTTGAGAAGGAGAAGAAAAGTAGAATAAATAGGTTAAGTGAACTTAGAGGGATCATTATCCCTAAGTTAGAGGATATGCATGAGGCCCTAACTGCTACTCAGACTATAGCCTAGACTAGTGATCCGAAAGATCTAAAGAGGGAAGAGGCTTTTGCATTCCTATTGAGTGGTCACATCTCAATTTTGGACAGGATGAAACAAAGTTGGACAACATAATTTGTCTAGTTGAAGACAACTTTTGCAGATATACTTCAGTATATGTAAGTATGTTATGTATATATATTTATGCGGCCAAGTATAGATTAACTTTGGAGATTTTCGTATCCGGATCATACCCTTTTCTACTTATGTCAAAGAGGGAGTGAGGAGCAGTCAAAAATGTGGAGCTAAGGGGGAACTTTGGAAAAATGTACATTAATACAAAGCATCAGCCAAGGGGGAGTGTAGTATAACACTTAGTCATTTTTCACTAAGTGTTGCCCTCAATGCCAAAGGGGGAGATTGTTGGCAAGAGACAGGTTGTGTCTTCATGAGTGTTGTCATTGATGGCAACAAAGTCCATCCCACACATCTGTAGGACATGGTGTGTCTATACCAGATGCCAAATTGAAGAGTATTGTGGTCCGGTAAGCAAGAACAGAGCATGTAGCAAGGTCCGACAATCAGGTCCAGATCTCTTGGAGGAAGTATCACAGTAAAGTTAGGACTTGGGGAAGTCAAGAGGAGTACAATGACTAATATATTCTAGAGATTGAGCCTCTAGTGATGTAAGAGTGAAAATATTTGAACACCTAAGTGTTGGGTTCCTGTTTGGTAGAGTAGACTGAGGAAGAACTGACTGACAGAGCTTTAGACCTTAATCTAAATGAGATATTGATGGTAATAAAGTTTCTTAAGGGATCATTCATGATTGGCCGACATGATTGATGAATTCTATAAGCATCTCTTTGATACACATCATTTAGTAAGCAAGGATTCAGCCGATAAACCAGAGTTTGGGAAAATATTGAGTATTTTGGATGCCGACTAGAAAGTTGATGAAATCCTTGGTGTGGATATATATACTAGATTAATTTTGGTATGAAGGTGTGTGTGGTGTGTTGTGTTTGGTGAAGAAAAGTAGAGAGCAGTGTGGAAGCAGCACTACAGGTCCGGTATGTGATAGGACAGTAGCACCAAAGAAGAGGAAGAATGAAGTGCGGCAGATCAGTGTATTGAGCCTAACCGGAACTGAACTTCAGCATATGTGGATGCTTCTCATTAGTTCAAGTATCTTGTTACTTTCTCGTACCTTGTAGGCAGTGAGTCTCTTGTAGGTAGTGAGGTTCTTGTGAGCAGTGTGCTCGAGCAGTGAGCCCTAATTGGCAAGTGCCATTTTGTACAATCTTTTTTTTTAAATAGAGAATACAATCTTGGGTTAGTCACCCCGTGGTTTTTCCCTTAACAGGGTTTTCCACGTCAAAATAATTGTGTTATGTGTATTGATGTTATTTCTTCTTTCATGGTTATGTTTACTTATATGATTTGATGCTGCACTAATTGTTAAAGAGGAATAGAAAGTAGAAGTAATTTAGATAACTGATTCACCCCCCCCCTCTCAGTTATCAACAATATATTGCAAATACATATTCACAGCTAGGAGGGTAAAAGAAGGTATCATCAAAATTTAGTAGAGGCATGAGTGCAATTGACTATATACAGAAGAAGAGAAATGTCATTTCCTTTTATAGCTAACTATCCCCATAGGCCAAGAAGCAATCATTGTTTGAAAAGTATAGTGAAGGAGTATGTAAACCCTACTAGGGTTTTGCAACAAATAAAAGATGAATCATGTTTTATCATGTCACTACAATGAGGGTTCAAAACAAATATATTATAGAGTGTGAGTGAGAGAATAAAGAACTGTGGTATCTTTTGTGAAAAAGGAAAGAAAGAATGGAGTAGCTAGTTTATGAAAACCCTACTATGGTTTGCATACAACAAGTAAAGATTTTTACCTTTTCTTTTTTAAATATATACATTCTTGTTCCTATTACAGTCTCATGTCATGTGTAAAAGAACAAAGAATATGTGCAGCCATGGTGGTTTTCAAAGAAACAAAGTCATTGCTCACAAACCCTATGAGGGTTTCCCCATAAGAAAGGAAACTTTTACCATTCTTCAAAAAGATAGTTATACATGTTCTTATGTCAAGTAGTTGTGAAGGGTTTGGAGAAAACAACAGAATTTTACCAGTCATATTCCATTTATATGAACTTTTTTCACAAAAACCATCATAGCCCTCATGCCATGAAGCTGGTAGAAAAAAAGAGAATGTTGAGTATACAGAGTAAGAGAGAATGTATGATAGAAAACTAGTGCAAAGAAATCTTATTCCTCCTCGTTCTTATCATGCCAAAAAGAGAAGAAGATGGTAAAATATATAGAGACAAATATAAGTATTCACTTCATTATGCCAGTGGAGTAGATATACAAAAGAGAGCAGCTAAAAGAAACATCTAAACTGCATTTTTTCCCTTTCTTTTTGCAAAAAAGAAACAATAAAACACAAAGAAGAAACTTACCTGAAGAATGTGGCCTCAAGAAGTAAGAATAATAGTAGATAATGCCTCTAAAATGTAGAAGAAACCCTAGCAAATGCCTTGAATGGCAGTGGCCTTGATTGAGTAACAGAGGTTGCAAATGAAAAATGACAAAAAATTCTAGGGTTTTCCCATTTTGGTGGTTTGCCCTAGCTTGAGCTTCAAGTGTGTTTTTTTCTCTTTTGACTTCTTTTTTAAAAATAAATCATTGTTATTCTTTTCTTGTTGTGGTCAAGACATACAATAGTATTCAAACCTAATGATGGCACAAAGATGCACGAGGGCTTATCCATTTTCTTTATTCTTTTCCCTTCAAAAGTCAACAGAATCACATGATTCGAAGGTTAAAAGATATAATATGACATGAAAGCACTAAGGCAAAGTATAAATGTGATTTATGAATGGAGTAATAAGGGGCTAAATAATGCATGAATACCGTAATGAAGAAGGAGTGCTTTGTATGTTAAATAATAATGCATGATGCATAATAATTTTGCAAGGTATAATGATTGGAGTTAAAAAAGGTGTGAAGACACACGTTGATGCAAGAAAAGAGTGTAATATATGTATTTTTTTCATGGAGCCATAAGGGTTTTTTCGCATGAGGTATTGTAAAGGAAGTTATAATGTTTTTTGATATGTAATGCATGTATGTATTGCATGGGAGACATAAGGGGGTAAAAGAGGATATTTTTATCTTTTTCATGCATGGAGGTTTGTTTAATTTTGGCATCATCATTAGAGGCATTGATGTAATTATGCAAATCCAAAGGGAGATAAAAGGAGTTATTATTTGTTTTAAATCTTTTTGAAGACAAATACATCCATTTTTTGCATGACCTTGTAACGTAAAACAATGTAAACAAATAATAAAGTAATATAATTATAAATAACTTTATTATCTTGTCACAAAATTGTAAAATCAAAAGGATAGAGCAAATTTGTAACTCATAGTAAAGTAATCATCCTAATTATTTTATTCCTTGGTCACATTGCTTTATCATCCCAAAATCATGCAAACTTGGAGGATAGAGTTACCTAAAGTTCTTTGGAGTTCTTTGCATGGTTTTTTGGTCAAATTTGGAGAGTTTGGTCCACCTTTTTGTCAAAGTAATAGAGAGTAGAAGTTTGGAGCTATTTTAGCTTGATTTGGGATAGTTATAGCCCTTATTTTTAGGGATTTTCATGCTTGCTTGTGAATCAATTTTGAGAGATTATTTTTAGAGCCACTTGACTGCAGTTGACCTTTCTAGGTCTTTTTGAGAGAGCATATTATATATTGTAAGAAAAAAATAGGTTTTTCTAGTTCTTGCCTTTTTCCTCTCTTACACATTGCTGAGAGAAGATGGTTTTGTAACTCATATTTTGCAGATTTATAGAGATTACAGTAGGTTACATGTTCTATTCTTTGTCTTTTTATTCAAGTGTTCCTTTATATTTCAGTTGAATCAAGTGTCTACCTTTTCATTCGTGTTCCTTTTGTGAATGATTTGATGAGATTTTATTGTGTTTAATATCAAAACCTTTGAAATCATTGTCTCATTTGTACTTGCATGTATTGAATAGCATTGAAATCAAAGGTCTTAGGTCGTGTAATTGGAATAAATTTTCATTCATGTTGTGAGAACCCTATTTTTCCTTCAAAAAGAAAGTTATTTCTAGCCTCCCTTAGAATCATTTTTGTGATCGTATTGCCAAAAGTGGATTGTGTGGATAGATTTTATGAGATCTATTGTGAGTTAGAATTGCAGTTTTCCATCAAATTAGGTGCATCACCACATTTTAAATTACAATTTTAGTGCTTTTAGTAGATCCTTTCAACCCTTTTTCATATCAAGTTATAAATCCATTGAAATTTACAAGGGAACCAACCCTCAATTTGTAGGTTCAAGCTCACCATAGATCACCCACAACCTGAGTTTGATCCCATCTTACACAGGATTGTTGAGCATCAAAGACTTGCATATATGGGTGCAATCCTGTTCATTAACAACACCAAAACAAATATGTGCTCTGCTCTTATTACCTTGAATCTTTGCAATGCCAAACTTGTACAACTTGAAAGTACACTTCCAAGATGATCAAGGGATGAAAATCAGGATACATGATCATCTAAGGATTAGGAATATCATACCAGAATTGCATGACCTAATCTTCAACTACGGTCCAATGCTAATGAGGATACTGTCTCTCTGTCATTATGTATGTGCTCTACCAATACTTAGCCAAAATGACTAAGTCTTCTTTTCCTGACTAAAATCTCTATTCCAACCTTGTTCCTTTTCTTGTTGTCATCAATGACAACACCATCAAACATCATGCTCAGCCAAACCAACTCATACTAGTAGTGTCTCTATTAATGATGTTTGTCAGGTTGCCAACAATCTCCCCCTTTGGCATTGATGGCAACACCTATTGTGAAAAACTATTACACTTCTCCCCCTTACTCTTTACACACTGCCCCCCTAACTTCATGCTTCTCTCTTTATTTTTCAATTACTTTTCTTTTTTGTTTTTCACATGCTTCATTGTCCCCCTTTGACATCAATGTCAAAGGTGTATGATATAGAAATATTTATAAGTGACAAAAACTTCAAAACTGTTTATACTATCTGCATATATACAGGTGAATTCAAAATACCTTACTATTTTGCAGGGAGAATATCTTGGTAGAGTTTCTTTAGTTGCACCACATCTTGTTCCCATCTAACCTTAGAATTGCTTAAAATTAATATATGCCCATTAACCCTACAACACCAACTCTTCTTCTTTCTGCATGGTAGCAGGGGTCTGAGTGATTTGCTTTGTTATATCTACTTTTACTACTAGCCTGGTCATGGATGCAATCTTGAAGCTGACTATCTCCCAGAGTTAGCTCATTCTATGTTTAATGACCTCCTTCTAGGTTTGCAACTTATGTATGTCAGAATGAATGGTCTCAACTTCTACTCTTTGATTGCCAATGGCATCCTTCACTGGATCATAATTCTAGAATTTTAATTATTTAAGCTTGCCATCCATCTATTTTCTCTTTTATGTCCCTAGTCTTCTTAGGCCATGTAAGAAAAAATTGATATAGTTCACTAGCTTCTTTAATGGTCATCTGTGCATAATCTATGCTCTTATCTAACAAACTTTTATCTTGAGAAATTTTTTCATTAAGCTCAACTAATCTCTTTCTATCAATCTCTACCCTTATCTTCTTTTCTGCAACTTGTTCAAGGGACTCAAAGTGAGAGATGACTAATTCAATAAGTTTCTTCAACTGCGCAATAGGAGCCAAGGATGTATCTCTCTTTATTCTAAGCATAATCTTTTTGTTAATGCATCTCCAATCAGATCACTATCTTCCATATGTGATTTTAATATCTCTTCTTGTGTTGTAGTTTAAAAAATTGTCCCATCTCAGTATCTATAATGGGGACATTGTGGCAAGGTTAATTGGTCCTTGCAATAGCTCAGGTGCAGTCAAAATATGAGCTTCCTTTTGCTTCTCCAAAAACTCTCTCAAGGAATCAACTGACTCCTTCTCAACAGTGTCTCTTTTATCTTCTTCCTGAGACACCTCATCATCATGTCTTTCCAGAGGATCTTCCTGAATGAGCTCTTGTTCATTTCCTTTTATTTCTAGAGTAGGGTTGTCAATCATTTATTCATTTGCTTCTTCTCTCTGCTCACCTTGTCCTTCAGAGTCAATTTTCCTTAGATACTCCTTTTTCTTCCTCAAAGTTCTTTTTCTCTGCAAAATCCTTCATCTCTTCTTCTTCCCTAGAGCTTATCGAAGGAGGTGTTCCACCTTGATCCACACTCTGTTCTATATTCTCATCTGGAACTGTATTGGAATTATCAACATCAATAGTTTGTTCCTCTTCATCAGTGTCTATCATAGTTGAGATTTGTAGTTCATGTAGCACACTTAGTGTTATCTCCTCAATCTCTTTAACAAGTTCTCAACATCAACAAACATTAGAGTATTGACCCTTTTATTTGTTCTAAATTTATCACTAAGCTTTTTAGTGACTTTGACCTTTTCTTCACTGGTGATATTTGGGCAAAGTTTCAATAAAAATATACTCCTTTATCTCAACATATTTAGCCATGGACCCTTATTTTCTTGCTATCATGATGCTATCTAGACTATCCAGTAAGTCATCTATGATTTCAATTAGGCCTTTATTGAACATATCCAAAAATCTTACAATTGTTGCTTCAATTATCACCTTGTCTCCATCATAACTTTTGTCATATGTAACAACAATATGCTTCAAATTCCCATGTTGAGCCATTGGATTGACTGTGGCTTCCAAGGATATTGTTGCTTCATTTTCTCTCATCTCAGTCTTCTCTCCTTTCTTCTTCTTCTTGTCCTTAGCCTTTTTAGAGAGCTTCTCTATTTTTGTTTTCTTTCACTTGATTTCTTCATTAGTCTTTGTCTCTTCTTCTTCTCCTCCACCAAGGCTCACATACACTCTTTTTGTGGCCTTTCTCCTCTTTCTTTTCTTATTCTCTGTAGGATTCTTCTCATACACTTCTTTCTCAATATCTGTAGTGGGAAGAGGTCTAGAGCTTCTAGAGACATCTACATCAGAGGAGGAAGCTCTTGTTCTTCTTCTTGAGCTAGAAGTAGGCTTTTCTGGTTCAGATTTCTCTTCTTGCTTCTCTAGAGCCTTTGATGTATGACCTTCCAAAGCACTTGCAACCTTAGAGATCTTGAACTTGGCTCTTGCTTCATTTATCTATTCTTTTGTAAAGCCTTTACTTTTTACAAATTCTTCTACATATTTTCTTACATTTCTCTTGATTTCAAGTTGTTTCAATTCCATATGCACTCTAAGAGAATTTTCCTCAAATGTTCCAAATCTTTCCTGTTCGAGGTCCTTTGGTTTGTTCAGCATTAGGTCAGCTTGGCCAATAATAACATCCTCTATAACCTCATATCCCATTGCTAGGGTCCATATAGTTCTGAGTTCTACTGCCTCCATGAGGCAGTTATCTTTGTCTACAACAAACACAATCTCTTTCTCATATTTCTCCACAACCTTTTTAGGGATCCTAGTCCTAGCTTGCATTTTCTTTTGGAAATTCTTAAAGTAAACCCCCAATGCTACATTTTGTTTATCAATAGCTCCTAAATTCTATAGATGATTTCTAATTTGAACTTCTATAAGAGAATGATCTAACCAAGCAATGTTACCCATACTTGGTAATTCTTTCAAGAAGTAGAACAACAAGAAGATGATTAGAGTACCATATTTGAATGGGTACTTTATATCTTTTATCCTCTTCAGATTCTCCATCAATTATTGTTGAAGAAGCTCACACAAATCAAAATCAACATTATTCTTCACCATTTCATAGCCAGTATAGATGGCTATTGTAGAAATAGCATTCTCCTTGTTGGAGAAGTAGACCTGTACCCAATCACCATTAAAGTAAATCTCACTACCAGATCTTCAATGTCATTAAAAATTACTGCTCTTTTGTCAAATTTAGCACTAGTTAGCTTCATCATTGTATTGTTCTTTAATGATCTAAGTGTTAGAACTATTTCGGTTGAGAAAATACCTATCATAGCCTTAATGGCATCCTTAGTTAGCATATACGACCCATTCAGCCAAAATAATTCATCATGGATTCTGCTTAGGGCATACCTAACCCAAGCATCCTTAGAGAAAATGGGAAATTCAATCCATGTGTCTAATTTCTTCTCATGCAAAGCACTGTATTCTTCTTTCAATTCAAACTTGTCACTAGATAACTTAGCCAAACAAGCATGCCCTAATTTATTTGATCATACTCTTCCAAATTTGCAAGGATGTAAACCCTAATATCTTCATTATGCATTATACCATACGAAACTTTAGGAAATACACCATTTGGATCAATTTCTAGGGATTTGAATGGATTTTTCTTAAATTTGGGTTGAGGCCTTTCAGTGATTTCAATTACTTGAGAAGTAGACATCTTTACAGTTGAACAAAAGATTTTCAAAAGAGTAGACTATAAGTACCTTGTTCTTCACTTTCTAGTTAGTGTTTCTTCATGCTAAATGCTTGAATTCACTTTAGATTCATTTCTCAGATCTCCTTGGTCGCATGAGAGTTTGAATGTAAAGTGAATTTCCTTTGAATGGAATAACATATAAACTCCTCTCATCAAAACCTAAATCACCATGAATGCTTGTTTCCAAAAAGCTATCAACACCATCTCTATCACTCATAGTAGATGTAAATTGCTTTGCAATCTTCTACATTAAGATCTTTTCTGCTAGAATTTTCTCTAAAAGTTCTGATATGTAGTTTTTCAACTTATATCCTCATGCTAGGTATCAACACCATTTTTCTAGCTAGGGGAATAGAATATTTCATTAAAGATCCCCCTGAGCCAGATCTCCCAATTCACTTCTCGAAGGAAGTGTCTACACCAGAGTCTAGCACAGAGTCATTCTTGGCTTTAATAACTTCCTTCTTAACCCATACTTTGTTCATCTCCTTCTTGATTTCTTCTAGATCCACCTTTTGTGCCAATTTCTTCATCTTTGCCTAATTATCCTTCTTTATATTCTTACTTCTAGAGAATCTTGCAATATTTTTGAGCCTTTTACAATTGAAGCATAAAACATTTCTCTGATGATTGTTCCATTCATCCTTGATCTACATTAGTTAGCCTTATGTCCAAATCTATATCATGTAAAACTGTTACCATTGAATGATTGAGAATTACTTCCATTGTTATAGCCATTTCTTATCTAACTTTTGTATTTACTAGCTCTATGACCAAATCTCTTGCATGTAAAGCAATTACCTATGAATGTGTCAGCATTCCTTCCATTGTTGTAACTATTCCTTATCCAACTTCTACATTCATTAGCTTTATGACCTACTTTATTCCAAGTGAAGCACTGACTAGAAAATGATGGAACATTTTGATTCACTCTGCTCCTACATTGAGTAGCCTTATGACCAAACTTATTGCATGAATTACAATAACCATTGAAAGATGGGTACATTTGAGCATTTGGTTTCCTAATCAGTGGTTTTCTAGGTCTATTCCTTTGATTTTGAATCTACTTTCCTTTGTCCTTCTTGATCTCAACATTCTTTTCTTGACCTATTTTAGAATTTTCACCTTTCTCAAATCTAAAGCCTTCTTTGTCATCAGATTTCTTCTGGTTAGCAAGAATCTCATCAAGTTTTGTAGAACTTATCTTGAACTTTTCTCCATAACTCTTTTCTTTCTCCAAATCTAACTTCAGGTTCCCAACTTTCTTTTCATGCTTAGTACATTCTTCTAATTTTCCTTTTACGAGTTGATTTAGATCTTCTTCTACTTTTGTCTTATCTTCAATTTGTATTTTTTAGATCATACAAGATTTCATTTATTGATCTCAATTATTCACTAGCTTTCTTATGTTTTTCTTTGAACTTCTTGACTTGTTCCCTTAATTTATGGTGCACTCATCTACTTCCTTGACATTTTCTTTCAGATCCTTGTTTTCTATTTCAGTCCTTTCAAGATCTTCAAGAGCAGCTTTGAGTTCTTCTTCATTGACAACCATGCATTCTTCTTCTAGTGTTTTAGTTGAATCAATTTCTTCAGGAGGGGTAGAATACCTTTTACCTACCACGTGTTCAATCTCTAAGATCTTCCTTAAGTCATTAGAGTTCTTCCAAGGAGCCAAGCTCTGATACCAATTGTTGAACACCTAGAATACTCAAGGGGGGGTTGAATCAGTATTCTATTGAACCATTTACTAATTAAACCATTAATCCATTTGCCCATTCAACAACATTAAAGAAATTTAAACATAGAATGATCAATCACAAAACACAACACATAGACACTGGGATTTTTATGTGGAAAACTAAAAATGGGAAAGACAATGATCAGTGTTAGCTCATAATATATTATGTAATAACAATATCAAATTATAAGAGGCTCACATCCTTAAGGCTAACTACCTAGGGCTCACTGTCTAAAGAAGGATGCTCAATGCATACAGACTCACTACCAAAATGAAAGAAAGAGAAGGATGTCTCATTGCCAAAATGAACTGCTAGGATTGCATCTACAAATGCATGGATATAGTTCCAATGAAGCTTAGAAAATTGATTCAAAACTCTTCATCCTACTCTTCTTTGTCACACTACTCTGCTTTTATAAGATCTCTCTTCTTGTGCACTTGTCACCCTTACACAATCACAAGACCTCACATGTCAGACATATATACATTCATATTTGCACTTACTTCTTCATATTTACAACACACTACCTCACCAAACATTGAAATAGATCTCATAAATATATCCACAACGTTTACAATCCTCAAATTAGGTTTGCATACAAAGATGAAGTGTGTAGTTATGCCTTGTGTAGATTATTAGCCTAATTATTTAACCAAAATACTTTTTGGAGCCAAGTAACATTTGCAACACACTCTCATATGTTGGCTTTGAAAATTATAGAGCAACTTAGAATAAAGTTCCCATCAATAGATCTTATGACACACTACTCAAATTATTAGGCTGACCTTAAAACATAGACTGCCACTTGTTCAGTCCATTTATCAAATTGTAACTTTCACTTCGGACCAGGAGACTTTCTCAAATTCATATCCAAGACTCTTTAGACATCCCCAAGATTACCTTTAGAACCATAGAGCATACACTATCAAACCTTATAGCGATACTCAATAGCTCATAACTAACTTTATCATGGACTCCAAGATCTAAAACTTTGGATTTGAGACCTTTAGACAAGTGTTTACAACACCTCAAAACCACATAACAAAATATCTAACACTAGAGGAATGCAGACCAAAGCAAATATGTGCTCTACTCTTATTACCTTTAGTCTCTGCAATGTCAAACTTGTGCAACTTAAACGTACACTTCCAAAGCTGATCAAGGAATGAAACTCAGTATACTAGATCATCTAAGGATTAGGAATATCATACCAGAACCACATGACCTGATCTTCAACTAGGGACCGACGCTAATCAAGATATTGTCTCTCTATCATTATGTCTCTGCTCTACCAATACTTAGCCATAATGACTGTCTTCTTTGCCTGACTAAAATCTATGTTCCAACCTTGTTCCTTTTCTTGTTTCCATCAATGAAAACACCATCAAACATCATTCTTAGCCAAACCAACTCATACCAGTAGTGTCTCTATCAATAATGTTTGTCAAGTTGCCAACAAACCCCTAGAGAAAGGCCCAGATGTAGAGGAGATTTGAGAAATATTGTTGCAAATGAGTGTAGAAAGAAAGAAGAAACCAACCAAAAGGAAGTATGGGGTAAAAAGAAAAATCATAGAATCTTTTAGAGGAGGTGAACAAATGAGATTCAAAAACCTTCACAGAAAAGAACTACTAGAAGTACTAGAAAAACCTCAAGACCGATAGAGGATATGGAGGAGAAAGAAAAATATTTAGAGGAGACAATGATGGATGTTAACATTCTTAATAAAGCAATCACCAACAAAAGGGTGCTTATAGAAACTATAAACATGTATAATCAAGTGGGTCAAGAAAATAAGGAAGTCTTTCTTACAACATTGATAAGACATGTCTCCAAGGTTTATAACACCTTAGAAGAAATTATTGACAAATTTCTAAAGGAGTTGGCAAATGCACTTAGAAAAAAAAGGGAAAAGTCTATGGAACTAGAAGAGGAAATAAGAAACCAAGACATAGAAAAAATAGATCCAACTCTATCTATGAAGAAAAGGAAGAAAATTGCATAGATGTAGGCTAAAGATATAAGGAAAAAATAAAGAGTAGATACTCACATGGGGATGGCTAAGGAAGACAAAGACAAAATACAAAAGGAGACTAAGGAAAAAACTAAAAGAGTATACAAAATCATAAGAGAGGAGGAGAGAAATACACAAGAACAAGAAATACCATCAACAAATAGTCCTAAGCAAAGTCAACAGAGTGAGCATGGCCAAGGATACCAACAACAATCATCTCCACAAAGAGCTTCATTTTCAGAAACATCACCTACATAGTCAATAAAAGATTTCCTCGCACAAAAAAACAAATACAACCTACACCAACACCCCAACTTTTACACATACCACTATTGGGGTCTCGTGTTAATTTAAGCAAAATATCCCCCATTCAGAAATTCCAACTGGGGGATATATTATATACTACTACAAGAGAGGAAATCTTAAAGAAACATGTAGATAGCACTGAGTAGTTGGAGGATACAATAGTTGCTATACAAAGAAAGCTGCCACAGATAAAAAGAGACACAACATTACCACTACCATAACAATTGGTGGATGAGATATAGGTGGAAATGCAATATCAAGCCACCAAAATAAAAATTCAAGTTACAACAGAAATGAAAAAGAATAGAATGGATGATACATGTAAGAAATGTGTTGTAGCACACACTCAACTAGAAAGTAACATCCAAACCATACAATAAACAATCAGTGAAAAAAAAAATATCTGTTCTATCTAAAGTGGCCCACTACAACAAAGAACATCAAAGATCAGATAATCATCAGTTGGAAGAATAAATATCATAATTGGTAAGGACATATGATACTATTAAGGTTATGGATGGGTCAACAAGGGAACAAATAGAGGCCACTCACAAACAACTCCAATAGCTACAGGATCAAAGGGATCATATCGAAGGTCAAATCAAACAAATAAGGGGGGTGATTAGCCTAATATTAGCACACATGACTAGAATATTGGGAGAGTCCAAGAAAAATACACAAAAGCTATAGATCCCAGCTACTCTAGTAAAGGTAGAAAATACCCTTAACTATGCATAGAGTCACATTCAAGTACTGTAGCAAGGTAAAAGACAATGGGATACTACTCTACAATAGTTGAAGATAATTTACAAAAACATCCTATCTTCAAACTGAATAAACATGTCTTGAGGACAAGACATAGTATAAAAAGGTGAAATGATGTTGGCAAGACCATACAGAGTGGAAAGGGAAAGCCAATGTAACTCATTGCAAAATGAGTGCAGAGCATAAGACAAATAAGGGCTAGTAAATATAAGGATGTTTTGTAATATACGTAGAATGAAGAGAATATAATAAATAAAGTAGAGACTTAGACATTCTTTTTGTAACAAACATTCAATATATAATGGGACTATAGAGTAATATTAAATTTTTATTCATGTATATGATGACTTTTTTATGATGATAGGTTACCACACTATGTTATTTCTTACCATAGTTATCTGTTATTTTGTCACTTTCTAGTCTGGGGTATAAACTAACTATATGGGAGTAACCTAGGTTCAAAACTTTAGAATGCAACCTATTTTCTCTTGCCAACAATCACCTTCATCAAAACATTTATCCTTTTCAAGATAGCAATCAATCTTCTCTTCATGTCATTAAACATCATACTTTTTATTTTCTATCATGTTTCCTTCATATAATTATTCCTCATATTTCCTCTAATCTACCATATCTCCTCTCTGCTCAATTTCCAATACATCCATTCTTTCTTGGATTCCCCTTAATTCTTCTAAAATAAATTTTGCACCCCTTCTTTCTACCCATCGTTCCATAAAAAATCCTTATCAGCCTTTTCATGACCTTTCTCAACCTCCTTTTCGAGGACATCTTTCTTCACTTTTTCTATCTTTTGTAGATCATCTAGTGACTCACATGTCGCCTTACAATCACAATATTTCACTTGCGGCAATATTCAATCTCTAGGGTATTAACCCTTCAATCACAAGGTTGTACCTATAGCAAATCTTAGACACATTCAATCAAAATCTCTAAAAACAACATACCTTTTTTAGTTTCTCATTCTTCCATCTTTACCTTATACAGTTACAAGCCTCTTCTCATACATGCAAGAAATCACTTATAGCATCCATCTCTATAGTCACAAAACCTCCTCTTCTACAACAAATCCTCTAGGGCTTTCTTTGAGACACCTTCTAGCATCGAAGGCTATATTATTCAACTTCTCTCTATGAATCTAATCAACTTCATCATTCATCCACAAAATAATTCATCTTAACTCTTTTCTAGTCTTTTCCAGTGTGTTTTTCCTTTTCCTACTTCTTTCTTCAATGAGCCTTTTCTCTAGCTCTTAAACTTTTCTCCAAGAAAATAACTTTCCACAATCTCAAGTTCAACACATCCCAAGCGAGAAAACCTTGCTCTAATACCACTTGATGCAATTAAGATTAGGGAACCTTATGAGGCAGCCCAATCTTGCAACCAACACAAAATGATTCTCCATCACAACAACCAATTCACAAACAATAGAAACATTCTATATTTTGTTAAATTCATATTTCAACAAAATACTATACAATAGGAGTGAACTATCAACAAACTCAACAATCAGTCACTCCATCTTCATGGATAGCATCTCCTTCTTGGCTCTACATTACTCTTCCCTTAGTGTGCATTCATCCAATCCCTATCACTTCTTCAACAATCTTCTCCCTCATCTTATTTTTCTTATCAACTAGGGCATCACAAGCCCATCAACAATAGTATCCCCTACAAAGTTTCTAGGAATCCTTTATATACATCTTACAAGAACTGAATTGTTGCCCTCAAATAACAAATTCTACATTTTTTTGGAATTAAATAAACTGGACCAATAACTATATCATCGAAACAAGCACATTCAATGTTCAAAACATTCACCTTTGATATCTTTCAATATATCCTCACTCTATATAATTTGGTAAATTGGAGTATATCTTTTTGGAACACATCATTGGCAAATGTTCTTCTCCATGAACCATGGAGTCTAACATTCAATATCTTCAGTTTCAACAATTTTTTTATATATCCAAACTTCTTTTCTTACAAAGTCTTTTCAGCCCTTTGAAATATATATGAACTTCCCAAAAATCCATCAGCAAATACATTTCTTCATGAATCGAGAGATCATTTATTCCTATTCTCTCCTTTAGCAATTTTGTGTTAGGTTCCTAATATTCTATCCTTCTAATATAAGTTAAGCACTTGTAGCATGCTTAACCTTAATATTCATTTATTAGTCTTAGTTATTCCTTAAGATAACTTAGTTAGGCATAAGGGGTGTGTCCCTACATAGTTATGCATATAAATAAGGAAGAGAGAGACTCTCTAAAATAATCATATCTTCTAATATGGAATTCACCTATTAGTTTCTAATTATTGGAGGTCACCCCCTTGAATTGGTTTGCTATTTTACTGATTTTTATATTTATTTCCAAGAAATATCATAACATGTGGTATTAGAGCTATGATTTGGGCCAAGAATTTTGTTTCCACCATAACTTTCAAACCATTGTGAATGTAGACCTAGTTTTTTTGGGGTTTTAAGGTATGTGGTAGGTAAGCTTCCATGGAAAAAATAAGAGTTCTATCATAAATTTTACACAATTTATTTTAATTTTGTTTTTTTATCAATTAGCTCTACAGGCCACAAATTTTAGAATTTTTTAAAACATTTACATTTTGGAAAGCTTATGAAAAATTAGGTTGGGTCAGTTTTTTGCATTTTATTATTATAGATAAAATATAGTTAGTAAATTATTGGTGAAAGTTAGGTCAAAATATTTTCTTTTTTTTTTAAAATGCGCTTGGTAGACTTTTTAACATGACTGGCGACACTGGTGTGACACGACCTCCGGCTCCATGCGAATGCTTTTGCCCAGAGCAATGAACTATTGAGGCCACAACATGAGGGACCTCATCCCCTAGCAAGAACACTTCAAACCCGCGAGCTCATTGGTCCAGTGAAGGCATAAAGCTTGCAAGCTCGTTGGCCCAGCGGGGGTTTCAACTATTTTGCCGCCACTAGAACTGAGTGACTTAACCACTGAACCACGCCCTTATCGGCAGGTCAAAATATTTTCTTATTCTCCTCTAGAGGCCACAATTTTTAAAATTTTTGGATTTTTTCATAAAAAATAGGAAAACTTATTCATTTATAAATTATTATTAAAAAACCCATAGTTTAGAGGTCAAAATTTTGGGCAAAAAGACAAACATCAAAGTTATAGCCCATGTTCTAAAATTTTATGGTTATAACTCGCACTAGATACCATCCTCCATTACTTAATAAAGAAAAATGTAGAGTTGAAATACAAACATGTTAGAAACCATCTCATCTTTAGGATCAGAGGGATTTTTTTTATAAATAATATTGTACACAACATAAAACTACCAGAACAATTCCACCAGGATGTGAAACAGTGGTAGACATTATTAACCATAAGTTATCTAACCCACCTGTAACATCCTTAAATGAGGGTCTTAAAAATTTAAAGAAATATTGTTGGAACTAAAACCCCAACAAAACCATCAAGGTGGGTACAACCCTAATACACAAAATCAACAGATAAGACTATTGGCAAGAGACACTATATGGATTCATGAATGTTGTCATTGTTTTCAACAAAGGTTATCTCACACATCCGCAAGACATGATGAGTCTCTATTGGAAGTCAAATTGAAGAGGTGTTATGATCTAGTAAGCAAGAACAGAGCAGTCAGCAAGGTCCGACAGTCAGGTTCGGATCTCTCAGAGAAAGTATTTCAGTAAAGCGTGGATTTGGGGAAGTCAAGAGGAGTACCTTGACTACTAGATTCCAATGATTTATCCTCCAGTGATGGAAGGGTGAAGAGATATGAACACTTGAGTGTTGGGTTCCTATTTGACAGAGTAGACAGAGGAAGAACTGTATCGGTAGATTTTCAGACCCAAATCCGAAAGAGATATTGCTAATGACTAAGTTTCTTGAGGTATCATTCATGATTGGCCGACATGATTGAAGACTTCCACAAGCATATTCTTAATCTGCATTACTTGGTATGCAAGGATTCAGCCGACAGACCAAAGTTTGAAATAATATTGACTATTTCAGATGCCGACTAGAAAAGAGTTGAAATCACCTATGCGGATATATATATACAAGATGGATTTAGATGTATATTTGTGTGTGTGGATTGAAGTGCGAATAAAAGAAGAAGAATGATAAAAAAGGAAGAAAAATAGGTTTGGAATGTAAGTGAACAGCAACACTTAAGGAGAGTAAGAATGAAGTGCAGCAGATCAGTCTATTGAGCTTAAACTGGAACTAAACTTTAGCATGTATGGATGCTTCTCATCAGTTCAAGTTCTCTTCTTGTAAACAGTAAGTCTTTTGTAGGTAGTGAGCCTCTTTTGAGCAGTGAGCTCGGGTAGTGAGCCCTAATTGGCAAGTGCCATTTTGTATCTTCTATTCTTCTAACAGAGAATAATATCTTGGGTTAATCACCCCATGGTTTTTCCCCTTAACAGGGTTTCCATGTCAAAACTATTGTGTCATGTGTATTGATGTTATTTCCATTTCATGATTATGCTTGCTTGTTTGATCTGATGTTGCATTAACTGTTAAGAAAGCACATAAAGTTTAAATATTAGGATAACTGATTCAACCCCCCTCTCAGTTATCAACAATTGGTATCAGAGCTAGGTTCCTCCCAACAGAGCCTAACAGCTTGAGGAAGATCTGGGAATTCAAATGGATGTGTATGGTATGAGGGAGCAACTAAAGTCTGCCCTTGATGATCTTGAGCAGTCAAATTTTGAAGTCAATGAACTTAAGGAAAGACTCAAACAGGCTGATGATTTCATAAAAGAACTAAAAGAAAAACTAAGTCTCTCTATGAAAAAGAGAAAGGAGCTACTTCAGCAGCTGGCAAGTCAAGGTGAAGCCAATGATACAAGTGGAGATTTGAAAGAGAAAACTAAGTTATGTGAAAAGTTATCAAAAGAAATCATCATGGTAAGACATGAAATGGAATCAGGAGTTATAAAGTTTACCTAAGAAATTGAAGAGAGAAGAAAATCTGAAGATGATCTAAGACAATCTCTCAAGGAAAAATCAGAAGACTACCACAAGATGGATAGAATAATCAGACATCTTGAATCTGATCTTGAAGACGCTAAAGACAATGAAGAAAAACTTGAAGATCAAATTGTCTCTCTAAAAAGGGATCTTCAAACAACAAATGATTACAAAGAGAAATTCAAGATAAGCTCTGCTCAACTTGAAGTTCTTCTTGAAAGCCAAAAGAGGGTAGATGACAAGTGTGGCCTGGGATATGAAAAAGGTGAAAGCTCTAGATCTGGTCAGAAGAATTTTGGATCAGAAAATCCAAGGAATAGGCCTAGAAGACCTCCGGTAAGGTAGCCTAATACTCAAAGTTATCCATCCTTCAATGGATACTGTCACAACTGTAATAACTTTGGTCATAAAGCTAATCAGTGTAGAAAGAGAATGAATCATACTAATACATCCTTCTCCAGACAGTGTTTCAACTGCAAAAGGTATGGTCACAAATCTCATGAATGCAGAAATATGCAAATGAATAATTCATTCAATGGTAGATGATTTGCATGCAATAGAATGGGTCATATGGCTAATTAATGCAGATCAAGAGGATATCAATCAAATATGCAAAGAAATGTTGTTTGCCAAATTTGCAATCGATCTGGCCATATTGCAAAATTCTATAGAAACAAGAATCAGGACAAAAGAGGTCCGGTACATCATAATCAGAATCAAGATAAGGGAAAACAAAAGGTGAATGCAGATGAATTTCAAAGTGAGATGAACAAGATTTGTGTGAAGAAAAGTATAGAAAATGTAGGGGATGGATCCGCACTAGAGTTTGGTGCTGATATTCCTTCCAGAAATTAAAAAGTGAGCTCTAGCTTAGGGGGAGACACAAAGAAAACTATTTTCCCCCAGCCAGTCAATTGGTGCCAGAATTGGCACAAGGAGAGTTGAAGATTAAAGGGTTCATAAGAGAAACATCTAAACAAACTATGGTTAAGATTTGGAAGATCCGCAAGATATTTAGATCAAGATTGATCTGATTCTTCAAATCATCTGAATAAGGCAAACCAGAATGACTTAGGTTGAGCATTTATTGCAACTTGATATTAGGGTTTGTGGAGCAATATAAGGGTTTTCTCATTAAGTACTTGTTCATTCTACATTCAAGAAGAAATGAAAAGAAGCTCTGCAACAGAAATTCCTCAATCCCATCAAAGATCATCTACAAAATCTGATTCATCCAGCAATTGATCTAGATCACCTCGTGTAACCTAGAAGCGTAAAAGGTATTTTCCATTCTTAATATCTCTCTGCAAATCTTTGAAAGATGGCTACTCCAAATGTAGTGAAGATTTCTGATAGGCCTCGCCCTAAATTTAAGAAGCATCCATATAAATCCCTAGAAGTTGATCCCCTAGGCACCTTGTCAAGCATTCCGCATGGGGTTTTGCATGTAGAAGATGTTAGGGCATATATTCATGCAAGTATTGAAGAATTTGGGGAATCTAAGTTGGTCGATATCTATCACAAGCAATTGATAGATGACTCATTCAAACTCAAAACCCAGTATAAATTTATTTGGAACAAACATTTTGCATAGTGCATTCATTTCCCCTATTTTCTGGAAGATGAATGGGTCCAATATATTTTGAGCCGAATGCATGCCAAGTTCATGTGGTTGAACAAGCCATTTAAAATCACTAAGGATGCCATTAAGGCTGTAACCGAATTACACTCGACCGATGAGATGCCCATTCTCAAATCTATCAAAAACCAAATTGTAAGTGAGGATACTGGATCAAAGTTTGATAAAAGAGCAATGACTATAGAGGATATCATAGATCCAGATATCAAGTTTGCATCAATGATAATTAGATATAAGATATATCACTCCAGCAGGGAGAATTCAGTTTCTGAAACTGCTATATATACTACTTATGAAATGTTGAGGAAGAATGTAGACTATGATCTGTGTGAGCTCCTTCTGAACCAACTCTTGGAGAATCTATAGAAGATAAAGAAGGATAAGAAGAACTCCTTTAAATATGGTGGTTTGATCCTCTGTCTTTTCTTTTATCACATGAATGAGCTTCCCAGATCCAGTGGCTGGGTATGGCAGAATGATAGACCAGTAGCCATTTAGATCAGAGATTATATACATGGGCTTGGTGATGCCAAGGCACAGAATACAACTCTCCAGGGATATTTCAAAAACTTCTAGAACATGATGCAAGCTGGAGAGAGAATTCCCCAATCTCTAGTTGAGAAATACAAAGACACAGTATGCTTTATGGTAGAAACTGATCAGTGCCTAATGGAGGTAGTGGAACCAAGAATAATGTGGATCATGCCAATGGGGTATGTGGTGGATGAGAAAATCATAGAGCTACATGTTCAGTACATGTTGAGTCAACCAAAGGATCCTAAGGCAGAAAGGTTTAGAACTTTGAAGAATTAAGTATAAAAATCCATGTGGAAGTCAGACAACCGGAGATAAAGAGAAAAGTGAGAAAAGAGGTAAAAGATTTTGCAAAGAGGCATGGAATCTCAAAAGAAGCACTTGACGCACATAGAGAAAATATGGAAAAGGCAGAAAAAGAGAAGGAAGAAGCAGAAAAGGAAAGTGATCTAGTAAAAGCCTCCTCCCAGACCAGATCCTCTAAGAGGTCTGCACCTACTAAGACCTCAAAGGCATCAAAACCGGAAGCAAAATCATTTGGTAAATAAGAGAAAAGAACTAAGACAAAGGCCACAAGGTCTTACTTCAGTCAGAAAGACAATGAAGAGACACAATCTGATGAAGAAATCAAGAAGATGAAGAAGAAGAAGAAAGTATTAGGTGTAGATAAGGTGGCAGAGGCTAGAGAGTTTGTTGAAAAGCCCACTCTGTCCCTATATGATGTAGTCAAAGCTGTTACTATGGATGGGAACTTGCAACCAATAACATAATTCTATGATGAATATAATGATGCAGATAGAAAAATCTTGGAGGAAGCCACAATTAAGTACTTGAACATATATAATAAAGCCTTGATTGAAATAATTTCTCTAATTCCTAAAATCTTGGAAAAGGAACTTGAAATGAGAAAAGAAAATGCTAAGGCTAAGGACTTAGAAATTAGAGAACAGATAGCCATTCAGCACTACCCTTCAATTACTCCAAAACAAATGGATATGATCTTTAAAGATTGCAAGAATGAGTTCCAGAGTAAGACTAGAATGAATCAACTCATGCTTCAAGAAATTGATAAAGTGGCAAAAGAAACAGAAGAAATCCTGTGGAATGCATACTCAAGATTCAACATTCCTATTATAGAGGACTTGGGTGTTGATCCCTTAGCTACAAGTGTTGAAAAAGAATCTACTGAGGCAATGACAGAAGAAGTAATGGACACTGGTGAAGAAAAAGATAAGGACTTGGAATCCTCTGCTTCAGAAGACGTGGCTCGTGAACAAACAAACATCACTCCTCCGGTTTCTCCTGCTGACTCCAGATCCAAAGGAGAAGAAAGGATAAAGGAGAAAGAAAAAGAAGTGAAGGGAAAAGAAGATGACAGCTCTAAAACTGTAGAAGAAAAGAAAACTCTATCTCTGGCAAGAGACACTACATAAATTGTCAAAGAATTCTTAAACAAAGAGACAATGGAAATTGATGAACCGAAACTTCTACTAGGACCATTTGATTTTGATTCTCTTTCCCCGGTACAAACAATGAAGATAGCTTCATTTGCTAATAATAAGGCAAAAGAAAAACTCCTGAAGTCTCACATGGAAGACTGTGAGCTAATAGAAGCTACATCCGGTGTGCTTGAAAAGATCATGCCATCTTTTCTGAAGGATTCATCAGTTTCCTCATCAGGTAATCTTAAGTCTCTTGTTAGTTCAGTCAGCACTGATCTTGAGTCCTTAGAGAAATCAGTTGAAGAAAAGGTCTGGAAAGAGTTTTTGGATAAAAGATTCTCTGAAGTACTAAGTCTAATATCAAATGATAGAAGAAATATGGATACAAGGATAAAGAGCTTAGAAAATGCTCTTAAAGATGGTGGGGAAATATATAAATTATGTATATCATGGTCCAAAGCAACAATGGAGATTGAGAAGAAAATGAAAGAATAGGAGATCAAACTAACAAAACTTTCTCAAAATTTTGATCCACTTACCTCATCCATAGTAAATCAAGAATGTCAAACTATTGTAGTCTTGGATGAAATTAAGAAGCTAGAGAAAGAAAAGAAAAATAGAAACGGCAGGTTAAATGAACTTAGAAGAATAATCATTCCTAAGTTGGAGGCCATGCATGAGTCCCTAAGTGATGCTCAAACTGTAGCCAAGACAAATGATTCGATAGATCTGAAGAAGGCAAAAGCTTTTGCATTCCTGTTGAGTGGTCACATATCAATTTTGGATAGGATGAAGTTGAGTTAGGAAACCAAAGTTGTACAATTGAAAAACACTTTTGTAGACATACTAAAGTATATATAGAGTACAATTGGATGATATACTTATGTGACTAAGTATAGATTAATTTTTGAAAATTTTGGTGTGTGGACCCCACCCTTTGCCATTGATGTCAAAGGGGGAGTAATGAGCAGTGAAAAATGAGGAATCCAGCTAAGGGGGAGCTCCAGAAAATGTACATAGAGATAGAGCATCAACCAAGGGGGAGTATAGTGTAACACTTAGTCATTTTTGCCTAAGTGTTGCCATCAATGCGAAAGGGGGAGATTGTTGGCAAGAGACACTATATGGATTCATGAATGTTGTCATTGATGGCAACAAAGGTTATCTAACACATCCACAAGACATGATGAGTCTCTACCAGAAGTCAGATTGAAGAAGTGTTATGATCTGGTAAGTAAGAACAGAGCAGTCAGCAAGGTCTGATAGTTATGTCGAGATCTCTCAGAGCAAGTAATTCAGTAAAGTGTAGATTTGGGGAAGTCAAGAGGAGTACCTTGACTACTAGATTCCAAGGAGTTATCCTCTAGTGATGGAAGGGTGAAGAGATATGAACACTTGAGTGTTGGGTTCCTGTTTGACAGAGTAGACAGAGGAAGAACTATACCGATAGATTGTCAGACCCAAATCCGGAAGAGATATTGCTAATGACTAAGTTTCTTGATGTATCATTCATGATTGGCCAACATGATTGAAGACTTCCACAAGCATATTCTTGATCCACATTACTTGGTATGCAAGGATTTAGCTGACAGACTAGAGTTTGAAATAATATTGACTATTTTGGATGCCGACTAGAAAAGTGTTGAAATCACCTATGCGGATATATATATACAAGATGGATTTAGATGTATATTTGTGTGTGTGTGGATTGAAGTGCGAATAAAAGTAGAAGAATGAGAAAAAGGCAGAAAAATAGGTTTGGAATGTAAGTGAATAGTAGCACTTAAGGAGAGTAAGAATGAAGTGCAGCAGATCAGTCTATTGAGCTTAAACCGGAACTAAACTTCAGCATGTATGGATGCTTCTCATCAGTTCAAGTTCTCTTCTTGTAAACAATAAGTCCTTTATAGGCAGTGAACCTCTTGTGAGCAGTGAGTTCGGGCAGTGAGCCCTAATTGGCAAGTGCCATTTTGTATCTTCTATTCTTCTAACAGAGAATAATATCTTGGGTTAATCACCCCGTGGTTTTTCTCCTTAATAGGGTTTCCACGTCAAAACCATTGTGTCATGTGTATTGATGTTATTTCCATTTCATGATTATGCTTGCTTGTTTGATCTGATGTTGCATTAACTATTAAGAAAGCACAGAAAGTTGAAATATTAGGATAATTGATTCACCCCCCCTCTCAGTTATCAAGGAGGACAACATTTTCAAAGTTTAAAATTAAACCTACCCAAAATAGACATTCATAAGTTTGATGGTACAAATGTAACTTCATGGATAAGTCTCATGGAACAATATTTTAAAATTCATAATATAATAGACAATATGATGGTTGACATAGCCTCATTGCATTTCGAATCTGAACCTTATCAATGGTACCAATGAATGATGAGTGAAAAACAAGGGAAATTGCTTAATTGGAACAAAATTACAAATGACTTAGTAACCCATTATGAGCAACTAGGGAAGGGAAGCTATTTTACTCAACTAACAAATTTAAGACAAATAGGGTTTGTAGTTGAATATAATGCTAAGCATATGAGATTAGAGATTCAAACTCAAGATGTTACACCTTATCAGAGAATACAACTCTACATTAATGGACTTAATGACCAAATTAAACATGATGATCATTTGTTGGAACCTCTTACAATTAGAAAAGCTATGCAAAAAGCATTGAACATTGAACAATCAAACCTCACCATCAAAATATCCACACAAGTTCAAACTGTAGGAGGGAAAGATAGAAATGCAACTAATCCTATTAACAAAATGGAGCATTGAACTTCCTTAACCCAAGACAAATTACTATTCTCTCTCCTCAATAAGAGGTAGAGAAAAGAGAAAAAGGTCTATGTTAGCATTGTGATAGGAAATGGTCTAGGGGTCACAAGTGTGGTAATAATTATATGAGATTATTAATTATTGAGAATGAGGTTGAAGAAGAAGGAGAAGTAGCTATCGAGGAACCAAACATGGAACTTGAACATGTAAATTTGGAGGAGGATAAAAGTACTACTATCTCTCTATATACATTAAATGGCACAAGCACACCACAAGCATTCAAGGTATTTGGTTATAAAAAAAAGAGAAAGGTGATAGTGTTGGTTGATACAGGTAGTAGACACAACTTTATTGATAGAAGATTGGCTAATAAGCTCAATTATTTTGTGTATCTAATCTCTAATTTTTAGGTCATGACAGTGGATGGGAAACAACTTTGTTGTGGTGGTAAATGTCACCATATAAAACTCTTAATGGGAGATTATCATATAGATTCAGAAATGTTTTCTATCCCAATTGGAGGAGTAGATGTAGTTTTAGGAGTGTAATGGCTTAAACAATTGGGAAAAATGTCCTATAATTTATAGGAATTATTCATGACTTTTAGTGTAAATGGACAAAAATATAAAATTATAGGACTAAAATCACCACCAATTCAAATCATTAGCTCCCATAAAATGGAAAAAACAATACTTAAGAAAAGTTCTTATGGCATAATGGCACTGGATTTTGTAGAAGAAAAAGATGTGAAACCTCAACATCCACTAGAACTTCAAAAGATTATTCAACACCATAAACAAGTTTTTAAAAAACCCAAGGGTCTATATCCAACTTGTAGTGCCCCTCCATTCTCACCTTGGATGTGTAGGTGGTTAGGCTAAGGAGCATGAAGATGAAGGTAAAATAATTAGAAAACTTAGGGTATGTTGGACATGTTGATGGCAGGCTCACTGTTATGATGTTAGTTGATGATTATCTGTATTGATTGTTATGTAACTAATTGTCTTATCTTCATTGTTTAGTAATTGGTTGTTACGCGTAATATAGTTACTTGTTGATGTGTTTCTGTGAAAGGAACAGTGTCGTACTACTCATGCATGAGTACCCTGCTATGCTGTAACTTCATTTCATTGTGTGTATGACTGCTTGATTGCATATATATACATGTTCAACCATGTTGTTTGATGCAGTTTATAGGTACCAGGCATCAATTCCACCTGAATTAACAAGTCTTAGCATGCCTTAAGCAATGGAATCTGTTGATCTAGAGTTAACATAAGGTCCCCTAGTCATCCATCATCCTTGAAAAGGATGAGTCTTCAGTTTTACATCCAGTCATTGTCATCAGTTGGGCAGTCTGTCTCCATTGTTGTGTGGTCTTGTTTGTCCGACTATGTATAAGGGTCAGGTATTGTTGGTATTTGAATTATTTAGTTGGAATTATCTGTTTCATGCTTTGGTTAATCATTATGTTAAAATAAAATTATTTGGTTAAGAAAGGTATTCTTGTTAAATAAATATAAATGCCTTATGAGATTCGTAGTTATATATATATATATATTTATATTTATGCGAATTTTAGTTAAATGAGAAAATATAATTAATAAAAATTAATATGAATAATACACACACAGCTATATATATATATATAAACAAGTGAATATTCTATTAAGTAACTTTGATAAATAAAAATAAATTTATTATATTTATGGGTTATTTATAGCAATTACAGAAATAGATAAATTCGGAAATAATTTGTAAAATGATAAAAATAGCAAATTGTGGGTTAGTGATGCATGCATAATTTATTGCCTCTATGTGAGGAATCTTCTAGAGGATTTTGGAGGTTTTCCTCTCTTAAAATAGATAAATTTTAGGGGACAGATGGGGGCTCTGGCTAGCTCTCTGTAAAAATTATTTTGAGAAGAAATGGTGGGGTGGAGATATCTAGTTGTTATCTCTATGCTGAATGTAGATGACATCCTCTGTGAAGGGGTTTTTGGAGTAGAAGATGCAGGATTGGGGGCACAAACGTGATGGATTTCATCAAAAGACATTGGAGGTTCTGAAGATAATGAAGAACCAAAAAGAAGCTTTCATTGAATGCTCTAAAGTATGTGGATAAATTCTATAGGTAAGTATTTTCTATGGTTTGGTTTCTTGGTTGTGATTTCTTTTAGGGAAGATATAGATTTGGTAAGAAGATGTTTATTGAGTATGTTTCTATTCTTTGCCCCACTTTTTAACAATCTATAATGTGTAGGTAGAATAATGTTAGCTAGTATTTTAGAATTTGGCTCAATATCGTCTATGTTTTGGCTAAAAACAATTCTTTTCGAGCCTTCTTAATCCAATCTAGGTGTATCCTGTAATCTTGGTATACCATTCTGTCAACAATAGACATCCTTAGTTATGCTTTCTCATTTGGAGCTCTTATCTACCTCAATGCTATATACATTGTGTGATATTGTGTTAAATTAGAAACATTCTATACATGCATTAGCGTGATAACCCTATCACCCTTGCACTAGGCTCTTTTATCTTTAGATCCGTTTCCCTGTAGCTTTACTTTCTATTTAAAATAAACCTTCCATTCTCTCTACTGATAAATGTCTACCAAAATTTACCATTCTAGCTTGAGCATGGAGGGCATTGGCACAGTTATGGAATTTGGCATTCCACCTTCCTTTTCTTTCGCTTGGAAACTACTCTTTTAAATCTTTTAACAGTTTAAGTCTTGTTACGGTATGTCAATCTACACATACTGAAGGTTCTTTCAACTCTTATCGTTGCCTACATATCAAACCAAATGAGTTGGCCCACTTTCCATTCGATGGTAGAGAAATAATTAGCTGATAGGGTTTTATATGTGAGCATTACAGCACTCCAAATTGCCTCTCGCCGTAAACAAGAGTGTCACACCGGAAAACTTTCTAAATTCATCAATCATTGACAATGCATACAAATGAAATCATAATCACATTGTGTTTGAAATCCACAAATAATATTTCTATCATAATCTTCCTTCTTAATTATTTTACCACCATTCAAATACTTTCTTTTGCTTAATTATTTTATTCTTGTGTAGAATGTGCATGAATCTTTGAAATGAATCTGTGCATTTGATCTTTTTCTTCTATGATTGATAACTTGTATCTATAGTAGATCATGGGAACTTTCATTTAATCCTTGAGTTACCCTGTAATCATTCAAATAAATTTTCTTTCTGAGGTTTGATATAATTTCTGCTAGTTTCCTTGAATCCATATTTTGAATACATGATGGCTAGGGCACCTATAACATTTTGAGATCCACAACTGCTTCATGATCTAGTGGCTTCATATTGTTTAAGTGTAGGTTGTCCTTTAGTAGTCAACACTATCATGAAGGTCAACCATACACTCATAACTATCAGTTGTAGCTTAAATTCATATTTTGAATACATGATGGCTAGGGCACCTATAACATTTTGAGATCCACAATTGCTTCATGATCTAGTGGCTTCATATTGTTTAAGTGTAGGGTGTCCTTTAGTAGTCAGCATTGTGATGAAGGTCAACCATACACTCATAACTATCATTTGTAGCTACACTGCTATGAGGGTTACTCATGTGATTAATGAATATTCAGCTCTCATCCATTGTGTGCATTCCTGCTATCAGTGCATTATATAAGATGGCAACTCGTTGAAGCACTCTGTCAAATAGTCCATGTGCTTTGTCTGTGCTTCCACTTTTTTTTTATGCATGTCCTACAAATTTGTATGAGGCATACTGTCATACAGTTAGCATTCACTCTACTAGAAAAGGCCGTCGACTTTAACTTTACACCTACTAATTGCATTTTCTTGAATGATTCTAATGCCTTCTGAACAAATCCACTCTATGCATACTTTGGAAACTGTTATAGTCTTTTCGGTGAGGTAATCTTTCAAAATAGTTCATGTACCTAGCCTGTGTGTCCTTGTTTTGAATTTAAAATTACCACTAACGTTGCAGCATTGATGAAGTTCCTCATCTCTTATAGAATATCCATACACCCCTTTTACTTGCTTGATATATGAAAAAAAAAAATTAAGATTTTATTTTAGTAAATTTCGTTAGGAAGCCATGGCCTCTTAGTTGGAAAATTTCTTAATTAATCACTAAAATTTTAGAAAGTTTCGTTAATTTAATAAAGTCCTCCATAATGATTTATGACCATATACCTAGACTTAAGAATAGGAAAGTTTTAAAAAAAAATTTTAAAAAATAAGTTTGGATGATATTTTATTATATATGATTTTCTTAAGCTAATTTAAGTTATGTAATACTTTGCCTAGTATAAAATATTCTATTATCATACTTGAGAGTAGGAAATTACTTTTGTTATTAAATATAAATTTTGGAAATATGAATTAGTATGATTAAGAATAAAAAGTTTAGTTTTTCTTTTTGATGAAAATGCAAGTTATCTATTTAAATAAAAAAACACTTCATAAAAAAATAACAGGTGGTTAAAAGGCACACCCCAAGAGTCACATGGGCAAAGCCCAGAAATATCTAGAACAAAGTATCAAAGGGTACAGGACCCATATAAAAATAAAGAGAAAATAGAATTAAGCAGCCAATGCCATTCCTGTAGATGGCGGATCCCTGTCATCCGATTTACCCCAAATGTCCGCGGGATCTGGGTTGACATAAGGCATATCCCAGCCATCTTCATTTTCCTATTCTTCTTTCTGAACATTTAGCTCCTTGTGCTGAGGTGAGATAGCCAAATTTAACCGAGGGAAAACCTTAGTATTATCCCACCCTGTAGATGGTGGATGTGAAGAACCAGGAGCATTCTAGCCTACATTGTCCATTGCAGGCCAACCAACAATACTTTCATTATCCCCAGCTGCACTAGTAGCATGGCCAAAGGTCCATCTATGTGGACGTGGAGAGGTCAAGTGCCTACGCCAGTGAGCATCGCGATGCAGAGCAAGCTGGGTGTTGGAACTGAAAATTTCCCACCAAATTTTGCAAAAAATTCAGGATCCCGTGATGAAAAAATCAATTTCAGTACTTAAAATTTTGTAATTGCACATAGACATAGCAGCAAATAACGTCATATTAGCAAGGAATCACAAGAAGGTAGCATTAGATTATCAATGGTGAATGCAACTACTATCATTATATGTTTTGTCATCCATTGTTTCTGTCAAGATACATTCTTTTGTGTAAAAACCCGTATTGTGTAGACAGATTGGCGCACTTGAGCACTACTCCAATGTATGGGGTGTTTATGAAGAGAGTAGATTTCTACTTCAACAATTGACCACAACGCATCAGCTAGAAATAAAATCTCTTTTTAAACAAGTGACTGTTTGTGTTGAGGCTTTAAACAATTGATATCAAGACATCAATTATTTATGGTAAGCCTGACAAGATGGGAATGCTGGTGAACCTATCAAGGTTTGTGTGGACCAAAGTGGAAGCTATATAATTTGTTCTCGTGCAGACAAATGCATGTGCATTTATGATTTTACAACTAGAGATCTTGTAGTGCAAGCTTTAGGTCATGCTGAAGTAATTACTGGAGCAAATTTTCTAGCTGATTGCAAACATGTCATATCTGTTAGTGGAGATAGTTGTATCTTTGTCTGGAAGTTGCCAGCTATTCTATCTAAAACAATGCGGAAGAGAGATGAGCTACTAGTGAGTGGAAAAGAGGATCTTGATGGTGTATCTGGGAACTAGAACTAAAAGCATTGTCTTTGTAAAGTGGTAAGAGCTAAATAATTCTTATTGAACCTAGAATTTGCTTGTGATCAAACTAAAGTGAGGACTGGATTATAATGACCTCAAGTAAGCATACGAAGTTACTATCTCAACAATTCGCCCTTCATCTGTGAAGTTAGCATTGGCATTGGCTACTTCATGTTTGGGCAAGTAAAATGCTATGACTTTTGTCGTCCCATGGCTGACCTGCACACTATGTTTGTCATACAATAAACTGAATGTGTTAATCTACTTTTAAAGACTTACCACTAGATGGGTCAACTACAATTTCGGTAGAAAATGATAAAATGGCACTAGAGATCCAAAGAGGAAAGCATTTTTGTCTACCATTTAAAGAACTTAGTCATCTGACAGATAATCTTCATAACTGTTTCTTTCCATCTTGATGTTAATGGTTAATTTCAAAATTTGCTTCTAATGATACATGGTTCTGAGAGGCTGCGTGAGACCCAAGTGGAGTTTTTGCTACATTGCATTGGGCTTTAAATGTTAAATTTTAATTGACATGTTGTAGCTTAGATATTGGTGGTAATCTTTACCCATAGCGAATAACCATTAACTAAAAGTTGCTTGACTTTGTTTTAAACAATTCTTAACTTTGTCAAAACTGATCAAACCGGAAAGAAGATTATTTGCTGATAACTGATCACTTGACTACACTCTTCAGAGATTTCTCAGGCTATACGGCAGTCATAGGGTAGCCATAAATTCATAGAAATACAAATTGCTTGATAGCAGTTCATTCTACCTTCAAAACTGATTACTAAACCACATATAACATTCTGAAAATAGAGATGAGATGAGACAGAGATATCACTGCATTCTTTAATGATTTGTTGCATACCTGGGCCGTACGGCCATGGATGGTATGATCTACTCACAGTCCCCAAACTTCACAACTAAAATCTATGAAAATTCTCAGAATGGGGGTGCCTTGGGACAGCCATCCAACTCCAACTAATCTTTATTACAAAAGCATCCAACAATAATAACTAGAGGAAGTAGTACCATACAGTACGGACGGCATGCAAGGGTATGGACTTGCTCACATTAATTTGAAACTGCTTCAGGGATTCCAGTGACAGTGCTTCCCTCATCCATCAAGAAAGCCCAGGCTATTTTTGGGAAGGCTTTAACATTCGAGGTACACGAGTCAGACACTGGGTCCACTCTACAAAAGGCCAACATAATGTTCCAGACTACACCAGGAAATACTATGTCAGTACAATCTTCGTCTGATAAGAAAGCAAAAAATATGAGTAGTAATGAACCTTCAGTAATAGTGGATCATGGCAAGCCAAAACCAATGGTTAATACTTCTTCAGCAGTGTTTCAAACTGCCACAGGAAATTGTTTAAAGATGTCTTTTGTTGGTATTAAAAAATCAGAGACTAACGTGCAAAAGGAAAATGATATCCAAATAGGGCAAAACGATAATGAGAATGATTTAAGTGCTAACAAAGGAATCTGTCGAACTGGTCTGATCTTTCAGACAGCAGCTGGAAAACCAGTGGCAGTGTTAATGTCTTCAGTAAAAAGGGCAATGGATCTTCTTGGGGATGAAGCAAACAATAGAAGTGGCAATGAAAATGTTTTCTTACTCGTGCTTGAATCTTTTTAACTTGCATGTTATGTGGGTTGGCGATAATCACTCATTCTAGTTTTACAAACCGTGGTGTTTAACAATTAAAATTGATAATGAATATTCTAAATTTTAGCACCGTGGTTTGTTTTAATCATAATATCAAGTGGTTGGGCATGGCACGAATGGTCTCACAATGCTTCTCCTACTGAGAGAGCGTTGGTGAGAGGTTTTAAAGTTCTTGAAATGAGAGAGAATGATGTTAAGCAAAAAGTATCCATAATGACAGAAGACAAGCTGAAAGTAGATGGCATTTTGGATGAGTCACGAAGAGATGAAACAGAGACGAATCCATTTTGAATCCCATGAGCCATTAGAATTTGAATAGAATGAACAAATTTTTCTTATAGCTGGATCCATGTATACCTGCAATTTGTAATTAACTGAGAAATTCTTTTTTAATTAATAGTAATGAACATGAAATAAAACAACTAATCTGATAAGTAACCACTGGTTTTCTACATGTATCATCTTGTAAATTTTCTTAAAGAAATGGTTTGTATTCTTGCTCAGAATCCATCATGTATTTCTTTCATAGGCTCATGAAGGTCTGCAGTAGAATTCTCCATTCTGATTTAATGTCTCATGGTGTTCGCTTGCAAAGATTGGTTATCATAAATAACGCCACTACTGATTGAAATTGTGCTCTCCCTTATTGTAGTGGGTTATGATTTCACCATATTCTAATTTCTTTTGCTCTTGTCCATTAGGGGCTGTAGTAAGTGGTTGTTTGGATATCCCATGTTGTCTATTTAGGCTAAGCTCTCTTACGGTACTGTATCTCTCTTTGAGATGATTTTTACAATCTCTCTTTCCTCTACAAGCCAGGACTCCTAGAAAATGTTGTCTAGCTGCCTCAAGCTATGCAGGAATAGATATTTGAAAAGCTTTCACTACAATTGATCTCTAGCTCTCGCATGGTTTGCAAGGAATGGAATTCTATTTTGTGCTCGCGCAGTTTTCTGTCTTCATTGCCCACCAAAAATCCATGGTTTCTTATCTGTGTTCAAGAAAAGTGTCATGGACAATGGTATTGTATGGCTTACTGCTTTTCCACACGAATATGGAGGACTCTGTCTGTCTCTTTTCTACCAAATTCGTTAGAGATCACAAGGACTATCATGAGTTATCAAGTGCAGTGTAGGGGTTACTGTTTATTCGAAGGGGTTACTCATTATGTGCCTGCAACCCGCTTTTGAGAATATATGCAGATATAGAAATCATTGTGTGTGACAAATATGGCCATATCGTACAAGGCAGAAATGGAGAGCCCTATTCGGTAGTGCACTCGATCTATAAAATTTCTTCCAGATCTACCATTATTTTAAAGACTCGTGGAGGATTAAAGTTCATATTACGGGGGAAAGGGAGGAATTAGGTAAAGAAATGGTCGAGTGCAGTGGCATTATTTTCCAGACGGTTTATTCACCTATTACTATTACTAGTTAAAATATCTAATATGATTTTATTAAGCATGTTAAAATAGCTCCATTACCCCGCAAATTGGTAGTAGATGAGAATGTGAATGTTATAGCTACAGTTGCGTATGGGTCGTTTATTCTTGTGGTAGTGACATTTAAAGATCCGTGAGACAATGTGATAGTAAGGATTACATAGGAACACACAAGTTTATGATTCTCGCATAAGAACTCCGCTCGCACGTCTCGTGTTTGAAGTGCACCGACGCAGATAAAAGCATGAGCAAACAGGAAGGCTCAGAAGACTAGCTTCCTTACAATATGGCAGACCTCGGTGTGGCCTTGCCTACAGGTTCCGTAGCTTTAAGTGCTGAGGATCGTGCTAGTTTGGTTAATGCTTTGAAGGATAAGCTGCAGCACCTAGCAGGGCAACAATCAGATATTTTTGATTCCCTTTCTCCTATGGTAAAGAAGAGAGTGTTGTCTCTAAAAGAACTTTAGAGCAAACATGATGAACTTGAAGCTAAATTCTTTGAGGAAAGAGCTGCTTTGGAAGCTAAATATCAGAAGTTGTATGAACCATTATATTCTAAGAGATATGAAATTGTTAATGGCATTGTGGATGTTGAAACTAAGGACAAGTCCTAGAATGATAATACAACTGAAGAAAACAAGGAAGAAGAGAAAGGAGTCCCTGAGTTTTGGCTGACAGCAATGAAGACAAATGAGGTGCTTGCTATGCAGATAACCGACCACGATGAAGGTGCTCTAAAGTATCTAAGGGATATCAAGTGGTGTAGAATAGAAGATCCAAAAGGTTTCAAGCTTGATTTTTACTTTGATACAAACCCTTACATCAAGAATTCAGTGTTGACGAAGACCTACCACATGATCGATGATGATGAGCCGATTTTGGAGCATGCAATAGGGACAGAGATTGAGTGGTACCCAGGAGAATGCTTGACAAAAAATCTTATGAAGAAGAAGCCAAAGAAAGGGGCAAAGAATGTTAAGCCAGTGACAAAAACTGAAGAATGTGAAAGCTTTTTTAACTTCTTTGATCCACCACAAGTTCCAGCGGCAAAATGAATATACAGAGTATATATTTTTCAATGATGGGGTGAAATATTTTCCAAACAATTAAACAAAAAGGTGAATATTTTTACCTGAAATATGCAAAGTGTATATGAATTCCAATAAAATATCGGGAGAGATTATTTAAGTCACATTGATCCTATGTCTCTTGCCGATGAGTACGCTGGAGCCCCACGAGGTGAAAAAGTTATTAAAGGGAGAATAAATATTTTCAAAAGGTAATTATTTTACCTATAGGATATTTTTGGAAGAACATCTAAACGCTGATAAAATATTTTGCCGAGGAGGAGAAATTGTTTTTCACTCAAATTAATTAATTTTGCTCAATAAAAGTAAAAATATGCGAGTGAATATAATTGAGAAATGAAGTAAACTTTAAAACATTTAAAAATACTTTATTAAGTAAAGATTAATAAAGTATAAGAGTAAATATTTTGTTATTTAAAACTATGAAGATTGATTTAAATATTTAATTCGGCAAAAGATCAATATTAAAAACAATTAATTAAACCTAAGGTCATGCCAAAGAATTTGTTAAACTATTTCAGCCCTAAAATGAAATATCAAAGCAAATTAATTAAGATAAAATGAAATGTTGTCACGAGGATAAAACCCTAAATATATGAGCGAATATACAACGGAAGTAAGGAAACTATACTGCACGCCACAGGTCCTAAGGATTACTCAATATAAATTATATGTTTATATATGATTTATCTAACAAATGATTTGATTTGTTTTTGCAGGATTATGATTAATATAGTAGAGTGATTTCAAGAAGAGGATCGAATTAATGAAAGACAAAATGTTTCAAGCCGAAGATGAAAGAATGCAGCCGGATGATTAATTATTTTATGTCAAGTGAAACCATATATCCATTATATCAGTTATTTAACTGCAAAACGAATGTAACGGGTCTGAGGCTTGTTGCATCTCTTTAAATAGAGATCCCAGGACCCAGAGAATGGAGTTAGAAATTAGGTTAGGATTAGACTTTACAAAAACACATTTGAAATATTTTAGGGTTAGATTAGGTTAGATTTATTCAATCTGAGGCCAATTTGATCCTTCTATGCAAATTTCATTCTGAGAAAGACAATGGTGCGTGATCCATTCTAAGGCAGTAGTTGAGGATTCAAATTTGAAATACACTGTGACGGTATCATCTGTTTGTTGTTTTTAATTCAATCAATTTAATTATCTCCATTTCATTCATTTTCTGATTATTCAATTTGAATATGTTAAGGATATGTTCAAATTGTCTGATTACATTTGCTAATTTAGTATAGTTGATTTGATTGGTTTCTCAAGTAGAATTAAATCCTTTCTCATCAATTATAGTAATCTTAGAATGTTGAATGGATTATTAAGTACGATTAATTGATTAGGGTTATTAATTTGTCTCCAGAGTTGATCTAATTTGTCAATTTGCAAATTTAAATTGGTTCTTTCCAGAAAGATTAAAATCCTTTTTGATATTTTGCATTTGATTCAATTATGTCCTTTGGATTATTAAGAATGAGTTAATAATTTCTTCCTTGCACGTTTGTACAAGTTGCAAACTGTTGTATGTGCCAATCAGATCGAGTTATTACCTGATACAAGTTATTTGTTGTTGATATCCTGACTCCGTTGCCCAAACAAACAAAGCACCAGTCTAATTATCGATTTATTTTACATTTAAGATCTTTGCTCTGTCGTAGATTCATTTCATGTTATTTGTTATTTCTGTTAAAATTTAGATTAAATCATTTACTTTTCCTTAGAAATAGTTTATAGTATTTCATCTCATTTACAAGTATGCCAGTGTAATCAGATAAACTAGCAGCAAACCAACATCGATTTAATCATACAACCTGCTTTGAAAATCAAAGGTTCACCCGCCTAGGTTGTAGCAGGACCTGAAGTGCAGGGAGAAGTTGATCGTTAAGGTCAAACTCCAGTCATTGGCTCAAAAATGTTGTAGATTTGACCATAGGGCTTGGCATCCCCTTAGAATCCACAACCTGCATTTTTGAGACCCAACACTGGGAATGAGGTCAAGAATCTCTAGCTGAGCCACTTCTGCATTTGTTAGGAGAGCGAGCTCTGACATAGGATGGTGAGGGAGGAACACTAGGCACAATGCAGGGAGCATTCTCCCAATGATCCAACAACTCTTGTAAGTGACCCACTTCCAAGGCAACTTTGTTAGCTTGCACTTGAATCTGCAGGAGAACATTAGAACCAATAATAGTTTTAATGTACAGAGAAACATTAGTTTCAATTTTTCTTTTTGAAAATATACAAGAATTACGATCTTTCCATAATGCAAATAAAATCTCCACCCTAAAAATATGTCAGATTTGAGTAAAGTTTTTAGGAAACTTGGGTGAATCACCCAACATGATGATTTTCCAGGTTAATGGCTTAGGTCTAAAAGGCCAAAAAAAATCATGAATCCCTATCCAGAATTGTTGAACTCTGGTGCAATCCCAGAAGAGATGCTGAATAGTTTCAACATGTCCACAAAAAAGGGCAGCGTGAATCCTGGAGTCTAAGGTGGAACAACCTAGTACCAATAGGCAAGCCTTGAAAGAGAATGCACCACGAAAAAAGAGCAAGTTTTGGCTCAAGAATGGCAGACCAAACAATTTTAAACCTGGAATACCAAAGACTTAAAGAGCTATGAATAAGCCAGTGCTTATTAAGAGTGGCAGCCATGGGTAAATGAGGTGAAAGCCACTTGTAAGCCATCCGTGGCTTGAAATGATGCAAAGGTGTGTCTGGATACCATTTCTAGTCCTTCCACCATGGCTTTTTGCACTGAATTCCAACCTTGCACAACATTTTAGGTGGAATAGCCATGATGATTCTGTCATAAGTAGGCTTATCAACTTTTGAAAGAGAAAATTTTACCTGGAATGCTTCCCAAGCTGAAAGGCTCATAGTGGGTCTATGAAATAGGTCCTGATGAGTCTGAACATCTTTTTTGTGAAATTTGAGAGCCTTTAAACCTTGAAATTTAGCCAAAGGTTGAGTTACAGAAACTAGGAGAGGTGACCACCAAATATTAAGGTGATTGAATGAAAGACCAGCATGAAAACCATCACCAGCCCAGCATAACCAAGGTTTAATTTTTTCCTAGGCTTTCCAAATGTTCTTAACCACAAACGTGCCTAAGATTTGAATTGGTTCTCTCATGACAAGGAGAGTAGAAAAACCAATTCCTTTCCAAGCCAGTTTGTGCATAGGATGACCCATTTCAATGTTATACCAGAGTAAAACCTTCCATGCCTCGCAACCAGTGACCATACAAACAATCGATTTGACCACCAAGGTAGTTCCTTGATGGTGAGTAGAAAGAATACCAAGTCCTCCAGAATCTTTCAGAAGGTAGCAAAATTCCCATGCAACACGGTGAAAACTATGACAAGTATCAGAAGAGGTCCATAGGAAATCCCGCAAGAGTTTTTCTAGTTTGGCATAAGAGTTTTTTGAAGGATCCCAACAAGAAGAATAATAAACACAGGTTGTAGCCAAGATCTTAGAACAAACCTAAAATTTACCGGCCAATGAAAGAGGCTTAGTAATCCAAACTACAAGTTTTTGCTCCACACAAGTAAGAACAACTTACCATAGGATGGCAGAAGAGCCCTAGAATGCAAAAGGAATACCCAAGAATCTAAAAATTTCACCATGGCCAACCCAACGCCAGCCATATTGCTGAAGCCAATGAGGAGTGGGAAGTATAGACTGTCTGTAGCATAACAACTTATGTCACTAAATGGAAGAACTTGAGGCCAAACAAAAGGTCTCTAGACAACCAAGAACATTTTTAACTAAATTTTCTTCTTCCAGTAAGGTTAAGAAGGAGTCATCAACAAAATGACCATCAACCAACTGGATAGAACAATTTGGTAAAGAAATACCATGAACAAGCCTATTGGAAATTAAATGAGGAAGAAGATAACCAAAACCTTCTACTGCAAGAACATACAGACCTGGGGCAGGAGGGCAACCTTGGCGGATTGATCTAAAAAGGCCAAAAGTATGAGACTGCTGGCCATTGATAGTGATGCAAGCAGAAGCATCTAAAAAGTACATTTTAACTGACTGTATAAAAGAGGGTCCAAACCCTAATGTTGCAAGCATTGTAAAGATAAGGCACCATTCAATGTGATCACAAGCCTTAGAAATATCTAGTTTAATATTGAAAAATAGAAATTTGTCTTTCTAGAAAAATGTTTTGTTTCATATATAAGAATGTATTTTATAGGGAGAATAATCTTCAAAATAAAGAAATAATATGTTTTAATTTTAAATAAATTTACCTTGTTAAAGAGTATTCTTTTATAATTTATTAGGCAATTTATTTTGTTATAATGAATATGAAATTATTCTTGCCTCTTATATATATATAAAATTGTAAATTATCATGTACATATGAATAAGACTATATCTAATGTTGTTTAGTGTAGAAAATTATTCTTAGATAAGTGAATCCTGGTAAGTTGTTGATTCGTTAACCATGCATTGGATCCTAGTTTAGTCATTAGTAGTTATTGTAACACAAATGTTTCGTCAAGATGTATTTCAATGGCTAGCCTTAGATTTAAATAGTATCAGTTGTATCTTTGTTTAGACAAAGCATGTCAGACTTTATTACTTTCAAACTATTATAGTAAAAGATTAAGTGTTCTAAGATTAAATTTGTATTACCTTGTAAAGCAATAGAATGTGATAGAAAATAATATAATCTTGTTTGAGTAAGAAATCAACTCCTTAAGGTATGTTTATAGAATTATTGAATAGGTTCGATATATTTCAAGAAGCTTCACGATTGGACTAACTATTGTCAGGTTATATCTTGTGTTACGGTTATTACTACTCTAATGTATGATTTTAATTGTGGTGATAGTTCTGCATTGTGATGAGGATTGCATTTTCTAAATTATTGTTTTATAATATGTATACCTTAGGGTTATTTGCATGTTGTTCGCAATCATTTTAATTAGATGAATCTCAATAAGTCCTAGGATCTATTAATTAAAATATTGCTTCTCATGGACACTTATATCTTATGATCATATTAGTAACTGCTACTGGTGGTTAGAAAGTTACAATTTTGTATTGGTGAGATAGATTCACTTTATTAAATTGTTATATAATTGATCATGCTTGGAATAATGTTACATTCTTTAAGACCATTATTAGTGCATTAGATCATATGTTACATTTGTAGTTTTGTTATTTAATTATTGATGGAGGATCTTTGTTTATGATGTGCTTTGAAAAGTGAATGTGATGTGTGACCATTGCATTTTAATGGTGTCATGTGTTCGTGTTATTTGGGGAAACTGGTTTCTAGAGGCCTAGGAGGGTGTGATTATGTGGGGGTTGGCTATGTGTGCATCTTGTTAGTTGAATGAAATGCATTCTTGAAATATGGTTTATTATTGATGTTGGAATGACACATGTGCAAGATGGAGAATGCCTTGCTTAGTGTACTTATTCGTGTGATTATGATGAGCATGCAATATGGAAATGCCTTGCTTGTGTATTGTGAAATGATGTATATTTTGAAGAGTGTGATAGTTCATGCTTGGTTTATGGTATGGGTTGTGAGAATCTAGATGTAGTGAAGGGGGAGTGGCTTCCGATGTGGGGCCGATGCCCAAAGTAGCTAGCCAGGGTAACCCATTGGGAGTTTTGTAATCAAGTAATAACCTAATATATCTAGTGGTTGGGTAGTTTTCATAGTAATTAAGATAATTGGATTCCTCACCCATGCTTGTAGTGCTCGTTTAGGCTAAGGATAGGATGAGAAGGCCTAGTTGGAAATGTCAACTTCCTTGTCCTCACAAAAGGAATGTTGGTACATGTGTCACCCTATGGGACTAGCATCTATTAAGAGACTATCAGGGTAACTATAGATGGGGGCCAGTGCCCAACAAGAGACTATCAGGGTGACACAAGGATGGGAGCCAATGTCCAGCTAGAGACTGTCAGGGTAACCCATGTTGGGAGCATGCGATGACACTCATCCCTACTGTAGCCTAGCATTCTCTGATTGTGTTCTCCCCATTTGTTGTGTGATTACCTCAGGAAGTGTTGTTTAAGTTACTTGCAATGCTCATTTTGACCTGTGTTGTATTGGAGTCTTGTGTAGTCCTTGCACCTGTTAGTCTTTTTTCTTCTTGAATATTTTCCATTTTGGGACCTCATTGTTATCTCCTAGCATGGGTGGTGGACCTCAGTGTTCCACATGGTCATGTGGATGTGCATTATTCCATTGGTTTGTTTGGTGCCGTGCTTTGTGGATGTATCTCTCGTAGCAGATTCCAATTTGTACCTTTATTTGAAGATAGTTATTTGTACTATTGGCATCTAGATCTATGTATCAGTGGAATTCATTATGTAATTTGATGTATTCAGAAAAAGGGCTTTTGTAACAATGAAACTAGGTAATTCCTCTTGTAAGATATACTATTTTGTACTTGTAATCTTAATGCAAACCTCTTGATGTATTTGGATGTTGTAATGAAAGATGCTGGTTTGATTCAGTTTGTTTATTTGATTAAACTATGTACGTTGTTGATTGTTGTTAAATTGCAATAATGTAGCTATATAACCCCTAGAGATGATAGTTTAACTTGATCCTATTAGTCTATGTTATATTTTGTTATCGTTTCTTCTTTAAAAAAAAATTCACCTCATTTATTGCTTAGTTAAACTTATCTCTAGGGTTGCATGGTGGGGCATTACACTTGGTATTAAAGCCAGGTTGCAACACTGAGACCTTTGGATTGTTGTTGTTGCTCTAGGTTAAGTGATTTTCTCTTTGTGGTGAGTTGGTGATCATACCTCCCACCTGTGTGCATTAGTATGACATTAGAAGGTTAATAAGTTTACAGACTTGCTCTTTAAGGAATGAATTCTTTTTGTCCTATTTTACTTATGTGTCTATAATGTATTCTTTCTTCTTATTTAATAAAAATGTGATGATATATCTGTCAATATGAGTTTCCTGAATGTGAGTGCATGTAATTAAGTATTGGAATGATTTAATCATTTGGTGGCATCTTGCATCACGAGTTATGTGGTTATGTGATGTTGTCATGTGTGGGGCATCTTTACATGGTTTCTTGATAATCTATATATATTTCCTAGTTGGTCATGACCTCATGTGGAAGAATTGTTGTGATTTATGAAAGTTATCATTGTGTATGCCTATGGAAGAGTTGTGTGCAAGAAATCAAATTGGAGCTTGCATTGGACCCATGAGATCATGAATGTGCTACTGTAAGTCAATTGTAGTTATCAATTATTCTTGTGTGTGACATCATGCATGTATTATGTAAATATCTTCTTGCATAAGGAAGTAATTGCATATATTCATAGCTTAGTAAAAAGAAATTGTACTGTATTAAAGATAGAAGTTGTTTGTAAGTAAGTAGCGACTGTGTTGCCTCAAACCTTTGTATAAATGATGCTTAGATCTGAGAATGTAGATAACTTAATCGTCTATGTGTATGGTGTACGTTCTCTAACACATTTTGGACCTTGTGTCCTTGAGTGTTGTGTAGCGGATACTCCCTTTTTGTGGCTGAAATTAGTCAGATCGTGATGCGAATTTGTTTTGTAATTCAGTTGTTTTAGAATTTTTAATGGTTGTTTCATGTGTTGTTGGGGGTTAACAATGAATTTTCTTTCTTTGAACTTTCTTATGATAGGAGTGGTCACCAAATCTCTTTTCTTTTTACTTGATTTATTGATGGAAATTGCTGCCACTTTGTGACTTAAAGTTGGATTTGATTATTTCCCCACTTGGGTTTGCATTTATTTTTAAAATCTCTATGGTGGCTATTTTGAATGTTTGTTTCTTTTGGCCTCATTTTGTGTTAAGTGTTGTTTCTATCATGTTCATTTCGAACCTCTGATAGTATGTTCAAGGGAGGACTCTGCAGAGAATTATACTTTGCATGTTGCTAATTAGTCAAAAGCATAGTGGAAATAGGATATGGAATGTATTTTTTCTTGAATATATGTGAATGTAATTCTCTAAACTGCGTGAAATTTTGAAAATATGTGTGATTAGATATAAGTAGATCACATGATACATCTTAGAGGTAAATAATTGATGTTCTTCTTGTCTTTATTGAATGATTGTGCCTATTTTATGAACAATTGTTGGATATGGATGTGTATGCTGGTAACAAAAAATTGCTATACTAATATGTTATGCTTCCACCCTAGTTTGTGACTTCCAGGAATAAGTCAAGTTTTAGGGGGGGAGGTTGTAGTGCTCCTCCATTGTCAACTTGGATGTGTAGGTGGTCGAGCTAAGGAGCATCAAGATGAAGGTAAACTAATTGGAAAACTTAGGGTATGTTAAACATGTTGATGGCAGGCACACTGTTATGATGTTAGTTGATGATTATCTGTATTGATCATTATGTAACTGATTGTCTTATCTTGATTGTTTAGTAATTGGTTGTTATGTGTAATATAGTTACTTGTTGATGTGTTTCTGTGAAAGGAACAGTGTCGCACTACTCATGCATGAGTACCCTACTACGTTGCAACTTCCTTTCATTGTGTGTATGACTACTTGATTGTATATATATACATGTTTGACCATGTTGTTTGTTGCAATTTATAGGTACCAAGTATCAACTCCACCTGAATTAACAAGTCTGAGCATGTCTTAACCAATGGAATCTGTTGATTCAGAGTTAACATAAGGTCCCGTAGTCATCCATCATCCTTGAAGAGGATGAGTCTAGTTTTACATCCAGTCGTTATCGTTAATTGGATAGTCTGTCATCATTGTTGTGTGGTCTTGTTTGTCTAACTGTGCATAAGAGTCAAGTATTGTTGGTATTTGGATCATTTAGTTAGAATTATCTATTTAATGCTTTGGTTAATTGTTATGTTAAAATAAAATTATTTGGTTAAGAAAGGTATTCTTGAGTGTTTAGTTTCTGGAGAAACTGTGTTTTGCTTTTTTCTGTCAACGTTTCGGATCACACTCTATGATCCATCATCAGGACAAAAAGAGGAGAATGATGGATCATAGAGTGTGATCCGAAACATTGACAGAAAAAAGCAAAACACAGTTTCTCCAGAAACTAAACACTCATATTATGGACTGTGGAAATATCATGTTTACAAAGGTATTCTTGTTAAATAAATATAAATGCCTTAAGTGTATCGTAGTTTTATGGAATATATATATATATAAAGAAGTGAATATTTTGTTACGTAACTTTGATAAATAATAATAAATTTATTATATTTATGGTTTATTTATAGCAATTACTAAAGTAGATAAATTCAAAAAGAATTTGTAAAATGATAAAAATAGCAAATTGTGCGTTAGTGATGCATGCAGAATTTATTGCCTCTATGTGAGGAATCTTCTAGAGGATTTTGGAGGATTACCTCTCTCTTAAAATATATAAATTTTAGGGGACAGATGGTGGCTTTGGCTGGCTCTCTGTAAAAATTATTGTGAGAAGAAATGGTGAGGTGGAGATACATGGTTGTTATCTCTATGCTAAATGGAGATGACATCATGTATGAAGGGGTTTTTGGAGTAGAAGATTCGGGATCAGGGGCACAAATGTGATGGATTTCATCAAATGACATTGGAGGTTCTAGAGATAATGAAGAACCAAAAAGAAGCTTTCATTGAATGTACTAAAGTATGTGGATAAATTCCATAGGTAAGTATTTTCTATGGTTTGGTTTCTTGGTTGTGATTTCTTTTAGGGAAGATATTGATCTGGTAAGAAGATCTTTATTAGGTATGTTTCTATTCTTTGCCCCACTTTTTAACAATATATAATATGTAGCTAGAATAATGTTAGCTATTATTTTGGAATTTGGCTCAATATCGTCTGTGTTTTGGTTAAAAAAATTCTTTTTGAGCCTTCTTAATCCAATCTAGGTGTATCTTGTAATCTTGGTATACCATTATGTCAACAATACACGTCCTCAGTTATGCTTCCTCATTTGGAGCTCTTATCTACCTCAATTCTATATACATTGTGTGATATTGTGTTAAATTAGAAACATTCTATACACGAGTTAGCGTGATAACCCTATTGCCCTTGCACTAGACTCTTTTGTCTTTAGATTGCTTTCCCTATAGCTTTACTTTATATCAAAAATAAACCTTCTATTCTCTCCACTGATAAATGCCTACCAAAATTTACCATTCTAGCTTGAGCATGGAGGGCACTAGCCATGCTTATGGAATTTGGCATTCCACCTTCCTTTTTTTTCTCTTGGAAACTACTCTTTTAAATCTTTTAACAGTTTAAGTCTTGTTATGGTGTTGAAATCTACACATACTGAAGGTTCTTTCAACTCTTGTTGTCACCTGCATATCAAACCAAATGAATTGGCCCACTTTCCATTTGATGGTAGAGAAATAATTAGCTGATAGGGTTTTATATGTGAGCATTACAGTGCTCTGAATTGCCTCTCACTGTAAACAAGAGTGTCACATAGGAAAACTATCTAAATTCATCAATCATCGACTATGCATACAAATGAAATCATAATCACATTGTGTTTGAAATCCACAATTAATATTTCTATCATAATCTTGCTTCTTAATTATTTTATGGTCTAGTCACAGTAGGAGGGTTCATAGAATGAATTGTCCAGACCATATAGCAAGAGTAAACATAATGGAAACAACTCAAGAATATAGAAAAGATGCAAATTCAGTCATTCAGTATATCAAAGAATTCAAAATAGAGATCCGCTAGCAACATGCAGGCTTAAAATTAGGGCTCATAGGCCTGATTACATACATGCATAGGATAAAGATTTGAAGCTCCTTCACACCAAACTAAGCTACATATCTTTCTAATGTGAACATATATCCTTCAACTACTTTCCTAAGGATCTATTACATCATTATATATCATTTCCAGACCAATAGATTCCTCTGCATTGGTCACAAGAGATCTGGAATCTCAATGAAGAGGTGTAACATGGGTTCTTGGATAGGTCGGACCTATTGGCTCGAAAATCCTTCTCCAATGGATACAATGAAGTGCGGACTTATAATGAAGGTTGGCTACGAACCAAGGAACATTGTAGAATGAGTCACAAGGATCCGCAAGTTGGCCAATGCTCCCAATCCTTCTCCTTTAGTTGATTACTCATGATTGTTAGAGAACTCTGCACTGAGAGAATATAGCATCTTCTGATAGCGATAACTTTCTAGTAACTGCTCCAAATGCCCTGAATTCTTGCTATGATGTAGATGAATGAATTGAGATGCTACGTATAGATTCACAAGGTGTGAAATGCTGAAATTGGATGACGACCTAAGCTGCTTCTGATTGAACTGCTTGACTGAACTGGGAAATGAAAGAATTAAAATGTAAACAAACTAAAATACAAATGTAAATGTTTTTGGTTGATGCAAGATTGCTCTTGAACTAGAGATGCTCCTACATCAGACATCCAGGGTTATTAAAAAAATGAGTGCCTCACTTTAATGAGGCTAGGAGAGAACCAAGATGGTCCACCTCAACCTATGAAATCCATGATGAATCTTCTTCCAGTCTGCCTTTCCACTTCACAAGATATTCTTTGTATTGTCTTCCTCTGGTACTGTGTCCAACTCTGTTATCCAAAATGCCTTCAATTTGTTCTGGTACTTGTTGTGGCAACTGTTTCTTCAAGTCTTTTTCCATGCTGTCACTGAACTCTACTTCATGATATTGCTAAAGCTCTGCAATGTTGAAAATAGCTGAAATACCCAATGTCTTCGGTAATTCCACTTCATATGCATTTCCTAAATCAAATTTCATGAGTATCTTACAAGGTCCAAGCTTCTTCATCATCAACTTGTTATATGTCCCAACTAGAAATCTTTCTTTTCTCAAAACACCATTACTTCATCTCCTTCTTCAAATTCTTTGTCTTCTCTTCTCATCTACCTTCTCTTGTACTTACTGGTCATGTTCTCCAAATGCTTCTTCAACTGATTATCCACTGTTTTCATATTATTTGCAAATTCTTTTGCTTCTACACTTCTCTTTTCCTCTGTACTGATGTCTCTCAATTCTACAACTCCTCTAGGGTTTACTTCGGTAACAATCTCAAAAGGTGTTCTTCTAGTACTCCTATTTACTGAATTATTCTATGCAAACTCTGCTTGTGAAAGAATCAAATCCCAACTTCCTATCTTCTCTCCAACCAAACATCTCAACAAGTTTCCCAAACTCCTATTCACTACCTCTGTCTATCCATCTATCTGTGGATTAAAAACTGAACTGAACTTCAAATCTATCTTCATGTTCTTCCAAAGTGTTCTCCAAAAGTATCCAATAAACTTTCTGTCTCTGTCTAAAGCTATACTCCTAGGTAATCCATGCAATCTCACAATCTCCTTGAAAAATAGGTTAGCTACATGCACTGCATCAATTGTCTTTTTGCAAGGTATGAAATGAGCCATCTTTGAAAATCTTTCAACCACTACAAATATTGAATCATGTCCTCTCTGTGTCTTAGGTAATCCCATTACAAAATCCATGCTTATGTATACCCAAGGTCTCTCCGGTACTGTCAAAGGTTTATACAATCTAGTGTTCTGACTATTCCCTTTTGCAACTTGACAAACTCTACAACTTTGCACAAATCTCTGAACATCCTTATGAATCTAAGCCCAAAAGTAATTTTCACTTACCAAATCCACTGTCTTATCAATGCCAAAATGTCCTACCAATCCAACACTATGCTTTTTCTTGATCAGGTTGTTTTTCATTGAATTGCTAGGTATGTACAACTAACTTCCTTTGAACAATATATCTTCTTGAATAAAATAATCCAACCATTTACTTCTATCTACTACAAAAGGTTCCTTACATGCTTTCCAAGGTTCTACAAAATCAGTGTCTCCCTCATACATGTTCTTCAATTCATCAAAACCCAACATTTCAACTCTCATCTCTATTAACAAATTTCTTCTTCTACTCAAGGCATCAACAACTTTATTTGATTTTCCACTCCTATGCTTCAACACAAGAGTATAACTCTGCATGAACTCTACCCATCTCATATGTCTTTGATTCAACTTACGTTGACTATTCAAATATTGCAAAGCTTGATGATCTGTATACAACACAAACTCCCTAGGCAACAAACAATGTCTCGACTTCTTTAAGGCTTGAATTATGGCATAGAACTCTTGATCATAAACTAAATATCTTCTCCTTGCATAATTGAAATTCTCACTGAAATATGCTACTGGTCTACCCTCTTGACTTAACACTACTCCAATTGCATTTCCACTAGCATCACAATCAACTTGAAATACCTTATTGAAATCTAATAATGCCAAAATAAGGTGCTCTATCACTTTTTGCTTCAACAACTCAAAACTTTTATCTGCTCCTGATGTCCACTTGAAATCTTTTTTGTCACCTCTCATTATCTCTGTCATAGGGTTACAAACTAAACTGAAATTTCTGATGAACTTCCAGTAGAAACTAGCCAAACCATGAAATGATCTAACCTCTCCAATGCTCTATGGTGTAGGCCATTCAACAACTGCTTTCACTTTCTCAGGATCCATCTTCAATCCTTCTGCAGAAATTACAAATCCCAAATATACCAACTCTTCTTTCATGAAACTACATTTCTTGATGTTTATCAACAATTTCTCTTCTCTCAACCTTTGAAAAACTTGTCTAATATCCCACAAATGTTCTTTTCTTTTACTGAAAATCAGAATATCATCCAAATACACAATCACAAACTTACCCAAGAATTTCCTCAGAACTTCGTTCATTAACCTCATGAAAGTACTTGGTGCATTTGTCAATCCAAAAGGCATCACTAACCACTCATACAATCCTTCATTTGTTTTGAAAGCAGTCTTCCATTCATCACCTTCTCTGATTCTATTCTGATGGTATCCACTCTTCAAATCTATCTTTGTGAAATATCTTGCTCCACTCAAACAATCCATAATATCATCCATTCTAGGTAAAGGGAATCTATACTTAACTGTGATCTTTTTTATTGCTCTGCAATCAGTACACATTCTCCATTCTCCATCTTTCTTTGGTGCCAAAACTACAGGTACTCCACAAGGACTCAAACTTTCTCTGATCAAACCTTTCCTCAGCAACTCTTGTATCTATCTATTCAATTCTTCACTCTCTACAGGTGTCATATGGTGTGTTTCTTTGTTAGGCAAACTTTCTCCTAGTATAAGATCCATGTGATGACGGATACTCCTTATAGGTGGTAATCCTTCAGGTACATTATCTGATATGATGTCTTCATACTCTATTAGCAACTCTCTTATCTCATCTGGTTTAGTTTCTCTCTTCACTACTTCAGGCATTTTAGGAATCAAGGCATAACACATACTTTCCTGTTTCAAACCATCCAAAATTTCCTTCCATCTACCAAACAGATTTTAGCATTCCCACATACTACATCTTTAGGATTATCTTCTAAAGGAATCAAAGTAATTATTTTCCCATTTGTTGTTATAGTATATGTATTCTTTCTCCCATCATGCATAGCTTGTCTATCATACTGCCAAGGTCTACCCAACAAGATATGACAAACATCCATAGGCATAATATCACACAAGACTTCATCATGATAATATCCAATATGGAATTTCACCAAATATTGTTCACTCACTAGTACCTTATGTCATCTTGAATCCATGATATCTAGTAGGGCTTAGGGTGTTTCAATATTTCCAACTTCAACTTAGTCACCATCTCCTCATAAACTAGATTATCTGAACTACCATTGTCAATCACAACTTTACAACAATTACCTCCGGATTTGCATCTGGTTCTGAATAGAATTTTCCTCTATGATGGTTCTTCATTTGTCTCTATTTGAAATACTACTCTCCCCATCACCAATGATTCTCCTTTCTGTGGATTGCCAACTCAACTAGGTGATTCAACAAGTTCTTCTTCAACATAGGCTACTCTTCCATTATTTTCTATTTTCTTGCTTGTACTACTCTGATTACATTCAAATGCTCTATGTCCTTCACCTCAACACTTAAAACAAGTACCTCTAAATGTTCTCTTATCAAATCCTCTTCCTTCTCTTTTGTATGCTTCATTGCAGTATGCACTAGGGTTTCCTTTCCGATAAAAATTTCTTTCATCTCTCCGGTAAGGATTATTATCTTTGTCATCCTTCCCTAATAGGTTGTCAAACTTGTTATGTTCCAGATAAGATCTGTCCCCTCCAGAAAATGTCCTACCTCTCAAAAATTTACCTCCTCTACCTCTTTGCCTCTGATCATGTCTCTTACTCAACTTCTCAACTTTCAGTGCAAATTGATATGCTTCTTCTAAAGTTGTCATCCTCACCAAGCTTAGCTCTTCTTGAATATTAAATCTTAACCCGTTGATGGATCTAGCCACTTTCTCTTTGCTTGCTTCACTATGTCCTATCCTTATGATCATCTTATGAAATTCTTTAGTGTATTCTTTCACAAATTTCTCCTTTTGTCTCAAGTTTTGCAATCTCTTCAATAGCTCCAACTCATAGTCAATAGGTATGAATTGATTCTTCAACTTTGTCACCATCTGGTCCCACTTTGTAATCTTTCCCTTTCCCCTCCTATTTATTTCCAACTGAACTTCTTTCCACCATATAGCAGCATGTCCTTTCAACTTTGTCTTTGCAAATTTCACCTTCTTCGGATCTTCAAGTTCCTCATATTCAAAGTATTCTTCCATGTCATTTATCCAATCAACAACTCTTTCAGATTCAAATTACCAGATAGTTCAACACATCCACTCTAGGTCTTTTCACAATCTTTGAAATAGCTCACAACATCTTTACTTGATCTGATTCTTCTTCATCATGATCTTCTAGGGTTTCACCACTTTGTTCAACAGATTGAAATTTTTCTTCATCATCACTTTCAACATTAGGTCTAGGTGTCAATCCTCTTCACCTATCTTCTTCAATAGCGTCCAAATAAATTCACATTGTTCTCATCAATTCCATCATCTCATCCATTCTATTAGCCACTGTACCAATAGTAGGAACTCTTCATAGTGGCATCTTCCTAGGATCAAGTGCAAACTACCTCAGGTCAGTGATCAGGCTACAAGTGATAACTGCTTCTCAATCAGCAATCGGTTGTGCACCAATAACCTACCTTAGATCGGCAATCTACTTAAAACAAGATCTTATGGAATCCCCTTCGCTAACTCACTCCAAAGAATCAAACATTCACTTTGATACCATTTGGTGCAGTCACGATAGGAGGGTTCACAGAATGAATTGTCTGGACCGTGCAACAAAAGTAAACACAACAGAAACAACTCAAGAATATAGAAAAGATGTAGATTCAGTCATTCAGTATATCAAAGAATTCAAAATAGAGATCCGCTAGAAAAATGTGGGCTTACAATTAGGGCTCATAGGCCTGATTACATACATGTGCAAGATATATTTTTGAAGCTCCTTCGCACCAAACTAAACTACATATCTTTCTAATGTGAATAGCTATCCTTGAACTACTTTCCTAAGGATCTATTACTTTATTATATATCATTACCGGACCAATAGATTCCTCCACGTCAGCCACAAGAGATCCAGAATCCTGATGAATAGGTGTAATGTGGGTTCTTGGATAGGTCGGACCTATTGTATTGAAAATCCTTCTCCAATGGATATAATGAAGTGCGGACCTATGAGGAAGGTCGACCATGAACCAAGGAACATTGTAGAATGAGTCACAAGGATCCACAAGTTGGCCAATGCTCGCAAACCTTCTCCTTCAGCTGATTACTCATGACTGCCAGAGAACTCTGCACTGAGAAAATAGAGGATCTTCTGATAGCAATAACTTTCTGGTAACTACTCCAAATGCTTTGAATTCTTGCTATGATGTACATCAATGAATTGAGATGCTACATATAGATCCGCAAGGTGTGAAACGCTGAAACTGGACCACAAGCTAAGATGCTTCTGACTAAACTGGGAAATGAAAGAACTGAAATGTAAACAAATAGAAATGTAAATACAAATGTTTTTGGTTGTTGCAAGATTGCTCTTGAGCCAGGGATGCTCCTGCATCATTTTACCACCATTCAAATACTTTCGTTTGCTTAATTATTTTATTCTTGTGTAGAATGTTCATGACTCTTTGAAATAAATTTGTGCATTTGATCTTTTTCTTCTATGATTGATAACTTGTATCTATAGTAGATCATGGGAACTTTCATTTAATCCTTGAGTTACCCTACAATCATTCAAATAAATGTTCTTTCTGAGGTTTGATACAATTTCTTCTAGTTTGCTTGAATCCATATTTTGAATACATGATGGCTAGGGCACCTATAACATTTTGAGATCCACAACGGCTTCATGATCTAGTGGCTTCATATTGTTTAAGTGTAGGGTGTCCTTTAGTAGTCAGCAATGTCCTTAAGGTCAACCATACACTCATAACTATCAGTTGTAGCTACACTGCTATGAGGGTTACTCATGTGATTAATGAATATTCAACTCTCATCCATTGTGTGCATTCCTAATATCACTGCATTATATGGGATGGCAACTCATTGAAGCATTCTGTCAAACAGTCCACATGCTTTGTCTATGCTTCCACTTTTTTTTGCTACATGTCCTACAAGTTTGTATGAGGCATACTGTCATACGGTTAGTGTTCATTCTACTAGCAAAGGCCGTCGAATTTGGCTTTACACCTACCAATTGCATTTTCCTAAATGATTCTAATGCCTTCTGAACAAATCCACTCGATGCATACTTTGACAACCGTTATAGTCTTTTTAGTGAGGTAATCTTTCAAAATAGTTCATGTCCCTATCATGTGCGTCCTTGTTTTGAATGTAAAATTACCACTAAAGTTGCAGCATTGATGAAGTTCCTCATCTCTTACAGAATATCCATACACCTCTTTACTTGCTTAATATATGAAAAAAAAAATTAAGATTTTATTTTAGTAAATTTCCTTAGGAAGCCACGGCCTCTTAGTTGGAAAATTTCTTATTTAATCACTAAAATTTTAGAAAGTTTATTTAATTTATTTAAGTCCTTCATAATGACTTATGACCGTATACCTAGACTTAAGAATAGGAAAGTTAAAAAAAAAAACAAAAAAAATTATGTTTGGATGATATTTTTTTATATATGATTTTCTTAAGTTAATTTAATTTATGTAATACTTTGCCTAGTATAAAATATTCTATTATCATATTTGAGTAGGAAATTACTTTTGTTATTAAATATAAATTTTGGAAATATAAATTAGTATGATTAAGAATAAAAATTTTAGTTTTTTTTTTAAGAAATATCTAGTTTATTATTGAAAAATAGAAATTTTTCGTTTTAGAAAAATGTTTTGTTTCATATATAAGAATGTATTTTATAGGAAGAATAATCTTGTAAATAAAGAAATAATATGTTTTAATTTTAAATAAATTTACCTTGTTAAAAAGTATTTTTTTATAAATGATTAGGAAATTTATTTTGTTATAATGAATATGAAATTATTCTTGCCTCTTATATATATAGAAAATTGTAAATTATCTTGTACACATGAATATGACTACATCTAATATTGCTTATTGTAGAAAATTATTCTTAGATAAGTGAATCCTGGAAAGTTGTTGATTTGTTAAGCATGCATTGGATCCTAGTTTAGTCGTTGGTAGTTATTGTAAGAGAAATGTTTCATCAAGATGTATTTTGATGGCTAGCCTTAGATTTAAATAGTATCAGTTGTATCTTTGTTTAGACAAAGGATGTTGGACTTTATTACTTTCAAACTTTTATAGTAAAAGATTATGTGTTCTAAGATTAAATTTGTATTACCTTGTAATGCAATAGAATGTGATAGAAAACAATATAATCTTGTTTGAGTAAGAAATCAACTCCTTTAGGTATGTTAATAGAATTATTTAATAGGTTTGATATATTTTAAGAAGCTTCATGATTGGACTAAACGTTGTCAGGTTATATCTTGTGTTATGGTTATTATTACTCGAATGTATGATTTTAATTGTGGTGATAGTTCCTCATTGTGATGAGGATTGCATTTTAATTATTGTTTTATAATATGTATACCTTAGGGTCATTTGCATGTTGTTTGCAATCATTTTAATCTAATGAAACTCAATAAGTCTTGGGATTTATTAGTTAAAATATTGTTTCTCATTGATACTTATATCTTATGATCATATTAGTAACTGCTATTGGTAGTTAGAAAATTACAATTTTGTATTAGTGAGATAGATTCACTTTATTAAATTTTTAGATGATTGATCATGCTTAGAATAATGTTACATTCTTTAAGACCATTATTAGTGCATCAAATCATATGTTACATTTGTGGTTTTGTTACTGAATTATTAATGGAGGATCCTGGTTTATGATGTGCTTTGAAAAGTGAATGTGATGTATGACCATTGCGTTTTAATGGTGTCATGTGTTTGTGTTATTTGGGGAACTTTCCAGAGGCCTAGGAGGGTGTGATTATGTGGGGGTTGGCTATGTGTGGATCTTGTGAGTTGAATGAAATGCATTCTTGAAATGTGGTTTATTATTCATGTTGGAATGACACGTGTACAAGATGGAGAATGCCTTGCTCAGTGTACTTATTCATGTGATTATGATGAGCAAGAAAGATGGAAATGTCTTAATTGTGTATTGTAAAATGATGTATATTTTGAAGAATGTGATAGTTCATTCTTGGTTTATGGTATGGCTTGTAAGAATCTAGATGTAGTGAAGGGGGAGTGGCTTCCAATGTGGGGCTAGTTCCCAAAGTGGCTAGCCAGGGTAACCCATTGGGAGTTTTGTAATCAAGTGATAACCTAATAAATCTAGGGGTTGGGTAGTTTTCACACTAATTAAGATAATTGGATTCCTCACCCATACCTGTAGTGCTCGTTCAAGCTAAGGATGGGATGAGAAGGCTTGGTTGAAAATTTAACTTCCTTGTCCTCACAGAAGGAATGTTGGTACTACATGTGTCACCTTGTGGGGCCAATGTCTAGTAAGAGATTGTCAGGGTAACCATAGATGGGGGCTAGAACCTAGCAAGAGACTGTCAGGGTAACCAAAGGATGGGGGCCAACATCTAGCTAGAGACTGTTAGGGTAACCCATGTTAGGACCATGTGATGTCACTCATCCCTACTATAGCCTAGCATTCTCTAATTGTGTTCTCCCCATTTGTTGTGTGATTGCCTCTGGAAGTGTTATTTAAGTTACTTGCGATGTTCATTTTGACCCATGTTGTATTGGAGTCTTGTGTAGTCCTTGCACCTATTAGTCTTTTGTCTTCTTGACTATTTTCTGTTGTGGGACCTCATTATTATCTCCTAGCATGGGGGTGGACCTCAGGGTTCCACATGGTCGAGTGGATGTGCATTACTCCATTGGTTTGTCTAGTGTCGTGGTTCGTGGATGTATCTCTTGTAGTGGATTCTAGTTTGAACCTATATTTGAAGATAGTTATTTGTACTATTTGCATGTAGATCTATGTATCAGTGGAATTCATTATGTAATTTGATGTATTCAAAAAAAGAGCTTTTGTAACAATGAAACTATGTAATTCCTCTTGTAAGATATACTATTTTGTACTTGCAATCTTAATGCAAACCTCTTGATGTATTTGGATGCCGTAATGAAAGATGCTAGTTTGATTTAGTTGGTTTATTTGATTGAATTATGTACATTGTTGATTGTTGTTAAATTGCAATAATTCAACTATGTAATCCCTAGAGATGATAATCTAACTTGATGTGATTAGTCTATGTTATGTTTTGTTATCATTTCTTCTTTTAAAAAAAAAAAAATTCACCCCATTTATTGCTTAGTTAAACTTATATCTAGGGTTGCATGGTGGGGCTTTACACAATTAGAGAACATGACCATGCCATTTAATTAATACTAGGAAGTATCATTGTCGAGGTAACATTAGATCTTATAGATATCCATATGAATAGAAGATAGAAATTTTAAAAAGTAGTTATTGAAATGTTTGATTTAGGAATAGTTCATCTCGGTAAAGGTGCCTATTCATCTCCAATGGTTATGGTTAAAAGGAAGGATGAGTCATGGAGAATGTGTCTAGGTTATAGGGAGCTCAACAAGCTCACTCTTAAATATAATTTTCCTATGCATGTCATTGATGAATTATTAGATGAATTGAATGATGTTGTTTTCTTTACCAAGTTAGATTTACATTTTGGTTTTCACCATTTCATTTAAATAAAAGAAGAGGATATACATAAGACTACCTTTAGAACACATGAGGGTCATTATGAATTCATAGTGAAGCCATTTGGTCTCAAATTATACCCCATCAACTTTTCAAAGCCTCGTGAATTCAATATTCTGCCCATTTCTTTGAAAATTTGTGTTGGTATTCTTTGATGACATTCTCATCTATAGTAAAAAATGGGAAGAACATTTGAAACATGTAGAGGAGATATTGTAGGCATTGGAAGATAATCAGCTCTATGCAAAAAATCAAAATGTGTCTTTGGGGTGAAAGAAGTGGAATACCTAGGACATGTGGTTTCACACGAGGGTGTTAAGGTGGACCCTGAGAAGATTGTAGCTGTAAAAGAATGGCCAAAACCTTAAAATATCAAAGATTTGGGAGGAATTTTTGGTCTACCAGGATATTATAGAAGATTTGTACGTAACTATGTCCCCATAGTAGCACCCCTAATGAAATTATTGAAGGACTCTTTTTCATGGTTAGAACTAGTCACCCAAGCATTTCAACAACTAAAAGAAGCTCTTACTTCCACTCATGTGTTAGCTACCCAAACTTCTCTAAGAAATGTGTGTTACAATGTGATGCTTTTGGGTATTGTATTGGGGTAGTATTGATGCAGGAAGGGTTTCCCTTAGCATTTCAGAGTTGACAACTCAAAGGAAAAAACTTGGTAAGGCCCACATATGAGAAATAAATGTTAGCAATCATTCATTCGGTTAAACAATGGCATCAATATTTAATGGGAAGGCATTTCAAAGTCAAGATAGATCATGAAAGTCTAAAATATTTTTTGGAGAAATGACTATCTTTAGAAGAGAAACAAATATGGGTTACCAAGATGTTATGGTATGAATTTAAAATTATTTACAAAAAAGGTAAGGAGAATATTGTAGTTGATTCCCTCTCATGACAAGAAGTAGAGGAAGCAAGGATTTGTGTCATTTCTCTATTACAACCTGAATGGTTAGAAGTTGCATGAGAAAAGTGGCAACATGATCCTCCAATAAAGAAGCTCATTCAAAAACTTCAAAATGACTCATCTTCTATAGATAAGTATGTTTGGAACTTAGGAGATTCATTATGGTACAAAGATAGGCTCTTTTTGTGTAAAAATCATAGTTGAAAGCTAGCATATTATCTCAAATGCATGACTCACAAATAGGACATTCAAGGTTTTTAAAGACCTATCATCATATCAAGAAAATTTTCTTTTTGGGAAGGTCTTCAGGGGGATGTAAAGAAATTTATGGATAAATGTGTTAAATATGCCAACAAAATAAAGGTGAAATAATAAAGACTCTAGGCCTCTTACAACCATTAGACATTCCAACACAACATTGGGAGGAAATATAAATGGACTTCATTACAGCGTTTCCAAAGTCAAATAATCTTGATGTAATTTTGGCGGTTGTGGATAGACTCACTAACTATGCACATATTTTTGGGCTCTCTCATCTATTTAATGCTAGTATTGTGGCCAAATTATTCATGGAAAATGTACAAAAGCTTCATGGCATTCCAAAAATCATAGTGAGTAATCATGACCCTATCTTCACTCACATCTTTTGGACAAACTTTTTTTTAGCATGTGGTAAAAAACTAGCACATAGTTCATCTTATCTTCCACAATTAGATGGCCAAATAGAAATTGTGAATAAATTTATCGAAGGATATTTATGTTGGTTTCTCTTTGACAAATGAACCCAATGGTCTAAATGGCTACCACTAGTAAAGTGGTGGTATAACATATCATTTCACACATCAACAAAGATGACTCCATTTGAGGTTGTTTATGGATACCCACCACCATCTACTACTACTTTTTTACAATCTCATTCCAAAGCTCATGCAGCAAAGGATCATATTCAATACCAAGAGGAAATATTACAAATCCTTAAGGATAATTTAGTTATGGCTCAGAATAGGATGAAACAACAAGTAGATCAACATTGTAATGAGTGGCATTTTGAGGAGCGAGATCAGGTATTCCTTTGGTTGCAACCTTATAACCAAATGTCATTTAAGAAACATAAGAACATAAATCTTGTACCAAAATTTTATGGTCCCTATAAGGTAATCCATCGAATAGGAAGTGTATCTTATAAGTTGGAACTTCCACACTCTTCCAAAATCCACCCTATTTTCCAGGTCTCACATTTCAAGAAAGTAATAGGTAATAATATTCCAATCTAATCAGAATTTCCTAAGCTAGATGAATAAGGGAAGTTTCTTTTGGAACTTGGAGCAATCATTGAGAAACACGTACAATAGTTACGAAATATATCCTTTTTATAATTCTTATTTAAGTTGAAGAATCTACAACTGAGGATGCAACATGGGAAGATGAATGATTCATAAAAAAACATCTAGAGTTGCTAAGCATTAAGGAAAATGTTTTTCTAAAGGGGATGGGCATGTTAGGTTCCTAATATTCTATCCTTCTAATATAATAAGTTAAGCACTTGTGGCATGCTTAACCTTAATAGGTTCATTTATTAGTCTTAGTTATTCATTAAGATAACTTAGTTAGAATGAAGGGGTGTGTCCCTACATATTTATGCAAAGAAATAAGGAAAAGAGACTCTCCCATATCATTATATCTTCTAATATTGAATTAACATATTAATTTTTATTATTGGTGGTAAACCCCTCAAAGTGGTTTTCTATTTTACTAATTTTTACATTTATTTCCAAGAAATATCATAACATTTTAGAGTTCAAAAAACTTGTGTTTCAACAAAATTATCCATATATGAACTCATTATCGGCATCTGTACTAGTTCACCAACTAGCAATAGCATTGAAATACATATCATCGATCTTCTATTTTGGCACGAGTTAGTAAATCAGTTAGCTCATAAACTAATGAACTTCTTTTATGTTTTAGAAATTTGGCCTTTTAGCAAGCTAGTCTATCAATGAACTAAGGGGTTTGTGAACCTGTGTGTTAACTAAAAATGAAGGAAAACCAAAGGTTTTTTGGTGATCAACTCTTTTGGTAAACTAAGTAGTTCATGAACTTGTGCTTTAGATAAAAATGAACAAAAACCAAAGGTTGTTTGCAGCAATCAACTCTTTCAGTGAACTAAAGAGTTTGCAAACCTTTCTTTTTTATGAAACTAGAAAGAAACTAGTTTTTTGGCAAGAGGGAAAGTTTGAAAAATTCAATTTTTTCCAAAAATGAAGACATACAAAGGCTTTTATCAAAATAAGAGGTTTGTAAAACTCAAGTTTTGTTAAAATGTTCTATCTTTTACCTAATTTCTTCAAACTTCACCAAAATCAAATTGCAAGTACCCATGTAGCTTTTCCATAGGGTAATGTCATTTATTTGACCAAATCATAGCTAAATTTTCTCCCAAAGAAAAAACTATAAAACAATTGAATGTTCACAACAAGAACTAAATTAGAACGAAAGTGAAAATCTAAAATGTTTTTAGGTGATCCAGGATTGCCTATGGACTCGAATGCTCTTGCATCAAGTACTAAGTGCATAAGAAGAAGTCAAATTTGGACAAAAATGAGAAAAGTTTGAGTAATCAAATTTAAAAACTAGAAAGTATAAAAATTTAACCCTAAGGGATATGTATACAAGTTATAGATTGGCTAACATGGAGTGTGAATAAAACACACCCTACAAAATTTATCTAGGCATAAACTGATAAATGTAATTCACACCTTAGAAAGAATAAAGGGCATAAATATGATAAATTAGGTAAGGTAGAAAAACTTTAAGAAAAGGACATACATGATTAAATAAAAATTTTAAGTGTTATAGTTGTCTACCTTGAAATTAGTGAACGGTGGATTATAACTAATGTCACACTATGATAGGATCTTTATACATTATATATTTAGACCTAGATTCTAGATCAAAGAGTTGAAACTACCAAAATTTGAGATCTTAGGCATTTGGGATGTTATCATGCCTACAATTTATATGATTGATTTGATTCTATCTAAAATATATTTAGATCTTCATTGCCTATAGAACATGGGCACTTTATTTATATCTAAATTCAACAAAACATGTTCATGCTAAGGAGAATCATGGAACCCATGATGGAAGGATTGAAATTTAGGACTACTTTGTGCATTAGCAAGGCCTTGAGATTGTGTTAATAGTATTAAAAGTGATACAGTGGCAACGGATGCTAATGTGTGGCAGCATTGAATGTTGCTGAGTTGATCCTTAATTTCTTGTTGTAGTCAGACGCAAATTGTTGAGTGATAATGTATGAAGATGTATATGTCAAATGTGCCTTAAAAATATATGTTTCTATGGATGCCTAATACTAAAATATGAGAACTAATGACTAACACTTAGAAAATAATGAAATATTTAATTGTGTTCTTTTGATACCCTGTCAATGTATTGTTTCAAAAATAAATAAAATTAATCTCAATTGTCCATTCCGTCTAAAAAATAATAAATTCACCTTTCCTACTGTAACATTGGAAAATGTCCCCTTGGGGGCTTTTCCCTCATAAGGTTTAGCTCCTGAGTCTTTAGTATTTATTTAGGACATATTACATCATATTTCAACACCCCGATGAGAAAATCCCTAAGTGTCTTGGTAAATAGGACCTAGGGGGACCATTTAAGATAATCCCTACCCAAAAATAAGGGGGAGGACTTAGGCACTTGTGCCCTAGTCCTGCCCTACTTTGGGCCAGTCCCAAATTTTGGGTGTCATCTTGTGACCCTTATTTGGGTCCTATGCCAACATGGTAAGTTTGAATTACAAAACTCTTGGTGGGAGTGTTTGTAGTTTCATAAAAGCATGTTTAGGCATTCATTTAGAAAATAGATGGAAATGGTGATCTTTATGTCTTCTCAATGTGATTCAAGGCTTTCATTGTGTTGCAAGAGTAGATTTGTGTTGTCTATGTGTTTATGTTTGCAAATTTGAGCATCTATTTCATCATGGAATGAAGAGCTTCTTCCTCTCATGAGATCTTCACTACAAGGTGACATTTATTGTGTTTGTGATCATTTATTCATTTAGATTTTGCCTCTGCCTCACAAGGGCATGCACTCTCTATCTGACAAAGGTGTTTGGAAGACTTAAGTTTCCTTCTAGGGCTTGACTGAGGCAAGCTATTAAACACCACAACCCCCTCCCAAAGTTTTCATGGTTGTAGGTTATAGGTTGATGATGCAGAAAAAGTGAAGTCACACGAAGGCATGTTGGAGTGTCAGAATTGCAGAACAGTAGGAAAATGAGCACCTTGGACTTGGGCACCTGTTCATTAGTCCTCAAAGTTTTGTGAGGGAAAAACCTTCGGTGCAGCAGGAACAGGTTGCAGATCTTGTCTGCAGATCCTGACAAAAAGCAAGGCACTAGACTTGGATGCCCTCTCTTTAGTCCCTGACTTTTACGGCTCAGAACCCCAAAAAAAGGTGCACAGTCATTTGTAATTTTACTTCTTTCTATAGAAGCATTTTCTGCTATTCATCAGTTTACTGTCATTTTTGCATAATAAGGGTTTTGATGGGTAATTAAGCATAGGAGAAAGAAAATTGATAATCAAACACCCTAATCCAAGTTTCCCTACATTTGTAAGTGACCAAGGACCTGATAGTGCTTTGCCACTTGATCCGAAGGTCCTTGAATGTAATTGGTGAAAGGAGGATTCTAAAAAAACTAAACAATCCAAATTTTAACCATTACACCTACTTCATTAAAAGATCACCATGAAATCAATTAAATTGATTCAAATCATCATCAAATATTTCAAGTAATCACAAGTATAGGTTGTAGGAATTGTGTAGGTTCATTAAGAAGCTACACTCCATTACACAAGAAAATCCTTTCTATAAAAGAGATGTACACTCAAACTGAGGTTTGCATTAAATTTAGATTATGAATTTTATATTTTTGTTTATTTCTTTTAGCTCCACATTGTTTGCCTAAACTTGGTACATATACATTCATAAAGATGAAGGAAAAGGGTTGATATAAATTTATGATTAGGCTTTTCTCAATAAAAAGAACATGAGATGGGATCTACAATTAGTAATCAAGGGATAAACACTACATGTAATGTGCTAAGTGCACAAGGAAGAGTCAAATTTTGAGAAAGATGGGAAATTTGAGTAATTTCAAACTTGAAAAATAGAATGTATAAAAATTCTAACCCTAAGGGATATGTATGCAAGTAATAGATTGGCCAACATGGAGTGTGAATAAAAAACACACTACAAAATTTATCTAGGCATAAGGAAATAAATGTAATTCACACCCTAGAAAGAATAAAGACACTAAACATGATAAATTAGCTAATGTAAACTATCTTTAAAAAAAAGACATACATGATTTTAAATAAAATTTATAAGTGTTATAGTTGTAGTGAATGGTTGATTATGACTAATGTCACACTATGATAGGAGATTTATACATCATATTTGGACCTATATTCTAGATCAAAGAGTTCAAACTACCAAAATTTTAGATGTTGTGCACTTGGGATGTGATCATGCCTACCACTTGTATGATTGGTTTGATTCTATCCAATATAGAATTAGATCTTCATTACTTGTAGAACATGGTCAAATAGATTTATATTTGAATTCAACAAAACATGTTCATGCTAGGGAGCATCATGGAACCCACTATGCAAGGATTGAATTTTAGGACAAGTCTCCTTGTGCATTAATGAGGCTTTGAGATTGAGTTAATAGTAGTAAAAGTGATATAGTGGCAATAGATGCTAATCTGTGGTGGCATTGAATGTTGTTGAGTTGATCCTTAATTTCTTATTGTAGTTTGATGAAAATTCTTCAGTGACTATGTATGAAGATGTATTTGTCAAATGTGCCTTATAAATATATTTTTTTGTTGATGTCTAATACTAACATATGAGATCAAATAACTAACTCTTAGAAAACAATGAAATCTTTAATTGTGTTCTTTTGATACCCGTTATGTGAAGAAAATACCTCTAGATCATTCTCATAGAAGCATTCATAATCCATAGAAAAATAATTAGGTTCACTGTCATCATGATTCTTATCACAAGAAAATTCCTTACTACATAAACTATGCTCAGAATCTTTAGAAGGAATGCTTAAAATTTCATTTTCAAAATCATGATCACTGATTTGCAATGAAATATTGCAACACTTGTACTGTTGTCATTGATCAAAATATAACATGGAAGGACATCTTGCATCTCTTTTACTTCTTTATCATCCCTGATATTACATGGAGAGAATTCATGTATATTTATTTTTTCATCATGCCATGTATCTTTATCTTCATCACTAATATATTGATCTGCATATATGTTTCTTGTGGGCTGGTTACAATAACTATTCTCATTTACACAAGATGGATCTTCATTTTTTTATATACTCTTTTTAGTTATGTGCATCATGTTGTATTTTTCTCAATAGGATAACTATTATCTATATTTTGAGACACCACACCTCTTGTATAATCACATCGGGCTCTTTCAACAATCTCTATCCAATCAAGTACCTAATCAAAACCATGAGGTTTCAATTCTTTTGGCAAGGTACCCAGCCCTGACTCATAGATTTCACAAAACAAACCAACGCACACTGGATCCTTAGGTCTGAAATTTTTGGGGATCTTCAACAAGGTGTCCAAAAACCTTGCAAACAAATCATATGGTGATTCTCCCATGTGCCTCTTCATGTCAGACAATTCTTGAACAAAAGACATAGAACCAACAATGCTCAAATTTTGTTCATGCTCAGCATGGAATCCACTATGATTTGCATATTGTCATGATGAACAAATCAGAATAGCAGAGATATAACTATCTTAACAATAGTTTCCCCCTTCTTCCTTGGGTTGGATGTATGCATAAGATGTTCTAGGACAACCAACACTCACTGACATATGTAGTCTCATCATTGAATACTTTGAGTTGTTTTCAATATCCATGGCAATTTGATATGCCCGATGAAGTGTTGTGGGCTCTTTATCCCTTAAGAGATAGCTCATTTCTTCATCAAATGCACCCAGGTATACAAAAAAGAATAACATATTATTTGATCTTATAATTGTTGCAAGTATGGGCCTAACCGGTGTTGTCATTGATGTCAACATACTCAGGTTGCATTAATGAGAAGGATTGGATGAGCTATGTGCTGAGGATATTTAGAAAATTAGTCTCAATCAGGAACAGTGAAGAACAATGATGATAACAAGGTAAAAGTCCAAGATAGGTTGAGGATTAGAGGATACAGTTTAAAGGGTTTGTAGATATAAGTCTTGAGATGCTCAAGTCAAGTTTTTAGGGATCTACATAAAGATCTGAAGAAGTTATGGTTGCTCAAGTAGAACCGGTTCTGACAGGTGCTCAGTGGTGACAGAGTGAGACAGATAGGTCCGGTAAGGTCTGGTAATGCATTATCCTACTCTGCAGATTTGAGGAAGTGTTGAGGACATCCTTGTTAAGTGTCAAGTAGATCAGTTTGTGGTTTGAATGTCCAAAAGAACCTATTCCTTTATGACAGTGATGACAGACTGTGTTCTTGAGGTTCCAGATGAAGGAGAGAAGGATTTTAGTAAGTAGAGGGAGTGTGGATGTTCCTGGTGATTTAAGAAAGCTTGTGAAGTTCCTTGGATTATGTTCAGCTCATGTTGATGGTCCGCATTAGAGTTGGAGCCCAGAATTGAAGAAATACTTCCGGATGAAGGTGTTCTTTCTGTGACTGGCCAACCAGATGAATTATACACCTTGCGAATGTTCTTATGGTTGTTTTCTGACTTAGACGTTTGATCCTAAGTTGATGTCATGTATAAATAAAGGTTTGCAAAGTCATTTCAAGATTATATTACTGGACATGAGTGTGTGGTAGCGAAGAGAAGAGCGAAAAGCAGAGCAGAAGGTTTGAGCTTAAATGGAACTGACTCAAGCATAGTGAAGATGCTATTTACCAGTTCAAATATGTGATACTTATTCCTTTGTAGATAGTGTGTCTCCTGTAGGTAGTGAGCCTCTTGTGAGCAGTGTGCTCGGGCAGTGAGCCCTAATTGGCATGTGCCATTTGTTCTTTCTATTCTTCTAACAGAGAATATTATCTTGGGTTAATCACCCTGTGGTTTTTCCCTTAACCGAGTTTTCCACATCAAAATCTTGGTGTTTCATGTGTTGATGTGTTTCTACTATTTATTTGTTACATTGTGTTTTCATGATTGATCTTCTATTATGCTGCTAATTAACAATGTGGAGTTAAGTACATAAAAGGGAGAAAGTTTTATACAACTGATTCACCCCCCCCTCTCAGTTGTGTGCCCTAAATCCAACAATACTTTCTAGGATACCCTTTATTGCCTTTGAAAATCTGAGGTTGAATGCAAGAACCAACTCATCTTCTTCTTTCTAGATGTTCATAAATTTTTGTATCACTAAACTTGGCTCAATTCTCTTACCAAACTACTATATGAATGTTGTCATAAACTCACTCCACGAAGAGATATAACACATTGGCAAATATGAAAACCAATTTCTGGAATCTTCCTTTAGAGATTGAACAAAGTACTTCATGACAACATCTTCATGACCTATCTCATAATCTCCCATCAAGTCCATGAATTTTTGGAAATGTCTACATGTTGATTCTAAGATTTGCCCTTTGAATTCTAGCAAGTGTTCCCTAACTTCATTAGGAATAGTGTTTCAGAAACCTTGAATACCGCCAAAATTTATGGCTCTATATCTTTCAATAGAGATATTTCTTTGATAACATGACAAGGGTTGCACACTCTGCATGTTTACATCTGACACCCCAAAGGGATATACAAGTGGATAATACATTTTCTTACACCTTTTGCAAAATTCCTACATCAACTCTATAGTTGATCATTCACTGCCCTATTTTTCTTGTATCATGACATTGAAATATTGCAATGCATAACCCCATTACACGCATATCTAAGATCTCTTTGCTGGGTATATTTAAGAATAAGCATACTTCTTCAACATAATATACAGGCTGCAAATCATAACTAAGAAGTATGTAGAAGTATCATTACTATTTCCCTTTTCTATTGCTTAGTTTCAACAATAGGGAACCAAATATTTTGAAGACTTTCAAATATGGTTTTCATACACAAGCTTATCCTTCTTGAAAACTAAAATATGAAAAATACCTGGATATGCTGCAATTGCTGCAAGTTTTCCTCCCTGACTAGAAATATTTATAGATCTAAAACATTCTCCACATCTTCATTATGTTCTTTGACCAAGTTGCCACCTCTCTTCATAGAGTACCAAAATTCAAATAGTATAAAACTCCTTATAGCCATTCTTTCATTCTAGGTCCTCCTTAGTAGCAGAGCCACATACATATTGTCACACACAACCAACCTTCCTTTTGATTAAATAGTTCAACTGTAAGTAGATTCGCCACCCTCTAAAGGGAATGATAATACCTTGTTCATATACAAACTCTAAATACCCATGACAATTGACTAGACCAACTCTTCAATATTTTTCAATATATCCCCACCAGAGTCACCATTTTTGTTGGTTGTTTTTAAATCCCAACCTTGTTTCACAGAATAACCTATGACTTAGCCACTATCAATGTTTAGTTATTATGAGGGGTTGGCCAACACAAAGGTGAAAGTTCAAAAGAAAACTTTCCATCTTCGCTTTAGGCTCTATGCAACCTGGGAGGATGTTCACGTTATAGTACTTGTTTCTCTCTTAAATCAATTTACTTCAAGTACTAAAAAAAGTAGATATGTTCTATGCTAAAATATTTGAGGAAATTGAAAGTTGAAGACCTAGCTCTAAATTATTCATAAATTTGATGCACCTATGACATAAAACTCTATACATTGGAGAATAAGTAGGATCTCCACTTCACTGTAGTTCTGCCAACATTTTACCAAGAGCTCAAACAAAAACCCACCACCCCAATATAGCCTTGAAATCCCTTTTATAACATAAGGGAGCAACAAGCAATGTTCTATTTTTGACATGACACATGTCACATTTCAATTTGACAACCAAAAAATAACAATGTGCCAATCTAACTGCCTCTATTCCACTGAAGCACGTTCTTTGTAGCAAATCATTTCCTTAATCAGACTAGAGTAGTTGATTTTGTCTTGCATATTCTCATGTTACTAACATGGAGATAAGCCATGTTTTTGAAGGAAAAATGGGGATTACAAGGTGCTCTAATAGCTCAACCCCTCCTCACATGAGGATGATTATTTCCCATATGAGGACCCTTCACCAAACATCACTAGCCATGAGAGAAGACAAGGGAGTTCTCACAAGGATCAATAGAGAAAGGGAAGACTAGAAGCTTAGGTCCCACCCATTATGACAACTTACAGGCACAGGTAGGCAAATCCTCTCTTATTCTTGGGAAGTTCCCAAACAACTCACCCAATGAGAAACCAGAGGATACCACTCATAGCTAGGTCTGACTGCACCAAACCTTGAGCTAAGTAGGGAACAACAACAATCTTAGTTTCCTCCAAGATGCCCACTTGCTCCATCCACAGAGACAACATAACGCCCACTATGACCCATGCCGAGCCAGGACCCACAATTCTGATGGAAAAGGAGGGAGAGCAATGATGCCTTTCCTCCTCAGAGCCCAAGTTGAAGTCATGCAGAAGTAAGGAACAATGGGAGTGTGGAGACTAGGGTACAAAACCCTCATCTAGATGAATGAAAGGAGGAAAGGAGTTGTAACAGTTTAATGGATGCTACTAAACTTCCCCAATTTTAGCAGAACCACCCATCCCTTAGAGAAGCAACTCAAAACTCTTGATTTTGTATGGACATATCATCATCCATGAGAATAGAGAAGAAAATACTAAGGAATATGATTGTGAGGAAAACACACATAAAAGATAAAGCTCCATAATGTCTACACTAGGAGGAAAATGATCAAAGTAGCAGCAGACACCTCTATTTATAGCCCAATCCACATAAGTTTTTGATGCCAATGATGACCACTCCTCATCATCATGCCATATCAATTTAGTTCAAATATTAGCATGGTAGGCTAGTCATAAATGGAAAACTTCTTCTAACTTGCCGATGCAACTGAAAAGGAAAAATGAGGTGACATCTTGCACTATGTCTATCTCTACAACATAGTCTAGCCAATTCCTGCAATGAAAACACCAACCCTAGCCCCTCAACCATAGCGTATTTAAACCAATTTAAATAACCAAATTCATTTTGTCATCTATTGTTAAGTGAAAGGAAGATCTCCCTAGGTCTAGACCTAAATCCCCAAAGGTCATTTAGTGTGCCACCAATCCTCTGCAAGCATATCTTCATAGCAGTGGTAGCAAGGCATGTCCTTCTCATGTTCAAAAGACATCCCAATGCATTAGGTTCTTGACCCATAAGCGTCACCAACCTATACCTCTCATCTGGTTTGAAACATGGTTGTTGATGATCCAATTTTGAAATGAGATCGACAGCCATCACATATCACCAGTTAGCCGGATGAATCTTCATCATCAAGTATGATATGTAGTATACCTGCGATGTGCCTCAACATTGCCATATGTCCACAATTTTTATCCATCATGTAACATTTAACTTAGAATTTAGTAATCTCATATTATAAGATGAAGAAAAATTGTGATTGCATGATCCAGTTGACCCCTGGCAAGAAAAATACTTATCAATACCCATCACAGGCTCATCACACATCATGGTTCCCAAATAGGATTCCCCAAGGTTTTAGCGATACAAGGGCTCCATGCAATGAACTAGGATGTGGACACATGACAAGGATCTAATTTGTCAATACACATTGTGAATAGCCTCTAGCTTTGAGCATAACAGATAGCGATGCAAACAACCCACACAATGTGACATGAAGTAGACACTTGTAAAGCAAGAGCATAACACATCGCACCTTTCACATGAAGTATTGGAAACACAAACGTGATGTTAAGGAATTATGTGATAGGGGAAACTAGGATGCAAAATATGTGAACATGCTTGAAAGGATTCTTTTAAAGAGGGGGCCATACTAGGTAATATGGATGTAGGGGACCTAAATCATTTAGACACGCATAAACATTCCAACTTAGGGAAAACATTTTACCATGATGTGCCAGGGATTCTTTAAAATTTTTTGAATGGACCAGGTGATGACATTACAAATAAGGATTCAGTTAGAACATAAAATATTGGCATAAGTTATTACTTATCCAACAAGGAAATGGGATCACAATGGGCAAAGGATAGGGTTTCAACATGGCATATAAGTTTTAACAAACCCTCAAACATTGTTTAGCAGGAGCCCCTACCCACAAAGACCAAGTAGGGATACATAAGTGATAATTTCATATGAAAGACCACAAGATTTTACAAATACTACCAGGTCCAAGTACCACAAATGAGATCAAGGCCTATGAAACCAATGGTAAAGAGATGTATACTCTTTTAAGTGATCTTACTAATTCTGAGTTGGTAAAAGCTATGAATCTAAAAAGTGCTAATGAAATATGGAAAAAGTTAAAAAAGTATTTATGAAGGAGATGATAGGGTCAAGCATGCTAAAATGTAGAATTTGGAGCTCATGTTTGAGACCATCCGAATGTCTAAAGGTGAAAACATTACAAGCTACTTACAAAAGGTGGATGAAGTTGTCAATGGCATCAAAGAACTTGGTGGAGATGTGGATGAAATAGAAGTGGTATTGAAGGTATTAAGGACTCTTCCTAAATCTTATAGTCATAAAGTTTCTGCTATTGAATACTTACAAAATCTGAATAAGTTTACCAAAGATCCATTTCTTGGTACCTTGAATTCTTTTGAAATGAGGGAATTTGGTACAAGTACTACAAAGGCTGAGACTGCCTTCAAGGCAGCCAAATCTAAGAATATTGTGGAATCAAATTAGGAGGATTCAGATGATGTAGAAGCTAACTTTGTGAGAAAAATGAAATTGTGTACTTGTAAGTACAACGGTAAGTTTTATTTCAAGTGATTCAGTTGTGGCAATATTAGTCATTATGCTTCAAGATGTCTGGAAAGAATTTTGAGAAGTAAGAACATGGAAAACAAGAATAGACTGCCTAAAAAGAGCTACTATGTTAGAGAAGATGCAAGAATATCTGATGATGAATCTAATTATGAAAATGATGAGGACAATGAATGTTTGTTCATATCTTTAAAAGATGATGTTGTTTCTACTTTAACTTTGAGAAATGTGTGAAGGAAAAGGCTCAGAAGGTAAGTCTTAATACTAAAGGTACTTTGATATCTGATTTTCATACTAGATAGGAACAAAACTATTTGGTTATTGACAACAGATGCTCAAATCATATGACTGGTGATAAAAGTAAGTTTGTTAAACTTGAAAGATATGATGGAGGACTAGTTAGATTTGGTGATGATACAACTTCTAAGATATGCGGAAGATGTTCAGTTAGTTTTGATGGCAAGCATAATACTGATGATGTTCTTTATGTTAAGGGATTAAAGCATAACGTCTTGAGTGTTGGACAAGTGTGTAGCAAAGGATACCATCTTGTGTTTCAGGATGGTGGTTGTGAGATCAGAAAAGACTTTGTAACTATGATTGTTGCTAGAAAGAGAACAAATGGAAATGTTTATCAACTAAAATGTGGTGATGGTTATTGCTTCATGACTCGGGTCAGTGAGAGTTGGCTATGGTATAGGAGATTGTATCACATCAATTTTGATAGCATGGTAAGAATAAGTTTAGTTCAAGTTGTGAGAGATCTACCAAATATTATGAAGCCTATCAATGCTATTTGTAAGGAATGTCAAATTGGAAAGCAATTCATACTATTGTTTATATATTGAACAAAATGTATGTAAGAGCAAATAGTACAAAGACTCCTTATGAGTTATGGTATGGAAGGATTCCTACTGCCAAGTATTTTAGAGTGTTTGGAAGCAAATGTTATATCAGAAGGGATGAAGAAAATCTAGGAAAATTTGATGCAAGGTCTGATGAAGGTATCTTCCATGGGTATTCTACTAAAAGCAGAGCTTACCAGTTCTACAATAAGATCGGCTAAGAAGGATTGTTGAGAGTGAAAATGTCAAAATTGATGAAGATCTATAGAAGAATTTAGAAGTGAATGGATATGAATCAGATGAATCTTCTTGCAGAGAAGAAGAAAATACTAAGGAAAAGGAAGTGCAGGTTGAAGAGGAAGAAGCTCCAAAAGAGACACCTAAAACTCCCAAGTATGTGCAGAGGCATCATTTTGAAGATTGGATCATTGATGACAAGAGAAAGGTGTGCTAACAAGAAGGAAAGTTGTTGAAGAATAGGTAAATCTATGTTTACTCTCTAAAGTTGAACCTAAGACAATAATTGAAGCATGCAAGGATTAGTATTGGATCAAACCTATAGAAGAAGAACTAATGTAGATTGAGAAGAATCAGACTTGGGAACTTGTCACAAGACTAGTAAACAAAAATATGAGTGGAACTAAGTGGGTATTCTGGAACAAACTAAATGAGAATGGAGAAGTAGTAAGAAACAAGGCAAGGCTTGTGTGTAAAGGTTACTCACAAGTAGAAGGAATAGACTATGAGGAAACTTATGCTCTGGTGGAAAGAATGGAGGCCATTAGGATATTTTTTTATTTTGCTACACATAAGGATTTCAAAGTATATCAAATGGATGTGAATTCTGCTTTCTTGAATGGTTATTTGGAAGAAGAAGTATACATAGAACAATTAGATGGATTTTAGTTATCAGATAAACCATATATAGTTTGAAGGTTGAAGAAGGAATTATATGGATTGAAGCAAGCCCCTAGAGCTTGGTATGCAAGGTTAGACAGATAGTTAATACAGAAAGGATTCAATAAAGTTTTTGTAGATAGAAATATGCACATCAAAGTAGGAGAAGATCAAATTCTGATTGTGGAAGTATATGTGGATGACATAATATTTAGTGGAAATCAAGGTATGTGTAAGGGTTTTGAAGATGAAATGTATAACAAATTTGAAATGTCAATGTGTGGTGAGATGAAATTCTTCCTTGGGCTACAGATCAATCAGACAGATAAAGGTATTTTCATTTCATAATCAAACAATGTCAAGGAGATGTTGAAGAAGTTTGGAATAGAAGACTCTAAACTAGTATGTACCCCTATGATGACTAGTTGTAAGCTGAGAAAGAATGAGGAATCTCCTAAGGCTCATCAAAGTAGGTATAGATCAATGATTGGAGGATTTATATATTTAACTACTACTAGACCAGATATTATGCATGCAGTTTGTCTTGTGGCTAGATTTCAAGAAGATCCCAAAGAGTCACATGTTGTAACAGTGAAGAGGATATTCAAATATTTAAAGGGCACTCTGGATCATGGATTGTGGTATCCAAATGATGATAAATTTTCTCTAAGTTCTTACACAGAGGCAAATTGGTCTAGTTGTGTAGATGAAAGGAAAAGTACTAGTGGTGGTGCATCCTTTCTTGGAGGTAGAGTGGTGTCATGGTTAATTAAGAAGTAGGATTCAGTAGCTCTGTCTACTTTAGAGGTAGAATACATTGCAACAGCATCTTGCTGCACATAGATATTGTGGATGAGACAAACCTTGAAGGATATCAAAGTTCTATATGATGAACCTATCTATATCTTCTGTGATAATACAAGTTCTATTAACATTACAAAGAACTTGGCGATGCACTCAAGGAAAAAACATATATCATTCCAGTATCACTTTTTGATAGAGAAGATTGCAGAGAATGAAGTGAAGCTTGAGTATGTACCTATAAGGGATTAGGTTGTTGAGTATCTCTAGGAGAAATTAGGGGTTATTTTCCCTCCCTCTTTAAACTAGATGCATAAGGAGATGCATCAGTCCATGGGATTTCAAGATTCATTCCTTATCCTAGATTGATGTTGGAGGCTACCTCTTAGGGGGAGCAAGTAGTGGTCATGATGGTTGTTGTAGTAAAGGGGAGTAAGTTATAATATTGGTTTCTTCTAAGGGGAAGTATGTAGAGTAGTAAAACAAATGATGTTGTAGAGCAGTAGTAAGAAGGTACAAGTTTTAGCAATTGTCTAAAAGTACGATTGAAAGAGAGATGTGTATCCCTTTGCCATTGATGTCAAAGGGGGAGAGGGAGAAATGTGAAAAAGGAAAGAGTCATTTGTCAAGAAGAGAGTAGCAATCTAGGGGGGAGAGAAAGAGAAAGGAATTTTTGGTATGAAGCATAGTATTGAGGATGTTGTTGTGTTGTTGGTTTTTCACATTATGTGTTTCCATCAATGACAAAGGGGGATATTCTTCCAAGTATGTGCAGTTGGTGTTGTCATTGATGTCAACAAGCTTCAGTTTTCATTGGTGTCAACTATGTCAACTATGGTGCAAGAGTATGAGTAGTTAGTGTTGAGTGGATACTATCTCTAATGATGAGGTTGGTTGAGTAGAGATGAGGTTATTGCATAGGTATGATCTATTTGGTTGAATTGATTTTGTAAAGATGATTTGGTTGATTTGAAGAGGTGTTGAAGATGTTAAGAATATGTTTATGCTGGGTTGTTTCCAAGAGCTTTTGAGAAATTTTGATTAATAAAGGAAGCAGTGTGTCGAAGTGGTATTTTAGTTTACAAAGTAGTATTCTGGTTTTTCTCTGCATTTCATCTATGTTGAAGATCAATCTTTGCAGTTTGGATGTGTTGTTCAAAGATGTTTAGATATGTTATATTCCAAATTTGGTGTTCTTGTTCATTGTGCAAAGGAAGTTATGTTCACCAGTATGAAGACTGAGTTGCAAAGCTTTGCAGAGGTGTCTGGGAGAAATGTCCTTGCTTCTCATTTCTCTAAAAAATGGTTTTAGTTGTTGTGGTTTTGGATGGGTGCTTATAAGGTTCATATATTTCTTCTATTGAAGTTGTTCATGGTTTGGTCCTCTAGAAGTTGATTTCTAGAGATACAGTGTATGACATAGATAGTTAAGCATATTGGATAACTAGGACAAGGTTATGTGGTAGGTGAAAGTGGTTACGAAGGAATTTGTTGGATTTTAGGATGTTTTAGGATGTTTGTGGAATACTCTAGATTGTGTTAAAGCTTGGTTTGTGGTCCACAAAGTTGTATTTTGTCTTGAGGAAGCGTGTACTTAAAAGATCATTGTGTTAACACAGGTTTGGCCAACCTTGGGTGTTTACACTAAATGCGGAGTTGCTTTGGTGATTGTGAAAGCATGAAGTGTTGTGCTTGGATGAATTTAGGTCTAAGATAAATGTGTTGTGGTCTACCTTCATTCCTTCCCACCGTAGGAATGTTTAGGTCTAGAACTAATTTAAATTTTTTGGGTTTAGGCGACTTGCCAACCTTGGAGAATGTTATCAAGGTTGAAGACAGTATAAATAAGTAACAAGGGATCATGATTGTTAGTGTGCATGATGAATGTGATGTGAGTAATAGTGTGGTTGAATGTTTGGTGTAGTACAAGATTTCATGTGTTCGATTACTAGATATAGTGAGTAGAGGGTGTCTACAACTCTTCATGATGATTGCATAGGTGTTGATGGTGTTGCAGTGGAAATCTCAATTGCATGGAGATAGTTTTATCCTTGTAACAATCTTCTCTATCTTCTTCTCTATTCTTGCAGTGAGCCTATTGTTTTTCGATGTTGGTACTACTTTATATTGTGAGCTAATCCTCACCATGGTTTTTCCCTTCTTGGGTTTTGCACACAAATCTGGTGTTCACTTGTGTTTGTTGTTAAGTTGATTCAATTTCTGATTTTCATCCTTAATCATCATAACATTTTAAGGGTTAATTGAATTGATGTGGATCTAAATGTGTTTGAGGATTTTAAAATTATAAGTTACAACTGATTCCCCCCCCCCCCACTTAGTTTTTTTGTTCATTCAACTTGAAGCTGACATTCAAGGATATCAAGGTAATCTATGATGATCCCATTCCTATTTTTTTGTGATAATACAAGGGCCATCAACATATCAAAGAATCTAGTAATGCAATCTAGAACCAAGCATATATCTATCAGGTATCACTTTGCTATGGAGTAAAAAGTGGCCACTTTTCTTTTTACCTCCTTGTTTAGCTCCTAGGTCCCATTTATTACATTATACATGCAAAATTGCCTAACTTTATGATAAATTGGGAATGTGGGCCCCTCCATTAACCTTACCCCAGACCCAAAAAGTGGTGAAAGACTTGGGTACTAGTGCCCAAGTCCTCCCTGATTGGTTGGGGAAAACTTAAATGTATTTCAACATAAGACCTTTAAAATGGTCTCTCCTTATCATCTCTTTTGGCTAATTTGATGAATGTTAGCAGGAAAGCATATATAAGTACGTTTTTGAGTTCATTTGTAACCTATATGGAAATAGCTAACTTATGATATTGAAGAAAAGAAAGGAAGAGCATTCATGGTGATTCTAAAGCATATTTTTATGTGTATTTATTTTGTTGTTAGAGGTTTAAAGCTATCACCTATCTCTCCTTGGGAGTTGAAGGATCTTCATCTTCTTAAGGATCTCATCACATAGGTGATATCATTGTGTGTTTATCATTACTTGAATCATTTTATCATCATTATTTTCAGCCTCTACCCTACAAGGGTACACTCTCTTTATCTATGAACGGTGTTAGCAAGATTGAAGGCTATCCTAGGATTTGACTAAGGCAAGTCTCTAAACACCATAACCCCCAAACCCCTTTTTCTTCTTATGTGTGCAGGTTATAGGTACGAGATCTTGAAGAGTGAAGACATAGGAAGACTAAGTAAGAAAAAGGATTTTGGGATTTGACAACATTTTAGAATATTCCTTTGTGTGGACTTGGGTACTTTTAAAATTGTTCTTCTACCTTAATAGACTCTAGATCTGGCATCAAGATAATCTCCACATCATTTCTCTACTTATCAGTTTTGGGATATTCTACCTTTTAGGATTTGGGTTCTTTTGAAATAGTCCTCTAACATTCTATCTTTTCAGACATAGGTTCTTATATGTTCGTGATCATTCTTTAGCAATTAGTTTCTAGATATTGTATGTACATCCCCTGTTATGATCAAATCTTTGCAAATCTAGGGTTTAGTTCATTGATTGACCTAAGGTTTGATAGAAGGCTTGATTATGTTAGATCTTTCCATAGAACTCTTGAGTAAAAGATCTATAGATAAATCCACCTCCATTTTGTAGAGATTTGGCTCAGTCTTGTCCTTGAATGTTATTGTAGAAGAGGGTTTGATCTAGTGTGCATTCTAGTCTTCTTTATTCCATTTTTCACCCGTAACATTTTGGTGAACCTATAGATCTTACACTTTGGCATCCTTCTTGTATAAGATTTGAGATATTTTCTACCCTGGATCTGATTGGATTCATGTTATTCATCATTTTTCATAGTTCATAGCTTAATTTCATTGTTAGGGTTTCAAATATCCTTACATTTTTAGTACATCTAGCTAATCTTCAACCTAGGCTTTCAAGATTGGCATTTTGTGGTAAATCTTGTTGCATTATTGGATTGATTAAAAGATTTTAGGCTGCTGTACCTTATGATCCTCACTATTTTAAGACATCTTTTGTATATTTGCATTAGAAAAAGTGAAAAAATGACACATTTTAGGCTCGTAAAAAGGCATAGTTTTGCATTGCTTTCATTGCATATAATAGAAAGATTTAAATTTATGATTATTACATCAGATCTTATATATATTATAGTATACAATCATTTAATTGTGTTGTACCTTGCATTTCAAGAGCTCATTTTCTAGGATTTTGTTGAAAAAGTTGTATCTTTCCAAAAACCTAGTCAATTTCAAAAGCCAGGGTTTGTAGTCAAAATCTTATTTCATATTTTTCTATAGTTATAAACATTTTCAATTCATATCTAGCATTAATTTATAGAATATTTTGATTTCTCATTTGAAAATTTTTCTTCATTTCATATCTTGGTTTGAAAATCCATATGTTTGTAATTACACATTGTGTATTTCAACAAAAGAAAATAAAATCTCTTCCACATATCTTTACAATAAGTCATACAGTTGTCTATATAGCGTTTTGTGCAGCACTTTTAACATCTTGATCACTTTATTTGTAGTGACACTAGTGTGTTTTTGTTCTTTGCAAAAATCCTCAAAAACCTAGTTTCCTCAAACTAGTGTTGTGGTGTACAAAAGTGTCTCATATTGCTGGTATTTGATAAATGAATAGATCTAATTGTGCATTTCTATTCCAAGACATTTTATTATGGCATCTTCATGTCATTTATCTTTGGTATATTTTCATGCATATATTAAAGATCTTGATTTTCATAGATTCATAACCCTCATGGGTGAGCATCCTTCAATATTAGGAAATATAATTGAATTCATCTCCATGAATACTCATGAGAAAGATGATTGTGAAAGTTCTTCTTCTCCTATTACTACTATAAATCATGAAAAAGCCTCAAGGGTCTAATATCTAAAGTATATGATGATGATGATGATGATTCCATGAGTCATCCTATTCCTCCTTTAGTTGAATGTTCAAACACTTTGGACATCACTAAGGATTTCAAACCCATGAATGGTTCTCCTTTGGTTGCATGTTCAAACCCCTTAGACATCAGTAAAGATACAATCATCAACAATTCTCTTAATAATACTTTACCTTCCCTTTATTCCAATGCTCTCCCTTTAAGATATGAAGCATCAGTGGATGAAGAAAGGTCTCTCACATTAAATCATTTGGAGATGGATGTTGAGCTTAATCAAACTAAAAACAATGTTAATTCAATCATCATTAATAGACTTATTCCACCCACTAAGGGAATAGTGGATAAGTGTACTAATGCTCCTAAACTCATTTTGAATGGGGAATATAGTGTTCCTCCTCACTTAAAATTGGTGATTACGGTTGAAGGTGCTCTAACACCACCTTGACCCCTGGGTTACATTCTCAATTTTGCAAAACAAATTACTCAAGGAAATCAAATGGTTCAAAATGTGTGGCAACAACCCTATCAGAATATGGTTTCTCACACATACAATACACAAAATAATAAACAAAGTAAACAAGAGTCAAAAGATCACATTACCAACTTCTCAACCTATGCTTCCCAACCACCTCATCTTACTCATAAAGTTGGTCAAGATTATGATTTTGTCGAGCAGCTTCATGCTACTCTTCCTAAGATCTCTCTTTGGGAACTAATACAAACATCACCTACATACCATGGAATGCTCTAGGAAGCTTTACAAAAGGTGATCGTACCATTCATTATTAAGCCTAATGATGTAGCGGCCTAGTTAGACTATATGTATGTGACAAAAATGGATATTTTGTTTCAACAACATGAATTATTGTTAATTGCAGTTCAAAACCAATATGATCCTCTTCTAATTTTTTTTATAATAAACAAAAAAGTTGATAAAGTGAGTTATGATTGACAATGGATCAGCTCTTAATGTTTGTGGCATTGATTTTCTACATAATATTAAGATCGATACATCTTTAATCAAATAGGATAAACTTGATATACCTAGCTTTGATAACATTGGTAGACAAACAATGGGTACCATAACTTTACCCATAAAGGTTGGACCCATGACATTATCTACACTTTTCCATGTCATGCTTGGTGCACTTTCATGTAACATCATTTTGGGTAGACCATGGATTTATGCCATGGGGGCAGTTCCATCTACCCTTCATCAATCAGTAAATTTTATTTATGAAAATAAACTTCACACCATCAAATACAATCCAGAGCCAAAAAATTATTTACAAATTGAAACACAAAAACAAGTTATCAATCATAAGACTCTAAATAATTTAAAATTTGATTCATCAATACCTCTTGCCATAGATAATGTTGTGCAAGATTCTAAACCATCATTGAATGCATTTATTTGTGATATTTGGGGTTCATTAGATTTTACTCCTACTTGTGTGGGGGAATATAAACTCAATAATCTTGAAGCATCAAAACTTTCCATGATCTCATCTAAGGAATCTTTGGAAATACCTAAGAAACCTAAAGTTTGTTTAGTCAAAAACAAAGATAATACTCTTACTTATACTACAGAATATGACACTTATGAGGCACCGCCTTCATCTAAATATATGGAGTCTCTCTATGGTCATTGATTTCAAATCCTCTACAAAAAATATGGCTACATAGGCAATGGTTGTGGTGCAAACCAATAAGGAATCAAAGTACCTTTACAAGTTGTTGCAATTAACTACTCGACTGGTATTGGATACAGTTGTTTGAAGCCCACCAAAGCTTATCCTCATTCTAAACTTAATGTTAATACAATATCAGCAAGTCTAATACTAAAAATGTTATATCCTGAGATAATATACATGGATGGTCTGCTAGGAAATATCCCATTTAATTAGGTAAGTATTTCTCCCTCATTTTTCTACACTCTATGTAGCACCTATTCCATCTACTCTCAAGAGTGGCCTCCACCTAGATATGTATGTTGATAGTGTTGTGTTGTGTTGCCCCGTATTGTGTTAAATGTATTTTAGGTCTCCTTTGATGACCCTCGATACTCTTGTAAGGTCAAGGATACAAGGAGACCACCTCTGTTGTGACACTTCTTCTATTTGTCTCTCTATTCTTCTATTCTCCACTCTCTTATTGCAATTGTTGTTTGTGGTGCCATGGGGGCATTTTACCACATTGTAAACCCAAGTCACCTTTGAATCCTCTCTCATTTTTTGCATTTTCCTTCTTCTATGGCTCTACTAGTTGTTGGATGATGATAACAAATAAATATTGATAAGGACTCTATGTCCCTACAAGAAGAGAAAAAATGGACCTAGTCCATTTATGAAGATGGGGTTGATATGTTACTGATGTGTGACTAGTAGAATCACCTTGTGTTGTGATGTGATCATGTGTTGTGAAGATTCTTGTAACAATCCTTTGTAAATACTTTAATGTACTTGTAGGCACTTTGGAATGTTTTGTATCTGACCTTGTGCTACACTCAGTTCTTAGATACCTGAAGTATAACCTAATGGCTATATTATGTTCTGAATCTATAAGTATAGCCTTAGTTTGTTTATGTGGTATGTTACCTTATTTCTATGCATGAATATTGTTGATGATTAGAATTTCAAACTAACATGTTTGATTGTAAGGAATATTTGGTGATTGTTAGCACATGTCACTTTGGAGCACATGGCCTTTGTGAAAGCTCTTGTTCCCTTGTGTGTTTTCACTTTACCTTAAATGTGTTTGATACTGGCAAGAAAGATCAACCACTTTAAAGGTGGGGGCATATATTGTGGTAAATTCTTGGATATTTTAGATATTATTAATAAAGCATGTTTGCATATGCTTCCTTTTCACCGTAAGGCATTGGCGGATGCAGGCGGGGTTGTGTACATTGTTTTGTTTTGTGTATACCTCCTTTTCACTATAAGGCATCTATGCAATGCATGTGGGGTTGTATACTCTCTAAGCATGCTTCCTTTTCACTATAAGGCATATGCAAATGCAAGTGGGGTTGCATTTTGAAAGCCCTTCTGCGCAATGTGGGATTATGTCTTCCCCTGAGAGGTTGCACATCCTTTTAAAAATCCTCTACAAAGGTAGGGTTAGATCTTGATTTATTCACCCTTAAGCATGTCTTTTGTGGTTGTCATATCATATCTCAACCATCATGTGTTTGGTATGTCTGAGCTGGTGGAGCATAGCGATGAGATCCTCCCCATCACCTATGTTTGTTACATATAAGATGTATAGTGTGTCGACGACTCATTCTACAACACTCAGGTATTCTAAGTGTCTTTCACATGTTTTACCTACATGCCTAGCATGTCTTGCATGTTTTATGTGTGTTTTGCATGTCCTTTTGATGGTGGCACATAGTGATGAGCTCCATCCATCACCTAGTTGGAGTTGCATAATTGTGTAATCATATCTTCTCTTCATGTATACTTCATGTATTGTGTGTTTGCACTCATTCCTTCTTAGTGTATTGTGTGCTTCCTTACAGTCTTATTCATGTTTTGTGTGATTGTCATGTGTCTTCTTATGCTTTTCTAGGGTTGGGGGCTAAAGATGGTCTTCAAAACATAGGGTGTGTGTTTGGCTTTACGACCTAATGTGTTTGGTGTGCTTTGACTATACTTTAATCCATGTACTAATTTTAAGATCATACACACATTAAAGTGGAGGATAAATGTAATGGAGTAAAAAGTGGCCACTATCCTTTTTACCTCTAGCTTGTTTAGCTCCTAAGTCCCATTTATTACATTATAGATGCAAAATGATCATCCCGATGCAAAATTGCCTGACTTTATGATAAATTGGTAATGTTGTCCCCTTCCTTAACCTTATCCTTGACCCAAAAAGGGGTGAAAGACTTGGGAGCTAGCACCCAAGTCCTCCCTAATTGGTCATGGTAAATTTAAATGCATGTCAGCATAAGACCTTGAAAATGGTCTCTTCTTGTCAGCTCTTTTGGTTAATTTGATGAATGTTAGTGCGAAATCATATATAAGTGTGTTTTTGAGTTCATTTGTAACCTAGATGGAAATAGCTATCTTATGATGTTGAAGAAAAACAAGGAAGAGCATTCATGGTGAATCTAGAGTAGATTTGTATGTGTTGTTATTGTGTTGTTGTAGGTTTAAAGCTATCGTCTATCTCTCCTTAGGAGTTGAAGGATCTTCATATTCTTAAGGATCTCATCACATAGATGATATCATTGTGTGTTTATCATTACTTGAAACATTATATCATCATTGTTTCTAGCATCTTCCCTACAAGGGTATGCTCTCTTTATCTATCAATGGTGTTGGGAATTTTGAATGCTATCCTGGAATTTGAATGAGGCAAGTCTCTAAACACCATAACCCCCAAACCCCTTTTTCTTCTTATGTGCAGGTTATAGGTGTGAGATCTAGAAAAGTGAAGACATGGGAAGACTGAGTAAGGAAGAGGGTTTTAGGATCTAACAACATTTTAGGAATATTCCTTTGTATAGGACTTGGGTACTTTTTAAACTATCCTTCTACCTAAACAGATTCTAGATCTGGCATCAGGACAGTCTCCACATCATTTCTCCAATCTACAATTTTAGTAAATTCAACCTTTCAGGACTTGGACACTTTTGAAATAGTCCTCCGACATTCCATCTTCTAAGACATAGGCTCCAATATATTCCTAATCATTCTTTTGCAAATAGTTTTTGGATATTTGTTGTACATCTCCTATTATGATACGATCTTTGCAAATATAGGGTTTTGTGCATTGATTGACCAAGGGTTTGATAAAAATCTTGATTAAATCATATCTTTCCATAGAACTCTTGAGTACAATATCTATAGCTAAGTCCACCTCCATTTTCTAGTGATTTGGCTCGGTCTTGTCCTTGAATGTTATTATGGAAGAGGGTTTGATCTATTATGCATGCTAGTCTTTTTCATTCCATTTTTCACCCATAACACACTTGTTAAGAGAAAAGGTTGTAGATCAGGAGGTAAAGTTGGAGTATGTCACCACAAAAGATTAGATTGTAGACATTTTCAAAAAGCCACTTCCTAAGGATACATTTGAATATCTCAGGAAGAAGTTAGGAGTTATTTCTCCTTCTCCTCACAAATAGAAGTGCAGCTAAAACATCTCTCTAGGGAGAGCAGCTCAAGGCATATTATTCATCCCTTGTTGGACAATGGCTACCTCTCATGGGGAGCACGTAGATAGAAGATATTATAGATTATATTTTTTTTGAAGATAGGGGGAGACATTCCTCTTAACGTGAGCATACTGATAATACATTAAAATTTACCATTGATGTCAAATGGGGAGAGATATAGTAAAGGGGAGAGATATTGTAAGGGGGAGCAATGCAAAAGAAGAGAATTATATTTTTGTTTCCATCAATGACAAAGGGGGAGATCATTAGAAATGTTTTCATTGATGTCAAGTGCTTTAAATTGTTGGATTTGATGTCATGTGCATGAGATTGTTCGAAATATTGTCATTGATGTTAAGTTCATGAGATTGTCAGATTTAATGCCAAGTGCAAGAGATTGTTGGAAATATTGTCATTGATATCAAGTGCATAGACAAGATTGTTATCATTAATGTCAAAACAATGTCAAAGAACAATTATTACCAAAAGTAGTTGTTACTAAAAGTTTACTACATTTACAAAACTCTAGGAATGTTTGCGCTAGTTTTCTGAGGTTGCTACTAAGAAAGTGGATTAAAGTATCATTTTTCTTGGTGCCACACTCTACCATAATTAGCCTTCTAATTTCATGAAATCTGGAAGGATGGATAGAGATAGTTTGAAGACATTATTAATCTAAATTTTAGGAGGGTTAAGTTATCTAAGAGATTTTTAGAGGATTCAGAGTGAAGACTATGCGACTGGCTGCATGAAAGTTAACAAGGATGTCATGGGAGACTACTGCATTCCACCGCAATTAAGTTTCTAGACTTGCGGTTTGGAATACAACCAAAGATAATCAACAAGTATGTTATACTCCCATTTTAGAAGATTGGAAATACTAAGGTGAAAACTAGAAGTGATAGAATGAAGTTTGCATCTATTGGTTATCTATACGAATGTTCTAATGGTTGTGCCAAATAAAGGAAATGTGCACTAGCTAGAGGATGTGTGTGAATGTGGCATGGCACTAGGAGAACTCATGGAGTGAAGCACACAATGTGAATTCACTCCTATGTTATTGCATAGAGTTTGGAGTAGATTTAACTACATGTTACATGAATTAAGGGTTGATGGCTGACTTGAGTAGTCTTGGAAAGGTGTATTAAGTTGTTCTAAGCTGATACAGATGACTTGGAAGGTCTTTTGATGTGAAGCGCATAATGATATCTAATTCCTACATTACCACATTTGATATGGGATTAAACTGTATAGACAAGGATGACTACACATTCCATGTTGCATAGAGTTTTGCTCTACCTTGTAGCCGATGTAGATGGTTTGGAAGAGTTGCAGATGATATATATATATATGTGTGTGTGTATGTATATATATACATATATATATACATACATATATATACATATATATATATATGTGTGTGTCTATATATATGTATAGGGTAAGTGCAAAAAGATGGGGGGCCAAAAAGTGGCCAAATTATTATTTTTTTAAAATAATGCAAAATGTGAGCATATTATAATACACTCGCATTATGGTTTGGTAATGATGAGCTTAAGGCTCATCAAAACTAAGCCATAACGCACTCGCGTTATAACGCGAGCATGTTTTGACTTGTTATAAATAAAAAAGGTTATTTATCTCATTTCATTTCTTTCTTCTCCTCTATACCTATGGCCTGCAAACCCTAGGAAGCACGCTCGCGTTTTACAAAACTCAATTCAACATAAAAACCTTATCGATTCATCACCAAAATGCCACCACGATGTTGAGCATGCCTGATAGGGAGGACTCTAGGCTGTCTGCTCTGCATCTTGTAGGTGTACAAGACTGTTTGACAACACTAGCCTTCCTACCAATTCAAAGTGCTAAAAGACATACTCTTTGCAGAGATGGAAAACTCTACTTTTCTGTTTGGTGTGGGACACATACCTTGTCCTCACTACCTCAATGGCACATAACTTTCTGAGCCCGTTGCCCACCCTTCTCACTCTGTTCAAGGGTCTGGACTACTTGGTGCTCACTTTCCTTCTCTCTATTTTTCCACCCCTGTAAATCTATTTTTCCTACTTGTTTATCTAGTCGGACTCCTCACTGAGCTCACCTAGAACAAGCATGCATTGCCTCTAACCGGTGATCCGACCACCCCACAAAAGGAAAACAAATAAAAATCATGGCTCTGCTTGATGACCTCCATACTATACAGTGGAACTTGAGGAGTCATCAAAACAGAGTCATGGTTTGCAAAAGAAAACAAAATTGCAGAAACAGAAAGACTAATCTACTTCAGAATGGTAAACTGAAAACAGAAAAGAAAATACACAGATGATAGAACTACTGTACTTTATTTTTATTCAAAATTCTGATCAAAAAGCTTCACACACCAAAATTCACTTCTTCGATTCTTCTTCTGCTGAACTCCTCTACAGAAAGAATGCTACATTTTATATCTCTGCTCATGTCCATTACAGGACGGTTCAACTACCAGACGGTTCACATTCTAACTGCCTAGCATCGCTGACATCCAACTGTCCAAACCATTTTGCATTCGTGGGAACCTTTAGTCCCACATACATCCGTCGACTGACACATCAACTGCATATATGCATGAACACACGGTAAGTTTATCGTCGGCACTTTTACTGCTGATGACCCTAGCCTGTTAACCACTAACGAACTGTCAGAGTGACTTCTTCCTTCTTCACCGATAAGGTTCCTCCTGCCGATGCCAACCCCTCGCTAACTTCCATCGGGGTGAAAGTTGACATCGGAGCGACATCCCTAGGCTTGCCCAATAGAGATCCTCACGCCGACACCTGACTCCAAGGTAAGTCCCATCAGAGTAACCAACACCATCAGCAAAACTTCTCTTCGCTGGACCAACAGTTGTTCTCACATCGACGCCCAAGCCAAAGACATCCATCGGAGTGACCACAAGTAGTCGGAGTAACATTTCAAAGCTGGGCCGACAGTGATCCTTACGCCTATCAACCGGGACTCCACCATCGGTGAGACCATTCCCATCGGGAAGACTTCACAAGGTTTGACCGATAGATGTCCTCTCACCGACGTCTAACTCCATCAGAGTAACACATAGCTGTCGAAGTGACACCCACATCCTTCACCGATAGTGATTCTCATGCCGATGGACTTCACCAACCTTTACCACTCCATCGGGGTAACACCAAGTGATCGGAGACACAACCACAGGCTCCGCCGATGACCACCCTCATGCTGATGGACATCACACATCGGTAAGACCTTCAACCATCAGCCTACGATCAAATCATCGGCCCGATACTTATACTTACGCTGATGTCTTTGGCCAACTCCACATCGGTGAGACTCGATGTTTATCACCTTGATTGGTGAGATGATACACTGTTGGCTCACGATTATTTCCTCAGCCCGATGCCAACGCTCACACCGATGACCCACTTTGGATAAGTAAAAACTTCTTCCCGCCAAGGCTTATTAGAAAATTCACCATATCATGCCAAAATGCAAAGATAAGAAAATTTCACAACATCACACCAAAAATGTGCAGTATATACATGGGCTCCGAGCCCTTGGTGCTCCTGCACCATACTCCCCCTGTGCGGAAGAAGTCAAGTCTCCTCTGGTGACAATGAGGCAAAATCAATGCCCCTCTTTTTGAATTCTGACTCTGCAACCCAGGTAGCTTCTGCTTCAGGCAACTACTTCCATTTGACCAAATGCTCCATGTAGACACCATGTCGGGTTTGCTTCTGTACTCTGGAATCCAGTATTCGTTCTGCTTGTAGTTTGGGTTGTAATGGCAAAGTCACATCTATTGATGTCTGTCCCTTCTCTGAAATGGATCCATTTGCTGCTAACTGATGACCCTTGTATTGCACCAGGTCTTGGACATTAAACACTGGTGAGATTGCCAAATCTTCTGGCAATTCAATTTTGTAGGCATTGTTTCCATACTTGTTCAGGATTTTGCAAGGACCAATTCTCCTCATCTGTAGTTTGGTTGGTATTCCTTTTTGCATTCTGGCTTTGTTCAAGTGCACCATAACCAGATCACCAACCTCAAACTGAATATCCCTTCTGTGGGCATCTACTCTGTCCTTGATCTTCTGTATGTTCTCTGTTAAGGTTTTCTTCACCTGCTCATGCACTTCTTTCATGGATTGTGCAAAATCCTCTGCATATCCACTTCTGTTCTCCATGTTTCCCATATTTCTGAGCTCACATATACCTCTGGGATGCATTCCATAGACTATTTCGAATGGACTCTTACCATTAGTCCTATTCACACTGTCATTATAGGCAAATTCTGCCTGATGAAGGACAAGATCCCAACTCTGTCCATATTCTTTGGTTATACACCTTAATAGGTTGCCCAATGTCCTGTTTACCACCTCTGTCTGACCATCTGTCTGACCATCTGTCTGTGGGTGATATGTTGAACTGAATGACAAATTTGTCCCCAATCTCTGCCACAATGTTTTCCAGAAATGCCCCATGAATTTAGCATCTCTGTCAGACACAATGCGTGCTGGAAGTCCATGAATTCTGATCACTTCTCTGAAAAACAAGTGTGTTATATGACTAGCATCATGAGTCACTTTATAGGGAATGAAATGACTCATCTTGCTAAACCTGTCCACAACTACATATATGCTATCATAACCAGTCTTAGTCTTAGGTAAACCAACTACAAAATCCATACTTACACATTCCCATGGCCTAGAAGGAATGGGTAAGGGTTGGTACAGTCCTACATTTGAAGTTGCTCCCTTGGCCTTCTGACATATGATACACTACTCTACATACCTTCTGATGTCTCTGTGCATCCTTGGCCAATAATAGAACCTTTGGACTAGCTCCAGTGTCTTATTCAGACCAAAATGGCCACTCAGACTGCCATTGTGTTTCTCCTGTATGAGATTTTCTCTCATAGATCCTCTTGGCACCCATAATTGTCCACCTTTGAATAGCAATCCCTGCTGTAAGGTGAAATCTGCAAACTCACTGTGAAAGTGATTCTCAAAATCTTGACATACCTTGTATGCCTCAGCAAAATCTTCATCATCTTGGTAAAGATTCTTGAAATCTTCAATTTCAATGCTCTTCAACTGCACTTCCTACACTGTGAGCAATCTTCTGCTCAAAGCATCTGTAACTCTGTTCAGCTACCCCTTCTTATGCTTAATTGTAAAGGTATAAGATTACAGGTACTCCATCCATTTGATATGCCTGCTGCTTAACTTATCCTGTGAGTTTAGAAAACTCAGAGCTTGGTTATCTATGTAGACAACAAATTCTTTAGGCAGGAGATAATGTCTCCACTTCCTTAATGCTTGGACTAGAGCATACAACTCTAAGTCATACGAAGAGTACTTAATCTTTGCTTCATTCAGCCTCTCACTGAAAAAGGCTACAGGTCTATTTTCCTGATTTAGCACTGCTCCTATAGCTATATTACTTGCATCACATTCAATAGTAAATAGCTTATCAAAACTAGGCAACAACAAAATAGGTTGTGTTGCTACCTCTTTCTTCAACCTTTCAAAACTTCTATCTACAGCTGGTGTCCATCTGAATTTTGCTTTCATTCCACCCTTGATTGTATCCAACATTGGTGCACATATTCCACTGAAATTTCTGATAAACTTTCTGTAAAACTAGGCTAAGCCATGAAAACTTCTCACCTCTGTGGCTGCTCTGGGAGTAGGCCAGCTCAATATGGCTTCTACTTTGGACTTGTCCATCTTCAACTCTCCCTGGGACACCACAAAACCAAGGTATACCAATTCCTGCTTCATGAATTCACACTTCTCTAGATTGATGGTTAGTTGTTCATCATGTAATTTTTGCAAAATAGTATTTACATGTTCTAGATGTTCTTCCTTGGTCTGACTAAAAATTAGACTATCATCTAGAAAAACAACAACAAATTTACCAATGTAATCTTTCAGGACTTCATTCATGAGTCTCATAAAGGTGCTGGGTGCATTTGATAGACCAAATGGCATAACAAGTCACTCATACAGTCCTTCTATGGTCTTGAAGGCTGTCTTCCACTCGTCTCCTTCCTTGATTCTTATTTGGTGGTAACCACTCTTCAGGCCTCTCTTGGTGAAATACTTTGCTTTTCCAATACAATCCATGAGATCTTCAATTCTGGGAATTGGGAATCTATACCTTATAGTTATCTTGTTTATGGCTTTGGCATCTGTGTATAATCTCCATGATCCTCCTTTCTTGGGTGCCAACACTGTGGGCACTGCACAAGGACTAATACTCTTCCTAATCAATCCTTGATCTAGCAACTCCTGCACTTGCTTGGAAATCTCTTTGTGCTGATCTGGAGTCATCTTGTAAGGTGCCTTGTTTGGTAAAGATGCCCCTGGAATCAGGTCTATCAGATGGCTTATTGCTCTCTGTGGAGGCAATGTAGCTGGTGTACCATCACTAATTATGCCTTTATACTTCTCCAGTATAGGCTGCATTTCTTTGGGAATCTCTGTCTTCTTATCCTGCTATCCTTCTTTTGGTTTTACTATGATGGCATAACCAATACCATCCTCCTTAAGAGTATTCAGAAACTCTTTTCCACTCACAACCAAGATATTAGGACTCTTTGTCTGAACTGCATCTTCATCTTCCAATGACTAAATTTTATAGGTGACACCATCCTTCTGAAAAGAATAGGCATTCTTCTCACCATCATGTACTGCTTTTTGGTCATACTGCCATGGTCTGCCCAATAAGAGATGGCATGCATCCATGGGTAATATATCACATAATACCTTATCCTTATAGCCACCTATACTAAACTCTACCCAACTTTGTTCATTCACTACCACATGTTGACCCTTATTCAACCATGTGACTCTATATGGGTTTGCATGAGTAATTCTTTTCAAATTCAGTTTCTTAACTGCTTCATCAGAAATAATATTATCAGTAGATCCTGAGTCTATGATAATTTTACATACCTTATTCAAAATCTTGCACTTGATTCTAAATAGTGCTCTCCTCTGGCTTGGTTCAGACTTTACTAGTTCCTTCATCAAGGTTCTCCTTATCATTAGGTTCTCTCCATCTTCTGAGTTCAGATTGACCTCAGGTAACTGGCTGCTGGATGCATTGTCTTGGACATAGTGATTCCTCTTATCACCTCCTTGAGAAGAGGATGTGGCCTTTTCTGGGCACCTATATGCTGGATGGCCAAGATTACCACAGTTGTAACACTTCATGTTGGTGAAATAGGATCCTCTGCCTGATCCTCCTGACCTTCCTTTGTTAGATCCTCTTCCTCTGTGGTTTCCTCTACCACTTGACTCCCCACTCTGCTCTGTGAGTTTGGATTCTGCTTGGGATCTATTGTCAGCATTCCTTCCACCAAAACCTCCTCTGTGTCCTCTGTTATCTCTGCGTCTTCCTCTTCCTCTACTATTTGAGTCTTATTTCCTCTTATTCTTTTCCTCCACTTTTAGTGCTAGCTGATAGCATTTTTGCACTGTGGTAGGGCACAACAAACTGATTTCTTCTTGTATATTCCACTTCAGACTGTTAAGGTACCTTGCTACCTTTATTCTTTCATCCTCCATTACTTTGGACCTTAAGCATAGCTTTTGGAATTCTTTAGTGTATGCACTGACATCTAATTCCTTTTGTCTCAGATTTTGTCTCTTCCTATGCAGCTGTATTTCATAATCTTCTAGCATATATGCTTCTTTAATTTTAGCTACCATTCCCTTCCAAGTAGCTATGGGCTTCTTATCTTCTTTTGCTCTTTCAGTTTGCACAAATTTCCTCCAGGTTAAGGCAGCTCCCCTGAGTCTAGATTTGGCCACCTTTACTTTCTATGCCTCACTTACACCATCACATTCAAAGTGATTTTCAAGTCCTTCTATCCACTCCATGACCAAATTTGGGTCCATTTTCCCACTGAAAAGTGGTACTCCTTCCAATGTTTAACCGCTTATTGCTTTCAAAGCTTTCAAGAATGGTTCTTCTTCCAACTTAGGATCAGGTGTGGGCTCTTCATCTTCTACAGACACACCTTTTCCATTATCCTCAGAATATTTAACTCTCTGGCTAACTTCTTTAGTCTTTTGTAGCATTAATCCTAGCTTACTCTCCATTTCTGCTAGTCTTTCTTGTAGGAGTCTATTCTCCTCCTCTTGATCTTCAACTTTCTTTGCTAACTCTACATTAGTCACCATTTTCTTGGATGAACCTACAGACTCACTGGAACTTGGTGATGACATACAACTCTTCTATTCCTACCTAGGAATAACCCAAATCTTACTACTCTGATACCAATTTGATAGGGAGGACTCTAGGCTGTCTACTCTGCATCCTGTAGGTGTACAAGACTGTTTGACAACACTAGCCTTCCTACCAATTCAAAGTGCTAAAAGACATACTCTTTGCAGAGATGGAAAACTCTACTTTTCTGCTTGGTGTGGGACACATACCTTGTCCTCATTGCCTCCAAGATACTGCCTCAATGGCACATAACTTTCTGAGCCCGTTGCCCACCCTTCTCACTCTGTTCAAGGGTTTGGACTGCTTGGTGCTCACTTTCCTTCTCTCTATTTTTCCACCCTTGCAAATCTAGTTTTCCTACTTGTTTATCTAGCCGGACTCCTCACTGAGCTCACCTAGAACAAGCATGCATTGCCTCTAACCGGTGATCCGACCACCCCACAAAAGGAAAACAAATAAAAATCATGGCTCTGCTTAATGACCTCCATATTGTATAGTGGAACTTGAGGAGTCATCAAAACAGAGTCATGGTTTGTAAAAGAAAACAAAATTGCAGAAACAGAAAGACTAATCTACTTCAGAATGGTAAACTAAAAATAGAAAAGAAAATACATAGATGATCGAACTGCTGTACTTTATTTTTATTCAAAAATTCTGATCAAAATGCTTCACACACCAAAATTCACTTCTTTGATTCTTCTTCTGCTGAACTCCTCTACAAAAAGAATGCTACATTTTATATCTCTGCTCATGTCCATTACAGGACAGTTCAACTACTAGAGGTTCACATTCTAACTGCCCAGCATCGCTGACATCCAACTGTCCAAACCGTTTCGCATTCATGAGAACCTTTAGTCCCACATACATCCGTCGACTGACACATCAACTGCATATATGCATGAACACGGTAAGTTTACCGTTGGCACTTTTGCTGCCGATGACCCTAGCCTGTCAACCACTAACGAACTGTCGGAGTGACTTCTTCCTTCTTCACCGATAAGGTTCCTCCTACCGATGGCAACCCCTCGCCAACTTCCATTGGGGTGACAGTTGACATCGGAGCGACATCCCTAGGCTTGCCCGATAGAGATCCTCATGCCGATGCCCGACTCCAAGGTAAGTCCCATCGGAGTAACCAACACCATCGGTAAAACTTCTCTTCGCTGGACTGACAGTTGTTCTCATGCCGACGCCCAAGCCAAAGACATCCATCGGAGTGACCACAAGCAATCAGAGTAAAATTTCAAAGCTGGGCCGACAGTGATCCTTACGCCGATCAACCGGGACTCCACCATCGGTGAGACCATTCCCATCAGGAAGACTTCACAAGGCTCGACCGATAGATGTCCTCTCACCAACGTCCAACTCCATCAGAGTAACACATAGCTGTCGGAGTGACACCCACATCCTTCACCAATAGTGATTCTCATGCTGATGGACTTCACCAACCTTTACCACTCCATCAGGGTAACACCAAGTGATTGGAGACACAACCACAGGCTCCACCGATGACCACCCTCATGCCGATGGACATCACACATCGGTAAGACCTTCAACCGTCGGCCTACGATCAAATCCTCGGCCCGATACTTATACTTACGCCGATGTCTTTGGCCAACTCCACATCAGTGAGACTTGATGTTTATCACTCCGATTGGTGAGATGATACACTATTGGCTCACAATTATTTCCTTAGCCCGATGCCAAGGCTCACACCGATGACCCACTTTGGATAAGTAAAAACTTCTTCCTACCAAGGCTTATTAGAAAATTCACCATATCACGCCAAAATGCAACGATAAGAAAATTTCACAACATCACACCAAAAATGTGCAGTATATACATGGGCTCCGAGCCCTTGGTGCTCCTGCACCAATGCCAAAGGAGTGAGTTATATTTATTTTTTTATTTGAATTTATTTCTAAATAGGTATGTTTGAGTTGATTTTTTATGTATATTTTGTTAATTGTGAGGAAATGTTAATGCACCTCCTCGTCCTCCTCCTCAAAACCCACAAAATCCTATGGAACAACAACCTCCTCCATCCATTCCTTGACATGCCCCTAGAACACAAGAAAATATAATGGGGCAAATTGAAAATAACAAAAAAGAAATTGAAGATATAATTGCAAGGTTGAAAGATCCTTCCACTTCAACCTTGCATAGGTCCACACTTGCTGAATCTCTTGAATCTATGTTATCAAATGTAGATTCAATTAACAAGTAAATAACTAGTTGGACGGATAAGAGGAGAGAGTTTTGAGACTATTATGTAGACAAGCTGTCATACCAAGATGTGAAAAAATTACAAATTACAAAATTAGACTTGTGTTCGATTTTCACAAACCCACAAACAAATGAACCTCCACCCATTACATGCAAGAGGTTCCCTATCCATTGGTGTAACAACCAAGTGATAAGGGACAATTTTGGGCAGAGGTGGTGGATGGTTGTTGACCATCCTCCATGCAATAATAATAAGGTCCCACAATACTTTTTGAGGAAACTCTACTGCGAGTTTGTCCTCAAGAAAGTGCCAAACTATTTTGATATGCGAGACTTCCAAGGTAGAGGTGGGGGGTCAACACAAGATAGACCAGGGGCACGTGTTGACCCACAGTGGGCAGTGAGACAAGTAATTAGTAGACCAGCCCATGAGCATGTTTCTATCCCTTCCATTGTGAAGGAGAGTGTTGAGGTTGATACACTTCAGTCCATTAGTGCCTTGACCCAGAGCATCATAGAGCATGCTAGTCTTGCATCACAGAGTGGGTTGGGAGATAGTGCGAGGAGTAGGGTCCCACCCCATACTTGTCAAACTTGCAGATCAGCCTATGGTTATGACCCCATGCATAGTCAGGATGCAGGTGCACAGGCTACATTTGCAGCTAAGCAGATGGTGATGACAAATACCCTCCTGAGTGAGACTTTCGGCCTTGATACTCAGGTAACTTTTAGCAAGTTTATCAAATTTAATTTATTAAATTTCATTTTTGAAATGCAAGATTAACTAATTTAGTTTGATGATTTTAATGAAATTTTAGGGTCATAGTGTTGATGTAGTTTTTAGTGGTTCTCCACCTGCATATTACACTAGATCATCTACTGTTGGTGTATGTAACTAGGAAACAATTATAAATATTACATGTGAATAGCATCGTTATATGAATGGTATTCTAATATCCAATTTTGGATGTTGAATAGGTTAATATTAGAGATTTCACGACAACACCTGCCAGTGGTGGTGGACTTCAAAGCTTCACAGAGGTAATAAAATAAATAGTTTAATGAATGAATTGTACTTACTAGATTTTTGTATGTGACTTGTGTGCTCTATTGTGTGTACTTACATGTTTAGATTAACATGTTTGTATGTTAGGAGCCATGATTTGCATCACTATTATAGTTTTCGTAATTGAATAATGTTGTTTTATTTCTAGATGTTGCAGGCTGCAGAGACACCTCCCAATGTTCAGAGGGCAATGGAGCATGGTGTGACCTCTGTGATTCATAGCTCCATGGCATTGACAAGGGTATGAGGTAGATTAGTAAATTTCAATTTACATTCATTCTTATAGTTGTTTATTTTTGAAAAATCAAAAGATTATTGATTTGAAGTTTAATTTCTATCTGGATGGTTTCTATAGGACATGACATCACCACGGCCTATTCCTTCTACTGAGGCAAGTGAGGAGACATATTATATGTTAGCGGTAAGTGATTATTTTGTTAAATGTTTCATTTTTTATAACATGTAATTTCTATATATTAATGTCTATACTTTTTATTGTAACAGCTAAAGATGTAGGAAGAACTAAATAGGAGGAGCAACCCTCAGGTTCATAGTGGACTACCCACATGCACGTCTCCATCCCTGAGAAGATCAAAGGCTGCCCATGATCAATTCTCTTCTCCAGCTAGAGGGGAATGACTTTTTATTGTGTTCCTTTGTTGTATGCCTATATGGCATTTGTGGACATATATTTTGTATTGTATATAGTTGACATTGTATGCCTATATGGCATTCTTGTAAGCCTATATGGCTATTTTGTATATATGTTTTATTTATATTGACGGATATTGATGTATGCCTATATGGATATTTGGTTAATACAAATCTTTTTTATTGATGGTGTCCATACTTGCATTATAAATCCACATTTGAATGGATATTTGTAGATGGCTACTTCAAATATTTAAAGTCAAGTTGTATTACATAGGATGTTTGTTGATCTAATAAGCTAGCTATTGTTATTCAAGTATCACCTAAACCTCATTTTGGAACTAAAAGATAAGAGTTGTATTTAAAAAAAATGAATCATCATGTTGAATAGAAAATATTAATATTCTTTATGAGTAGCATAACATGTCAGCTATATTCAATACAAAAAAATGAATCATCATGTTATTCTTTATGTTTGAGATCCTTAAAATGACTAAGTCTAGTAGCCTAATATCCTAAAACACTAAAAATTGACTAAGTCTGAAATTTGGTGGATCCTCCAAATTCTATAATCTACATGTTAAATCTGGTGGATTCAAGACCTATCTCAAACATCCTAAAAGGTATATTGAAAAATATTTAAAGTATATTCAATATACCTTATCCACTGGGACTTACACTTCTAGGTACAAAATTGCTCTAGGGAGTTAGGTGCACTTTCCCACCTCTGCAGACTCAAATCAACGTTTAAGATTGAGACCTTGAAGTGCGCCTAGAGAAGAAAACAAGCCTTTGATCATCCCAAGTTATGGCACCTTGAATGGAATTGATACAAATGACCTTAAGCATTGAAAATTTGACAAGGAAAACATATTATGAGTTTAGGCACCCTTCATGCTTCATATCACCAATTTTGGTGCCTTGGCAACATAGTAGATGAATAACACCTCAAAATGAACGCTTAAGGGTGATGTAGTCATACAAGGGTGCAAACAAGTGTTAAAAGCCTTAAAATATAAAGGAATAATCTAAATTCAAGTAAGGTGCATTTTCACACCTTGATCATCATCTAAGGTGCCTTCCAAAGGAGGTCTTGAGCAACATAAACCTTAGGCACAATTTCTTGCTTCTACAATCAAATTTGAGCACCTAAGGAGTGGATTGGTGATGGACATCACTTTGAGTACCTTAAAAGTGTTTGAAGGTTTGAATTGGTGAAGACAGTGCCTAAAAGTCTTAGAACCAACTAGAATAAGGAATTGAAGAATGAGTTAACCACTTTGAGCGCCTTGAAGGAGAGAAGTATGTATATGAAGATTGATTGAATGTTTGGAGTTTAGGCACACTTTCCTTGTTATCTAATCACACATTTGCACCTAGGAAGAGTTGACATGAAACAATCCTTTGAGTGGACTCTGTGATGAGATCTCTCCCATTGCTTAAACTTGTTGAAATATTAAAAGCTAAGTCAAATGGATTCTAGGCACTCTTTGCCTTCAGAATGACCTTGAATTGGTGCCTAAGCATAACAAGAGAGTTTAAATCCATTCAATATGGCACCTTGTAAGAGGAGAGCTTAAGAGCATGAGACTAGATGGCATTTAAGAGTAAAGATCATCAAAATCCAAAGAAATGGGCTAAGTAAGCTAAGGCACCTTTGCTTGTCATTCAATACCTCCATGAGCACCTAGATTGAAATTACATCCAAGGTAATCTAAGAGTAGGCGCCTAGAGGGGAAAAGTCATCCTAAGACCTTCATAATTATTTAAAGCATAAAAAATGCCAAGTATAAAGCTTCATGATGTGGGGCGCTCCTTCACCTCCATATAGATCTAGATTGGCGCCTTAGATAAAGAATCACAAATCTATATCATTGAGTAAGTTCCAAGAGAGAAAGGCTTACTTCAAGCATGTTTAATCATTCAAGGTCTTACAAATAATGAATAGAGCCTAAATTGATTCTAGGCGCCTCCTCTTGTCTCTACTTCTAGTTTTGGCTCCTAAGGAGAAATTGCATCTAGTGAACTCATTAATTTGCACCTAGGAGGAAAAGACCTTAAACTTACATTATTGAGTCAGCTCTTTAGAAATTGAGCCATTCCTAGTCAATTAGAGCCATAAAATATCAAATACAAAGTCAAATTAGACTTAGGCACTCCTTCATGTAATTTCCCACCATCATGAGCGCCTAGATCTAGGAAGATCATCTAATTGCACCTAGGAATAAGATACAAGTCCAAGACCTCAAATTTGAGTGCCTAGAAGTGTGATGGATTGAAGAAGCTACATTGGCACCTAAGGGTAAGTTGTATCTAATGACATCACCTAATTGAACGCCTAGGAGGTATAAAGCTTAACATTGACATGAGGACAAGCGCTTAGTAAAGGAGAGTTTCTCAAACATTTAAACATGTGAATGAAGTCATATAAATGCACTAAGTCATCTAGGTGCCATTTTCCCCTTGTGTACCCTTACATTTGCGCCTAAGAAGAATTTGCTTCAGTTCATTGGAGTATTTGAGTATTGAGAATTTCTTAGCAATGCTTTGCAACTTTACACTACCTCCTGACAATTTTTGGGGCAGCAGAAAACCTTTCACCATGAGAAAACACTATAGAGATATAAAAAAATGAGAGAAATTATTGTAGAAGCACTCTACGTGATCGCGTTTCCTCAGATGGAATGTTTCTAAGTGACACGATTTTTGAGTAACATCTCGTCAAAGATTGCTGCCTTTTTGCACTTTGGACTCTTCAGGGATATCATCAGTACAATGTAGCTCGGACTGTTTCGACATGCTTGGATGAAAAAAGGACCATACCTAGTGTAAATGTACCCATCCAGATGTGTTGGAATAGTCAGTTTGGTCACATCAAGAGCAGGATGAAAGTTACACCCCTTTGCAACTTTACACTGCATCCTTCTGACGATTTATGGGGCAGTAGAAAACCTTTCACCATGGGAAAATGTTTTAGAGATATAAAAAAACTGAGAGAGGTTATTGTAGAGGCACTCTATGTGATCACGTTTCCTTAGATGGATTGTTTCTAAATGACACAGTTTTTGAGTAACATCTCGTCAAAGATTGTTGCCTTTTTGCACTTTGGACTCTTTAGGGATATCATCAGTACAATGTAGCTCAGACTGTTTCGACATGTTTGGGTGAAAAACAAGACCATGTCTAGCATAAATGTACCCATCTAGATGCATTGGAATAGTCATTTTAGTCGCATCAGGAGCAAGATGTAAGTTACACCCCTTTGCAACTTTACACTGCCTCCTTCTGACAGTTTTTGGGGCAGCAGAAAACCTTTCACCACGGGCAAATGTCTCAGAGATATAAAAAATTGAGAGAGGTTATTGTAGAGACACTCTAGATGATCGCATTGCCTTAGACATAATGTTTCTAAGTGACACAGTTTTTGAGTAACAACTCATCAAAGATTGCTACCTTTTTGTACTTTGGACTCTGCAGGGATATCGTCGGTACAATGTAGCTTGGACTGTTTTGACATATTTGGGTAAAAAAAAGGACCATGCCTAGTGTAAATGTACCCATCCGAACACGTTGGAATAGATAGTTTGGTCACATCAGGAGTAGGATGAAAGTTACACCCCTTTGCAACTTTACACTACCTCCTTCTAACGATTGTTGGGGCAACATAAAACCTTTCACCATGGGCAAATGTCTTAGAGATATAAAAAATTGAGAGAGGTTATTGTAGAGGCACTCTACATAATCATATTTACTTAGACAGAATGTTTCTAAGTGACACAGGTTTTAAGTAACATCTCATCAAAGATTGCTGCCTTTTTGCACTTTGGACTCTTCAGGGATATTTTCGGTACAATGTAGCTCGGACTGTTTGGACATGTTTGGGTGAGAAAAAGAGACTATACCTAGTGTAAATGTACCCATCTGGATGCATTAGAATAGTTAGTTTTGTCGCATCAAGAGCAGAATGAAAGTTACACCCCTTTGCAACTTTACACTGCCTCCTTCCGACGATATTTGGGGCAGCAGAAAACCTTTCACCATGGGCAAATGCCTTAGAGATATAAAAACCTAAGAGAGTTTATTGTGGAGGCACTCTACATGATCGTGTTGCCTTAGGTAGAATGTTTCTAAGTGACACAGTTTTTGAGTAACAACTTGTCAAAGATTGCTACCTTTTTGCACTTTGGACTCTTCAGGGATATCATCGGTACAATGTAGCTCAGACTGTTTCGACATGCTTGGGTGAAAAATAGGACCATGCCTAGTGTAAATGTACCCATCTAGATGTGTTGGAATAGTCAGTTTGGTCGTATCAGGAGCAAGACGAAAGTTACACCCCTTTGGAACTTTACATTGCCTCCTTCTGACAATTTTTGGGGCAGCAGAAAACCTTTCACCACAGGAAAATGACTCAAAGATATAAAATACTGAGAGGGGTTATTATAGAGGCATTCTATGTGATCACGTATCTCAGATGGAATGTTTCTAAGTGACATATTTTTTGAGTAACATCGTGTCAAAGATTGCTACCTTTTTGCACTTTGGACTCTTCAGGGATATCGTCGGTACAATGTAGCTCAGACTGTTTTGACATGTTTGGGTGAAAAACATAACAATGCCTAGCCTAAACGTACCCATCCAGACACATTAGAACTATCAGTTTGGTTGCATCAGGAGCAGGACACCAAAAATGCATATCATGATGATGTAAAAATGTGTATATGTGTAAAAATGCAGCAAGAAATTAAAAAAAGACAAACCTTATAAATTAATGTGCATACTTACAACTCAATGTAACATGACTTTACAAAATCAATGTGAATACTTACAAATTAATCTAATGAACCATCCGGTTCTGCTCTACTCTTTATTGTATCAAGTATTGCTTCATTGTCAGACTCACGCACCTTCCACAAGATTTTGTTCAAAGGTCTACCCTGATACTTTATCAAATAAACATTGGATGCCATGACAAGGTTTGAGTAATGAAGAATCTTTCAATGTGTGTCAAAGTCCTGAAACAACCAGACATTAACACTCTTATGTGGGTACCTTCTAAGCCATGTTCCAGTAATAACCATTGAGCCTGTAGGGTATTTGATGTTTTCTCCATCTGTAACAAGGGCCTCCAATTTCTTTTTGGCCTGAACATAATGACATAAGTAATAATATGTTCCCTCTCCATTCTCTTCATCTGCAATAACTATATATACGTGCCCTACATTGATATGTGTAGCAAATTAGATGAAATTAGTCAACATTACAAAAACACTACGAACTAAGATGACATTACCTGGTTGAACTAGACAAAATTAGATGCATATACATGCCCTATATTACCTGGTTGAACTAAATTTGATATGTGGTAAAAGTCAACTGATGATTCCATATGTGTTAGTTCTAGTGTTGTCGGGGGTTGATACATGTCAAGTGGGCTAAGATAACTACCATTCATCAACCCACTCCTTTGACTCACACTCATCCCAGACTTGAATTGTACAGGAGGAACAAAAACATGACATCTTTCACGTATGGATACTCCATGAACCTGCAATTGAGCTTCTAAAGGAGTGCATCTGATTTGATCCTATCAGTGTATAATAGTCCTCATATGGTGCAATGTTAGTATCATCTATCAACCAAAAAAATCTATGAATTGAAGACTTACCTTCATTACCTTGACCCATGGAAGCATTACACCACTCGTCAATCAATTTTTCATCTGTCAACTTTGCATTGTCTTTATACTTTAACTCTTCTCGTGTTATGGCTCTTTTGATACATGCTCCCGCACCATCATGCTCCCCCTTTCCATGGCCAGCCTCACAAAAGTTCCACATATGCTGAATACCTATAAAATTATGCCTCCTACTCAACCAATAGAAATTCTGCGAGTTCTTGAATTGTGACACAGTTATCCGACCATATGATATGTTGACTGAACGATATGCCCCTTCTAGCCAAATCATTGTAGAACACCTAAAAGCAACCTTACATGAACTCTGTAGAATCTGTGTAATCATTACTAATATAGAAATTATACTCCCTTATGATCTTTCTATCATCCTCTGTACTATCATTCACATGAATGAATGTGATGTGCATAAATATAGAAACCTTTGTGGAGTTGTAATATTGTGATTGTACCTCACGCCGTGGCTGTAGACTATAGTTCTCTGCAAAGTCGACAACTGAAACAATGCTACCAACTACAAATGTGTCCTTGCATAACTTGAATTGCAAGTCTAACCATCAAGCTCTATGGGCATGTCTTGCATACTCATACACTATGCTGTCACGAAATATAGGCATAAACTGATACACTAGAATCTTTTCAATAACCAATTCATACCTCTTTGCTTCTTTACCATCTTTTGTATTGTATGCCACTATTTTATACTTGCCAAACTCTACTAGTTCATTTCCAACCGCATGTCTTCTTTCCATATGTTCACATATTGGTAAATGTTGCAAGCCACCACAATGCTGACATGTGCCATCCAAGCATAATTTCTTGTAGAATATTTGACCTTCCTCTCTTTCACATAAAATTCTTGATATGAAGTCTCTTGAAAATGTTGGTGGGGCACATATGGCACAACCCTACAAAACATTGTTAGTATGCATATCTAAACATATAGACTTATAAGCATCAAAATGGTTAGAAAATTCAATATGTAATCTACAACAACAAGTAGTGCATGTGTGATTTATCTTGACATAGAAAGGTTTTAGCATTTCAAAATATCTTTGACAAATTTTAATTTGAGGATACTTCTCTAGAAATTTACCATAAAACTATGTTAGAGTCTCATCCTAAAAATGCTTTGGATGTGGCTCACGGTTCTGACTACCGATTCTCCTTCTTACCACATCCCTTTGATTCAGAGATACCCTTGTGTAATTCTTCCAAAAGTCTTCAATTAGTGATCTCAATGCTTCAACAATTAGTTTATCTTTTCATGGTAGTCTCCCTGAGAACATCCATAATTCACTGGCATTAGTGTCCTCAATTCTTTGGTGTCTTCCAACGGATCTTGATAGAGTTTTCCTATTAATTCTCAATTCTTGACTCGTCTTTCTAATGAGACAAGCTTTCCTCATTTGACTACTTACTATAATCGATGTAATCACATGTCGTGTTGCATTACTATCTTTTGTGCATGAGGTGTTACTCACACTCTCATACGCACTCATTAGATTTGTGACAATAGATTTTTCACTTGAAGCCTCTGATGTTCTCAACCCAAGAATCTTCATGATGGACCTATACTTTATACTTCGCATCATTTCAATGAATAGTTGACATCTTGCAGTCTCATTTAACTTTTCAAAGAACAATCTCCAAATCTTATGAGCATATCTTCTACAAGTATGTTTTGGAATCTTACCTTCCATTGGCTGTAAAATATTCTCATCCATATCAATCAAATACTTTGGCTTTCTATGCAAAATTCTAGGTGGTGTTAAGTTAGGTAAATTCATCTCAACATTAGGAATTTCATCAATATTTAAATGAGATGGGCTAGATGGCATACCTTCGATCAAAGATGGAATAGATGACATACCTTGAGGTTGAGGTGGGAACGATGGCATACCTCCTTCATCACATGTGAGTGATGATGTACTTTCAACTTGAGATGTGGTAGATGGTGGGAATGATAGCGTACCTCCTTCATCACATGTTGACTTGTAGTAGAGGACGTGTCTCCAACTATGGTATTCAAATCTCTCGTAGCACGAAGTTTTTGCATTCATTCTCTTTGTGCCGCCAATACCATATCTCTTTGTGATGGTTGTGGTTCCTCTTCAATTGGCGTGTCTTCATTTATCGTGTCTAATTTCCTCTTCTCACAAAGTTCCCTCATAGCCACTACTTCCTTTGCATTCTTAGTTTCTATCTCTTCCTATGTTGGTGTAATTCTTGATTGTTTCCTCGGCATGACGGAGAATTTGTCTGTAGCATGATAAAGAGACCAATATTACTTCCTAAGAAATGAATACAAGATAATAGTGGGATTGTATTTTTATTATGTTGTAAGGATTTATTCTTGTATAGTTTGACATCATGGTATGTTAAGGTCTGTTTATTACACATAATTATTAAAGAGCCCAAGTGTAGAAAATATACATGGCATCATGTGAGATTTGAATAGTACACATTATCCATGGCATCATGTATGATAAATCATGATAAAGTAATTCAAATAGAATTAAGGAAAATGTAAAGAACATGTGTTTAAAGACTTGACATACCTATAAAACAAAGATTCGAATGGAGAGAGTGCCCAATTATGTAGTGGTTTTTTCTTCTTGCATCAAACTCCTCAACAATTTGAGTTTTTCACCACTTGCTTCCTTTTCAATGTTAAATTGAATAACACTCAAATATAATTACTAACAACAATACTATTAACCAATCTATAATGTTAAATTCCTAAAATTGAATCACAATGAACATTGCAACACTACAAAAATTGAAACTTGAATAGATATATATCAAACTTGGTGTGAAAACTATGTTATTTTCTCCTTCTCAAGTTGGCAAAGCAGAAAAGGTGGTGGAAAGAACATGCAAAGGTGGTAGAATGTGTCAAATGTGCATGTGAACTTCCCAACAGCATGAAAGCACTTCTTTTTTGTCAGAGCACACACATAATCAGTATGAAAATAGAGCATGTGGGCCTAGATCATGGGGGTCAACACTTTTTTACCATTTCTATAGCAGGACAAAATGTGAGCACGTTTTGTCCTGCTATAGATTGATCACATCTTGTGCATTATCTTCCTTAACACAAGAAGGGATGACCACATCCTGTGCTTCATCAACTAACACTTCCAAGCCTTACAATTCCTCTTGAATATAGGAGGATCAATGACTAGAAGAGCCAAGCCACTTCGTCCCGCCTTGCTGAAGGATGATATTCTGGGAGAATTAGGAGATTTTCCTTTGGAGATCATATAATATTTAAATGCTTTCCATCTTGGTAGGTCCTCTGCATCAGAGAAAAATCACTGATGGTGTCTGAGAAATAAGAAATTCTTCATCTCTTTGGTGATCCATTTCTCTTTCCAAACCTTCCCCTTCAGACTTGAATGACCACAAGGTTTTTGAGGGAGAACTTTTCATGTTTCCTGCAAGAGCTTGCTAGATGCTCTGCCATATGATAGGCATAACAATGAAGGGGCAAGCCCTCATAATCAAGTTCTTGATAGAAAATGCCCATCGAGGAAGAAAGACAAATCTTCTTTGGAAGCAGAAGTTCTAGTTTGTGACAAATCCTTATCCAAGCATAAATAGCAGGGGTTCTATCAAGTGATTGCCAATCCACTTCTACAAAGTCTCTTGAAGACTTTCTGATTGATTCCAAAACATCCACACCCCAAAACTAGAGAGGCAATCAATATAATTAAACCCATAAATCTACATTTGATGACAGAAACTCTCTTCAGGCTAGATTAAGAGTCCAACATTTTAGCTCAAGTCTAAACCCATCAACATCTAAATAACCTAAATACAAAATCTCTATTTCCCTATCTTTAGAACTCAACCCTCAATGTCAAACCCTAATTCTTCAACCCTCAACCCTATCCCTAAACCCTAAAGCCTAAAGCCTCAACCCTCAACCCTCAATGTCAAATCCTAATCCCTCGACTCTTCACTCTAATCCATCAACCCTAAACCCTCAACACTATACCTTAAAGCCTAATCCCTCAACCATCAACCCTAATCCATCATCCCTCAACTCTAATCCATCATCCCTAAACCCTAAATGCTATCCCTATTCCTAAACCCTCAATAGACTCGATAATATACCTTAAACCCTAATCCCTTATCCCTAAACCCTCCAACCTTATCCCTAATCCTTATACCCTCCACACTCTACTTTCAACCTAATCCCTCGACCCTCAACCCTATCCCTAAACCCTTGAGCCTCAAACATCAACCCTCAATCCTCAATGTCAAACCCTAATCCCTCAACCCTTAACTATGATCCCTCGACCCTCAACCCTATCCCTAAACCCTAAACCCTAAAGCCTCAACCCTCAACCCTCAACGTCAAATCCTAATCCCTCGAACCTTCACTCTAATCCCTCAACCCTAAACCCTATCCCTAAACCCTCAACACTATACCTTAAACCCTAATCCCTCAACCCTCAACCCTAAACCTTATCCCTAAACCCTAATCCCTCAACCTTCAACCCTAATCTGTCATCCCTCAACTCTAATCCCTCATCCCTAAACCCTAAATGCTATCCCTATTCCTAAACCCTCAACAGACTCGATACTATACCTTAAACCCTAATCCCTTATCCCTAAACCCTCCAACCCTATCCCTAATCCTTATACCCTCCACACTCTACTTTAACCCTAATCCCTCGACCCTCAACCCTATCCCTAAACACTTGACCCTTGAACCTCAACCCTCAACCCTCAACGTCCAACCCTAATCCCTCAACCCTTAACTCTGATCCCTCGACACTTAACCCTATCCCTAAACCCTAAACCCTAAAGCTTCAACCCTCAACCCTCAACGTCAAATCCTAATCCCTCAACCCTTCACTCTAATCCATCAACCCTCAACCCTAAACCTTATCCCTAAACCCTAATCCCTCAACCCTCAACCCTAATCTATAATCCCTCAACTCTAATCCCTCATCTCTAAACCCTAAATGCTATCCCTATTCCTAAACCCTCAATAGACTCGATACTATACCTTAAACCCTAATCCCTTATCCCTAAACCCTCCAACCCTATCCCTAATCCTTATACCCTCCACACTCTACTTTAACCCTAATCCCTTGACCCTCAACCCTATCCCTAAACCCTTGACCCTCAAACCTCAACCCTCAACCCTCAACATCAAACCCTAATCCCTCAACCCTTAACTCTAATCTCTCGACCCTCAACTCTATCCCTAAACCCTAAACCCTAAAGCATCAACCCTCAATGTCAAATCTTAATCCGTCAACCCTTCACTCTAATCCATCAACCCTAAACCCTATCCCTAAACCCTTAACACTATACCTTAAACCGTAATCCCTCAACCCAAACCCTAATCCCTCAACCCTAATCTATCATCCCTCAAATGTAATCCCTCATCCCTAAACCCTAAATGCTATCCCTATTCCTAAACCCTCAACAGACTTGATACTATACCTTAAACCCTAATCCCTTATCCCTAAATCCTCCAACCCTATCCCTAATCCTTATACCCTCCCCACTCTACTTTAACCCTAATCCCTTGACCCTCAACCCTATCCCTAAACCCTTGACCCTCGAACCTCAACCCTCAACCCTCAACGTCAAACCCTAATTCCTCAACCCTTAACTCTGATCCCTCGAGCCTTAATCCTATCCCTAAACCCTAAACCCTAAAGCCTCAACCCTCAACATCAAATCCTAATCCCTCAACCCTTCACTCTAATCCCTCAACCCTAAACCCTATCCCTAAACCCTCAACACTATACATTAAATCCTAATCCATCAACCCTAAACCTTATCCCTAAACCATAATCCCTCAACCCTCAACCCTAATCTCTCATCCCTCAACTCTAATCCCTCATCCCTAAACCCTAAATGTTATCCCTATTCCTAGACCCTCAACGGGATTGATACTATACCTTAAACCCTAATCCCTTATCCCTAAACCCTCCAACCCTATCCCTAATCCTTATACCCTCCACACTCTACTTTAACCCTAATCCCTCGACCCTCACCCCTATCTCAAAACCCTTAACCGTCGAACCTCAATGTACTCAACCCTCAACGTCAAACCATAATCCCTCAACCCTTAACTCTGATCCCTTGACCCTTAACCCTTAAAACTTGAACCCTAAAACCTACCCCTACACGCTCGACACTTGACACTATATCTTAAACCCTAATCCCTTAACCCTCATCCCTAAAGCCTCAACCCTAAACCCTATCCCTCTACCCTCGACACTCTTATTTAACCCTAATCCCTTGACCATTAACCCCATCCCTCAACCTCAACCCTCAACCCTCAACCTCAACTCTCAACATTAAACCCTAATTCATCAACCCTAAACCCTAATCTCTCAAACCTAAACCCTATCCCTAAACCATCAACCCTCAACACTATACCTTAAACCCTAATCCCTATCCCTCAACCCTTAACCCTTAAAACTTAAACCCTATCCCTACACCCTCAACACTTGACACTATATCTTAAGCCTTAAACCCTCATCCCTAAAGCCTCAACCCTCAATCCTTAAACATTCAACCCTAAACCCTATCCCTAATCCCTCTACCCTTGACACTCTAACCCTAACCTCGACATTAAACGCTAATCCATTAACCCTAAACCCTAATCCATCAACCCTAAACCCTATCCCTAAACCCTCAACCCTAAAACCTAATCCCTTAACCCTCAACCCTAATCCCTCAACCCTCAACCGTAATCCCTCATCCCTAAACCCTAAACACTATCCCTATTCCTAAACCCTCAACCCTCGACACTATACCTTAAACCCTAATCCATTATTCCTAAACCCTAAACCCTATCCCTCAACTCTTAACCCTTAAAAATTAAACCCTAAAACCTATTCATAAACCCCTGATGCTCAACACTATATTTTAAACCCCAATCCCTTAACCCTCAATTGTTAAACCTTCAACGCTAAACCCTATCCCTAATCCCTCTACCCTCAACACTCTACTTTAACCCTAATCCCTTTACCATCAACCCTATCCCTAAACCCTCAACCCTTAACTCTCAACATTAAACCCTAATCCATCAACCCTAAACCCTAATCCCTCAATCCTAAATCCTATCCCTAAACCCTATCCCTAAACCCTCAACCCTCAAAACTATACCTTAAACCATAATCCCTCAACCCTAAACTCTAAACCCTATCCCTAAACCCAACAAAACTGCTTTTTTCTTATGTTAGGTTGTTAAACCCATCATTTTTGACACTCTTCTCTTAAAGATATTTGAGTTGCAAGAATATGTCAGAAAAATGGCTATGAACTTTTTTAATATTAGTAACATTATATGGCATGTTTTCTAGCCCATCTGGGGTTTATTATGCCAATAGGTGTACACACTATGAGAAAAGCTTTGTGTATGGTACATCCACAGTGAGTAATTAACAGTTGAAATTAGAAGGATGATCAATATGAGAAAATATTTAGATTGGGGTACATCTATGTTTCTTGTTGTCTACCCCGCACTTAGGGGAGGTATATTGTTATGAAACAGGCAAATAATCTCCCATTGTTTACTGGCTCTATCCACAAGAATTACTAAACTATACCTTAAACCCTAATCCCTCAACCCTAAACCCTATCCCTAATCCCTCTACCCTCAACACTCTACCTTAACCCTAATCCCTTGACACTTAACCCTAAATGCTATTCCTAAAGCCTCAACCCTAAACCCTAATCCCTCAAGGTCCCAAACTCTAATCCCTTATCCCTAAACTCTAAATCCTATCCGTAAATGCTCAACCCTCAACCTTAAAACTTAATCTGTCATGCTCGTATCATGCCCACCTGTATGTTTTCATACAAGTGGGTAAACACAAGCAAAACCAACAATTTTTTTTTTCTAATTAACATCTAAATGTAACGAAAGTGAAACATATAAGGACTTGCGGAGTCTTTCACCTAGATAATAGTAGTGCGATTAGAGAGATAGAGGAATACTTTAAGTCAAACTCTTCTCAATGTGTCCTATAAACAACACGCAATAGTTATTCACATAACAAGATTTAAGTGGAACATATTACTTTCTCCTTCACTATCATTCTATCACTAATTTCTATAAATATAATTTTTTTCCCCCTAAGAGTAAGACATCACTTATCCCTAATCATACACACATTCCTCACTAATACTAGGATGCCACATTGCTAGATGGAACACAAAACATTTTAATTCACTACCTATCTAATAGAATTAACCCTAAGCATACAAGGTTATAAGTTTAAGCAAGAGTTAGTTTATTCAACTAACTTAGTTACATTAAAATGAGTACAAAGAGTAACTAATAATTTAGTGATATACTAAGTTAAATTGTTTACATGTGTCTATTATAATCCTACACTACTTAAACTAAATCAACAAATAAATAAATAGTAAGGCTAAGTTACTAACTTAAATAAAAGTAGTTAAATTTCTTACTCACTAAATAAATTATTTTAAACAACTTATATAATTTCTAAGATTATTAATTACTCAACATAAATTACTAAATAAGCAATGATCTAATTTAGAATCTACCCAACTCTCTTTAATTTCCTAATATAAAATTTACAAGAGTTAAAACAATTTTGTATTCACCCACATTAAAATTTACCACATTCTAATTCATTGTTAAGTGGGAATTAAATAAATTAGATTAATTATTTTTACTATGAAACTACATGGTAAATTCATCAACTATGTGTTAATCAATAATGTTTCCTTTTAAACTCACATAATCAACTTGTAATATTTTTAATTAGTGATGTTACCAATAAATTATGATAATCTTTCTATCCCCATTGTTCTATAGTTATTATTTAAGATTATCTATATAATTTTTAAAATACATTAAGGAATGATAAAATTTAATTAGTAGAAATTAACACATTGTTATTATAACCTTTAAATTACTCTAATTTAATCCTAAATAAAATTCATGATGCCATCTTACTCTAAAAATTTAAACTTAGGATAAAAATCATTAAAGAGATAAAAAGTAGAAATGGGATAAAAATTAGAAAGGAATTGAACAACTAATAGGAGAGATTTACAACACTATTTTTTTGGAAAGTTAGTTTCCTTACTAAAAATAAAATTTACTCACTCATATAATTTTCTCAATTCTAAATATTTACTAAAAACTATTATTCTTTTTCCTTTCTGTCATCATCACAAGATTTATTGAACTTATTTAAATTTGCTTTCTATTCTTATTTATTGTATACTTGATATATTTTACATAGAGGTTATAAAAAAAATCAAATTTTATTATTGTTGGTACATATTTTAATTATAAATGAAAGTATTAAATTATCAAAATGTAATCATATATTTCATTTTGTAACCATTATAAAAAAAGAAATCAATTTATAAGAAAATGGGGCTCACCATCAAACCCAAAAATCATAAAGCCAAAAATCAAGTAACTAAAATGATTTATTAGAAGTAACTAATTCCACTAAAATAAAAGAACTATTATTAAATAATTTCCTAAAAAAATTAACAAAATCTTCAAGATCTTATAAAATTTAATAATAGAAACTAACTTATGTGCTTTCTTCCTAATTCCCATATTCTTTCCACCTATAATATTTTTTTTCACTTCATAAAAAAAACCATATTGTTTTATTCTTTTCCTTTTAACTTAAATTAAACTATATATATTATAACAAAATGATATCCTCAACTATTTACTGTGCACAGTAATTCATAAATACAATCGATATAACACACATTTTAATTTATATTCTCAAGGAGATTCGAGACATGGAGGATGGAAATAGGAATGATTTATATATATAACAGAAAATAGCGATTATAAAATATTGCAGGCAGCCATGGAAATGTTTTTTTTAAGTTTAAATATCTTGCAAATTTTATGGAATAATGGGGAGGGCAACGGACTCAAGAGATAGTGAAATGATGAACAGCCATTATAATACATATAAATAACATAGCACTTTTAATAGCAGCGAATTGAAAATACACAGTGATCAAAATATACACATCGCAGCAGGGAATTTAATATAGAAAAGCAATGAAATTTATTAAACTTTAGCAAGGCTCAACAGCCTTTAAACATAAATAAACTCACATGAAATAAATGATTTTAAAAGAGTAGTTAACATCATCTGCAACAAATGGTTTATAGGTTCAAAGAAGAATAAACAAAATTATATTCTAAAGTAGATTCATTTTTCCAGTTATGAGTATAATAATCCAAGAGTATACAATCTATAATGATAATAACAAGACTCCAATTCTTTCTCATACAGCCATAACCATCAAAACCATAGATTTATACAATATAATTGAAACAAAGTAACATCTTTCAAACTTAACCACATACATAAACATTGAGCAAAGGGGTTTTCTCACACCCCCAAGTATTCTTTTTCTCAACACAAGTGGATTCCAATGGGAATCATGACCAAGGCACTTTTGCCCAATTTACAAAACTCTCTGAATCTTTCTCTTGCAACCTCATGAAGACTTGATTTCAATTTTCAACTTTTACAATGCATCTTTCCAACCTACACACAAACAAAGGCCAAAATAGGTGGCCAAGTCCTACTCTCCACCCTACCATAGGGATTGCCTGAGCACATCCCACCCCCGAGCACGAGAGCTCCATAAACCAAGAAACACACAAGCAAATCTTAAAAATTCACATCAAATAAAAAACAACAGACAATTAAATCCCATGGGTAGACTCACACATGAGGATCCTTTCGAGATACAAAAAGGGGGAGAGAGGGGATTAACATCCCTCTTGGGGAATAAAACCAAACATAATCATAAATCTTCACATATCATCATCTAATATTCCACACCTCATAAGTCATCAACACCCATATCTTCTCATGCCTCCATATTCCCATCACCAACAGTAAACACGAACTTACTTTTCAACCCAAACCCATACCTCCCAAATACCATCACCCACATACTAATCATAAAACATCATTATCACTATCTGAATCATGAAACAAAAAACTTCCCCAAGAGAGGCTCCACACCTCTCTCTACCCCAAACATGTGGGAGGCTCTCAACAAGTTGGAGGGCCGCTCCCATACAACCCAATCCCAAACAAAATGCAACAACCAACACAGACAAAACCCAACACCCATAAAAAATCATATTTCTCAAACATATACAAAGTTTTTACCAGATTCAAAAAGTAAGAAACTCTCAGAAAATTTACCTCAGCTCCCCAAGTTAGGGTGAGCCCAAAAATTGAAACCAAATTAATTTCCCAATTGTTTGCTCGTGAATCCAAGGCCTTCAATTAACAGAACTTCTTCCAACTCAAAACCCAAAATCCCTATCTTCTCACCATTTTCTCCATTCATAAAACTTCACACACAAATAAGAATAATCAATCGAAGTATGAAAACCCTCTCCAAATTTTCCATAAATAAAAACTCCAAAAAAAATCCAAAAAGAAAGAAAGCATAAAGGAAAGCAACTTTCCTTTTTTTCTCTTCCCATAAACTCATCTTTTTCTAGAAATAAAACAAGGAGATAAATTTTCAAATTTTTAAATATAAAATTATAATATTTATCCTCATCCCATAAATAAATAAATTAAAATAAAATAAATGTGACTTTTACCTCAAATGAAAATTTAATTAAAAATAAAAAAATAACATCATCCACAAAATAATAATAAAAATAAAAATATTTAAAATACTCTCACACCACTTAAATTAAAGATTTATAAATAATAAATCACCACAACCAAAGAAAAATTAAAATAAAAGATTGCAATGACATTACATCACAAATTAGCCTTAACCCTTTCCCCGGGTTAGGCTAGGCTTAACTGGTCTGACATAGGGTTTATGGAGTCTCTGAGTCCACTTAAGGAGCTTGACCACCCACCTACACACTTAATTTCTGAACATTAGTTTGTCAAGTAAATATAGTCGAAGCAACTTGAAATGCATAGAAAAATTAATTAAAGAATCCAACTTCATTCATGATTACATAATTCAAATAATATAATTTATTTTATTTAAAGACTATCATGAAATCATTTAATTCATTCAATACTTTCTTTTTCCACAATTAATTATCCAGTAGCAACTCATTAGAATAAAAAGCATACAATCCAAACATAATTCCCAAAGAGTTTAATTATATCATAATGCCCAATCACACACATCAAAATAGACAATTATAAATAGTATCATATCATGGTCTCAAGTACAGTACTAGTTAGGCCTCACATAATCACTCAATCCTTATCCACCCCTCTCCTCCCCTATCTGGCTCACTCCCATCTCTACCCTCCTCTACCCTCGACACTATACATACATACATACATATAGGCATACATACATACATACATACATACATACATATAGGCATACATACATACATACATATAGGAATACATACATACATACATGATTAATAGCCTTGAATGTAAAAAAATTTAAGGGGAACATAACGTGAGCGTGTTATAACGCGCTCGCGTTATTTCAAACATTAGAAACAACACAAACTTTTGCGGAAAAGAAAAAATGCAAAGCAAAACATAACACGAGCGCATTATAACGTGCTCGCGTTATGTTTTGCTTTGGAAATCCCAAGCCTTGGGCTTGGGATTTGCTTTGGATTTCTAGCCCAAAGGCTTGGAGTGCCTTTTCAACAACCACAAACATGTTTTTCCATATTCTTCAAGGTTTCACATAATTTCATTCGTGCTAACCCTTAGATTTGCATGTGTTTCAAGGTTGACCAAATCAAACACCTAGGTAATGTTAGGCTTTCTCTTAGCTATTTGATGATGTGATTTTTTTCACATTTTAACAATGTTAAGCCTTTCATCTTTAATTTCTTTTGTTTGTGTGTCTATTTTTTGGTAAAAACCATTGTTTGGTCTTTTTTTCATTGTAAATTAACTATTCATTGAAATTTCAAAAAAATTACATATTTAGAAACTAGCCTCCATTCTACAAATATTAAAAAAATAAAAAAATAATTTTCAATTAGTTTTCAAAATTTATAGGGGTAGCATGACCAAAATTCTATTTTTTAGGATGTGTCCACTTTGAAAATTAATAAAAAATCACATATTCATCAAAAAATTATCAGAAAAATTCAGGCATAAACTACATGCTATTAGCTAATTTCTCACTAAAGCAATTTTAAAAATACAAAAAAAAAGTTGATCTTTTGAGGGAGCCACAAAACATGCTATGTTTTGTTTTTTTGATAGAAACAACACCAATTTCTATGGCTCCCTCTTTTGAACCACCTAATCTATGCCATTTTTAAAAAAAATTAGTAGTTTAGAAAGTAGACTCGGAGCATTACGAACATTGTTTTGGTTGCTCTCCAAATATTCAATGTAACTATGCTCAATTTCTCATCCAAGGCTAGTATTTCTTGATTTCAAAAAAAAAGTGGCCACTTAAGACCCCTTTTTGGCTTCCCATCTTCTTGCACTTACCTTATGAAGTTGTAAGTGTGTGTAGCACATGTGTGTGTGAGCGATTTTGTAAGTTGTATGTGAAGGGAATGAATAGAAGATGATCCAGAGTTTGTACAGTTTGTGTTACTACATGTATAAGAATATTATCTTATTTGGAGAAGAGAAGTGTTAAGAAGTGTGTGATTCTACATATTTGAAGGTGTGCAAAAATTAATGTTTAAGAATCTAAGTTGGTGCTTAGTGGCATGGTTAATGCTTTGTTTGGAATGAACTTGCTCATGTTTTAGTCAATTGAAGTTGGTGCTTCATAGCTAGGTTGGTGCTCAGTTTGATAAGGGGATTGGAGTCTCCTAGAGGTTGGTGCCTACAAATCTATAAAAGGATTGGTGCCCTTCTCAAGTTGAAATTCTTGTGGGTTGGTGCTTACAAAATATTGTAATTCATTGATTCATTTTGTGAGGCTAGATTTGGCCGATAGACCCAAGCATATTTTCTCACTGTGGTTTTTCCTTTCCAAGTTTCCGCATAAATCTTGCATTCTCTTGTGTGGATGTGTGGATGTGCTTATATTTGTATAGTTCTTACATAATTTGATTGATGTGGTAATGATTTTGATATTGCAGTAGAGTTGAAGTAAAAATTGGTATATATTGATTCATCCCCTCTTAGTATATTTGTGTGTTCTAACAAATTTAGCAATAGAATATAAATTTTCACAAAAATCAACTCCATATCTTTAGAAGCATCCCTTAGCCAATAGTCTATATTTTTACCTCTCTAATTTCTCGTCTACTTTGATTTTACTTTTGTACAGTCATTTTCAACTAGTGGGCTTCCTTTCCTTGGGAAAACTCACAACATCCTAGGTGTACATATACCTAACTCCATCATCTCCTCCTACATGGCTTCCATCCAAGAAGCATGGTCCTCCTAAGATATAGCCTCCCTAAAATTTGTTAGTATAGACTCAATATATAACAAATCAAATACACTTGATGCAAATATGGTGGGCTATACTTCTAAACTAGGTTCAATTGTCATGTGGGTATTCTCAAGATAAGAGTAAGGGACTTTTCTTATTCCACTACGTGCTTAAACTACTTAGAACATAGATCGAACTTAGATAATTTTTTGTTAGGTAGGTGGATAAAATTCTCATAGACAAATACCTTTAAATATGAAATATAAGATTTATTACCCATCCACAATTCATAAGGAGTATTTTCTATATATCCAAAGAAGGATGTCAATTTATCAAGTAGCAATAAATATTCATAGCATTTGTACAAAAGAATTGATCCAACTATGTACCACTCATTATACTTCTATATCTTTCCATTAAATTTTAGTTCATCTTTAATAAAACCCCATTATATTGTGGAGTAGAAGGGATACCCTTTAACTAAACAATATATACATGTCAACAAAAATCATAAAATTCCTTGGAGAAATATTTACCACCATTGTTAATTCTCAACACCTTTATTTTCTTATCTAACTATTTCTCTACCAAATCCTTAAAATCCTTAAATTTAGATAAATCTTTAGATTTAGAAAGTAGAAATAAACCCAAATGTACCTAGAGTAGTCATATATGAATGTAAGCTAATAATGAGATTTACGAACTAAAGAAAAGTCCACTAAAACAAACACATCGAAGTAAAAAACTTCTAATAATAACTTTGCTCTATGACTTGAATAGAAAATGTAACTCTATTCTGTGAGGCCTACCTTTTTCATTTTCTTTCATGTGACTATTTAACTTACTGTTGCTGATACTTTTATACTTGTGGGATTGTTGATCTCGGATTCCTGAGCTATTAGACTTTATTATGTTAAAGGAAAACTAATTGGGTGATGTTAGTTAGAAAATTGTAATGTGATTTCCTTTATGCTTAAGAGAACTTGTGATATCTTATGCGAGTGTAATTTTGATTTGCTTCGGCTATGTTATTGATATGTGGAATTAACTTTGCAACTAAGTACGCAGGTATTTCTAACCAACCATAGATACTAGAGATCATTCCACACTTGATGTTGTAATCCCTTGTGAAGCTGATCTAGTTCCATGAGGAACCAAGATCAATTCTGTGTATGATGAAATGTTGTAATGTTAATTTGTATGAGGTTAATTGGGTTAAGTCTACCCTCTTTTAATTTGAATTATGATATGTGTTGTAAGAATTGTCTTTGAATTACATTTTTTAAATTTTTAAATTTTAGAGACCCTTTTCTTGTGTTTTAACTTGACCCTAGGTGCTCTAACTAGGCTAAATTTGATCCTGAGTTATACCCCATGGGTCTAGTGTCCGTTTTGACTTGGGTAACCCTTGGTAAACCTCCATATGGTCACCTTAACTTCACACTCAAGTTAAGTGACGAATTTGGAGGCATGGGAGGGATAGGATGAGTGGTACCATCACTCAAACCCATCCCTTTTCTCTTCCCAAGGTTGGAGATGACTCCAAGACCCACCAATTGTGGAGGACTTGACTTCAATTCTCTCTCCCAATTGGTGAGAGTACCCATGGAGTTGTGTGGTCCTTCATGAGAGGAAAGGAAGGGGACACATGTGTCACCCTTTCCCTCTTTAACTCCCCTTTTCTCTCCCATGTGTTGGAGAGAGGACATGTGGTAAGGGGTGAGGGAGACTTTGGGGATGGGTGAGTGACATGTGTCAACACCCATCCCTTGGGACATGCTTGTAGTGGGGAGAAAGAGTGAAGAGGTGACAAGGGTCACCTCCCCATTCTTCTAAGCTCATGGATTGGGCTTATTTTAATCCCACTTGGGATAAGGTGAGGGGTTGTTGAATTTTTCAAAAAAAAAATTTATGGTTTGAAATTGTTTTTGGGAGAAAAAGATAGAGGGAGTTTGGTGGCTTAGGTTGGAGGAGATTTTGGAGAATCTCTACATCAACTTCTTCCATAATAGGGCTTTTAAAGGTTGGTTTTCAAGGCTAAGGCCTTCCCCTTGTATTTCAATTTGCTTGCATGATGAATGTGTGAGATGTATTTTGCTTGTGTTGTATTTTGTTATTGTGGGGAATATTTAGTAGGGTGTTGTAAGAGCCTCTCCCACTTGGGAGAAAATTCTCAACAAGTGTGGGGTAGGGAGGAGTGATCCTCCTTGAGGTCATTACCTTGTTTTGGGATGTTGAAATCCTTGAGAGAATTTTATGTGATTTTGAGCAATTTTTTACATGGCTTGAGAGCCAAATTATGAGTTCTTTTGGAAACCTTGTTAACATGTTAGCTTGAGGCCATAAGAGAAATTGTGTTGAGATATTTTGAAGGAGTGGCACTCTAGAGTTGAGTGTGTCCACTCTCCTACCCCTTTTAAACTCACCTTGGTTGAGTTTGTGTGTTGTAAACATCCATGGGTATAATATTTTATTTTTGAGATGTTTGTTTGTCTTGTTGTGAAGTGGATTTGAGTTCCCTAGGTGTGTGTATGACCTACCTAGCTCGGGGGTGACCCTCTTCTAGGTCTACAGTACGGAGGAGAGCAAGATGTGTGGTGTTTCTTTCCCTTTTTGTGATATGCAGGTTCCTTGGAGCTTAGTGTGAAGTTGAAGAAATTTCTTTACTTGGAAAATATTTTATTTTCCTTTAGTCTTAAAGCTCGTGAGAGAGAGCTTGGCCTTCTTGGAGATCTTACCATTGTTAGTTGTCAAGATGAGAACTAGGTTCTCTCTTTTGGTTGTAAAATTATATTCCTGAAGTTGTGTGTGTTGGACATTTATCATTGAATTGAAAGTTCAAAATTGTTAGTTTAACCGTATATTATCCAAAGGTTGAAATGAAAAAAGTTTGTTATAATCTATTGCCTTGTATGTCATATTGAATTGTAAATTTGTAAAGTTATGAAGTTGTAATTGTAACAAACAAGAAAGTTATAAAATTGTTATTTTGATAAGAGGGCTAATTATATGTTGTCAATTTTTGGAGTATCTAATTAATTGAAATTGTTCTTTCCTTATATGTGTAAATTTTAGTCATGCAAAGAATAAACTTGTAAAAAAAAAGAGTTCTTTCCTTGTATTAGAAATGATATAGGAAAAATATATTTGCATATTATACAATTTTTGTTTTAAAATAGAAAATCTATGAGTATTTAGAAGGAAAGTTGAAAGTTGAAAATATCTAAATTATATATATTGTGTGTGTTTTCTTTTTTAATATATTCACGTGATTTTAAAATATTAACTAATTTATTTAATTCTATAAATCTAATTTGAGGATATATATATTCATTTATATTTTAATAAATAAAATTTCATTGAGGAAATAATTTGTAACTGTGTAATTTTTACACAGTAAATAAATTGTGTTTAAAAAAAAATAATAAAAATAAATTAAGTGGTGGGGGGGGTTCAAACCCCCCACTGTAGCCGTCATTACAATGGGTGTGGGGAGGGGGCAGAGCCCCCACCCACACCCCATACTGTGGGATGTGGGTGGGGCCTCAGCCTCCTCCCCACACCTCCAGCACCTTTAAACCCCCATGCGCTATCTAGCCTATCCTTCGCCGCTTCCTGTGCTACGCCACCCTCCATCCTTACCACCGCCGTTGTCCTCCCTCCGCCCCTGACCTCCACTCAGAGCCTCTGCCCTCTCCACCACCTGCGACCTCCATTTAGTACCTCCGCGGCTCCCCTTAACTCTGAGCACCTCCACCTTTGCTGCCTCCTCATTGCCGCCACCGCCACATACTCCACAGACCTGCCATGACAAACAACAAAAAAAAAGAAGGTTAGGGCTCCAAACAAATTTCAAAACAAAAGCCACACATACAAAACAAATAAAAATTAGGGCTTCCACATTTTTAAAACAAAACAAAAATATACTTAGGGTTTCAATATAAAAATACAAAAGGAATGTATGGTTCACATTTATAAAAGAAAATCTAAAAATAACAATTTTTCAGTAAGATTATATATATATATATATCTATTCTAAACATAAGAAATTGTGTTTTGGGGATTGATTTTTTTTCAAATGAAATACAAAGAAAAAGAAAAGAAAAATATATCTATATTTTATTAAAGAAAAACCTAGTGTTATAAATGCAATAAGCGTGTGTGTGTGTGTGTGTGTGTGTATTTATAACTTCACATTTATTTGAAGCCATCATATGCATTTCATATGTGGCCATTTAAACTCAACCTGTAATTTGAGAAAATGACAAATTGAGAAAATGAGAGAAAAATGAGAGAAAAAGAGAAAGAAAGATAAAAGGGAAAACAAAGAGGAGAAAATGCGTGGCTTTTCCGAAATAGGGTTAAGAGTACTAATTGAGACTTAATAATCCTTTAATCATGATTGGGGGCGATTTAATTAAAAAAATTAATTCAAACATGGAATTAAACCTAGAGCAGAAACCTAGTGGACTTCGTCAAATGAAGTTAATAAGTCTTGTTTCTGAGATCTGATCTACCAAGAAATTAGGAATAATGTAAAGGATACAGTGATAACTCTGATTGATAGAGATCTAATCTACCAAGAAATTAGGAATAATGTAAAGGATGCAGTGATAACTCTGATTGATAGAGAACGTGAAGGAGAATAAATAAATAGTAAATTTCAGAAAACAGGAAGGAGAACAAATGTTCAGGCTTTGTTGAAAAATGTTTAAAATTAGAAAACATGAAGGAGAACAAATTAATATTAAATTTTAGAAAACCTGAAGGAGAGCAGATGATCGGACATTGTTGAAAAATGTTCCAATAACTTAATCAACTATATTACCAATGCAACTAGTGAGATGTAAGAAATTTATTAACCCAAATCAATAAACCTTTGGAAATAATTTAGTTTAGTACAATAAACCCTACTCACACCTGTGAGGCATTATGCTGCCAGATTTTCCTGGAATTTTGGGTTTGGTTAGGTTAGTAAAGTTGAACACTATTAGCGATGTTAACTACGTCGCGATGACCCCCCTTGATGGCCTTCTCACGATTGGTATGTGCATGTGTGCGTATTACCCCGCTTTCAACTATTTTGTTTGCACATTAAGTGTACGCCACTGAGCATGCTTACGCGTGCAAGGGGTTTTCTAGGGAAGCGTGGAAATTTTTTTGATGTTTCATGTCATGACCACATGACAAATGTCGACATGACATGTGTGATGCATGTCATGACTGCATGGGAAATGTGGGCATGACATATTCTACTTTCAAAACACACAGTGCTCATATAAATTAAAATACTCACTAGAGGAAATAGTAAAAACATCAACCATGTTTCTATTAATCAGGTTCCAAAGACGTTTTCACTAATGTGGCCTAAATGTTGGTGCCATAGTATACACACATTTTTATAAGTGCCAATTATATGGGTAGAATTATAAAATGTAGAAGCATAAGGCCTAAATAGAGTCCCACATTGTCATATTGTCACTACTACCATATTCCCTCTTGCTAACTTGAAACTATAATTATTAAATGTTACATACACTCTATAATCACTCAACTTGTATAACAAAATAAGATTTATTATAAGTTCTAGAATATACAAAATACTATAGAGAGTTTTCACCCTCTCATTATTGAAACACAACTATATCTTCCCTTACTAACAATATAATGTCTACTATTATCACAAGGAAAAACTTATTATCCATCATAATATAGACAGTATGAGAACCACAAGGAGTCTTACAGTAGGAGAAACTTGAAACAATGAACCAAACATCATCACTGATAGTGTTACCAAAAATAAACAAAATGTGATTATTACTATCATCAATAGTCTTATTTAGGCTCAATAATACCACTGGTTCTTACAACTATTAGGTTGTCAACAAGAATATGTATAGGGATATGGTGGCCATAGCCATTATTGAGTGTCACTCTTTAGTCCACCTTATTCCCTTGATAGACTATTGGCTATTTGTCCCTTTTTTCTTTCTTTTTCTATGCTCAATGGTCACCATGATTGCCATTAATGGACATCATTTAGAGTTTTTTGTAATTATTTTCTGTTGTTTTAAATGTTAGTTGCTTGTGACTCCAAATCAACCATACTTGAATTTAGATGGGGCCCTTTGGTCCCCATTCCTTTCTATTTTAATTATATTATTCATGCCAATGATTTCATGACCTTTGGTCATGATAATGCTCTAAAGAAAATTGTAGACAACCATTGACTTCAAATCAGATCTAAAGATGAGGAATCATCACTAATCTAATGGTTGTTTATAGAGGAGTGAAGATTAGCCCATTCTTGTGATTGATTCAGAATTGATTACCAATAATGTGCTCTATTTATTTGACCATACCCTAATTTGAAATATTATGGGTATCAAAGTCTCATTACCATTTCTAGAGAATTAGGCTCATTGAACCTAATAACTTGATAGATATATGGAGATATTTTTTAAAACTCAACTAGCTACTTTTTGTGTTTTTTTAGAATGGATAATTGAAACATGGCCTTTAAAGGGGTGCCGTATTTCTATAACCAAGTAGGTTTATCCATCAAAGCATTGAATGTGTGTTTTGACCATGTGGAAGAGATTGCCTCATTTATTTTTATTTGGATCCATCCTTCTTGACTACCTATGGAGTTCTAGAGACCTAATATGCTTCAATCCATTACTATTGTTCTTAGGAAACCCATGGGTTGCTCACATCTCATGATGGGAATAAAGGTGACTACCTATGCTCATATATCTGTTGAACTCAATTTGAATAAGCTTCTTCTTGATTCACTTGAGATTAGATTTAGAAACATGCAATGGATTTAGAAAATTGATTATGAGGCCCTCCCCTTTCACTATCAACTCTATCATGCCTATTTTAAGTTACAAAAAGAATACCCACAAAGGATTACCACTCCTTCTCATCCTCCACTAACTAGTTTAGCAAAAAAATCTAAAGTAAAAGGGAAAGCATCAACCCATATAAATGGTTTAGATTTAGATGGATTCATGGCTATGAAAACCTGCAATAAAGGAAGTCAAAAATATCACCAGAAAAGAAACTTATCAAGAGGAAATCCCAATAATAGGTTTGAGGTCCTAAATAATTTTGGAGACACAAAGCCTTCTATGACTGATAAATCTCTAGTGATTCAAGTATTGGTTTTGAGTGACACTATTATTTCATCTCCCTCGGCTAAAGCTCATGATGTTCCAAATCTATAGGTACCTATATATGTGAGTATCACTACCTCCCCTATTTTTTAGAGGATTATTCCATTCTTTAAGATTCCAATCCTATGAACAACTCCTTGAATGTTATATCTCCTCTCCATTTATATTATCTAATTGAATATTCTCCTGATTTGGTCTTACCCTAAGGATCCTTGTCCCATTGATCAAAAGATGAGTCTAAGGATAAATATCATCTTTGTCAATGCCTCCATCAGAAAAACCTCAAAAAAAAGTTCCGTAGAAAAGATCTTCCAATAGTCGAAGGAAGTGGGATTAGGAGAAAGTGAAGATTATTGGGAATCCTTGGTCAAGTTTGGTTACATTTGGACACTAGGTATTCACTTCTCTACTCTCAATAAATTATTATTATGTGTTGGAACATGAGGGGCTTATATACCTACTGGATCATAAAAAAATCTATCCAAAATCTAATTTGGGAACTTAAGCCTAACATTCTCTTTCTTTAAGAAATAAAACTATCAGTGGAGGAAATGGTCTCTATTTCTTACAAGATTTAGAAACTTAGCTAGTTCTAATGTATTTGTGCTCAGGGATCTTTAGGTGCTCTAGCTTATATCTATGGAACTCTCACCGTATTAATCCTTCTCTTTTGGTAGCTAGTAGACATTCTATTTCTCTGATTTGATCTTGGTTTGAATCTGGTATATCCATCCTCATCTCTAATGTCTAAATTACTATAGATCTTTATGTAAGAACCTTGTATAGGATCATTTAATATTTGTTCATTCTTTAATTTCATCCTTTCCTTATATCATAGCATGACATTTTAATGCTATACCTAGCCTACATGAAAAGCTATGTCGTTCTAATCAACTAGACCCTTACCCCTCCTTTCATAGATAAAATTTATTCTTCCTTAATCATGTTGATGTTTAACCTAGATATGCTCTTTTTAGTTGGAATAATATAAGGTGTGGGCTAGTATACATCTCAAAATGCCTTGACAATTTTTTTGTTTTTTGACTATTGCCTCAAGGATTCCTTGGTTCCTTAAAAAATTTGCATTGGAAAGGATTAGATCATTGGCCTATTAATTTTTCTTCCTCCCTCTACTCCTAAGTGAAAATTTTACATCCTTGAAATTTTAACTTATGTGGCTTAGAGATTAGATAGTTCATAAGTTCATTACTACCTAGTGGTTAGAAGTGAAACCTTGATTTGGTATTGCTAAGCACTCTTTCTTCAAAAGACTTCAATTTTTTAAATTCAAATATAAACAATGGAATAAAATAGGTTTTGGAAATATTTTTGAGACAAATAAATAGGTGCAATGGGACTTGGATTCTATCACCTTAAAAATTAAGGAAGAGGGTATGAGTAGAGAATGTCTTCTCATGGAAATCCTCCTTTTCTAAAGAGATGAATGAATGGATCTTAAGAGAGGAGATTTTTTGTAAATAGAAATTTAGAATTGATTGGCTATGTGATTATGATAGGAACACATCCTTTTTCCATAATTCTATCAAAGAGAGGAGAAGTGAAAAGATTGTATCTAATCTCATCTTATCCCAAGGAAACCACCTATCCTCCCTTTGTGATATAAGTCAAGAAGTAGTTCAACATTTTCCATCTACGTTCCAAGAAAGTGGTCCTCATGTCATGGAGAATGAGTAGCCAATTATAAATTATGTGCCTTATCTTGTTTCCATGGATATGAACAACTCTCTTTTTATTTGTATTTCTTTTGAGGAGCTTGGTCATGGGGTTTTATAGATAGAGAGAGAAAAAATCTTTCCTTAGATGGTTTTTCCATTGAATTATTTCAATAATTCTTGGATATCTTAAAGATTGATCTTTTGGAGGTGATTAGAGAGTCCCAAGGCAATAAGTAGATGCTCAAAGTGATTAATTACACCTTTCTAGTTTGACTCCTAAAAAGGAGGGAGATGAATCTTTAGATTTGTTTAATTTTATCACTCTCTATAATGTCACTTATAAGATCATCACCAAACTCATTGTAGATCATTTGAATCTAATTATGGCTTCTCTTATCTCTTTGGAGTAGGGTGAATTTGTAAAGAGGCAATAGATCCTAGATGGTATTGTTATATCTATTAAGGCCATTCACTATATGTCCCACTCAAAATATAAAACTATGTTTATCAAGTTCGATATGTCTAAGGCTTATGATAGGGTTAGATGGTCAGTGTTTAGGAGCATACTTTTGGATTCTGAATTTTTCTTAGAATGGATTGAATATGTGATGAGTTATGTGTGATCTTCTTCCTTTGCAATTCTAATTAATGGTATTCATTCCCCATTCTTCTTTACTTCTAGGGTGTCAAGAAAGGTGTCTCAACCTTGCATCTACAAAAGGCTACTATTATTTTCAATTTTGGTCTTTACAAATACCCTTTATCTTGAAGAATGGTTTAGAACATTCAAAGTTTCTAAAAGGGCCTAAAAATGGTAGGACTTACTATTTTTTGTAAGTCTACATTTGAGCTCAGATTGACCTAAAATTTTCTCAAAGGAACTACCAAATAAACATCCTAGGTTAGTTTCAACCCAAGACTATACCAAGATTGCAAGATATTAAAATTTTCATTTTTGAAACTCCCAAAAAACTTTTGAACTCAGGTTTGAGACACTTAGAGGCCTTAACTTGCCCCAAAATTTTCATAACTAACTAATTTGGTCATATCTTGATAGATCTTTTTATGAGCTTTCTAACACATCAAATAGTTTGTTAATCAGACACCTAGATCAAAAGTTATGGCCTCTGGAAGTTGGGCCACCCATTTTAGGAAATGTGAAAACATGTTGGACACTTAAAAGAGATTTAAAGGGGAAAGTTACATGTGTTGGTGTGTGATTTAGCACATCACAAGGCATCTTTGATTGGAGATAATTTGGGCACCACTTTTGGGTGGTTCTAGCTCATGGGTTTGTAGTTACCACTGACGGTTTATTATATTGTATCTCATATATATCAGGAGCTTGAGATGGAGATTATGTGTGAGAATCTTATAGATGTTGAGTTGCCTCTAGATCTCTGGCCATACTCCTGGGAAAGATTTATCTGCAAGTATATTGTGATCTTGTAGATTTCTAAATAATATATTGGGCAACTTTTGGAGTGTAAGGTTTTTCTCCCAAAAGGGTTTACCCGTATAATTAATGTGTTGTGGAGATTGTTATTTATGTTTATTTCTATATAATTTATGTAACTATTGTAAAGATCTAAAACTTTTTGCATATCCCTCCTCTCAAGATTAGTGTAGGAAGTTGTTCCACTACCTTAGCTTCCTTACATAGGGGATAGTGATAAGGTGATCCCTTATCCACTTACCTACTCATCCTTATGGAAAAAGGTTTCGGTAGAATAATTGAGAACCAGAGAATCAATGCATGATTCATGGTTTGATTATTACTTATATTTTAGACCCTCAAAGTCATCTCTAATTTGTTGATGATATAACTTTATTGGGTATTGTCAAGATTCAAGAAGTTTTTAATCTCAAGAAGGCTCAAGATATTTACTTAGATACCTTTGGTTAACAAATTAATCAAGATAACTCCAATATCTTCTTCTTTAATATCTCCTTAAGTATCTAGTGGTGCATTTTTCTTTTCTCTATTTTAAAATAGGGTAGCTTCCTATTAACAATTTTGGTAGATCTCCTTATTTGTTGCTAATCCCAAGAGAGACCAATGGAAGGATATCACAAAAAGATAAATATGATGAAGGTTGATCACTGGACCTTTTGGTAGGTTTCCTTTGATGTTCAACTAACTCTTTTAAAGTATGTCCTACAATATTTGTTCATCTATGGTTTCCCAATTTTATCTACCTCAAAAAGCATTCTTAATGAAATTGATGCCCTATCTAATTTTCTTATTGTTAGGCAACCTAGATTATAAAAAATAGTGTCCTATCAGTTAGGATCAAGTGTGGGGCATAATAAGAATGGTGGTTTGGGATTTAGGAAGATTATACTCACAAAACCAAATGTTAGTAACTAAACTTTATTAGAGATGATGCGACTATTTGGATCAGTTGCTAGTGGAAATGCTAAAAAATCAAATACCTAGGTGGTTTTGTTGACTTAGAGATCCCAAGAATGGATTTTATTGCAAAAGGATCATTTATTTGTAATATGTTATTAAGAGTGAGGCTTCACTAGTCAAGGATGGTCTTTTTAGAATGTCAAAAAAGGTCAACATGCTCTCTTCTTGAAACATGCCTAGGATCTTCATCCTTGCTAATTTCTTATTTCCCTATTCTTTAACCTATGATTCAATTCTTCATAGTGGATGGATGATCTAAAGTTATAAAATTTAAGAGTACTTTTATTTTAAAGAGATCTTTCATTTATCATTGGAAAGATCCTACCACTTGTCATGAGGTGGGCTCCCATTTCTTTCTCAGTGACATGTCTTCTAATGTTTTCCCTATTGATCATTCCTCATCAACCTTTAAAGTACCTTTCCAAAGTCATATGTACCTTATAGATACCTATTTGTTCCACTTCAAGTGGGTCATTGATATGACATTTAGGGTCACTTGGGTGACCCTACAACTCAAGTGTGGGTCTCTTAGTGACCTATTCTACTAATATTAGTGACACACTTCCCATAAGGAGTAACCCTACCATGATTTTTCATGTGAGATTTCTTCATGTTCATCATAGTTTACCTCCATTTTGGGCTAGTGATAAGGAGTCCTTCCATGTACAACTAATCCTGGACTCACCCTAAATAATTTTAAATTCCCAATCACTCTTTTGTTCACTCCCAACCAAACCTTTGTCATATCCCAATCACTCTTATATGATCTCCCCTCCTACCTTGATTATCTTCCAATTAGAACTAGATCAGTCCCTAATCACTCCTAGTTATCTACTCAATCACCACCACCATTGATGTTGATTCTAGACCTATAAATACACCCCTCCATTATTAATTTGAAGAGGTTAATTCATTCATCTATTCTTGTATCAGTCAATCTTTTGAAAAGTAGCCCCCATTAGCATTTTTATCCTCTAGATAGGACTATGGAAGCCTTTTCATTTTTGCAATAGCTTCTAAGATCAATCCATTTCCTTCACTTTGATGATTTTATCCCTATCACCAAGGGAATAACCCTACCACCAAAAAGGAGGAGATGGTTTTTACAAGACTTTTAAGGACATAAGCGTAGCATTGGCACCCTATCTGTATAGGTTATTTTATTCTTTCATAGTAATTAGATCAAAAATTTTGCTCTTAAGGAAGTAAAATGTTATTTACCTTTCTCTTGATATGTATAATTTATTACTTTCTTAAAATATATTCATTTCCATTGTGTTAGAATAATTATAATTTCAATAGTTTATAATCAAATTGAATCAAAAAATATAAAAACATAGATCAAATTGTAGTAGGAGTCATATAGTTGTATTCATCTTTCCTTTTATCATAATTAGTTCATCAAAAATTGGGAAAATAACCAAAAATTTCTTGGATGCATATAGATTGGTTCTATTTATAAATTCATTAAAAAAATCAAAACACAAAAACATTCCAAGAAAATAAAAGCCCTTGATTCAATCAAAAGTATCAATAAAAATAAACGAATACCCTCCCCTTTGGCCTAGCATTCAATGTGCCTAGGTGTAAGGGAAGATTGGATAAAAAATGTCTTAGAGGAGATTAGGGAGATCATCCCCTACCAATTCCCATTGAGGAAATAGCCCAAGAATAAGAACTAATATTGAGGCTCATATAACAAGAAACTAAACAAAGGAAGCAAGTTGAGGAACACCACAACCAAGAACAAAGACTAGCAATTCATTCAACAAGAGAAAAGGAGGTTAGATAGATTTCACCTTCATACAATCAACAAAAAAAATAGGCTTAGATCAAGTTACCCTCTAGGCCATACAATAATCCAACCCCAAAATCATTCAAAATAAAAAAACATCACAACTTCTGCAACAATTAATAAACAATCACACAGATCAACACACAACACAATCAACCCTACTACAATACATGATGTTCTACTTACCTACAAATAGAACAACCCCTTGGTTCTTCCTCTAGTCAATTTCTTCCTTCTCGTAGAGTGGGAGTGACTAGGTGAGTGTTCACTTTAAGGAGATGGTTCATGTGCCATATTAGAGTTTAATTCACTCATGTTGAGTCTGGGTACATTCTAAGAAATACACATTTTTGTGAACTTGACATGAAAAACAAAAAAAAATTGATGGGCTCTTTTGTATTTCCACACATTTCTTCCATTCCACTTTCATCTTTTGCTTCCATGTTCATCTAATTTACTTTGTGGTATTTCCTACACCTTGAAACTAGGAGGAAATCACATAAAGTTTAGGGGAAATTCCCCTCCATTGAAACTAGCACACCTTTAGATCCAATAGCTCCAATTTCAAATCAAATAGACTCTGGAGACTCAAATTCAAAGGGCATCTAACAAGAGCCCCACAACTTCTCAGTTTTTAACAACCTAACTTACATAGTCACAGTAATCAACCTGACCAAATCAAAACATGCCAAGTGAGCATTCAATATAAGATACACCAAGAAGATTGAACTAGATTGAACTATAGGAAAATGGCCACCTAAATGGACAATGAGGTGAGCTATCTAGAGAATAACATAAAATAAACTCAAGAGACACATGAATTCCTCCACATAGCTTATCAAACTAAAAGATCCATGGCATTTCAAGTGTCATCTAAAAGATCAAACTAGGGGGAAACCCAAAACCCCTCCCATCTAAACATTCCCTCCTACTCTCTTTCCATCATCCTTCAACATGGGAAGTTTTAATCAAGAAAGTGTAATTTCTATGATACAAATTCAGCCACAAATATTCCCACCAATTTTCAAAATAAAATAATGATGCCAACTGGTTATCAAGCTCAATCAATATACCAACAACCAAGTGTTACACGTTTAAATACAATAAACATAGCAAGTACCACCTATAGGGATAATATTTGGAGGAACAAAACCATCTACACAGAACCCCCTCTTAGGAACATAGCTTAAGTATTTAAAGGAGCCTCTTGACTACAACCTTTGTAATGTCTTACTACCATTGTATCCTCTCCCTAAACTTCTAAATTTCAAAGGAGAGGGTGACCCCAACTCACATATCAAGGCCTAGGTGTAGGAACTCCTTCCTTGGGATGGGGGGGTAACAAAACTTTTCCCAAAGACTTTTGAAGGTATTTCTTTAGATTGGTACTATCAACTTCCAAAAGCATCAACTCACTCTTTTAGGAAACTCATCAATCAATTTGTTGTTTCCTTTGACATAAGCAGATTGTTCAAAGTATGAATATAAGAGTTTTTAATGATAAAACAACAAACTAATGAGTGAGACACACATTTGATTACACGATGGAGGCAATTCCTCTACTCTTCAACTAGCATATCAAACATGGATCATAGGACACTTTGTGATATTTTCTTACATGCTCTCAATAATGACATATGGGAACAAGTCCAAAAACTCTCTTCTAGATCATATGAAGAGGCACTTGAGAGTGCTCTTAGGATTGACCAAGATGCTATCAATAGTGGAAGAAAGGAGTATGATTCCAATTGAAGGTTAGTCAACCATGATAGTGATAATGGTCCAATAGACATTCAACCATCAAAGAACAATGATAATTTTCATCGTGATAATAATAGTTATACAAATTTAGGGAACCCAAATGTCAACAACTATCCCTTTAGAATTGAAGAGAAATCATACAACAATCATTACAAACCTCAAAAATATGATCATAATAAATACTACTCAGTTCACAAGAGAAGAGAGCATGATATCAAGTCATGTCACAAGTACCATCACTTCATATCGAACCTCCCAAAAGATCATGAACAAGAATCTATAGACACATTCCCACAAGATGAAGAAAATAGTCCCAAAAGCTTTCAAAACACCTTTGATTGAAACACATTAGGCCTTGTGGAATTAGACAAAGATTGAGAATTTTATGTTACCTAAGGACCAGAATAACCAAACTCTGGACCCATAGTGATTCAATTTTATTTCACATGCTAGAACTTCTCAAAATTTCTCCTACTTACAAGAATGCTCTCCGTAATGCCTTGGATTTAGGCCATCTAGCTCAAAACACTCCAACTAGACTGTGTTCTTTAACATTCAATTTTGAAACGTTATCCTCAAATGATGACATAGATAAACAAGGTGATCTCCCCCTCTACCCAATAGTCCAAGTTAAAGAATATTGCATTAAACATGTCATGATCGATGATGGGTCTACAATCCACATAGTCTCTTTCTCTCTCCTTCAAAGAATGAGTTATGAGAAAACTCACATCATGTGAGAAAATTCTATCCTTAAGATTCATGATAACCCAAATGTCAAAACCATGGGAAAGGTTAATCTTCAAATTACATTGGTTCTGAAAAACTCACCCAACTAAATTTTATGTCAATGTTCAACAAAGAAACCACTTACAACATGATCCTAGGAAGACCTTGGATCCATAGGATGAGGACCATTCCTTGCATATTATTTCATGATTTACACAATTTTTGAACATGGGTAGAACCCAATACATTAAAGGGGATCTTGAACCTTTCAATGTTTATTGAATTGAACAATCAAAAAAGAAGGAAGACCTAGTCAAAACTACCAATTGCCCAAGGACTAGAATTTTTGAAAAAGTAGAGACAACTAGATAAATCACAAACATAGCTAAGACATCAAAATTTACAAGGAAATTAGAAATAGAAGAATTCTCCTCTAATCCCCATTCAACAAAATCTTATTCTCCCTACAATTTAACAGTGATTCCAATTGATGTACACATGAACATTCATATGATTGAGATAACAACTAAGGAAGAAAAAGAAGAACTAGAACTCACACAGGAACTAAGAGAGTCACCAAAAATTATTTAAACACTGACACCAATTTTTGGTTAAAATTTCAAAACTAACACAACTACCAAAACAAACATTGCAACTTGATGGAACCATATAAAAAAATTTATAGTTCTAGTACTTTTGTCCTCAGGCTTATGTCATTAGGTTGAAGAATTTCAAGACTTAGGGCTCTTTGAATACCAAAAGAAACATTAAACCATAAACCTGCATGCCAAACTTAAATGTAAAGGCCACATTCGTTATATTTCTTCAATGACTGCTTGTCTCCCATTGCCCAGAGTTTAAGTTGCTCCCTTATGTCCCCTTGAACATTATTTGACCAGCCCCTCACTGAACAACTACCTTGTCTAGCCTGCACCTAGAAAAGCTTTATTTTTAGACCCATTGGCCCCTTTCCTCAGAAGAAAAGGATATTTAAAAAAAAAAGCGTAGATGCCCAAGTCTAGTCCTACTATATCTCTCCTTTTTTGATAGGTGGTAGTGGTGTTTTCATTTCCACCATTCCGCCAACAGTAAAATATTGACAGAGTTCGTGCCTACAGAATTGTGGAACGAGTGACAGCTGGTCGGTGACTATTGAGGAGGGAAGGATGGTGAGCTCTAGACGGTGTAGAATGGTTTCTTTATTATTTCTACCATTCTGTCATACTTCACCAAGGGATCATTCTAGGTGATTGCACAATGGCAAAAATCTCGACATGTGGCATTCTATAAGGATGGGACTAGTGCATTGAATAAATGAACATGATGTGTCATAGTCCTATAGACGTGGCCACTTGTTGAAGAGTTATCCTAATCACATAAAGACGATCCAACAGTCATCTGCCATTCTGCCAAGACCATATCTTTGGCCATATCCTTTACATGCAGAATTGCAGAATGTGGTCTTAACTATACTGTAAAGAGAATATTTTCATAGGATCATGGTTGGGAAAGTTATCCAGGTGGCAAGTCACAATTGGGAAAAGCAAACATAACCCTCCTACTATGAAAAGGGCCAAATCAATGTCGTTGAAGTCAAACTAGTTGGGATCATGATCGATGGCTAGAACTTAAAAATGTGACAAGGAGATGAGTTGGCACTAATCCGATGATGCATCACTACAGGCATTAATTGCTCAGGCATGTGCAAAGTCTCTATTGCTGCCACTAAGAAGGAATTTATTAATAGAAAGATTTGGCTTATGTAGGCTCGACCTATAGAAATCCATGCTACTACCAGGAATGACATTTCATCTATTATGTGATGAAATTTGACATGATGGCAATGCTAAGTTGAGGAAATCAAGACACCTGACCTGGCATATTCAATACAAGAAGTGATTTTCTTAGTTATACGGAATTATGAGATGCAATCTTTCTGATCATTTATAGTAATCTTCACAAGATTTCCATTTATGACTAGAATGTTTCGAAATGATTGGAATTTATTTAACCAAAGATGTGTGGATGTATGCTTGCATCTTGGACTTTCTATAAATAGGCAATTGCTGGTGTTACCCTTTATAATGTTCAAAACATATTGGTAGTATGGAGTTCCCATGTTCCTGTGTGTTCTGTTTGCTCCCCTGTTCTATTGGATTTTCTTCCTTGTTCTCATGGCTATTAACTTGTCCTTACAGAATTAGAAGACTTAGAGTTTTCTTCCTTTGGAATAGGTGGTGCGGAGAAAATTTGGGGAAATCATCAACATTTTATGAGTCTCTGTGAGCTTTTCTTCTTCCTGTTGTTTCATCCAGATTGGGATCTCAATTTTTAATCTCTTGATTCCAGTCATTCCTTATGTCTGTGATTAGGAAGATTAGTATCAGGTGTAGAGGGAAATCATTTCTCCCTTTGCCTTCATCCCTCTTCTACTTTTCCTAACAAAGCATCAACTCTAGTACTAGGGATGATTCCTCTCTGGATGTAGCATATGAAGATAGGGTACTACCATTTTGTTGTTGTTGCTGTCCCCCTCGCTAGATAGATGGCATTGCCATATCCAACCTGATGTGATTTCATCTGGTTGAGTTGGTTGGCGACAACTCAATTATGAAAGAGGAATCACATCCTTGCAAATGACAATGGGCATAAAGCAAAGAACTCTAGTTAATGAGGTTTTCTTTTGATATTGTTGCTTGCAGTTGTTTCCAATTGAGGTGGGTAAGATTGTCAATGAATGCTCCTATTGAACAAATAGGTGGCATGTGATGGGTATGTGAGCTCTAACAACATCTATTAAACAGTCCCCCATTAGCATCATGGCCTCTTTTCCCCACCTAAATTGAGAGGACATGCAGTCATATGGGTACCTCAGCATATACCATAGAAGCAGGACATACAGTTATGAAGCAGTTGCACCAGCCTCCTCTCACAGCTTCATCTTTTGGTTATTAAAAATTTGTAACTTCTTTTGTCTTAAGCCTGAAGCTTGTCTACTCCCCTATCTCTATAAAAGGAAATTTAGGGCTTATGAAAAATCATTCGTTTAAGGTCATGTCTTCAGACTTAGCCTGAAATATGGGATCAATCTAGTTAAGGAGGAATTGTAAATAGTTTGTTTTATGCAATAGATTTAGTTGTCCATTTTTTCAAGTTTCCATTCTGAGTTTTAAGATGTTTTGATAGAACTACAAAGGCTGTGTTATAATTTACTAAACAATTTACTTTACAAATTCTGTTGAGTCTTGAAGTGTACTATCTCCTACTTCATGTATGTAGTTCTACATTTATGAATATATATTTGATTAAGGATCATTTTATTCATCATCACAGTCTTTCCTGTGTTTGTGTATTTTTTCTTGTGGCATTTACTCAAGTAGTAAAATAATTAGCTGCAAGAGGAATATTGAATGTAGTCTTGGTTTGTAGGGATAACTAAGCATGGTTAGCACCAAGACTAGTAAAGTATTTTAATGTAAGGCATTACTATATCTTTACAGTAAACTAGGTTTTATTATATCATATGTTCTTTAAGGTTTTTGCAAGCTTCTTGACTCTATGGCCCTTGGACAGACACTGATCTTTTCATGAATATAATACTAAGTTTGCATCCCTTTAACTATCCTCATTATTTTAAAAGGAAATAAACATGTTTTCCGTTCCAACAATAGGTGTTGGGAGTTAATTTTATTTTACGTGTTCCTCTACAAACAAAATTATTAAAGCTTAGGAATCTAACCCATCTCTTTACTTATCAAACATTCTTTAAGCAATCTTAAAGGAACACATCTATTATTGGAGTAGCATTATTGAGCAAGTATTTCAGGGACCCCCATCCATTTTAATAGAACACTATTTTCCCCAAAAGGGAAAGATTCCAAAAAATAGGAACACGCTCCATGGTTTCATAGAGCCTAAAGTGCAGAGGAAAGAGGGATTGAAAACCCTGATTTTGTATTCATTGGCCAATCCCTCAAGGTAGATTAGTTATTGGAAATGGCTATTCTATAGATCTATTTTCCTTGAGATCAGGTTGGGAATTTAAAACAACCAACACAACTCAATAAGAATAAATAATGATAAGGATAGGGGAAAACTAAAAAACAATGAAAAAGGTGAGTGAACAAATCTTCTCACCAAATTCAATGATATTTTACACCAAGCTTAAGAGTATCATTACAAGGCCTCCCAGATAACAAAGAACATCAAATATCTAGAATGGAAAATAATTGAACTATAAGGCCATCCCAAACCATTTAAAATTAGAGACCTCAAACATAGAGTCAACAATATAATCAATAAAAGAATAGATTGGATAGCTCCTTATGTAGTCAAGAAATTATACTTACCTCTCTTTCACTATAGAAGGTGAAGAGTTAAGTATCTAGAAAAATCATAAAAATTGTAAAACATAAAAATCCCAAAAAAAAATGCAAAATATTCAAAGACGCATAAAAATTACAAAAAACATGAAAAAAAACATGCATTTTCATTATATTTGAACACCATGCACTCTACTTGTGACATCCTCTTGTTATATTTTTTTCTTAGCAAGGAGTCTTAAGGTTTTCTGGTATAGGTTGTTGGTGTAACCAATTATTAACTGTATTAACTATTGTTTGTTATAGATTGACTGAGTAGGAGTTTATTTAGAAGTTGGTTGTTTAAGACTAAATTTAGGGGTTTGTTTATAAATGCAATTTCCCAACTACCCTATTTTCTGGGAGTTAAGGGGATAGCTGGAGTTGCATGAGTAATTTTAGTATTATTAAGTCTTGTTAGGAGTCTTCTTTTGGGGAAAAAAATCTTTGATAAGAATGGAAGGACAATGGATTAGAGGTAGAGAAGAAAGAAGATTGTTTATGTAATTTTTCTGTTTTGGTGGAATGAAATGAAAAGAAGCAGAGTTTTGTGAATCGTTTACAATAAGAAGGTTAAATTTTGTGATTCATTTTCTATTGTAATATTCCTTTGTATATAGAGGGGGTGTGTGTGTTAATTGCAATATTAGAGGATTGTTTGCATCATTTTGGTATTAGAGAAAACAATGATGGCCCAGAGGGTAATCTATATGCACTGGGGAGGAAGAGGTAGCAGAAACACTGGTCTTCAGAGGAATGTAGCTAGGGCATCAGACCCTATGGAAAGGCTCATTGAAGTCATATCCAAACAAGGCTCTATGGTGCAAGTTGATCTTTTAGAATTTAAAGGTGAACTCAACCTAGATTTTTTTTAGACTAGATCTAAGAGTTGGAGCGTTACTTTGAGATGGAAGACATTAAGGAAGAAGATCATAAGAGGGTGAAATTTAGAGTGTCCAAGTTGAAGTCTCATACTGCTCTATGGTGGGAAAATTTGTAGAGTTCTAGGAGAAGACAGGGAAAGGATAAAATCAACTTGTGGCCCAAGATGTTGAAAGACCTATGAGTTCAGTTCTTGCCTTTTGATTATCAACAAAAGTTGTTTAGGGGATTTTAGAATCTAAGACAAAGAGACCAATCCATTCAAACTTATGCCAAGTAATTTATTAGGATTCAAATTTGGATTGATATTCAAGAGGATGAAGAACAAGTCATAGCTAGGTATTTTAATGGACTAAGGTTTCAGTTGTAAGATGAACTAGCCTTAGTCAAGATACCTACTATGGATGAGGCATATGGATATGCTTTAAAAGTAGATGATAAATTGCATCAAAAGATCAAGATGTTGAGTAATAGAGGTGATAGTAACCCAGATAGAGGAAAAGGGAATTCCTCTAAACATACCAAAAGAGCAGAACCTGATCAAATTGTGAAGCCTAACTTCTGAGGAAACGAAACTTTTAGAGGTAGGGGATGGAGAAAGAAAACTTTTGGAGATTGGAAACCCTTAAGATGCTTCATATGCAATGAATCTCATAAAGATCAAGAATGTCCACTAAATCCTAAAGATGAAAATCAAGTTATGCTGATAGAGGAAGAGATTCAAGTAGTTGAACTAGAAGTTGAAACAAGAGAGAACCTAATGATTCAAAAAAACCTTGGTGGCAAGAAACAAACAATCTGTAGATAAGGATTGGAAGAGGAAAAATGTTTTCCAAACTAGATGCAAGTTTCAAGGAAAAGTATGCAAAGTAATTGCAGATGGAGATTCAACAGATAACCTAGTAAGTATTGAAATGGTGCAAAGATTAAATCTCTCTTGTATTCCTAAATCTGAACAGTATAAGATTTCTTGATTGAAGAAAGATCAAAGTGTGTTGGTTGATAAATCTTATTTTTTTTCCTTTAATATTGGGTCGTAAAAAGATAAGGTATTGTGTGATGTTGTACCTATGGATTCTTGCCATTTATTATTAGGAAGACCCTGGCAATATGATAGGAATGTATTCGGCCATGTTAGGGAAAATACTTATGAGATACAACATGAGGGTAAACTCCATGTTTTGAATCCTTTTAAAGAAGAAGGATCAACTGAAATAGTAGCTCTATCATTGTTTATGGTGGGCTGGAAAGAGTTTATCATGGAATCCAAGGGTGAGATTTGCTATCTATTATACCTCAAGGAATGGATAAATTTGACTAGCAAACTGTCCTAGTAGAATTGTAGGAAATGCTAAACTAATATTTAGACTTGATATCATTTGATATACTAGCTGGCTTGCCTCCTTCTAGAGGCATCTCCCATCAAATTGACATTATTCTTGGTTCTAGGCTTCCAAATTAGGTTGCTTACAGATTGACTCCTCTAGAAAGTGAGGAAATGAGAAGATAGATTACTAAATTATTGGAAAAGGGATTTGTAAGGGAAAGCATGAACTCGTGTGCCACACCTGCACTACTTTCACCCAAGAAAGGGGGTAAATGGAGATTATGTATGGATTCTAGAGCCATTAACAAAATCACTATGAAGTACTGATATCTACTACCAAGAATAGATGACTTGTTAGATTGCCTATCACATGCCAAGATCTTCTCCAATATTGACCTCATAAGTGGATAACATCAAATTTTGATTTGCAAAGGAGATAATTGGAATACCACCTTCAAAACCAAGAATGGTTTGTATGAGTGGGAAGTGATACCGTTTGGCTTGTCAAATGCCACATTGACCTTCATGTGGACCATGAATCAGGTCTTTAGACTACACATTAGAAAATTTGTCATAGTAAATTTTGATGATATCTTGATTTTTAGTAAAAATATCGAGGAACATGTAGAACATTTGAGAGTTGTATTTGACACACTTAGAGTAGAAAGGTTGTTTATCAACCCTGAAAAGATCAAATTTTGCAAGAATGGCTTGGTCTTCTTAGGTAGTGTTACTCCAGCTAATGGATTAAGTATGGATCTTGAAAAAAGTTAAGGTCATTATTGAGTGGCTTACTCCTTAAAGTATCATGGAGGTGAGGAGTTTCCATGGGTTGGTAAATTTTTATAAGATATTCATGAAGAATTTCAGCAGGATTAGTGTACCTATGACTTATTGCACAAGAGGGAAGGCCTTTACTTGGACCAAGGCCGCTGACATGAGTTTTGAACAGCTCAAAAAAAGGATAACTAAGGCTCTGATTCTTGCTATACTAGATTTTGAGAAACTTTTTATAGTTGAGTGTGATGCTTTAGGGGTAGCTATTGGAGGAGTGTTAAGCTAGGAAGGTAAACTTGTTTCTTTTTTCAGTGAGAAATTAAATGAAGCCAAAAAGAAGTATACTACTTATGACAAGGAGTTCTATGTTGTTGTAGAAGCATTAAAATATTGGAGGCATTATCTTCTACATAGGGAATTCATTTTGATGACTGGCAATGAGGATTTGAAGTACATCAATTCTTAGGGGAAGTTGTCCCATAGACATGCCAAATGGGCTTATTTTTTTAGGCATATACCTTTGTTGTGCAACATAGGAGTGGTAGATCTAATATGGTGGCCAATGCTTTAAGTAGTAGATCTAATATGGTGGCCGATGCTTTAAGTAGAAGGCATCATTTGTTGGTTGTAATGAGCAATGAACTGGTTGGCTTTGAAGAAATGAAATGTGAATATGTAGATGACCCATATTTTAGAAAGATTTATGTAGTTATGTGAGGACTATTTATTAGCAGATGGTTTTTTTGTTTAAGGGACCTCATCTTTGTATTCCCCTTAGATTGAGGAGAGAAAAACTAGTAAGAGAAATTCACTCAAGTGGGCTGGGTGGACACTTTGGATGAGATAAGACCTTTGAATTGGTGAATGAGAAATTCTTTTCACCAAATAGGTGAAGAGATGTGAATATGTTTGTTACTACTTGTAGGGTGTGTCAAATTGCAAAAAGAGGATAGAAAAATACTAGCCTATATATGCCTCTACCTGTGTAAAAGGAACCATGGACTGACATTTCCATGGATTTTGTCTTGGGGCTGCCATGAACCCAGAGAGGATTTGATTCATTGTTTGTAGTGGTTGACAGCCCACTTCATACCCCGTAAGAAGTAAAATGAATCAAGTCAAGTAGCATAATTGTTCTTTAGGGAAATAGTGTGGTTACATGGTATTCCAAAAACCATAACCAGTGATAGGGACACAAAGTTCTTAAGCCACTTTTGGAGAACCTTGTGAAAGAAGTCAGACAACAGGTTGCAATATAGTTCAACATACCACCCCCAAACCGATGGTCAAACAGAGGTGACAAATAGGATCTTGGGCAATCTATTAAGGTCCTCAGTTGGTGACAACCCTAGGCAATGGGATTTGGTACTATCCCAAGAAAAAATCACCTATAACGCTAACCTATAATGATCTACTAGTAAATCTACTTTTAAAATTGTGTATGACACAAATCCTAAAGGAATTGTGGATTTAATGGATCTACCCATAAACCCACAAATCATCCAAGATGCTACTAATTTTCTAGAAAGTATTCAAGAGATACACGAAAAGGTTAGGCAGAAATTCTAGATGATGTATGTGTTGGATTCAGGACAGACAACTGAGAGGGGGGGTGAATCAGTTGTCCAAAACTTGCTTCTAATTCAAACACTTAAATCCTCTTTGTTATTTAATAGCATATCAATTAATCACTCATGAAAGCATAAAGCATAAACACCAGAGCAGATACACATCAACACATGAGACACCAAGATTTTGACGTGGAAAACCCGGTCAAGGGAAAAACCATGAGGTGATTAACCCAAGGATTATTCTCTATTAGAAGAATAAGAAAAATAGATGGCACATGCCAATTAGGGCTCACTGCCTGAGCACACTGCTCACAAGAGGCACACTTCCTACAAGAGACACACTATCTACAAAGTAACAAGTATCACAAACTTGAACTAGAGATTGACATCTTTACCATGCCTAGATTAGTTCCATTTAAGCCCAAAAACTCTTGCTCTTCCTTTTGCTCTTCTTCTTCACTATACCACACTCATCCGTACCAAGAGACACTTTGAAATGACTTCACAATCCCTTATTTATACATGACATCAACTTCAGAACAATCATCTAAGTCGGTAAACACTTGTAAATCATCCAGAACACTTGTAATACATCAGGTTGGCCAGTCTATGAAAGAACACCAACAACCGGTGGTTATCCATCAAATCCAAACTCTAACTTCAATGCGGACCATCAACATGAACTGGACATGATCCATCGATCATCATAACCTTCCCTAAAACACCAAGAATATTTGCACTTTATCAGCTTACTGGAATTCTTCTCTTCTTCATCCGAAACTTCAAGAACATAGTCTGTCATCACTGTCATAATGAAAAACGTGCTTCCAGACCTCCAAACCATGAACAAATCTAGTTGTCACTTCACACGGACTTCTTCAACACTCCCTCCAATCCATAGAATGAGATAATGCAATGCCGGAGATCACCGGACCAATCTATGACACTCTGTCACCACTGAACATCTATCGGAACCGGTTCTACTTGAGCGACCATAACTTCATTAGATCTTCATGTGGACCTCTGAAATCTTGACAAGAACATCTCAAGACTCATATCTACAAACCCTTTAAACCGCATCCTCTGATCCTCAACCTATCTTGGACTTTTACCTTGTTATCATCACTGTTCCTGATTGAGATTGATTTTCTCAATATCCTCAGCACACAGCTCATCCAATCCTTTTCATTAATACAACCTGAGTATGTTGACATCAATGACAACACCGGTTAGGCCCATACTTGCAACAATCTCCCCCTTTGTCATTGATGGCAACAAATGATGTGAAAAACCATCAAGACAAGAACTTCTCCTTTCTGCCACAGCTCCCCCTAACAGTAACAACCCTTCACATGTCTTCTCTTCCTTAACTTCTCCCCCTTTCATCATCAACTACTTTTTTTTCACATGTCTTCTCTCCCCCTTTGACATCAATAGCAAAGGGCTCATACTTGCAATTCTAACACATCAGAATCATACCAGCTGCTCCCCTTGAGTAGCAGCTTCCCATCACCAATACGGATCACAAGATATGACTATGATATCCACCGGACTGATGCACATCAGTGCATCCTAGTTCATCACCGGAGGGACAATAACCCCTAACTTCTCCCTGAGATACTCAAAAGAGTCCTTGGGAAGAGGTTTAGTAAAAATATCTGCAAGCTGATCCTTGGAGGGCACATACTCCAATCTAACTTCACCCTTGTTCACTTGCTCTCTCAGAAAGTGAAACTTGATAGATATATGCTTTGTCTTAGAATGCAACACCAGATTCTTAGAAATATTTATTGCACTTGAATTATCACAGAAAATTGTGATAGGCTCCTCATATTCTACTTGAATATCTCTTAGCATTTGCTTCATCCACAAAACTTGAGTGCAACTTCCTGCTGCTGCAATGTATTCTGCTTCAGTTGTAGATAGGGATATTGCCTCTTGTTTCTTGCCTAGCCAAGAAACCAACCTTTTTTCCAAAAAGAATGCTCCTGCACTTGTACTCTTCCTATCATCCACATCTCTTGCCCAATATGCATCTGTATATGGATGAAGAGAAAAATTATGATCTCTAGGATACCATAGACCATACTCAACTATTCCTTTTAAGTACCTAAAAATTCTTTTGATTGCCATGACATGAGATTCTCTGGGATCAGCCTGGAATCTCACGACAAGACCAACAGCCTGCATTATATCTGGTCTAGTCTGAGTGAGATACAATAATCCACCAATCATTGATCTATACTTGGTCTGATCTATCATAGGAGAGTCGTCATCTTTGCTCAACTTACATCTGATTGCCATGGGTGTGTTCATTGGCTTTGAATCTTCCATTCCAAATTTCCTCAACAATTCTTTCACATATTTGGTCTGAGAGATAAAGATTCCTTTCTTTGTCTGAGTAATTTGCAGACCCAAGAAGAAATTCATTTCACCGAGCATTGACATTTCAAACTCACTTTTCATTTGATTTGCAAAGGTTTTACACATATTGTCTCTTCCTCCAAAGATGATATCATCAAAAAATACTTCAACAATCAAGATGTTTTCATAATCAATTTTGAAATATAGGTTACTATCATCAGTACCTTTGTTGAAGCCAATCTTCAAGAGATGTCTGTCCAGCCTCTCATACCATGCTCTTGGGGCTTGCTTTAGACCATATAGTGCCTTCTTTAATTTACAGACCATATCACCATGCTCAGATAACTAAAATCCATCTGGTTGTTCAATGTACACTTCTTCTTCTAAGTCACCATTCAGGAAAGTAGATTTGACATCCATCTGATACACTTTGAAATCCTTGAAGGCAGCAAATGCAAGAAATAGTGTGACTGCTTCAATTCTTGCCACCGGAGCAAAGGTTTCTTCAAAATCAATCCCTTCTATTTGAGAGTAGCCTTTGCAGACTAATCTAGCCTTATTTCTGATTACTTCACCAACTTTATTTAGTTTGTTCCAGAAGACCTATTTGGTTCCAATCACATTCTTGTTTCTAGGTCTAGGAACAAGATCCCAAATGTGATTTTTCTCAATTTGCATCAACTCTTCCTCCATTGCTTTGGTCCAATTTTCATCATTGTAGGCTTCATTTATTGTCTTAGGTTCAATCTTTGAAATCAGACAATATTCATCTAAATTTTGAGCAATTTTCCTTCTAGTTTGCACACTTTTTCTTTTGTCACCTATGATCTGATCTTCAGAATGGTTTAGTCTTACATACCTTGGAGCTTTGGGGGTCTCTTGCACTTTTGCTTCTTGATCAGGCTCATTCAGACCTATCTCTTCTTCCTGATTTACCGGATCAGTCTGAATATGACTTTCAGGAGAGGATTGAGCTCCTTGAACGAGAACATCATTTTGATCATCTTTATCATACTTATAAAACCTTGAGGGTTTCTCTATTCCCTCATCAACCTTCACATTTGTACTTTCTATCATCTTTCTGAGTCTCTTGTTATAACACCGGTATGCTTTGCTTTGAGTAGAGTAACCCAAGAATATTCCTTCATCACTTCTAGCATCAAACTTGCCTAAATCTTCATCTCTTTTGATGTAACATTTTCTACCAAAGACTCTGAAATATCTTATAGTAGGAGTAATGCCAAACCAAAGTTCATAAGGAGTCTTACCGATATTGCTTCTGATTTGAACTTGATTGAGGGTATAGACTGCAATTTTGACAGCTTCTCTCCAAAACATCTGGGGAACATTTGCTTCCATCATCATTATCCTGGATGCTTCCAGGATGGTCTAGTTCTTTCTCTCTACTACTCCATTCTGCTGTGGAGTCCTATGAGCAGATAACTATCTCTTTATACCATGCTTCTCACAAAAATCTATGAATTCACCGGATGTGAATTCACCACCTCTATCAGACCTTAGATATTTTAGTTTTAATCCGGTTTGATTCTCTACCATAGCCTTGAAGATTTTGAACTTCTCAAAAGCTTTTGATTTCTCCTTCAGAAAGGTAACCCACATCATCCGGGAATGGTCATCAATCAGTAACATGAAATATCTATCACCTTGCATACTCTTGATTCTTGTCGGACCACATAGATCAGTATGAACTAATTCCAATAATCCGGTAGAGGACTGGTCCTTGCTTTTGAATGAGACTCTGCTCTATTTACCCAGCTGACATTCTTTGCACAAACTATTTGTAGGTTTTACCAATTTTGGAAGATTGCTTACAGCCTGAGTATTGCTTATCTTGATGATGTTATCAAAATTTACATGACACATCCTTGTATGCCATAACCAACTCTGATCAACTTGAACAAACAAACAACTTTTATTAGTACCAACTAGATGGAAGATATTACCTTTTTTTTTTAAGATATTAGTAAAGGAAGAGAAGGCATGTGAAGGGTTGTTGTTGTTAGGGGGAGCTGTGACAGAAAGGAGAAGTTCTTGTCTTGATGGTTTTTCACATCATATGTTGCCATCAATGACAACACCAGTTAGGCCCATACTTGCAACAGTATGAACATTATAAGATAAACGCTGATATGCATAGGAGAAAGCAAATCTTCCAAGAAGGGGAAATGGTCATGGTAAATCTACACAAAGAGATGTATCCTCAAGGTGTCTACAACAAGTTGAAGCCCAAGAAAATATGTCCATGCAGAATTTAGGTGTTAAATGACAATGCCTATGTGATTGATCTTCCTGAGGAGTTGGACATCAGTCCTATTTTTTATGTTGCCGACCTTTACTCATTCCCCACTGGGACAAATGATGATCAGATGAATGAGGAATAGTGTGGCAAGGAAGACAATGACTGGACCAAACACATGCTGAAGAAGAAAAGAGAGCAGATTGAATGAGTGTTGGATACTAAATCAGTTGCTATATGGTTCAAGGCATACAAGTTGTAATTTGTTAAGTGGAAAGGCCTCCTGGATTCATATAACACGTGGATTCTAGAGGCTAGCTTTCTTAAGTATATCAAGACAACTCCATTAAATGACTTTGAACCAAGAGGTTCAGAATTTCTAAAATATAAGGAGGATGATATAACTGATTGTTAACTGCATTAACTATTGTTTGTTATAGATTGAATGAGTAGGAGTTTATTTAGAATTTAGTTGTTTAAGAGTAAATTTAGTGGTTTGTTTATAAATGCAATTTCCCAACTACCCTATTCTCTGGCCCAAGTTAAGGGGACAATTGGAGTTGCATGAGTAATTTTAGAATTAGTAAGTCTTGCTAGGAGTCTTCTTTTGGGGAAAAAATCCTTTGATAAGGATGGAAGGGCAATGCATTGGAGATAGAGAAAAAAGAAGATTGTTTATGTAATTTTTTTGTTTTGGTGGAATGAAATGAAAAGAAGCATAGTTTTGTGAGTCGTTAGCAATAAGAAGGTTAACTTTTTGATTCATTTTCTGTTGTAATAAATTCCTCTCTATATAGAGGGTGTGTGTGTGTGCTAATTGTAGGATTAGAGGATCGTCTGCATCAGTTGTTCCCTCTAAGCCTTAGAGATTGTCTAAAAAACCGTGAATTATCCATTTGTCCCTATTACATTCCCAACAAGTTTCAAAACAAATTCACACTTTTAGCTTTATACTAATCCTAGTCTTACAAAATCATGTTGTCTAGTCTAAGAAAATAAAGTAATAAAACATATAGTACCCAATAGAAGCTCACAAGTAGACCTTCCTTAATCCTCCCTAGCAAGAGGGAAGTGCTATGAGTTAATGAAAGATTTCAATGGTGCCTAACCACTTATTCACCTAGCAAAACATTAGGAGAATAAATACTCCAAAAAGAAATAAAAAATATGAAATTTTTTTTTAAAAAAAAGATAGTCAAAATCACAAAAAAATGTCAAGAAAGAGAGATAAAAAATAATTAGTAAAAAAAAAAAAAAAGTAAAGAAAATAAAACAATGAAAAGAGAGGATTGTTGATGTTCATACTCTCAGGTGTAGATAAATCTAAGCTCAAATCTACAAGGGTGAAATCTATCATAGAAAATAAAAAAAGAGAGGTACAAAGCATGCATACACACTAGTTGGGAAATTCTAAGAAGCTGTCTATATTCTAGGGCCATGTTTTGATTTGGAGCATTTCCTTTACCCTAGGTCTAACTTGTTGGCCATCTCTGATCTAAGTCTAGAAGGTGCTATTAAAATTTGTTTCTTGTCTAAGTTGAAAACGAGTCAAATTTTTTTGTCTAGATAAGGATCAATATCTAGCCTTCTATGAAACGAAATTTCAAAGTTGTTCCATCTCTATCCCACTCCTAGTTGATTCCTAAATTTTATCTCAAATTACTTTAGTAAGCCACCCAATACTAGGTCAACTCACAATCCCCTAAGTCAAAAATCTAACTTAAAGATCATTCACATCATTCATCCCATTTGCATACATACAAAAAAATTAATAAAACATGTCATTTCCTCATGGAATCTAGCATCTAGCACATAGTACTTTGAATTTTCATTTATGTGAATTAAAAGCATCCATGCATATTACATACATATCATAAGAAAAAAGATAACAAAAACTGCATCATAATTTCATGTGTGATCATCATAGGTACTCATAAGCATAAATAAAATAAGCACAAGCCAACCATGTGCACAAGAAGGAAAGTGAAATACAAGGCATCAGTTGAAGTTAAGTATAGATGTTAACCATTTAGGTCTCTCAACAATAGGTTCATAACAATGTCTGAGTACAAGTCACTCCTCCAATGGAGTCAAAGAAGAAAACTATGCACTCAGGTGTGCAAGTATTTGCATGCAAGGGGTCAAGTAGAAAATATCTTCAATAAACTAAGGTCTCTCAAAGAGGTCTTACAAATAAAAGACGTGTCAAGTTAGAACATCATCAAAATCTTTAGAAAAACCCTAAAAATTGTAAAACTTTAAAAATTGCTCATAACCAATTACATTTTTCAAAAATTTACAATAAAAGGAGAATTTATTCTTCTCTTGTCTATCATACCACATGTTTATGTTCTTTTTTATTAGTCTAGTATTTTACATGTCTTTATCATCATTGCAATTTTTCATGACAAGGTGAAATGACACAAGTAAACTTAACATCTATGGTACATTTTCTCATTTCCATTCTAGTACTTTGAGCTTATCATATATTGGACTTATGGTTGAATTAATTTCTATATTAGGTCCCAATGACAAAGTTAAGGCCATTTTTCAAGAAAGTACCTACCTTTCATGTAGACTACCATGCCCAAGGGGGAAAATGTGCAAGTAAAAAAGTGCAGAAACAAACATGGTAGTCCAATGATGATACAAAAGTCCTAATAATAGCCATGTAGACATGAATTATACTCCTCTCAGTAGTTTCTTTCTTAGTGATGTGTCTGTCAATGTTTTCCTCCCTTGATCATTCCTCCCCAACCTTCAAACTGACTTGCCAAAGTTATGCATACCTTCTACCTACTTGTTTGATCCATTTTGAGTGGGTCACTGATGTGACATGTAGGGTCACCTAGGCAACCCTACAACTTAAGCATGGGTCATTTAGATCACCTACCTTACTAATATGCATGACCCACTTCCCATAAGGGGAAACCCTATCATCTTTTATCATGTGATATTTCTTCTAGTTGAGCCTAGTTTAACTCTATTTTTGGCTTGTGATTGCAAGTCCCCACATGCACAACTAATTCTTGAATTACAATAACCAATTCTAAGCTGTCAATCACTCTTTTTTCATTCCCAATAAAACCTTTGTCATCTTGTAATCAGTCTTTTGTGATCTCCCCTCCAACTTCTATTCTCTTCCAATCAGAACTAGATCACTCCTTAATCAATCCATGTTATCTACCAAATCACCACCACCATTAGTGAATATTCTAGACCTATAAATTCCCCCCTCCTTTATTCATTTGAGGAGGCTAATTCATTCTTGCATTTTTGTATTTCTCAAGCTTATGCAAAGAAACTACCATTAGCATTTGTGTGCCCTATGGAGAACTACATGAGCCTTTTCATTTTTGCAATAGCTTCTAAGCTCAATCCATTTCCTTCACATCTCAATTTTTTATCCTTGTCACCAAGAGGAAGACCCCACTACTACAAAGAAGGAGATTGTTGCTATAGGAACTTTGAGGACATAAGTCTGGCATTGGCACCCTATTCATATAGGTTCTCTTAATATTTCATAGTAATTAGATCACAAATATTGCTCTTGAGTAAGTGAAACACTATTCATCTTTCTCTTGATAGGTATAATTTATTTCTTTTTTAGAGTAGATTTATTTCCATTGTGTTAAATAATTGTAATTTTAGTAGTATACAATGAAATAAAATCATAAAATATAAAAATATAGATTAACTCATATTAGGAAAAGTCATATATTTGGATTCATATTTCATTTTGTAGTAATTAGTTCTATTGGCACCTTCAAATTTTTGCTAAATTTGAAGTTCCCATGATGAGAAAATTAATTGCAACACTTAGAAATACACTTGTGAAATTTGTACCAGTACCCTACTTTGGATGATCATTACTTGAAGCCTAGTCACTTTTATACCAAATCACTTGGTGAGTGCATTCACTTACCATATGTAAGTATGTATGTTCGATTTTAGCTTCCTATGTTCATATTTGACAGGGTTTTGAAGCACCAAGTTGGAGGGTTCTAGAAGAGTTTGTTGTCCCCACATTATTGGATATGCCATGCTAGTCAACTTTGGAGGTCAATATTTACAAACTAGATGATTTTCATGATGAATCAATTGGTGCTTGCAATTGTCCCCATGTTAATATTTGTTTATGTCCATTTTCCAAGCCCCAGTACCTTGTTTTATATTTTTACAAGGACAAAAGAAAAAATAGTTTGTAAGATATGTAGTCTACACAGTGGTATGCTTGTCAACGTTGCCTTCTATATGAATCAATATTTCACATCTAGGTGATAGTTAAGATGGGTGGATTGGTTCTTATGATTCTATGGATGTTCATATACCCCTGTATGAATTTGTAAATCCTCAAGCTTCAGTTTGATATTTTTTCAAAATAAAAAACAAATGGAGTTTTTTATATTCTTGATGTCTACATTTCTAGAAGGTTTCAAAGGGGTCACCTTTGACCTTTATTATCTTGTGAAGGAAGTCGATTGGTAAAAATTCATTTTGCACATGTGTTCATTGGGCATAAATGAACTAATTTCCCCAGTGGCAGCTTCTGGGGAAAATATTCAGTATTTTTTTGAGGTGGTGATTTGGTGAGTTCCAATTGGTTTTTGATAGGTGTAGTTTTAGAAATAGTTAGGTGAGCTACTTTGGGCATTAATATCTTACAATCTTGATGGCATTGTATAAATCCATTTGAACGAACTTGTTCCCATATCATGATTTGACATGTTTGTTCAATTTTGTGGCCTCTGGATGAGCTTTGATATGGTTTTTAATGCATTCCTGACTGCTCCCGAGCTAGATTTGGCATCCAGAAAAGTTGCAAATTTCAAAAAATCTGAGGGTGACCCAGTTGATATTTAGGTCTTGAGTGACTCCAAATTCAATTTCACTGCCATCTGAGCTCATTTGGTGCATTATTTTAAACTTCATTTTTTGCCGCAACTTGCTTGCATGGCCAGTTTACAAAGGAAGTGCATAAATTTGGGGAGCTGGTCGAAAATGGACAACAAACCCATGTTTTATTTAATTGATAAAACCTCCTTGCAAAAAATCATGGATTCAGGACGCCTGGTTTTCCCGCAGTGAATTTTCTCTAAAATGGTCCTTGGAGAAATTAAAAAATTATCTATTTCTCCATAGTTTGCTGCAGCTTTTCAAAAAAAACATTTTAGTTTTTTTAAAAATAACATTTTAGGGAAACTTGAGGGGAAAACATATTTCAAATATTTTAAAGTTTTGCAAGTGAGTGGGTAAGGTCAAGGCCCTCCCCACATCCCTGCAATACTCAAAGCAGAATCCATAAAATAAATGCACTCGTGCGGTAAGAAATAAATTTACCCTCAGCCTCAGGGCAAATATATCACAGTGTTAAAATGATTTGTGGTACTGCAATAATTCCAAGTTGTCCCTGCATTCTCGCAAAGTTAAAACAAAAAAAAAACTAAAATTTGTTGTGGTGGAGAAATAAAACCATGAAATGAAATAAAATATGTTTCAATTAAAATGTGGTACACGGGAAAGGGAAAATCTAATATTATTTTGTGGACTTACAGAGAAAATAAAATTTGTGGGAATATAAGGCAAGTAAAGACTAAACAAGATTTTATTATGAATATGGCGAATATTTTTGAAAGGTGAGAATATAAATTTCACTCATGGTAATGTGTAATAAAACATTTTCACCAAGGAAGTTAAGGAGTGGGTAATTATTTTTACCTAAGGGATATGGTGAAAATACACAGCACTTGAATGTGAAAAGGGTATAACAATAGTCATTTTGATTATAGTATTGTAAAGTTTATTGGCAAAATTATTTTTTCATGCGGATAATCTATGCAATGAAAATTTATGTCAATGGGTGGGTAGTTGAATAGTCATTTTGGAATGTAAATGGTTTGAAGCTTGTTGCTTCCCTCATTTTGTTTATAAGAAGGAAACCAAGACCAGAAAAAGAGGTTGGAAAAGGGGGGGGGAACGTATTGGTGTACTTGTGAAGATTTGAGATAAGTTTGTACATAAATCTATTTGCTCTGAAAATGGTTTTGGATGTTTATTGATTCTAAATGAAAAGAAATTGTAAAACTGTCTCCAAATTATTTTCTTTTAATCATATGAATCAATTTGTCAGGTACTTATTGATTTATCATTACATATTTAAATTCTTCTGTGTAATATTTTTGATGGGTTCTCTCAAGTAGACATTAAATTCTGTTGAATATGTTATTGTGATTCAGACAAATCAGTTTGGATTAAGATGTATGGTTTTCATGGTTCAATTACTTGCACGTTTATGCAAGGCATAATAGGAATAGTGCTAAATAGTTATAATTCATGACCATTGGATGAGTAAAAATTCATTATGACTCTGATACCCAAAAAATAAGGTATCGATCAGATGTTATGCTCCAGAACAAATAAAATCATTGTACATATTTTGATTTTCTATTTGTAGTAGGAGTAGTGGTTAGTATAGTTTGGAGTTTTCTATTCGTAGTAGATTAAGTTGAAGAAGTTGTACAGATTTGTATAAGATTTTAATCTGCTCAAACATCACCAATTAGTTTTGAGGAGTTCATATTCAGTGGTGATAAAAAGGTACACCCACCTAGGCAAAGCAGAGCTTGAAGTGTAGGGAATTCCAACCATCTTGGTTGATTCCATTAGTTAGCCAAATTAGTTGTAGAACCTGATCATAAAGCCTAGCATACTTTTAGGGTAAATTGCAATCTATAGATTTGGGAACCAACAAAATGGTGACTCTACTGGGGAAGTTGAACTGAAAATATTGTCAAATTCTACACTAGAATGTCTGGTGAACCTTTGCCCTTTCAAGTCACCAACAAAATGGTGACTCCACTAGGGAGATAAGTGATTATCATTAGGAAGAGTTAAGAATCAAAGGGTGAAAATTAGAAATTAAAGTTTCAAACCTAGATAATGTTTTCTTGTAGTAGTGGTGGATTTGATATGTGGATGACTCTGTTGGAGAAGACCCAGAAATTAAATTCATTCCTCTTTGAAAAGAGGTGGTGACTCTATTAAGAAGAACCTGATGAAAAAATGGCCTAGCAATATTCACAACATAGGCCTGGGGAACAAACACCTTGAATGGAGATAGAACAAAAATGAGCACAAATTGAGAGGCAAAAATTGATAAGACAACATGAAGAATTGGAGCAAGAACTGCTTCAGTTGAGGGCCCAGATTATTTCAAATCTACCAAAATATAGGCCTGACTATAGTTAGGATGGATATGCAAACACAAGTATCTCTTTGATCCCACAAGTGCCCTATAATGTACTTGGAAATCCTGGCAATAAAAATAATGCTCATTCTACATAGCAGAATGTTTCTACATCACAAGTTTCAAATCCAATAACTATGCCAGTGACTTCTAAGGCTATTGGGAATGGATACCCTTTCCCCGTGGTCAAGGAGGAGTGAAAATTCAAAATTAGGGATATATTAAGCACGTGGGGCAGTATTAGTATCAATATCAAAATCCACATCAAAATGAGCAGGGTAATATGAATCCTCGTGGAGGGGTTAACCAAAATATACATCAAGGTATGTATCAGCAACATGCACAGTAGGGGCCTCATTATCAGCAATAGAGATATCAATATCAGCAATATTAGCCTCATCAAGGACAAAATCAATTTGTAAGAAGAAATCTTAAAACTACAACATTTCCAGCTACTTTTGATCAGTCAATAGAGGAAACATGTGCAAGTGAAGTTTTCAATAATAATATTCCAGATTTGAATGAAGATGAAATCATGGAAGGCCAACTCTCCACCTTGGAGGAGGACTGTAATATTGAAGACGCTTTTGAGGACACACTGCATGGGGAGTGCATCAGCAATGAAGTAAGTGAAAGAGCAAGTCCACCTGATAGTGAACAAATAGCACTTCCATCGACAAACACAATTGGTGAAGAAGAGGTATGTACATCTTAGAATGGTTTTCAAACTTTTTCAAACCCATTGCATGATGAAATGATAGAAGAAAATCAAATGATATATTGCCAAGATGTGTCAAAACAAGATTTTCATGTGTTTTCAAATCCATTATATGAGGAAGATGAAGCATTTTTAGATGATCAGGATGTTGTATCAACTTGTGAATCAAATAACTATGCTGATGAAAATAATACATCTAGTTTATTATTTCTTAATGATCCTAAGTATTTTTGTAATGATAAAAAAAGTAAAGAATATATCAGCAATGAGGTGAATGAAGAGGCATGTTCACTCAGTAGTGAACAAACTTCAAATTTACTAACTATTGAATATTAGAGATACACATAAAAATGATTCTAAAATTTCATGCCCATCGCACATTTGTTTTGATAGTGAAAGGATGTCTAGTGGTTATGAATTTCATTGTAGCAGTGCTCTAGAAATGCATACTTCTTTTGAATCTTAGAGTGTTGACAATTCAAGCTTGTCAAATCTACAAATTCTTAAGGTAGCTGGTGATGGAATTCCATGTTCATAATTGTTGCAGTATGATTTGTTCTACTTTCTAGTTTAGTCAGAGAGCCATCATTTGGTGAATAGAAACAAATGCACGATGAAACATGGTATCACATAGGGTATGGGACTAACTTGTTTGGTGGTTGTGACTTCTTCTTGTCACATGATAATAATTTTTTTAGAATATACCTAATTTCTAGATGCATAATAATGGAGGATGCAATGGTAGTATTGAGCGTGGTAGGTTGATGAAAGATCTTAGCATATTCTGTCAACTAGATGTCAATAATGTTTTCAAATTAGGTGAAGATCAGTACAACGTGATGAAAAACAAGTTAATGACAAAGGAAAATAGAGGATTTTCTTTTCCTGGTGGCCTTGTGCCATCAGCTGTGGTGTGATTTTTCAAATCATACTAGTTCAGGGTAGAGGAGTTTGACAATGCTGCCCAATGGATAAAACATCTGGTCTACTCCCCAAAGATCTAAATTCTTGCTATGCCCGCAAGGGGCATACATTCCCAGATAGAGCCACTATTGGCACCTTCAAAGTTTGGCTAAATTTGAAGTGCCCATGATGATAAAATTTATTGCAAAACTCATAAATACACTTGTGAATTATGTCCCAATAGCCTAATTTGGAGGATCATTACTTGAAGCTTGGTCACTTTTACACCAAATCACTTGGTGAGTGCATTCAATTACGATATGTAAGTATGTATGTTTGATTTCAACTTCGTATGTTCCAATTTGATAGGGTTCTGAAGCACCAAGTTGGAGGGTTCTAGAAGAGTTTGTTGTCCCCACATTATTGGATATGTTAGGGTGGTCAACTTTGGAGGTCAATATTTACAAATTGGATGATTGTCATGATGAATCAATTGGTTCTTGCAATTGTCCCCATGTTATTATGCTTTTATGTCCATTTTCCAAGTCCAGTACCTTGTTTGATATTTTTACCAGGACAAAAGCAAATATAGTTTGTAAGATCTGCAGTCTACACAGTGTTATGCATGTCAAAGTTGCCTTCTATATGAAACGATATTTCACATTTGGTTGATAGTCAAGATGGGTGGATTAGTTCTTGTAATTCTCTAGATGTTCATATACCTAGGCTATGTGAATTTGTAGAGCCTCAAGATTCAGTTTGATATTTTTTCAAAATCAAAAGCAAATGGAGTTTTCACATTTTTTATGTTTGCATTTCTAGAAGGTTTCAAAGGGGTCACCTTTGATCTTTAATATCATGTGAAGGAATTGTATTGGAAAAAATTCCTTCTGCACACATGTTCATTGGGCCTAAATGAACTAATTTCCTCAGTGACAGCATCTAGGGAAAAGATTTAGTATTCTTTTAAGGTGGTGATTTGGTGAGTTCCAATTGGTTTTTGACAGGTGTAGTTTCAGAAACAACCAGGAGAGCTACTTTGAGCATTAATATCTTGCAATCTTGATGGAATTGTACAAATCCATTTGAATGAACTTGTTCCCATATCATCATTCGACATGTTTGTTCAGTTTTGTGGCCTCTAGATGAGTTCTTATATGGTTTTTAATGCATTCTTGACTATTCCTGGGCTAGATTTGGCATCTAGAAAGGTTGCAAATTTCAAAAAATCTGAGTGTGATGTAGTTGATATTTTGGTCTCGAGTGACTCCAAATTCAATTTCATGGCCGTCCAAGCTCATTTGGTGCATTATTTTAAACTTTATTTTTTTCCCGCAACTTGCTTGCAGGGCTAGTTTACAAAGGAAGTGCATAAATTTGGTGAGCTGGGAAAAAATGGACAACAAACCCATGTTTTATTTAATTGGTTATGCCTCCTTGCACAAAGTCATGGATTCAAGTCACCTGGTTTGCCCGTAGTGAATTATTTTCCAAAATGGTCATTGGAGAAATTAAAAACTTACCTATTTCTCTATAGTTTGTTGCAGATTTAAAAAAAACTACTTTAGTGTTTTTAAAAATAACATTTCAGGGCAACTGGAGGGGAAAAATATTTCAAATATTTTAAAGTTTTGCACATGAGAGGGTAAGTTCAAGGCCCTCCTTGCATCCCCACAATACTCAGAGCACAAGCCATAAAATAAATGCGGTTGTGCAGTAAGAGATAACTTTACCCGAGCCCTGTGGAAAATATATCACAGTGTTAAAATGATTTACGGTACTACAGTAATTCCAAGTTCTCCCTGCGTTCTCACAAAGTTAAAATGAAAAAACAAAAATTTATTGCGGTGGAGAAATAAAACCATGAAGTGAAATAAAATATTTTTCAATTAAAATGTGGTACATAGGAAAGGGAAAATCTAATATTATTTTGGGGAGTTAAAGAGAAAATAAAATTTGTGGGATTATAAAGCAAGTAAAGACTAAACAAGATTTATTGTGCATATGGTGAATATTTTTGAAAGATGAGAATATAAATTTCACTCACGGTCATGTGCAATAAAATGTTTTCACCAAGGAAGTTAAGGAGTGGGTAATTATTTTTACCCTAGGGATATGGTGAAAATACATAGTGAACGTGAAAAGGGGATAACAATAGTCATTTTGGTTATTGTATTGTGAAGTTTGTTGGAAAATTTATTTTTTATGGGGATAATCTATGTAATGAAAATTTATGTGAATGGGTGTGTAGTTAAATAGTCATTTTGGAATGTAAATGGTCTAAAGCTTGTTGCTTCCTTTATTTTGTTTATAAGAAGGAAACCAAGACCAAAAAAATATGTTGCAAAAAGGAGGGGTAGAACGGATTGGTGTATGTGTGAAGATTTGAGATAAGATTGTGCAGAAATGTATTTTCTCTGAAAATGGTTTCAACTATTTATTGATTCTAAATAAAAAGAAATTGTGACACTATCTCCAAATTGTTTTCTTTTAATCGTATGAATCAATTTGTCAGGTACTTATTGATTTGTTGTTACATTTTCAAATGCTTTTGTGTAATATTTTTGATGGTTCTCTCAAGTAGAGATTAAATTCTATTGAATATATTATTGTGATTCAGAGAAATTAGTTTGGATTAAGAAGTATAGTTTTCATGCTTGAATTATATGCACGTTTATACAAGGCATAAACAAGAATGGTGCTAAACAGTTAGAATTCATGACCATTGGATGAGTAAAAATTCATTATGACTTTGATACCCAACAAATAAGGCATCGATTAGATTTTATGCTCCAGAACAAATAAAATCATTGTACATATTTTGATTTTCTTTTTGTCAGACTAGGAGTAGTGGTTAGTATAGTTTTGAGTTTTCTATTTCAGACATCATGCCAGTTTGGAGTTAGATCAAGATGAAGAAGTTGTACAAATTTGTACAAGATTTTAATTTGCTCAAGCATCACCAATCAATTTTGAGGAGTTCATATTCAGTTGTGATAAAAAGGTACACCCACCTAGGCAAAGCAAAGCTTGAAGTGCAGGGAATTCTAACCATCTTTGTTGATTCTGTTAGTTGGCCAAAATCAGTTGTAGAACTTGATCATAAAGCTTGGCGTACTTTTAAGGTTTTACGATCTGTAGATTTGGGAACAAGTAAGCTCATTGAAATTGGGAAAAGAACTAAAATTTTCTTGCATACATATAGATTAGTTCCATTTATAAATTCATCAAAATCATCAAAACACCAAAACATTCAAAGAAAATAAAGGCCCTTGATTCCTTCAAAAGGCACCAGTTAAAACAAATAAATACCCTCCCCTTAGCCTAAAATTCAATGTGCCTAGGTATAATGGAAGATTGGGTCAAATCTATCTTAGAGGAGATCAGGGAGATCATCCCCTATGAATTTTCACCAATGAAGTAGCTCAAGAACAAGAACTAATCTTGAGGCTCATATAATGAGAAAATAAATAAAGGAGGCAAGTAGAGGAACTTCACAACTAAGAACAAAGAATCATCTAGCAATTAATTCAACAAGAGAAAAGAAGGTTAGACAAATTTTGCCTCCACAAAATCAGTGAATACAATAGGCTTGGAGCAAGTGACCCTCTAGACATCACACAAGAATCACAACCACCACACCCATTCATCATCAGCAACATCACAACTTTCTCAATAATAATCAACAATTGCACACATCAACACACAAGATAATCAACCTAACCATCATCCATGAGATTTTTGTTTTCCATGAGTAGAACAACCCACTAGTTCTACCTCCACTCATAGCTCTTGCCATGAGAGCAGGAGTGATTAGGTAGGCACCAACTTCAAAGACATACTTCATGTGCCATATTAGAGTCTGACTCACCTGCATTGAATCTTGGCAAATTCTAAGTAACTTAGTCTTCTATTCTTGTTGAGGAACCTTATTTCTCTATTAATCTAATGATGATGTTCTTTCTCAGGGCCATGATCCTAAAGGCACTTACTCTATGGACATTGGATATTGCTCTCTTGATAGGAGTACTAGTGAGGTTCGTGATTTACCTTGGTAGAGAGAAATCTAAAACAAATTCAACTAGCCTGAATATTTTGTATTCATGTGGCTTCTCTATCACAATAAGTGTCTCACCTGGGATAATATTAAAAAACAAGGCTTTCAAGGCCCCTTGAAATGTGTTTCTACAATATTGAGGAAACATTTTTTGCTCACCTATTCTTCCAACGAGCCCTTCTGCTTTAGGAATTTGGGGGCAATGGTGGAATATTTTTAACTAACCTATCATCTATACTACTTCCTTGTCTAAGTTCTGGGATAGCATGGTAGACAGTCTCCTTCTTTGGCTAGAACTCCTACGGCAACTTAGGAGCTATGTCCTATTTTCATTCTTTGGCAATTTTTTATTGAAGGGAATCATTAAATCTTTCAATGTTATAAGAGGCTTATCTCACAAATCTAGATGAAGGTCATGGATTCTATTAAAGAGACTATTGGTTCCAAGTGCTCTATAGATGAAGACCTATCTTCGTGTGATCTTCGTATTTATAAAATCCTTGAGCTTTTTTTATGGTACCTCCTCTCGTTGTTCCCAACCTATACTGAGGGCTTCTAATAAGGTGAACAAATCTATGAAATGTTTTCCTATGCCTTTAGTTTCTCTAAAAATCAATAGTGATGGATCTTCATGCAACAATCTGAGTTCTTCTAGGACTGGAGGGAATGGTCATACTAAAGATGGGATAGTTTATTTCGTCATCTCTATTTCTATAAGCATCAGTTAACTAATAATCAAATGGAAAGATATGTTATTCTTATGGATCTTGAAAAATCTTTTGAGTTAGGCTAGAAGGAGATTATTTGTGAAACTAACTCCTTAACAATGGTTTTTCTTTTGAATAGGAAAGGAATCATGAGACCTCCTAGAAAATAGCCATTTTAGTAGATTAGATTCTCTGGCTTACTCAATTTGATGCCATTTATTTTGTTCATATTCCTCAAGAATGGAACTCAATTGTTGAATATCTTGTGAATTGGGCTACAAATGATAATCACAACTAGAACATCTTTGAGTGGGGATCTCTATCTCTATAAAAAGCCTCTCACCTTCTCCACCTTGTTCATAATGATTGAAAATTGGAAATCCCCCATTCATTTATAATACAGAGCATACTTGATGACTATAATTCTCTTTGGATTCCATCTTCTATGTCTCTCTATTTGTTCTATACTCTTTTCTATCTACTTTGGCATGCATATTGTATTGTGTTTAGTAGCCTACTGATAAGGAGTTTCCCCTCTTCTAGATTTATCACTACTAGAGAGGTGCTCTAAGTTTTTATTAGTGAGCGGAATGTGGAAAACTCATCTATCTTTTCTCCCTTCTTGATTTAGTTATGGCCTTGTCCATCTATGATTATTTTAATATATTTTTCTTTTTTTATCAAAAAAATAAAGCCACATATATCCTCCTCATATAGTTTAACATCTATGCTGCCTAGTTTTCTCAAAAAAAGATTAAACACATTTAAATGCTGAATTATAAAGCCTCCTTACTTCATTATTGAGGAATACAAATTTCTTTTTATATAAAGCTTGTTTAATATACAGTTTGATTAATATATCTTAGCAATCATTTTCCATAGACTATATGTTGCAATGTCCTTGGAGAAATTCAAATGGATTAAATCAAAGAGACATAGCCCTTTTTTATTGGTGAACACTTTTGACCAAAGCTATGAACAAGTGAGGCTACAATATGGGGGACCTCATGCCCTAGCATGATCATGCTGCATTAACATTTGGTGGCTCAAACCTGCAAGCTCATTGGCCCAGTAGGGGCTCTATGAGGATGCAAGGCTCATGAGCTTGTCAGCCTAGCGGAGCTCAAAGCCTGCGAGCTCATTGGCCCTTGATGGGGGTTTGAACCTTGGTGGCAAGTACAACAATGCCACGATTTAACCATCACATTGTGCCATGAATGACAAGAGACAACCATATTATTCCTCACTTTTTGTCCATCTTTATCTAATCTACATCAAAGATTTTCACAAGCTATTCCTTTGTTGTCATAACTTTCCATTGATCTCTCTCCTATAAGAGATCCCATTTTCAACTTCTACATTTTTGAATAAGAAGTAGATGGCATGGCTACAATAACACACAAAACTATATAACCCACTAAATTAAATACACCCATTAAAACTTAAAACCTCGCAACACTTCTAGAATGACATTCCCTTCTAAATCGAACCAAAGCTTAGATATCAAATGTTGAATAAATAGGTGAAAAAATGTGATAATATAAATGTAAGTGTTTCAATTTAATTTAATTCATGTTACAAACCATTATAAATCTTAAATAGAACTTGGAGAAACATGTAGAAATTAAAACAAGGAATATAAAATCAACGAGAGCATAAGAAAAAACTCAACACCAAATGTACATGGAGAAACTATTTGAGAGAAAATGCCACCATCAAAGAGAGGACTATTTTAGTAAGAGTGTTGCAACAATACATCAACTGTCTCCCTTGAATCTAATAGCACTCCACTATCATAATAGTAGTCATCCTAAAAAATCTTAATGAAACGACTATTCAAAACAACTAATTTTAAAGAACCAAAAAAAGAAAAAATCATAAATAGATTCCCAAAATTAAAACCCCATGAAACCATAGTATGAATAAAATCTATTGCCATAAAACTTACATAGACAAACAAACAAGATATAAACAAACTTACATATAACCTATTATATCTATTAAATTAGACAAACAAGATATATAGAGGCCCAAACATGACCTCCAAAGGTGCTATTTGCTAGTTGAACTGCTAAAAAGTTTCATTATCTACGTAAGTAGTTTCTATCATTTATTCTTTACATTACAAGCCTATAAAAACACGCATGCCTTACTTTTATCCACCTATTTTTTATTTACACAGAAAATGGCTTGTGGTGGCAACCGGACTAAGATTGATCTGAAAAGTAAACCACTTCGTTGTTATTCTGGGAGTGGGAACTTGAAATCCTCTCAAGATGTTGAGATGTCTCCCTGCGATTGTCCTCATCGCATGCCACTAACATCTCCACCACTTCTCTCATAGAAGGTCGCTTGTTTGGCAGTCTGTTAGTGCAAACCAAACCCACACGTAAGACGTGTAGCATTTGTTCTATGCAATTATCTTCCTCCGAGCGCTCGTCCAGCACATTCCTCTCTTCCCCACCCATTGAAATTGTGTTGCGTATCCAATCCACGATATCCACGCCCTCTCCATACTCCGCCTCACCTGTAGCCTTCATCCCGCTCACCAGCTCTAACACCACCACTCCGAAGCTGTACACGTCACTTTTCTCGTTCACCTTGAAGATCTCCACATACTCTACTCACCACATAAATTCCATAACAACAGAAAAAACAAATTCACTTAATCCACAACTTGTGCAGGAAAACTAAATTATTAGAACTTGGAGGAGAGAAAGGGTTCGTACCTGGGGCTATATATCCGTGCGACCCTACATAACCAGATACTGTATACTCATCGCCCAACCTGTCAAGCACTCTGGATACGCCAAAATCTGCAATTTTAGCCTCAAAACCCCCGTCTAGCAAGATGTTGCTGGATTTGACATCCCTGTGCAATATTGGAGGAGAGCAATCATGATGCATATAACTAAGCCCACGGGCTACCCCAAGAGCGATCTGATAACGGATCGGCCATTGAAGCGCCATTTCTGGTGCTGGGTCACCGTGCAGACGGTCGAACAAGCTGCCGTGGGGCATGAACTCGTATACCAACAGCTTAAAATCGGACTCTTCACTTGAAATACAACAGAGAAGCTTCAATATGTTGGTGTGCCGAATGAGTCCCAATGCATCCACCTCCACTTCCACCATTTTATTCTCTTCCTGCTCAACATTTCTCGTAAAATCTCCTCCTGATCTTCTCATGTTGCGGATCTTCTTAACAGCTACCGCTTGCCCGTTATGAAGAATGACCTTGTAAACTTTTCCAGCACCCCCAGATCCAATCACATTACTCTCCTTCAAATTGCGGAGGATGTGTGACTCGTCCACTTCTGTCGAGTGGAATTGAGTTAATTTCCACGATAGCGTGCTGCTTGGCTTCCTGAAAGAGGAACGACACAGACAAACAGAGCACAAGGCCACGGCCAGAATAAGGAAAGGCGGCACCAAAATGGTAGCTAAATTCTGAGGTGACCATTTATGAGGAGTGAAACACGGAGGTAGCATCAAATTCTGACCCCCGCATAGCTCCGGATTGCCCAGAAAGGCCTCCTTGTAAGCAGAATTGTCTAGAGCGTCAGGAATGCGCCCAGAGAAGTCATTGTTGGATACATTGAAAACAATCAGGTGCAGGCGTCCTAATTCGGGAGGAATTCCGCCAGAGAGCAAATTGTTTGACAGATCAAGACTGGTCATGTCGTTCAAAACTGTAGGGATTTTGCCTGTAAGTCGATTGTGACCCAAATTGAGCAGCTCAAGCTTCTTCAATGACATTATTTCCTTGGGAATTTCTCCTGACAGAAAATTATGACCCAGCTGAAGAGTCCTGAATAAGCTTAAGCTCGCGAGCTCTTCGGGAATCGGACCTGACAACCGATTTTTGCTGGCGTCAAAATCCTCAATTTTTGTCAGCCGTCCAACATGTGGAGGGATTCTTCCTTCAATCCGGTTGTTGCTTATGTTCACTCGAATCAATTTCTTCGCTTCGCCAATTTCGGCTGAAATCCGACCTTCAAAGTTATTGTTATTAAGCACCAAATGTAGAAGATTGGAGGAACCCCATAGCCTAGGAGGAATCTCGCCGCTTAGCTGGTTGTTATCTATATAAAAATACTGTAGAGATTTGCAGTCTTCAAGGGACCAAGGCAGAGTACCGTTGAACTTGTTTGAAGAGGCATCCACGTTAAAGAGCGCTCCTTCCATGCACAGATTCTTTGGCAGAGGGCCTTCCAATTCGTTTCCCTCCACACTAAGGAGAACGAGTTTTGAGTATGTACCCAAACTCTGCGGCAACCATCCATTGAGCTTGTTGATGCTCAGCTGCAAGGAAGTCAAGTACCGTAGCTTGCCGAGATCAGCAGGTATCTCTCCGGTAAGCCGATTGTAAGCCAAAACAAGAGTATCCAGATATGTGAGATTTGCAATTCCATAGGGAATTGCGCCGTGAAGCTGATTGTTGCTAAAACCCAAACTGGATAAGCTCCTCATTTGGTCGATGTTGGCTGGAATTTGCCCAGACAAATTGTTGTAATCCAGAGACAGAACTTTCAAATTTGACAGAGCCATTAAACTGGTAGGAATATCGCCCGAGAGATGATTCTCCGAGATATCCAAGCACTCCAACTCGGTTAAATTGCCCAAGAAAGTCGGGATTCTGCCTTCAACACTGCAGTTATATAGCAATAACTCCTGGAGGTGCTTTAAATTGCCAAGCTCTCTGGGCACCACACCAGGACGCAGAGGATTACCGCCAATAGTGAAGTTCGTGAGAGACTCCAAATTCCCCACAAAATTAGGGAATGCGCCACTCAAACTATTGTCGTGGAAAAAGAGAGCTTCGAGCTTTGGCAGGATTCCGAAGGCTGGAGGAATGGAGCCACTGAAAATATTCGTTGCCAAGTTCAACACTCTCAACTCGCTCAATTCGGAGATACGAGTAGGCAGCGTTCCAGCGAACTGGTTGCTCGATAAATCGAGTATCCGCAAACGCTTGCAATGCAAAAGGCCACGTGGGAAGGGACCACTAAAAGCATTGCCTTGCAGAATCAAGGCTGTGAGATTAGGAAGGTCGCATATCGCAGATGTCAACTTGCCAGAAATCGAGGCCCCCGTGAGATTTACAGTTGTAACGGTGTTGAATGTATCACAAGAGATTCCTTTCCAACTGCATGGATTTTCTTGAGACTCATTCCAGTTGCTCAAAGCATTACGCGGGTCCAACCAATCTTCATTTTTGATTTTAATCAAAATTACGCCGTCTTGCGAGAGGGAAGTGCAGTGAAGAAGCAAAAGCAAAAAGGTGAGAACGCATTGAAAAAAAGCGAGAGTAGGGGGGACCATAATTACTGCGATTGTTAATGTTGTTGAAGTTCTTTCAGATTTGAAGGCTTGGCGAGACGCGCTCTATGTAAATGTCATCCACTTTCAGAGTTGAACCGGTCAAACAGCCAATAGCATTTTTCTATTTCATTCACAACAAAAAGTGTTAAATATAG